>JAQPPZ010005686.1:3145149-3774179 GCA_028583015.1 Wollemia nobilis | reverse complement strand
CATATATGCTTTGGTTGATGCCATCGCAAGTCATGAGATGATCTCCCTAATGGATGGTTTTTTTGGATACAATCAAATCTAGATCAAACATGAATACCAACACAAGACTACTTTCATTACTCCATGGGGGTCATTTTGTTACAAAGTGATGTCATTTGGCCTTAAGAATGTTGGTGCCACATATCAGTGGGCCATGACATATATCTTTCATGACTATATGCATAAGATCTTGGAAGAATACATTGATGATTTACGACCCAAGTCTTTATTATGGAAAGAACATGCTCAAGTCCACATAAAGGTCTTCGATTGCCTCATTGAACACAATGTTATATTGAATCCTAATAAGTGTGTGTTTGGTGTAACTTCTAGTAAGATCTTAGGGTTCATAATTTCAAAGAGAGGCATCAAATTTGATCCTAAAAAGTTAGAATCTATATTGGGAATGATCGCCCATACTAACATTAGGGAGTTGAGAAGCCTAAAAGGCAAGGTAGCATCCATAAAATGGTTCATTACTCAATTATCAGATAATTATCGACCCATGAACTGGTTGCTACGTAAGGATGTCCAATTTCATTGGGATGAAGATTGCCAACAAGCCTTTATAGAGATCAAAACATACCTGGCAACATCGCCAGTGCTGGCTCCACCAAGGCTAGACATACCATTGTTTATATACATATCGGCTAATGATTTTGCTTTGGGCACCATGTTGGCCCAAAAGAACACACAAGACAAAGAGCAAGTAGTATATTACATCAATCGCACCTTGGTGAGTTATGAGCTAGGATATGCATATGTAGAGAAGTTATGCTTAGTAGGGGTATTTGCAACCAAAAAGTTGTGACATTACATGTTGAGCCATACGAACTATGCCATATCCAAACAAAATCCTTTCTAGTACATTATGAACAAGATATATCACAATACACGTACTACGAAGTGGATCATGCTATTAACAGAATTTGATCTAGAATTCATAAGCCAAAATTCCATCAAGGGATAAGTCATAGCAGATCAATTAGTAGAGGCACCTCTTCAGGATATCAAGCCTCTCACTATATAATTTCTTGATGATGCAATCTTTGCATTATCAGATCTGTAGAAACTTGAAGAACCTGAGAAAGAAAGAGACATGGCATTATTCTTCGATGGTTCAAAGTGCGAGTAAGGGGGCAGAGCATGGATAGTATTTATCACACCACAGGGCACTCCATTTCCCTTATAATTCAAGCTATAATTCCCTTGCATGAACAATAACATATAATATGAGGCCTTGATTTTGGTACTTCAAACGGTTGTGGCAATGGGCATTAAAAAATTGAATATATTTGGTGACTCCTTTCTCATAGTTAACCAAGTCAAAGGATTGTTCCAATGTAGATTTTCACTCCTAAAATCTTACAAAGAGCTTGTTGACACTTACCTAGAACGATTAGAATGGTATGACATCGAGGAAATCCCTTGTACGTCAAACAGATTTGCAAACACCATGGCATATTTGGGATCTTTAATCCCTCAGAATCCATCTGTTGATTTCATAATCATTTATGTGAAAGTGCTTGCACACTCAATAATACAACGTGAGGTTATTGAAAACCTAGATTTAGTCAACATGATCCAAACTAAACCAAGTCAGGATTGGTCCTTCAAAGTTAGAGCTTTCTTGTAAATGACCCCTTGGAAATCTTTGATCTCTCAAGGTCCTACGGAGTGTGGAACAACCATTCATCACAATATTGTTTCCCAATTTGTGTTCACAAATGATGGATCACAAGAGGAACATGTCATGTTATCCATAGAAGTTGTGGCCTATCAGGATTGGCTTTCCCAAGTGCAATATTTCCTGAAGCTAGGAATGGTACCGCAAGACTTGTTGCATGCTGAAATACAAACCTTTAAACAAAATATGATAAGATACATTTTTCTAGGAGACATCCTCTATTGATGAGGTTATGATGGAATGCTCATTAATTGTCTTGAGCCCCAAGAAGCATCCTGGGTAATTTCACAAGATCACAACAGTATGTGTGGTGGTCACTTCAGTGGCATTGACATCATTAAGCACATATTGATAATGGGTTACTATTGGCCCACTATGGAAAAATACTATTGTGAGTATATCAAAAAATGTGTCAAGTGCCAACATCATGCAAACCTCACCCACCTGCCATCACAAGCCTTGAAACCCATCTAGGTAGCATGGCCCTTCTCACAGTTGGGATTAGACTTGATTAGGAAGATCTCTCCCACATCTTCAGGCTGACACATGTTCATGATAATGACCATTTAGTTCTTTACCAAATGGGTCGAAGTGATACCCTTGACATCGATAACTGGATCGAGGATTGTGGAGTTTATACTCCACAATATCATAAGTTGTTTTGGGGTCCCTTCGAAGATTATATCGGATAATGGGCCATGTTTTAAGAACACAAATGTGTGTGCTTTAATGAATAAATACCACATCAAATATAGTTTTTCAACACCCTATTATTTGCAAGAAAATGGGCAAGCATAAGCCTCAAACAAAACAATTGTCTCCATCTTGAGGAAAAAAGTGAGGGATAATAATAAGGATTGGCATTTATAGTTACCTCTTGCATTATGGGTATACAGGATTAGTGTGTGGACACCCACTAGAGCAACATAATTTTCACTTGTATATGGCACTGAGGCCATCATGCCCCTAGAATTGGAGATTCCAACCTTGCACGTAGCATTGAAGGACTTCATAGATGATGACACTATGTGGCAAGGCCACATTGATTAGCTAACGCTTCTTGATGAATTTTGATTCAATGCCTTGTATCATCTTCGTGTTTATCAGAATCACCTTGCATGAGCATATAATAGTAAAGTCCATTTGAAGGAATTCAATGTTGGGGATCTTGTGCTCAAAGAGAACCAACATAACTCAAATCTACCGATGCATTTGTGAGATAAATTTACAATAGATTGGATAGGCCCCTATATGATTTAAGAAAGGGTTGGGCCTGGAGCATATCACCTCACATCTTTGGATGGTTTTGAAGAGCCTGAACCTCTCAATATTATTCATTTGAATGAATTTCATTCATAAAAATAAAAAATATTCAAATATATAAAAAAATCAAAAACATTCAAATATGTCATAAAAATAAAAAACATTGAAATATATAGTAAAATAAAAAACATTCAAATATATAAAAAAAAAATAAAAAACATTTAAATATGTCATAAAAATAAAAAACATTCAAATATGTCAAAAAAAAATCAACAAAAATCTCCAAAGGCACTTTAAAATCCTTTGGTCAATTCAAATCACAAAAATATCCAAAGGCATCTTAAATCCCTTTGGTGAAATCAAATCACAAAAGCTCCAAAGGCATCTTAAAGCCCTTTGGTCAAATCCAATCACAAAATCTCTAAAGGCATCCTAAAGCCCTTTGGTCAAATAAAATCCATATCACAAAGCTCCAAAGGCATCCTAAAGTCCTTTGGTCAAATAAAATCCATATAAAAAATATCCAAAGGAATCTTAAATCCCTTTGGTCAAAAATAAAATCAATCAAAAAGCTCCAAAGGCATCTTAAATCCCTTTGGTCAAAAATCAAAGATACAAAAAAACAATGCAAAAATAAAAAATACAAAAAACAAAAACATTTGCATCTTACATTTGCATCCACATAGTTGCATTTTGTTATAACATATATACCCATTGCATCCCCATATGTCATGATCACATTCTTACAAACAATGCCACAATTTGTATCACAATCATAATATTCAAGTTCATCCTCATCCATGCATCCATGTGAGTAACTATGTTTTTCAAACACAACCATATCATGTTGCTATAAGGAATATACTAAGGTTTCCTAGTATTTCAACCATGTCTAGTGGTATTATAAGATTTTGTAGAAATCCACCTTAATTAGTAGAGGGCAAGGTCTAGTTGTGATAATTCCTTGGCTATTCATGATCCCATCACTAATTGAAACACTAAAATCCTATCTGGTACAAGGGAAAGTTGAAAACTATAAAAGTGGTCTAGGTTACCTTAAGAAAAAAGGATCTTCCTTGCTTATCCCCATGTATGACTGATTTAAAGGTGTTGAGAGTTGGCAAAAGGACAATTTTTGCCCTACCTAAAAATGAGTGATTATCATCACTACATAAATCCCTTGCTTTCAAAAAAACAAGCAAAAATCCTGAAACAAAGCACAAATTCAAGACCTTAGTATTCAAAGTCATAGTTCAAAGAATGCAAACACAAAGTAAATAGTGATTATCATCACTACATAGGTCCCTTGCTCAAGAAAAAAAACAATCAAAATAAATAATGATTCTCATAACTACACACAAGCAAGTATCCCAAATGAAATGAGAAAAGAAGGGAATGGAGCTTGAATCCCTGGAATTCTTAGCATTATACAAAACTAGAAGGAGATATCCTTAGACATGATGATATGTTTATCACAATTGCTTCTGGCATTGGTATAGACCAATTTTTGCATGTGGATGAGCTATCTTAGGTAACCTAATAATGCCTAGTGGTATAGTCCAACTAAGTCCAACATAAGGATGAGATGAATGCTTGAGGATCCCTGATCTTAGCAATGGGCTGAAAGAATCCCACCTGACATCGAAGGAAATGCTTGGGTTCTATCTCAAAAAATATATTCATTTGCACACACAGAGATAATGAATATCTAGGAACATGATGAAAGCCTTGCTTTTCAAAAGTCTTGTATGGTCAATACATAGTTTTTGATAGGATAACTAGAGCGTTTGAAGTCTCAGGAAAAAATTCAAAAATTATTATATAGCAACAAATCATATCATCAATCACATCATAAAATTTCTTTATAAGCTCCTGTAAATTATGGGGTAATAATAAAATACATTAGATACCAGATATATGTTAGAATTGATATTTAGACGACCACTAATTATTTTATATCTTTTAATTTACAAGAGCTTATCCAAAAAATACATACATTCCACACCATTACATTGCACATATGGATTATTTAAATAATTAATTATTGTGATTAGAATAAGTATTAAACATTCATTGTTGTTATACTTTCTGTGGTATCACCTATTAGATTTTCAAAATCATATCATATGCATTCCTTGTGTTTTAAGTGATTAAAACATACAAGTTCATTCACATTAGATTAAACACCATAAACATAATGTATTACATATTGCATTCACCATATCATATCATAAGTTAGACACATACAATAAAATAAAAATCAAACATGCATTTAACATCCCTAAATACATAGTCCATAACTCATTCATTCACATCTAAGATCACATCATAATCCATCTATGCATACAATCATAAAACCATCATCAAATAAACACATGATACATCACATCATGTCACAATTTAGATCATATTGCATCTACATAAGCATCCATATAAACATCCACATCATCATAAGTATCATCTATCATCTATCATATGCATCAAATCATCATAATGCTATAATCACATCGCATAATAAAATAGAATAAAACAAAAACATGAGAAAAAAATGATACACATAATGAGTCATAATGCAAAGATATCATATAAATATGTGTATAAAGTATACGGGTATACAAAATTTCCCATAGGCTACAGTAATATAGGTCAAGAAGACCTCAAAAATGAAATCCAAGTGCATCATCAGTCAAACATGGGGCCTGAGCCTTCAATATCACCTCCCCTTGTGGTTGTATCATGCGTAAAGTGATGTAACCCTACTGGTCTCTCTATGTGATTCTGATTCTTCTAGCTAGGATGGATGAAAGACTACCTAGATGTGGAGTGCCTACTGACCTGTGATCCACCTACACTTGGTACCTCCATAGGGACAACTTCATGCCTCCTAAGCTGCATCTAGAGAGAGGCTATATGGGAGACATACCCCTGAATTGACCCCTCATACTCATGTAGTAATACCTGTAGGCATAGAACCTTTGCCCCTGTATCTTCCCCAAGATCTATTCCATTATCACTCTATGATGTAGGAGGAACAACAAACTGCATCCTAGCAGCATCGTCCTCGATAATAGCCTACAAAGCCTATATTTGTAGCATGAGTTGCTCTATAGTAGCATATCACTGATGTACCTAGATCTTGATCGACTGAAGCTCAGCCTCAATATCATGGAACTGTGCTCTCAGAGGAGAATCTCTCTCCTCAGGATCTAGGTCCTCCTCATCCTCCTCATGAGCCTCCTGCTCCTTCGCTACCACCTACTCTATTGGTTGGACCCAAATCTCAGTCTTGGCTTGGAATCTACACCCTACTAGATCTGCACCATCATCCTCGCCATCATCCTAGCAACCCAAGATGCCATCACCATGCCACATCAGATCCTCCCACCACTACACAAATTCATCTGTGACTCACCCAATGACTCCTAGATCAACTGTTGGGGCATATTCCTTGTTATAAAGCTCTATGATCCATGGAGGAGGAAGGTCTCCCTCTGTTATGAGGAACCAATAAAAAAATGAAACTAGTGGCACATCCTTCTACAACTCGTACTGACAAAGAAATTGAGAGTAGAAGAAATAATCCCTGATGCCAACCTTGCAGCCAAGGAGCCATCACTCACATTGTGTCCTAGCTATAAAACTAGTTGGGTCATCCCAGACCAGGCACATGTGATACGAACACCACATGATATCATTGGCCTTTAGCCCAGTAAAAGTAGCAGTGTAGTGAGAGAGCTCCCTCGAATGAGGATGGCTCTTACACTCCTCTTGCCCTCGAGCCCATCTAATGGCATAACACTGCATCCACTCCTTGATGATTATAATATTGGTAGGAAGCCCTCTTGGATGATCTACCTTGATGTGCTCCCATCCCTAAACTTGTAGGATCAAGCTACAAGTGATACTGATGAGACCCCACCGACGAATGTGATACAACTCATCATAACACTAGGCCAATAGGGACCTCCCCCATGCATAGATTATGGGCTCCTTGATGTCCATCATATCCTAGAACATTGCAATGAGGTTCCATAGCAAGCATGATCAATCTAGAATAAGAATGTTACTGATAACCATCAGTAACACTGCATGCCTTGCAGATAAGACCTCCTCCTGGTACTAATGTATAATAGATACACCACTAGATTTGGTGTCCTTAAAGACATATGCAACATGACTTTCGAACACCCAAAGAAATATAGCATCACAATCATTAGTGGCAAAAGAGACAATGGCCATTCCATCAAAAGGGATCTGGAAGATCCTATACACATCCTCCAACATGATAGTCATATCGCTGGTAGGAAGGTGGAAGGTATTAGTCCGATAATCCCATTGGTGTACTAGGGTTGTGAGGTAAGCCTGATCTAACATAATAGTGGGCAACCTAGTGATAAACTGCAGCCCATGGGCCTTGAGCCAGGCCCAGTCCGTAGCACTCAAAAGGGGTAGAAGGTCATTCATGAGCTTTGGGTTCCGAGCTCGAGCAGTGATAATCTAAGAGCAAAAGAGAAAACAAAGCATAGCTACAATGCATATAAGGCATGAATTACAATAAACCATGAAAAATTGGTACGAATAATGATAGTCTATTCTAAATTCTAGGTGAAAGAACAATAAATGCACCCAATCATGCAACAAAAATCAATAAATTACTTCAAAATTCAAAAACAAAAATAAAAAAATTGACTAAGTATTTTTAGTCACTGTCGCACACAGCGGCCAAAAATCGACTACTAAAACTAGGAGTGACCAATCCACCAACAGTCAGATTTATGATCGTTGAGATTCAAATCAACCATTGCCATCGATAGCAGCCAAGCTACCAGCCAAGATAGCCACTCTAAGTAGCAGTGACCAATAGGCAACATGGAAGACGTGTCTGCCCTATGCTAAAAATACCAAAAATAATAACAAAATAACAAAATGGGGGTAAGCCCACCAAAAAAATCCTAAACTAAACCTAACTATGGGTTTGGTTCATTGCCAGCAAGCTTAATGAGGTTCATTTGATGATTACTTAATGTGGTTCATTTTATTGAAAAGTGAGCAGGGTTAAAGGTTTCGAAGAGTACCCAAGAAGCTTCGGCTCCTCCGCTCGATGATGCCTTGCCCCACGTAGCCATGATCCTCCAAATCACAACACTCCAAATCATAAAAGTTGCTTTCACTACAGAGTTTTGAGAAGCAAGTCACCAGCTAGGAAATTCAAAAGTAAAAAACCCTAGGTTACTTTTTATATTTTCAAATTATGCCTTGGTCGCTGTTGTCATCAACAACTTGAATTTCTTGTTCGCTCAGGAATAGAGCAGCCACAAGTAGGCATTTGGGGGTCATTGGAACTGATAGCGACCAAAAACCTAAGGGAAAATAAGAGGATTTCCCTCCATGAGAAGAAAAAAAAATATTAAATAAACACATTTTGATGACTCATGGTTATCATAATATTCAAAATAATAAAAAAAATACATAAATACAAATCTCAAGTAAGCCTCATATCAAGTTACTTGCTCTATCAACTCAGCAGTTGTAGCGATTTGCACTCCATGCAACTCGGCGAGATGATTGAGTTACCATAAGGTTACTTGGGGTAAAACATTCATTTTGGAATTACGATGTGCCTCCTTCAATCCCGAAAGCTATTGATAATTTGGACCACTCCCCGAGATAGGGATGAATTATTATCACAAATAATTGAAATCACACTTGGATGGGGGTTTTCCCATTAAGATAATAAATACTAGAAAGAAACCAAAACCATTCATATTTGGTCAAGCGACTCATCACTTCATTCATTGCCCTTCCCTCACCAATTCATTGTGTGAAGGGGTATTTCAAATATTCAAATCATCATAATCAAAACCAACAAAAGATCACTCGAACATATCAAAATTGTATTCATCCTACGAATCATTGCAGACAACAACTACATAGTTTTTCTTATTTTCTAGGGTCATATGCAAATTGTGACATTATCAGTTTGTAGTTCTCTTACCTATTGGATCTGATTGTAGCAACAAAAGATACTCGATTGTGTTTAAGGAATGAGTGCAATTGAACATGAACAAGCCCTGTGCTAAGTGAAACCTTCCAAACATTGAAGCAATGATTCAAGGATGTGCATCGTCTTGCGTGATTGGGACATCCAGTGTTGATTAGACCAATGATCATCATACAGCTTACAAGACATATCAGTATATATTTTTGCTTAGCTTTGTATTTTTCTACATAGTGCATCACAAAAAAGGACATCTATAGACACCTAAAACATGTCATATTTAGGACAACTACTTACATAGGCACATCTATAGGCCATGTGACTAAACCTTGGACTTTCCAAGTATCAAAAATGGTTCTCACCACTCATCTGGGGTAGTCTTAGCTCATCCAAGATTGGTCTCTGTAAACCAGAGTGGCAAGACCTTAGCCGCTCAATATCAGAGTGACCAGATATTATTCACTACAGATGACAGTGGCCAAACCTTAGTCACTACAAATGATAGTGGCTAAACCTTAGTTTTTGCAGAAAACAATGACTAAGCAATAAAAGCAAAATTTTGACAAATTTGCACATTCACGGGTGGAAGTGGTAGTCTGCATGCCATAAAGGTGATCGGGGATAACTTTGCATTTCCCTTGCATGACCAGTTCACATGGGAGTCTTAGGTCCAAATTTTGACTTCAATTAAATATAGAAAAACAAAAAAATATTCTCATGCTAACACCTAGTACACATGAGGGATTCAATCCTAGGGTTTTGAACATATACCTAGGGCTTGACACACTTTATAAGGAGTAAACCTAAAAGCACTAGAAGAACTTATTGGATCAATTAGGAGGGAAATATTGACAGACATAGAGAGAGCTTTTAGATACTTGGAGAGCTCCCTCTCGTAGCGAAGCCCTATAGAATTGGAGATCATATTGGAGCATCCTTGAGGAGCAAAAAAGTGCTATCCAATCAAGGGTCTAAAATACACAGTATATTCAACACATCAAGCAAATAAACCACCATTTCAAAATTGGATACAAGCTTTGATCCATAGACTTGGAACAAAGAATACAATTTTAACTTTAGTGGCCACTGTCTTGGATAGTGGCCTACAAACCTAACTTATGGTGTAGACACTAGTTTCTTTTTTCTGCTTTCTTCATGTTTTCATATTATTAGCATAGATTTACTTGATTTCATAGCATTAGTTCATTGAATTTTCATTAATCTTATTCATTGCTAACAACCTTTTCTGGGGAGGCAATCTTGGACATCTACGTGTGTGTTATTGTTTCATTTCTTGTAGGGTTATAGGTTGATCGGGCAAATCCATAGCATACGAGAGCAAGAGGATCCCTCTAGCAATCAAACCTAGATAAGGAGGCATCTGTAAGCCCTAATACATTTTTGTATGCATCACTAGGAAGCCTGATAAAGTGTGTCCCCTATGCGATGGAATGTTTTATACACCTGCTGCCCTCTTTGTGTGTGAAATCATGTATCAAACGAAAGGTATCCTTTAGAGGGATTCATATGTAACTGGATCTTGGAAATATCAATACAAAAAGCATTCATTCCTTTATTTCTTCATATTCTGGTTATTTTTGATTCATGCCTTTCATTTATTGCATGTTTAACATTAAAGGATTCAATTAAATCATAAGTAGAGTAGTTAGTGGGGACGGCGCGCCGCTTCCCCGAGGTCGCTACACAAAGTAATACTCAAAAATTAACAAATCAAAATGTAAATCAAAACCTATATATTTTTTAAAATCCCTTACCTAAGCATGGTAAAGAAGTAATAAACCAAGTAGATCATCATAATATTCCTCATCCAACTCAGTATGTAGGAACCATTAGTAGCTTTTTACCACAAAAATATTTGCAAACCTCCTATGTACCTACTTTATCTATGATCACAATTAGACCAATACAATATTTTTAGTCATCTTCGTAAGATAATAAGACACAGAAATTGAAACATAAAGTGAACTAGAGATTGCCTCAAATAGTTTTGAGTATGAATCAAATCGAGTTACTCCTATTATATATTTGTTATTTCCAGAAGAGCCATTCCCTAGAAGAATGATTGTTTGATGACTGTTTGACCATAATCTCAACAAATACTTACAAATGAACAAGCATAAAATGCTAGAACTCATTTTGGTTATATGTGAAATAATAATATTGTGGGTACTATTGGAGCCATTACTAGATAGCAAATCCAAAATCAAAATTCCCAATCACAAATTCAAACTCAAAATGAGAAAACAACTCCATTTGTATTAAATGCACCAATAAAAGGGAATAATATATCAATTTCACAACATAACTATCCTTATGATATAAATGAAAAATTAGCAAATATTGTAGCAAGTGTGAACAGGGCTTATCTTTAAACGGCTTAGAAAATTCTAGTTTTTCTAAGCAAGTGTGAACTCACTTACCTTTTGTTGGCTAAACTTTTCTGATGGTCAGCATGATTTTATTTATCCCTCACCTCTATTTTCTCCTTAGCCCTCCATTTTCATTCCTCATTTTTTGCCATCCATTTTCACTTATCACTCCACTTCCTTCCTCTCCCCACGCCCGCTGCCACCTCCCTCTCCACTTCCTACTCCTTCGTTCTCTCTAATCTCCCCGATCTTCCTCCAACCTCCCTTCCCTACTATTCCGCTTGTATTAAGCCTATATAAGGTTTAATCATTGTAATTTTTTTTAGCTGGTTAATTTAATGAATATTATTGCCTATGATTACTTCTTTGTTAATTTTACCTCGGCCTACTTTAATCTAAGCTTACCTTAGTCTTAGGTTTACACTGGTATCAGAGCTTAGGGGGCACATATCCTTAGGGCCGAGGTAAGGCACAAAAGCTAAGCGCAGTAGACTGGGTAGCGACTGGTGCATGGATCCTGAGGAACAACTACCACATAGATCTCGAGGAGTGACTTATGCACAGATCCCAAGGAGTGCATGGATCCCGAGGATCTGACTGGATGCTGAGAGTAGGCTGACATGGCTGTGTCAAACTGGTGGTGGAGCTATGCGACAACTGACATGGTAGGTGCTGACGTGGAATGGAGTTGGAAAAATGTTGATTAGATAGCATGTGGATCGAGGTTGACGTAAGTGCTGACGTGGCATAGGCGAGCAGGGTGCTAACATGGACGTGTAGAGTGCTGACGTGGATGAGCAGAGTGCTGACATGGCAGAAACAAGTAGGGTGCTGACATGGATGAGAAAGGTGTTGATGTGGTAGAGGTGAGATGAGTGTGCCACATGGTGGATTTTAACTGGTTGAGGAGAGGGCAAAAGGTTTGACTGATCGATTTCTCGAAGGCAATCGACCTAATATGTGTTCGCAGGCTTTGATAAAGCCTAAAAACACCCACCTCCCACTGCATGTGGGACTAAACATTTTAAAAAAAATTGTTTTAGCTGCCCAGTTGAAATATAGTCTATTACCTTCTTCCTCCTGTCCGGCTAGGTTGGTCTAGCGGTCAAGAATCCCGCTTGCAGAGAAGAGACTCGAGGTCGAATCCCGTCGGGGTCAAAAATATAAAAGGTTTTTAATTTTTTTGTTACTTCACAGATAAGCGAGGGTTTAAGTTCATTTTTTGACTTTGTTCTACCACAGCAGTCATGTGGTGTAGTGGCTAAGACTGCCGGGTAGACGATGGAGGTTAGCAGTTTGAATCTCATTGGGGATTACCAAACAAAAAAAAGGTTTATTTTTTTATAAAAATTTTATTATTTAGTTTTTTTTTAAGGTTTTAAAATTAATTTCATAATTTCTATACATATATATATATATTTTGATTATGTTTTTTGAATATACATTTATTTCAAAATAATAATTAAAAAAATATATAAGAAATTGTTAAAAAAAATTTAAAAGGCCTTTATTAAAAAAAAATTTTGATTTTTTTATATAAAAATAAAAGAGTGAAAAGGTTTTAAATTTTTTTTTTTTTTGGCATCATATTAAGTTGTAACCCAGTTCATACGGTGTGATTCTAGGTAGATGATCCGGTCAGCCGGATGCTATAATGCATTACTCTCTCTATTGAGAAGAGAGACACCTGATTTCTTTGATGAGAAAGTCTAGCGGTACGGACTTCATATAGTATTTTGCCAATTAGAAAACCAAGTGATTGCTCATTTGAGGAAACCAGATTCTAGATACGAGGTAGATTCTGAAGATAATATCTTCGAGCAAATGATAATTGAATTTGAGACGGTTGAAATAGTACCTGAAGGACAATCAAGTGATAGTTATACACCTACAGTGCCTAAAGTAGAAACAAGTGAGAGCTATACACCACGCTCTCTTGATTCAGAACTAGAAGAAGAAGAAGAAGAACTAGTGGAGGTGAAACTTGCAACTGAAGAATGAAATGTTCTCAAAAGATGTTATGAGCCAACAACACAAGAAGTTATTATAATTAGTGACGATGAAGCAAACAATTTCACATTTCTAGTTTTGGGTGATCCTCAAGAAGAACGCCAACTCAGTGAGCATATTAAGAAAGCTAGATTTGATTTAAATCAGTGATCTATTTTATACTTCTTTGTACTACTTGTTTGAAGTTGAAATAAAGTTTTGCTTTCTAAAATGGCATCCAATACTAGTCTACCAATCCCTGAGTTCAATGGTGGTGATTACGAGTATTGATCAATTAAAATGAAAACTCTTTTGATAGGCAAAGGTCTTTGGGATGTGATTGAAGAGGGATATACTGAACCTACTGCTGCTAATTGGGCAACTTTGAATGTTGCTGATAAAAGGGCTAAAAAGGAAGCTCAGAAGAATAATTCTTTTGCCCTTTATCATATCCAAGATGCCCTTGACAGAATTATTTTCCCTAGAATAGCTTCTTTTATAACTGCTGAATCTACTTGGAATGCTTTAAAAGAAAGTTTTAGGGGTAGTGACCAAGTCAAAAAAGTTAAAATACAAACCTTGAAATGAGAGTTTGAGACTCTTAAAATGCAAGAGAGTGAAAAGGTTGGTGATTACTGCGTGCGTGTGAAAGTCGTAGTAGATAAGATGGTCACTTTAGGAGAAGATGTAAAGCCTAAAGTTATAGTGAAGAAAGTGTTAAGGACACTTCTTCCTAAGTGGAATTTAGTTGCCATAATTATAGAAGAATCCAAAGACCTAACTTCTCTGTCTTTTGAAGCCCTAATTGGCTCACTTCTCTCACATGAAGAGAGGTTACAACAAACTCCTTCCATAAGTTACAAAGGAGATGATAAAGCCTTTGCTTCTCATGAATACAAAGTTAGAGGCCATGGCATAGGATAGTATAGAGGTAGAGGCAGAAATAATCAGAGAGGTGGAATTCCTAACAGAGGAGGAAATCAGAACAGAGGAGGATTCTCAAATAGAGGTGAACAACAGAATAGATGAGGACAAAAAAATAGAGGGAAACAATCAGGTAGAGGGACAGGAGGAGATAAGTCAAAACAATATTTCTACAATTATGGTAAACTTGGCCATTATGCTCGTGACTGTTGGACAAAGACTTCACAAGGAACTAGTAGCAGCCAGAGCAGTCAGTTTGGAAATTTTGGAGAAGAGGAAGAGGCCATAAATCTCTTTCTCTCTTATGGTCAGGTAGATCATAACATGAATGATACATGGATCTTGGACACTGGGTGTTCAAACCATATGAGTGGCAAATAAGAGCTCTTTGCTACTCTAAAATCCTCCTACAAATCCAACATCAAATTGGGAGATGATAAATCATTGGTAGTTGAAGGCATTGGAGCCATGGTAGTTCCAACTAAAGAATGTGTCAAGCAAGTAAGTGATATATATTACACACCCCTTCTCCAATACAATATTTGAAGTGTTGGTCAAATGTTAGAAAAGAACTACAAGTTGCTTTTTGATGAGGGTAAATGCACTATTTTTGATAAAAATAATAGTAATAGAATAATTACACAAGTTCTAATGTCAAATAGTAGATTGTTTCCTTTAAATTTTGGCCAACCAGGGGGAGATAAGTTAGCAAATGTTGTTATTTCCAATACAATTGTCCTATGGCACTTGAGATATGGTCATTTGAATTAAGCTAGTTTTAAAATGCTAACTTCACAAGCGATGGTAACCAGACTTCCTAAAGTTTAGGATAGTAAGGAATTCTGTGAAGCGTGTGCTCTTGGGAAGCATGCTAGATCAAAATTTCCTCATGGACAAGCATGGTGGGCCAACTATCCACTCCAGCTAGTGCATACAGACATCTATGGTCCGATGCAGACCAAGAGTCTTGGTAACAACTCTTACTTCCTACTCTTCATTGATGATTTTACTAGAATGTGCTAGATATATTTTTTGAAATATAAGGATGAAGCATTTGAATGCTTTGTCGATTTCAAAACAAGAGTTGAAAGTGAGAGTAGATATTTTGTAAAATGTCTTAGATCAGATAGGGGATGAGAATACTCCTCTAATGAGTTCTTGAATTTGTGTAAGCAACATGGCATTAAGAGGTAGTTCACAACTGCCTACACTCCACAACATAATGGTGTCATAGAGAGGAATAATCACACCATTGTGGAGATGGCAAGGTCTATGCTTCAGACGAAGCATTTGACTAATTCATATTGGGCAGATGCATCCAGGACCAGTGTACATATCTTGAACAGAAGTCCTACTGCAAGTTTGGAAGGGCAAACACCTTACCAAGGTTGGTATGGTAAAAATCCAAATGTTAAGTATTTCAAAGTGTTTGGCTCATTGGCATATTCTCACATTCCTGATGAGCTAAGAAAGAAGCTCGATACAAAGAGTCAGACATGCATCTTTGTAGGATACTGTGAGAATACAACAACTTACAGAATTTATAATCCTAGGACTAGAAAGTTTGTGCTTTCTAGGGATGTGATTTTTGATGAAGGTGGAGAATGGGGTAAGTCCTAGATTTTCAGTGATGATGAATCCAATGATGTAGTTTCTAAGTAGGTGCAATAGCAGACACCACAAAAAGGTAAGCAGTCTCCTCCCATAAACCCAAGTTCATCTTCTGATTCAACTTCTTCTCTAAGTCCTTCTCCACAGAGATCAGTAAGTTCCTCACCAATGGACATCGATTCTCCATCCAGAGGTAAGAGAACTCTACATAATCATCCATCATATCAGATGTTGGATAAATTTTTTTCAAAAAGATACACTATGGACATCTTCACCAATACTTCATATCACAACAAGAATCTCTCTTTTGGATATTTTGAGGACTTCATCTATCCATAGAGAAGAACTAATGAGTACCTTAAGTAAAATTATGATACCGCAAAATATAGAAACTGATGTTGTGGTTAATGTTTTAATATTTAATGGAACAAATTACATAGATTTTTTAGATAAGGATATTCCTCCTCAAAGCATGTATAGAGATAATCATCTATACATCACAAAATTAATTGGGGATGTAGGTGTAAAAAGAGTTTTAATTGATAATGTATCGTCATTAAATATATGCACATATTCAAAGATTTGAATTTAGGAATGAAGATCTAAAAAATACTAAAATGATTATAAAAGAATTTAATGATGAGACTCAAGAAACATATGGAGTGTTATCGATTCCATTGCATGTTGGTCCAAGGATTTTGGATATAATCGTATTTATTGTACATTGCCCTGCATCATATAACATAATCTTGGATCGACCTTGGATCAACATAATGCGAGCGGTACCCTCTGCATTACATCAGTGTGTTAATTTTGAATTTAAAAATCAACTAGTTACTATACATGGTGATCATAGACCGTTTTATATGTGTGCCATAGCAAGAAAAAAATAGGAGTTCCTTTTTGTCCTGCTATATCATCAACACATCCTAGCCCACCTCCAAAATTGACACCTTCACCATACCTACCTTCATCATCAAAACCTCCATCATCAACATATTCATCATCAACGCATTCATCATCTAAAACCACACCATCTAAATCTACAATTAAGGAAGATAGCCCCTCTACTTCATATCCTACTTTGGATGAAATATTGCCAAATTTATCTTTGATACTCACAACTTCAAGAAAAAGTAATAATTTTGCCACTCAAGACTTTCTAGTGCTAGCTAAGTTACCATAATCTCCCTAAAAGATGGGCTTGCCATGAAATTTTGGAAGTATTTATCATGTTGGGAGTTGTGTCTTTGTCTACGCAGGGTATGATTATGGTAAAATTAATATTGTGAGCATCACAATTGATCAAAAGGGTTTTGCTAAATGTTACTTTTCTAATGGATATGTAAAATCAAAACACATGATGTGTGATATGGGTTACAGAGGAAATTTTTTAGGACTTATTGAAAATGGAATACAAGAGCCTTTGGAAGTTTGAGAATGGCCTCCTCGATGTGGTATTGGCTACATTCCTAAAAAAACCGAACACTTCCCATATAAGGATGATGATCATATTATAACATATGAAGAATATTTAGCACAAAAGGAATTATTTAAATCAAGAATAAGGATAAATTCTTGCAATATTTTATCAATAGCATACCCAAACATGATTGTGAACCAAATGAATATTTGAAGGGAGATATTTTTCATGATATATCTATTGATAAAGTTTTAAAGAATTAATTCTATTTTGATAGGCCTATACCATGTATAGCTCTTGTAGAAGAAACTTCCCCTCAGGAAGAGTTAGCAAAATTAACCCTAGAGTAATTACAAGAAATGGGGGTGTCACCAGCACCACCCAAATTTGAAAGAGAATCAAATATTGTGATAGAAAATGTTTTACATGTTAACATTGGGACAGAGGAAAACCCTTGCTTGGTCAAAATTAGATCAGAATTAAATGAAGAAAGATAGAAATAATATATATCATTTATTATAGAATATTCTGATATATTTTATTGGACATATGCAGATATTCTAGGCCTATATCCTTCTATGGTAATGCACCGTCTAGTAGTGCACCCTGATGCAAAAACTTAGGAAAATGCATCCCAAAGTAGCACTACTAGTTAAAAATGAGTTAGAAAAACTTTTTAATGTAATTTTTATCCAAGCTATTGACTATGCTGAGTGGATATCAAATGTTGTCCCAGTAGCCAAAAAATAAGCCACTAAAGTTAGGGTTTGTATTGATTTTAGGGACATTAATGATGCATGCCCTAAGGATGATTTCCCTCTCCCTAATATGGATCAAATCATAGATTTTACAGTCAGGAGTGGGATGTTATCCCTCATGGATGGTTTTTTAGGATACAACCAAATTAGAATAGCTCCTGAAGACCAACCCAAAATAGATTTTATTACACCTTGGGGTACCTTTTGTTGGAAAGTAATACCTTTTGGTCTAAAGAATGCAGGAGCAACATATCAAAGAACTATGACATACATATTTCATGATATGATGTATGATATTCTACATAATTACGTAGATGATATTATAGCTCATTCAACTAAAGAGGAAGAGCATATCAATGATTTAAGAAAAGTGTTTGATAGATTAAGAGAATATTTGATTCGATTAAATCCTAAAAAATATGTATTTGGAGTTAAATCAAGAAAATTATTGGGGGTTATTGTTTCTATGTGTGGTATAGAAGTAGATCCTCTCAAAATTAAAGCTATCCTTGATATGCCACCACCTACAAACATATCAAAGTTAAGAATTTTGCAAGGTAAATTATAGTCTATTCGTCGCTTCATTGATAAGTTGGCGGATAATGGGATGATGAATTTCAAGAAGCTTTTGAAAATATTAAACAATATCTTCTTACTCCTCCAGTGCTTGTTCCTCCTAGACCAGATTGTCCATTTATTTTATATATTTCTACCTCGAAACTTGCACTTGGAGCTATGTCGGCTCAAATTGATAATGAAAAGAAAGAATGAGCCACATATTATTTAATATGACATTAATAAGTTATGAAACCTGCTTTACTCCATTAGAAAATCTTTTTTTGGCGGTTGTGTTTTCTACGCAAAAGTTGCGTCATTATATGCTTAGTTAGAAAACATTTGTTATAGCTAAATTTGATCCATTAAGGTACTTGACGAGTAGACCTTACTTGTCAGGGCATACAACTAAGTGGGTTCTTGCCCTAAGTGAGTTTGACCTTACATTTATCGTCCAAAAATTGATTAAAGGCCAAGTTATAGCTGATCAATTAGTTGTTGCACCTTTAGAGTCTACTCACCCTATAACTATAGAATCCTGATGAGTGCCCTAATTTAGAAGAAGATATGTCTGAGTCATGGTATTTGTATTTTTATGGATCTATATGCATGAGCAATGCAGGTTCTAGTATTATATTAATATCTTCACAAATTCACCTTATCCCTTTGTCTTTCAAGTTACAATTTTCTTGTACTAACAATACTATAGAGTATGAGGCTCTAATCCTAGGGTTACGAGCCGCTTTAGCCTTAAGAATTAAAATATTATTAGTCTTTGGAGATTCTCAGCTTGTGATAAATTAAATCAATGAAGTTTATCAGACACAAGATGAGAAGCTCCTTCCTTATAAGGAATATGTTCTTAAAATTATTTCATTGTTTGAGAAATTAACTTTAGAAGCCATCCCTCATACTAGCAACCGTGCTACTGATGCCATGGCTACAACTACTTCTTTGTTATATTTGGAGTTGGATGATGAGTATGCTACTATTATTATTCTCCAACTCTAAGAGTCTGCTTCCTCTAATTCATGTCTAGAGCCATTATATGTGTTTCTAATTAATGAAACAACCCCAGAACCTTGGTATATAGATGTCTTTAATTTTCTCCAAAATGGAACCTTCCCAGAAGGATTAGATAGAAATCAACATAGGTTATTACGTAAGCAAGCTATTCGCTTTGTAATTTTTGGTAATACCTTATACAAAATATCCTTTGAAGGTATCCTATTAAGATGTCTTAATTTATAAGAATCTAATAAAGCTTTAAGTGAAGCCCATGATGGATCCTATGGAGGACACTTTAGTAGAAGTGCCATTGCTAAGAAACTTCTTTGAATGGGGTATTTTTGGCATTTAATGGAAAAGGATGCTAATTATTATGTGCATCATTGTGACAAGTGTCAAAGACATGCAAACCTTGTTCACGCTTATGCTGAGGAACTTCAAGCTATTGCATCTCCTTGGCCCTCTCTAAATGGGGTTTAGAAATTATTAGTAAAATCAATCCTATTTCATCTGATGGTCATAAAATCATAATAATAGCAACAAAATATTTCACAAAATGGGTAGAAGCTATACCCTTAGCTTCTTGCATAGGAGTCCAAGTTTCTAAGTTTATCTTCAATCAAATCATATGTATATTTGGAATCTCATCATCTCTCATCTCAAATAATGGAACATATTTCAAGAACAAATATGTTAAGAAATTATGTCAAAATTATAAAATTCAACATAGATGTTCTAATACTTATTATCAACAAGGAAATGGCCAAGATGAAGCATCAAATAAAACCTTAATCAAAATACTAAAAATATTGGTTAATAAAACAGGTTGTAATTGGCACATGCAATTATATCCTACCTTGTGGGCTTATCGAACTACTGTTCATACTCCTATAGGTGCCTCAAATTTTGTCTTGGTCTATGGTGCTGAAGTAGTTTTTCCATTTGAATTATAAGTTTATTCTCTAGCTTTCTTACTTCAAGATGCTAAACTAGGGGATGAATATCGTGCTGACAGATTAAGTCAGTTATAACTTCTAGATGAAAAATGTATTTGCCCTAGAGCATCTTTGCTCTTACCAAGACAAATTCAAAAGATCATATGCCAAGAAATTCGATCGTTGATCTTTTAAAATTAGTGATTTAGTCCTCAAAGAAAACAAAAAAATAAAAATGCTAGAAAATATTTAAAAGGTAAATTTCAACCTAATTGGCTTGGACCTTTGTTATCACGACTAAATTTGGATCAGGTGCATATCGCTTGGCCACCTTAGAAGGAAAAGAACTTAAGGAGCCAATGAACATTATGCATCTCAAAAAGTATTATGCATAAAACAAAAATTCCATTTCTGTACATACTTGTAAATAAATTTCTTCATCATTTAATTTGCAATCCTCATATTATCAAAATACCAAAAAAATCAAGAAAACATAAAAATTTCTCAAAATATTTCAAATTGTTAAAATATTGTTCTTTATCTCAAGTATGTGTTGTTTTTCCAAAATTCAAGTTATATATATATATATATATATATATATATATATATATATATATATATATATATATTCGGATAAATTCAAAAGTTATCTTGAACCATGCACTTAATACACATCTTTCATAATTTTGATTTTGTCACTTTGATTATAAATCTCTCTTGTATCGAAAAGAACTATTACTTCATTAAATAAATTTTGAGTTTTGGGAAATTATCTTGCTACTTCTTGAACCAAGAACACATTCTCACATCGTAAATATGATTTGTTGCAAAATTCGAAATTGGATACTACATAGTAGTCTTAGTTCCTTAAGTGAAAATTTTCCCTTGCTATCCTATTATGTGCATGGTCTAGAATACTGAGAATTGGCAAAAGGACAAGCTCCTCCCCTATCCGAATAAAATACCTTGCTCTAATCTAGCTAATTATCCCAAGAAAATAAAAAGAAAAAGAAAAAGAAAAAAAAAGAAGAAGAAAAGAAAAAGCAATAAAATCCCCTTGTTCAAAAATGGACAAGAAATCCCTATTCCAAAAATCAGAAGAAAATAAGGGGGTAGTGAGCTTGAATCCCTGGAATTCCTTAGTTATTTAAAATCCATGAGGTAAGCCCCATAATAGGTGGTTTGTGCCCAACCCACTTGGCCTTGGGTAATGCCTTTCACATGGCGATATGTCTGTCACATTAGCGACCTTATTTTATATAGACCAATGTCCACTTGTGGATTAGCTAGCTTTTGGTAACTTGAATTACATAGTAGTTCGGTACAATGACATGCACAAAATCATGGTTAATGAATATTTCACTTGCACACACATTGGTTCATAAAAGTTTACTTGTATCATTACCTTACTCAAAATCGGTAAAATAACTTCACAAAGCACACACATTTTATCCTTGAGATATTTTGTATCATTGTGTCAAATCAATATGGATAATGAACTCACTTATCACACACTGGTTCTTGATAAATTTAATTTTTCCTTAGAAATAAGTTTATCATATTCCTTTGAAGTTTGTTAGACAACATTAGTTCATCATTTATATTTCAAAAGTTTTCAAAATCTTCAAAAATAATTTATTTCAAAAAGAACTTGTAGTACAAAATAATTTATCATGCATCGCATTTTTTACTTCACGATGATGGTATAATTCCTAGGAATTATTCTTCTCAAATTTCACACTAGGAATTCTATGCCTAGCGCAAGTCATATTTCTCAATTTTTAGGTCTAAAACATTCCATATTTATTAATCTTCTTAAATATGTGATACAAATTATTTGTTTCATATCAACTTATGTCTTAAAATAAAACAATTTCATATTATCATGCATTGCATTTTTGACTTCGCAATGATGGTATAATTCTTAGTAACTATTGTCCTCAAAATTTTCACACTAAGAATTCTATGCCTAGTGCAAGTCATCCTTCCCAAAATTTCATGCTTAAATTATATTATTTTCACAAACAATAAACCTTATCAACATATTTTTTCAAAATATTTTTTTCTCAAAAAAAAATCAAACATATTATATCATAAGCCTCAAGATTATACTTGAGCACTATAAAAAATATTTTATTATTATCAATACAAAATTCCTCACAACAGGAATTGAATTATGACCTAGCGAGAACTGATATCTATCAACGGTCATATAACAACACAACATCCTTAGAGGAAAATTGCTAATCCATTTATTTCATCCTTTTACGAAAACATCTTTTCAAAAAAAATATTTTTCAAAAACACATTTTCAAAAATCTAAATTATTTTTCATTTTAAGCATGATCAAAACACTTAAATCAAAAGCATGATTATAAGAAATTTAAACATCATAAAAATTCAATAAAATGCAATCAAATCATACAAAGTCACATAAGACAAGAAGGTCAATATATATATATAAATATAAATATAAATATATATATATATATATATATATATATATATATTCTCGAAAAGTCTATACAAAAATATAGTTAGATTGGTATGCCACAATCCTCAAAAATTAGCATACTCAATCAATAAGGATATATAATACAAAAATGTATCTAAGTAAGCCCACCCTAGACTCCTCTTGAGCCTCTAGAGCTTGCAACATCATCCTCTCTTCTAGGGGGTGGTTGTGGTGATCAAAATTTTCCTCCCACTTTCGTTGTCCTAGAGGAATTCACCCTAGTAGAAGAGCGAGATGAGGATCCTATATGAATACGACCCATAACCTCAAGAGGTATAACCTGTCTCTGCTCTAGAGGAATTGCTATGAAGTATAAAGTTTGGTAAAATGTGGTCTACCATATAGACCTCACTAGCTCATACCCCATGCTGCTCCTCCTAGATTGAGTAGTTTGAGAAGGTGTAGGAGTTGGAGCCACATCTCCCTAATTCACATAAGCCTATGTCTGTGCAAGATCTACCTCTAGAGTCTGAATCCTACTTCTCATACCTGCATCCTATGCATCCAAAGACTCAATATTAGTCTTTTGGGAGGTATTATCATCTATTAAATGGATAACTTCTACCCGTAGAGTAGCCATATCACTGCTCTTCCCCTCCTCCATAATCCCATTGCCCTTATCGGGCATCTAAGATACATCACCCTGATGATGAGATACTATATGCTCCTTCTCTACCTTATCATCCACCATCTGCTAAAAAGAGGCTCTCCTCTCATCCCTAGCCCTCTCTCCTATCCAAGCCAATATCTCGGATCTAGAGGCCTTGTCCCATCTTAGACGAAATTGGTTTCCAACCCTAGTGCAAGGACCCTATCGTCTAGGGGTTATCTATGTCCCTAATTGTTGGCTAGCTTAGCATCATTGTCTAACTTGATCAGATGTCTACTCTATGGCACTCCTCACTAGGGTTAATCTAGCAGTACAGATCGTTGCATACCACTAATGATATCTTTCGATCACCTCAGCGTCATCACCATCTACCATATACAATGGATTATCATCTAGTGTAGGATCCAAAAACTCTGACATATTGGGAGCCCCACTGATGGTGGTGTGGTCTCGAGTAACTCTAGAATATGTGATATTCCTATATCTAGGAATGTCCTACTATAGCCCAAATTGTTGTTGCACCCAATCAAAATGGTGCAACTCGAGATCCCCCTAGTCCATTCATAGATATATAGTCTGCCTGATGCAGGATAGCTCAAATGCATCCTCCCCCCACATTGGTATCACCATTTAGAGCCTCCATGTGATATCCTCCACTAATAGCTCATCCACGATCTACCTCACTACATTGAGGCTAACTCATCCCCGTCATCCTCTCTATAGGGGATAGTAGTAGATCCTCAGTTTGTCATACTCTACCTCGGGCTGGCCATCTACTATCTAAACCAAAGGAAGTATTATAGATCATTGGATAGCTATATGCTCTTAGTACCACACCTATAGGAATGATGTAAGTATCAATCCCTTCCCTCCCTTGTAGGCCACCTTGTGCAAAAATTTGTATAGCCTACAAAGAAAGAAGGGACCCCAAGAAAATCATATGCTTTGATCATGCATATCGTAAATCACCTCTACTAGCATCTAGGGTAGGTGGCATCCGTTGAGATGGCTCACTACCAGGCCTCCCATGACACCACTCAACAAAAATATCAAACAAGATATTCCCTCTATCTCCTCGAGTCTATCAATGATAACCCCACCCTTCATCAAAATGAAGCTAGGGTCTCCTGTCAACCTCCTTAGTGCCTAGCCCTGGTTTCCAGACGTAACTATGCCAACACCCCTCAATGGTAGCCTCAAGATCCTCTAGACATCCTCTAGTGTGGGAGTCATCTTCCCTATCAACAATTTGAAGCAAGACGACTCTGGGTACCACCTCTCTACCAAATCCATCAACGCCCTCATGTATACTAGGATTTGTGGTATATCCACCACATGCCTCAATCCCACCACCTCTAAGCATGTTCTCTCAATAACTGAGAGCAACCAAATCTGCCTGGAGAGTGACATGTCTCCACTCTTGATTTTTTAGTTTAGCCATATATGAATAATAATAAAATAACAAAATTTTAGTTATATAATTGGATAAAAGATAGCAAAATCATATAAAATTTCTTGAAATCATATCAAATGTATGATATTGTATTGATCGAGTGATATCGTATCGATTTCATGATATTATACTTTACAATATCATCAAAATAAGTCTAATATCAACCTTGATCGGATCAATTTTTTGATATCATATGATATGATATCACAAAATTGGGTCAATTTCATCGATATCGTAAAATCGCTATGATTTTGTGAAATCGTTACGATTTCACAATTAGTACCGTGCAATGGCAATCGTATCCTAAAAATAAAAAAATAAATCAAATTAAAAATAGAAACTTGAAAAATCTAAGTTAAACAAGTGAGAAATGCTTACCCGGAGTGCTCCATCTCCTGCTCAGACCAAATCAGCATGATGGGGAACCTCTGCCATAGTTTTCTCCAGAGCTCTAAAATGAAAAATGGTGAAAAGCAAATGAATTAAGTTTAACTCTCTTTTTCTTGTTTTTATTCATTTTACCCTAAAAACAAAAAATTTCGAGTTTTTACCCAAACGTAGAATTTGGCGTAAAAACTCGAAGGGGGTATCATACCTTAAAACAACTTGCATTAAAACTTGAAATCATCAACAAAATTTGTAATAAATTTTTGCTTTCTCGTAAAGCGTGCTATTCTTTTCTTTAACGCATTTTTTTCAAAAATGCGCTAAAGAGGGGGTAAAATGTAGCACCCTAAAATTGACTCATAATAATTTTCACTAAATACAAATAACTTGTAAAAATTGATTTTAAGATGATTGCCTCAATTTTCGTGCCCTCCTGGTGAGATCAGAGTTAATCTGGATGAGATCGTACGATATGATCCCTGATCATATGATACAATCCTCAATCGTACGTACGATATCTAATCTTATGATACGATCCTTGATCGTACATACAATCTTGCTCAAAAATAGAAACTGCTCAGTTTAGCTAAGGAACAAATTGGTTATAACGTGTTTTGTCTTTACCTGTGCAACCATGCGATAGTTATGGGATCAGATCCGTTGATCAATCCTAGCTTGGAAGGAGTTGCAACCAAATTTGTTTTCAACCTATTTTCACCTCCTACTATAGCCTATTTAATTAGGCATTCCTTACCTCAAATCTCTTTTGACTAGTTGATCTAATTTTTGCATTCGAATCACTACAATTTCTGCATTAGACCTAGGTATTTTTTTTGTTTTGTGCAGGATCGAGGGATACAGTCAATGATCAGAGGATACGATCTTGTGATCGTAATACGATCTTGCTTTGTTTGTTGTATGATCTTGCAATTTCCATACTGTATTCCTGTGGATCACTTGGGGGCAACCCCGAGTGTTGGTTTACATTTCTTAAGATCTCATTTTGCATATTTATCATCTTGTCTATCATTTTTATTTCATACCACATTATATTTAATCAGTTGCATTCTTGGAGTTCACCAATCTACATTTAATTGCATATTTCATATAGTTTTAAGAATTCATATATTGATTTCTTTCATTGTGTCATTCAATAGCCAACATTTAATCTAATTCATGCTTAAAAGGATTAGTAGCATTTCCTATTTTCTATTTTCTGCACTATACCCATGAAATTATAGGTTTCTATCAAAATATGAACTATCGGTCTCTAATCAATAGGTGTGATATTATGATCGTAATATGATCTTGCAAATCATAATACAATATTGATTCTGCTATGTACGATCTTGCCCTGCTATGTATAATCTTTTCTACGATCAAAAATTAGAATCCTCTTCGTAATTTCGGATACAGGTCAGAGTTTCTAATCACTTTTTAAGCATTGCATTGTCCATTAAAGCTCTATTTTTTGTTATTTGTTGTTTACATGTGAATCAAAATTATATATATATTAACATAGTTGCATATTGGTCAAACACTAGGTGATTGTAAGATTTTCTAAAACGAACACATCAAAACAAACTCCAAACCTAGGCATGGAAACTGCCATAAAATATTTTTTGGTGAACCTTGAACAATAAAAATCACCAAAGAAAACACGAACTCAAGTGTCTCTCTTAGATGTGTAGACCTATCATTCTCACACACCCCTTCGAGGCACATATCCATTAGCCTGAAGGAAAAGAGTGTGTGAATTTTAGACCTATACTACTAGTATTTGGAATTAGATCTTTTCTAGTCCTTCTCAATATTAAGTCTTATGAGATTGGAAGTTCTTCAATGAGACATTCTATGGGTCTTTCTCTTCAACTTTCAATGGAGATCTCCAATCTCCAATATTTTTCAAGACTCTTTTCCTTGAGTCTCTTCCTCATTCAATGGGGTCTTCTTTCTAGGACCTCCTCCTTGATTTGTAGTCTTCAATTTTCAATGGAGATCACCAACCTCCAATATTCTCCTGGAGTCTTCTCTAGATTATCTTCTTTCTTGAATATACAACAAGGATCCTATGGCATTTTCTTCTTCTACACTTTGCAAGTACAATCTTTAGCAATGGAACCTTTTCTATAGGTATCCAAATATTTGATCTTTTATTTGTTGCTTCTGGTGCTAGATTGATTCTAAAGAAGACATTCTTCTTAGTTCTTTGTAGGAAGCTTCCAAAATTTCTTTGAATCTTATTTTCATACAATAAATTATTAGGGTTGTAATGGAAGAAATTCTAAATCTAGAGAAAATCAATTTTCACTAGTTGATTTGTCAATCTAGTGGAATCAATGTTGAGTCCTAGTCTTCACAAGTTTTTCTACAACTCTATGGAAAGACTCTAGACAAATGCAATATCAAAAAATCTGAAAATGAGATTTTTGGATTCCTCTCAAAATCACTTATGGATCTCCTTATTTTCTATTCATTTACCATGTGCTTTGATACCACTATTAGCTTTTAATGAGTATATAATATAGGAAATGCAACCACAAGATGTAATATAAGCAAGCTATGATAACTATATGATAATGACACTATAATATGCAAGAAAAATATAAGATAAAATTCTACAATAACTCAAAAATATACCATTAATGAAATCTTATGAAAATAGTACAATGTAATATAATGGAGGACATGAAAACTCCACAAACTATTCTTAAGGAGCTACATTATACTCCACTACCAATTTATACTATGCATAGTCTATATTCTCTACCACACACACTATATCCTCTACTCATAATTTCACTCACTATAAGGCCTATATATAGAAATATAGGTTATGAATGTTCATATACCTTTCCCATGACTCATTACAAGTGGACTCCTTGTACATTTACATCATTGCACATTGAAACTTGTGCATTTATTACATTCCTTGAAGTAACTACTTAAATTTACTCTTAAGTAAACTCCTACTCTAGTTATGTACCGAAGATGGTATATTGATATGTACCCACTAATGTAATATGCTCTAACAATCACTAATTAAGGATTTGTGAGGAAGATACAAAATTACCTTCAAGACTCAGTATGCGCACTATGAGTTCATAGTGTTACTGTTTGAGCTAACCAATGTGCTAGTGATATTCATGAACCTAATGAATAGTGTATTATGGAAATAGTTATATAGATTCATATTGATATTTCTAGATGATATTTTGATATATTCTAAGAGTAGGAAAGAGCATGACAAGCACTTGAGGGTAGTGCTTGAGTTGTTAAGAAAAAATCAGCTTTATGATAATCTATAAAAATGTGACTTTTATGTCCCAGAGGTGCAATATCTTGAACACATCATATCTATGGAGGGAATTGTAGTAGACCCTAGAAATATTGGGGCCATTTTGAGATGGCCATAGCCCACCAACATGTCTAAAGTATGAAGTTTTATGGGAATCATAGGTTATTATAGACGATTTGTGAAAGACTACTCTAAGATCACCTATCCAATAAAAAAACTTCAGAGGAAGGAAAAGGAATTTAAATGGATGGATAAGTGTGAGGAAACATTTGAGATGCTTAAATAGAAACTCACTACACCACCTATTCTAATATTCTAGACCCATAGGGGAACTTCTCAGTATGTACTGATGCATCACTAGAAGGGTTAGGTGGGGTCCTATCCCAAGATGATTCCACTATGGTGTATGAGTCAAGAAAACTCAATAAACATGAGGTGAATTATTCCATACATGACTTGGAACTTGTAGTGGTTGTACATGCTCTCAATATGTGGTGACACTATCTACTAAGGAAATCATTTAAGCTTAGGACCAATCATCAGAGTTTGAAGTACATATTAACTCAACCTATGCTTAATGCTAGATAGAGAAGGTGGATTGGGTTCCTAGTTGGATATGACTTTGGTATTGAATATCAAAGGTAGGGAAAATAAAGTTATGGATACCTTGAGCAAGCAAAGGTATATAGCTGCAATAACCCATAGTCATATGGACTTGTTGACTCATGTCATAGAAAAGCAATCTTAGGATTAGTTTTAAAATAATATTTAGACTAAGATGGCAAGAAATCCTAAACTAACTAGTGATTTTAGCATTAAGGATGGAATATTATGCTTTAAGGATAGGGTTTTCATACCCAAAATTGGTAACTTAAGGATATTGATCATTTAGGAGGTGCATAGATCTCCTTACTCTGCCAACCCTAGAGGGGCCAAGATGAGGGAGAATATGAAAAAGACTTTCTATTGGTTAGGAATGAAGAAATACATCGATAATTTTGTCATTAGATGTATGGATTACCAAAATGTGAAAGCGGAGCACAAAATCCCAACAAGATATATATACCCACATGATATACATAAACAGAAGTGGTAGGTAATATCTATGGACTTCATTGTGGGACTACCTAAGAATAAATTTCAACATGATGTAATCCTTGTTGTGGTGGATAAACTAACCAAGGTTGTGCACTTCATACTAGGAAGTACAAAGGATGATGCAGTTGTGGTGGCTAAAATATTTTCCAAAGAAATATTTAGGTTACATGGGTTTCCTAAAGTAATTATCTCGAATAGAGATTCTAGATTCACTTTTGCAGTCTAGTAAGCTCTACATCATGCAATAGGTATGAAGCTAAATATTAGTTTTGTTATCTAGAGACCAATGGTCAAATTGAAAGAGTCAACCAGGTTCTGGAAGACATGCTTCGCTTGTATTGCATGGACCAAAAGTATAAGTGAAAAGACCTTTTGTCCCTGGTTGAGTTTACTTACAATAATGGTCATCATGCTTCTTTAGGAATAGATCCTTTCAAAGCACTGTATGGTAGAATATGTAGAATACCTCTATCATGGGATAATCTTGAGGACCAAATTGTAATTGAACTAGATACGGTTCGAGAGATGGAAGAGTATCTTAAGATGATTAGGCAAATGCTTAAGGAAACCTCTTATCATCAAAAGAGTTATGTTGACTGTAAGAGATCACCTAGAGAATTATTTGTGGTGGAAAAAGTATTATTAAGAGTAAAACCCATGAAAAGTGTCATAAAATCTACAAATTTGGATCCCAAATATGTTGGACCCTTTGAGATCATCATGAATATATGTCCAATAGCCTATCATCTCACCTTGCCACTCAGCCTATCCAATATCGATGACACTTCTATGTATCCCTACTTAGGAGATATGTTGCTGACCTTGATCATGTATGGAATATTTCTAATTTGTAGATAGTTGATCCTTCAAAAATTAAAGTGAACATTATGAATATTCTAGAGTTTTATTCCAAAATGATCAAGAACCAGACTCTAAAATATTGGAAGGTCCAATTGGACTAATATTCTGAGAAGAATGCCACTTGGAAGAAAGTGGTTAATATGTAAATATATTTTCCATATCTATTTGAAAATGAAATGTAATTTCTATTTTATTGCAGGATACTAAAGAAATATAGAGGACTATGTTTAGTCCAAGGGGGGTGGTATGTCATCACCCTCAATTGGTAAACATTTTCATATGATGGAATTATGGATTTATATGTTGTTTTAATGATAGATTAAATGGCTATATGATGATTAGTTGTTTATTTTATTAATATTATGATGTTTCTAATGGATTTATGTGATTGTAGGAATAGGTATCCTCATGGGTGGCAAAGGACTGATGGCTAAAATAGTCAAAATGATCTGACACATGATATCCGCATTTAGACCTAATTCTTGCCTTTGCATTTTGTGGTGTCATTCCTACATTTGCATTTTATGTGGTGTCATTCTTGCAATATTAATATCCCTATGAAAAGGTATTAATAAGTCTCACTTAATAATGTGCTTTGTGTTTGGACTGTAGAAGGAATTTATAATGTATTGTTAATAAAAACCTATTAATAAGAAGGAATAAAACTAAAGTTTTGAACATTAGAATAAACAAAAATATTGGTAATTATTAAATGACTGTGTGATGTTTCAATTTTAAACCAAACTTAATAAAATGGTTTTGTGGGTAGTTGTTGAGTTTGTTCCTTGAGCGAATCCTCTCCCAATTTTCTTTAAACCCTTATGGAAATAATGAGAAGGGGGATTTTTGGTTTTTGAAAAAACAAGTTGAATTCATTAGATCATGAAGAGCAGAGAAGGTTTAGAGGATTTAGAACAATGAAAGCAACAAGAAATGTGCATACTTTGGTCTTCAAGTTTTATAAGGTACTTTGTATCTATTGTGTTTTGCTTGAAGAAGATGCTTAAATTTTGTGTAAAGTATTCAATGATGTTGGATGGTTTTAAAACAATAGATTGGACTCCATACTTGAAATATAGAAGATCTTCATTGTGGAAAACATAGAGGTAATAGGAAAAATTTGTTTCCTTCATTGCTGAATGTGTACTCAAGAAATGTGATCGATTTGCTGACAAGTTTTTTTATATTTTACTTTGTTTAACCTTGAGGGGGCTATTATGTACATTATGTACATATATAATTAGTTTACCAAGCCAAATATGGAAAAACCATATGTAAGCTTGTAAGCTCTTATCCTTTAACTTGTAAAGACCAAAAACTCCTTTCCTATGCTAGTTTTGCCTAAACCATTTTACGGAGTACATGCATCTATGTAAGAATAGAAGGTGGTAGTGTAGTCCCCGAGTTCAACCTATGCAAATCGGTGTCCATCCAGAATGCCTCATACAACCTTAGGGTTTAATAAAAAATAAATTGGTGTGATTTTTGAATGTTAAGTCACTATGTGTCATGCATCAAGTTTGGACCACATGATAGCAATGACTTTATATTTATGTAGATTGAATGCTTTATTTTATGTGTGGCTTGTGTGTAAATATTAATGTGTAAAGGTAAGGTTTTAAAAAAATAAAAAAATATAAGTATAGACACATATTGACTGAATATTACACTTGTATTTCCATAACAATAATGCTAAAGTAAAATCAATCAATGGTTCAATAAGATGTTTTTAATTAGCCTAATGTTTAGAGAAAACATTAGTGATTGGTTTAAATTATCAGATGCTTATTTTGATTATCCTTTATGAAAGGATATAGAAACAATAGTTGTTTGTTTCTTTTTATTTGATATAAATTGCTTATATTTTAAAATGAAGGAACATTAGACATCCCATTAGATTTTTTATTACATTGGAAAAGCTCCTTGAATCCTTTTTGAAATGACTTTTTTCATTTAAATTAAGTTGAATAAAGTGCATGGTATTGTTAGCTTTTGATGAATGAGCCCTGGGAGATAACAATGACAAGACATAGAATAATATGAAAGAAAGTAAATCTGCTAGATGATTGAAATATGCTATAAATAGAAATCATATAAAATATTACAATGTAGCTATGGAGGAAATGAACACTCCATTAATAAATCTACTAAACTATATTGTATCCATAACCAATGAATGGTGAGGTATATAGAACTATACTATCCACTAAGCTACACTATCGAACTATGTCCCTCGACTCTATATATATCTATCTATGAGGCCATCCTTATATAGGAAAAATAGGATACTTGGCCAACATTCTATCTAGTTGTGCAAGGAACAACTTGCACATGTACAACTTGCACATTGACACTTGTGCATTTATTACATTGCATGAAGTAACTAGATAACTTGCACATAAATTAATCTAAGTATGTATCTTGGAGGATACATTTACATAACCCAAATTATGGAATCGACACTATTTATAACACCCCCTTGTATTACATTATTTGGGTATTGAAGACTTTAGTCTTCAATATGGATCTTCTTAATTATATTCTGTTTGATCTTCATAGTCTTTTTCCTCTGCATTTTTTGTAACGTGTTCAAGCAAATTGTTAGTGTCTCTATAGTATGTTACATTTGTTGATAGAGATTTTACTTCAAATTCCTCTATGGGTTCTTCTAGTTCTTCAAATTCTTCTATCCTCTGAACCATGTGATATTTATAATTTTTCTTCTAATATTCAAGTTGAGGATAATTGGTAGGTCATTGAAATTGTTGCTGATGAGGGTTCCTTTGGTATTGTTGAGGCTCAAACATATTCCCATGATTTATCTGATTTCTTTGGTTCTAGTTTTTGGGATTGTATCTACAATATCTAGTATTGTGTACTTTCTGCCTACAAATATGATCATACCATATTTTTCATCAAGAAGCAATATTTCCCTATGGATTATCTTTTGATGCCAATGCAGTGTTAGTCATCTCATATTTTACAATATTTTCTACTTCATATTCTTGAAGTATATTGACTAAATCATCAAAAGAAGTATCTTTAATTAGGACCTATAAATATGTTACAAAATTCTTATAGCTATTTGGAAGTGCTCTCATGGTTACTTGGGTAAGAAGTTAATATTTAATTGTTTCTCCTAAGGTTAACAATTTTCCTTTAATATCTGAAGAACACAAGCTTATACTGAAAGGGGGGGGTGAACAGTATAAGACCTATTTTTACTTTTTCCTTTATACTTCAAAATAGTAAAGCAATATACCCAAAGAAATATCAAAGCAATGCATAATAACATCCACAAAGTGACACCAATTTTAACGTGGTTCACCCAGAATGGCTGGGCTACGTCCACAAAAATTTTCTCTAAAAGTTATCTCAAAGTTCTTTGGGAATCCTTCCCAATTACAATTTTTACGAGCCTCGGCCCAAAGGAGATACCTTGCCCTAATCAAAATTTATGAGCCTTTGCTCAAAGGAGATACCTTCCCCTCTATCTAAATTTATGAGCCTCTGCTCAAAGGAGATACCTTCCCCTCAATCTAGATTTATGAGACTTTGCTCAAAGGAGATACCTTCCCCTTTGCTCTAGAAATGATCCCTCAGAAGATCAACTGCCTCTACCTCTTGCCAGCATGTGGAACTCCTTTCCACCAAAGACCTCCTATCCTTAATGCTTAGCCTAAGAGACCTCTGCCTTCTATGATCATGTCCACAGCAGCTCAACAACCTGTACCAAACATAATCAGTCGATCTAGTACAAGTCTTCCTCTATCTGTCAGATCTATCCAACACTTGAACAAATAAATCCTCTACACACAAGCCTTCTCAAAGAATTGCCAAGTTTGTCCTTAGGTTCTTCTCAAAGAACCAGTGCATATTTGTCCTCAAGTTCTCTGATAGAACTCTCAAAACTCATATCACAAGTCCTCTGCTAGGACTTGTCCAAATCTGCTCACAAGTCCCCACCTGAACCTATCTAAAACTGCTCACAAGTCCCCACCGGAACCTGTCCAAAACCTGCTCACAAGTCCCCACTGGAACCTGTCCAAAACCTGCTCACAAGTCCCCACCGAAACCTGTCCAAAAACTCAGCAAGCTCACCAAGAAAAAATTTCTTAGTAGGAAATCACAAGGTGAATTGTTAGAGACCCAATGTGATTTTTCAAACTCATAGAAGCATAAAGAGAATTTTTAGAGACTCAATATGTTCTATACTTAACTCCCAATATCAAAACTCAACTCAAATCAACTCAACTCAAACTCAATCTCAAATCTAAAAACTCAACTCAACCTCAATCTCAAATAAAAAAACTCAACTCAAACTCAATCTCAAATCTGAAAACTCAACTCAAAATCTAAAATGGATAGGATAGAATGCTTTCTTTCAAGAACATGAAACCCCAACAATTGCCAACTATGCAAAGAATCACATAACAATGATACTCATGTTCTTTTCACCATCAATAAGGGCTTCAACAACAATGTTCATCAAACAAGGTTCAATCAACACCATTCAGCTCAAAACATAACCTTGAAGCATTTCACAATCAACATCAGAAAAGGAAACAAGTAGAACTCCTTTTCTCTCCAACATTATTTGAACAAAAAGCATCCACCAACTCAACTCACAATAGCATAAAAACAACTTTTCAATTCACCAAAAAAGGAGTAAGCTCAACACTTTAACCAAGTAAATAATAGCTTGATTATAACCAACTTAATGAAAGCAAATGTCAATCTTAAAGCTGCCCACGTAAGGTTTCACAACTTCACACAAGAAGCAATTAACCTTAAAACATCATGCTTTCATTTCCATAAACAACCAAAAACACTCTCAACATTACAAGAAAAATTTATCCACTATACACCTTATTTCTCCCTTATTGTCTCATCAAAAATAAAGTTTATCTCTCATAAGAATGCAATAAGATATTTCAACAACATCTTCAAAATAATCTTTTATCAAAATAACAAGCATTAAAACCCTTATGACTCCTAAGCTGTTTTTCTTCTAACAAACATCCTCCATCCGCAACATACACTTAGCAAAAGATTAATTTCAAAAAATACCTTAGCCAACAACAAAAATTGCTATGGAGAAATTGCGCCCAAAATCTAACACCACCTGCTGCAACCACTTCACGTCGAAAAACCCTTTCACATGATTCGAACGTGAAACCTCCCATTTGGGTAGCGCGCCAATAGCCTAGCCGCTATCGGTGTGCCAAAGGCACCCGGTGAGGTTTAAACCTCACTCTATTATGCTTGTCCCTTTTGCACCAGGGAAAATAAATCACAGTCCTCCCTTCCTTCTGACACCAACTCATAAATGACAAGCTATATGGTGGATTCGACAAACGACGAGACAACCAATGAATAGCAGATTATGAAGACGGTGAAGACACACAAAATATCAGCGGATTACGAAAACGGTGAAGACACATAGTCAAACAACGGATTACAAAAATGATGAAGACACACAACCGAACAGCGGATTACAAAAATGGCGAAGACACATAGCCGAACACACAACGAGCAACTTTCTTTCAAAATTTGGATGGGATGCATTTGATTTTCATTGAGGGATATTAATATGAATTTTACCATAGGCTCTTTGATGTCGGCGGAGGTCTTTAAAACGTCGGCGGAGGTCTTGGCTAGCGCCCACAAAGCTAAAACATAGCGCCATGGATTAGGAGAACCCATGCAAATAATAGTTTATTATTTATTTAAAAATAATTAAATGGAACCTTAACAAGGTTTTTTAATAATTTAAATAAATACTTCCTCCTGGACCCAAATGCATTAAACCAATGCATCCACCTGTAATCTTTAAACCTGCCAACTTGGGGTTTGCAAAAGACTTGAAACTATCATGTCGTAACCTTCATCAAAACAAATTATTTGACATCAAATCAAATTCCTTCAAGAGCTTATTGACATCAATGACAACTTATACACTTGAGCACAGGAAATGTACCCAAAGTACTCAAAATTGCCAACAATCTCCCCCTTTGTCATTTATGGCAAACCTTTATTGAAAACACTTCTCAAGAGCCAAAAATGAAACCAATTGTGCTAACAACTGAGAAACTGTTCCCACAACTGAGAATCTTCCTTTGAAGTTTTGCTCCCCCTGACTTGAAGCTTTCCTCTTCACTTTTAAGCTCTCCCCCTTAATCATATCTCTCCCCCTTTCTCATCAATGGCAAAGGGCCACCTTTGGGGCTTGGGACTAAGAATGAGCCTCTTAGATTAGTCCCTCCCCCACCTCCTGATGAGGTAATTAATTTTGGGGTGGGAGTAAAACTCCCATTAGGCACTAATCATCATCAGCGTCTATAACTTCCTTGCCGGTCCTTCTCTTGAACTCTTTGTCCATATTCTTGTTCTTGTCACTGTTCTTGTTCTTTTTCTCATCCCTATTTTTGTCCATGTCTTGAACCTTGGACCTGATCATGCCACTATTCCTGTTCCTGTATTTTGGAATTTCAGCTCTACATTGTCTGATTATGTGACCTTCATTGTTGCACTTGAAACACTTGACGATGTTGTTTCTCTGAGGTAAACCTGATCTTTGAATCCACCTATTATGACCAAACCTATTTTGACCAAACCTATTCTGACCAAACTTGTTTTGACCAAACCTGTTCTGACCAAACCTGTTCCTATTATTTACCTTGCAATAGACTGCCTTGTGCCCAAACTATTGACAAGAGTAGCAATACCATTGAAAGTAACTAGAACTTCTAAAACTGTCATTTACCTTCTTCACTTGAGCCATGCAATGTGAAGCCATGTGACCAAACCTGTAACAAGCAAAATATCTGCCTTAAAACTTTCTTTTATTTGACCTCCTGGGTCCTGAAAACTTCTTCTTCTCATTCTGAATTTTGTTTTCTATTTCTATGCATCTATCATTCAAGGACTCCTTTTCTGAAATACTTTCCTCATTAGAACTCTCTTCCTTTTGGAGTCTCTTACTAGACTCTCCAACTTGTTCCTTATGTGGCTTAACAAAACCAAGGCTTGTTTTATCTGTTGTCTTTCTTTGACCTTTGATGAGTGACTTAACCTTTTTGGAGCTATCTTGAAACCTGTAAAGCTTATCCTTGTACTCTTTAGTTTCCTCTTTCAAAGAAGCCATTTTATGTTCTAACTCACTATACTCAAGAACCTTAGACTTTAACTCATCCTTGAGTTATTGTGTCTTAGCTATAGAGAAGTCAAGACTTTCTATAAGATCATATCTCTCTATGCAACATTCATCTAACTTATCCTTGAGTCTAGCATTCTTCTTTCTTTCCTTTTTCAAAGCACTAAGAGCACTAATAAGTTCACTTTCAAGATCCTTTATTTGATTGCTTTTTGAATCATCAAAGCCTTTTTCAGATTTTTTATCACTAGAGGTGCTACCCTTTTCAAAAACCATACATGCATCTTCCTTATAGTTTTCTGAAACATCCTCATACATACTAGAAACCAAATCATTATTTGTACAATCATCCTCAAGGTGACAAAAATTTCCACATCTAAGACATTTCATGATAATGAATCTATGTTTCGATTCTTCCTCTTTTTTTGATATGAACAACATCTCATTTTCATCGTCACTTGAAGAAATTTCACTATCACTACTAGAACACATACTTGCTTTGTCTAGGTAGAAACTTTTCTTGTGCTTGTGAGAATACCTCTTTCCTTGATTGTTGTGCTCATCTTTGATCTTCCTGTGATGCTTGTGCTTTTCAGAATCCTATTTATCTTCATCACTTTCATTCTTGGGAACAATACAATTAGTAGCATAATGACCAAACTTTCCACAATTGAAACATCTTATATTTTTCATACTTTTGTGCTTTCTAGAGAACTTGCCTTTCTTGTTGTAATATGCCTCTTCATCACTAGAAGACTCATCACTATCTTGAATCTGTTTACCCTTGGATTCCTTGGTAGCCTTGAAAGCTGCCTCTTTCTTGACATCAACCTTCACTTGAGTTCTCAACTCAAATGCTGCAAGTATACTATGGAGCTCATCCTTTTTCAACTTATCCAAATCTTTTTCATTAAATATATTAGGAAGAGATCTTAAAATCTTATCACAAACATCATTTTCAGCAAGCTCAAGACCTAAGTCTTTCATGGAGTTAACAACCTCATCCATATGAAGCATGTAGTCACTAATCTTTTCATCATCATTCATTTTGAGTTGTTCAAAAATACTTTTGAAGTGTCTCAACTTGGCCTTTTTGACATTTGTATCACCTGTATGAACCACCTTCAACTGATTCCACATTTCACTAGTTTTCTTGTAGTGAATCACTTTGGTGAGATCTACTTTCTCTAAGACTTTTAGAATTGCATTCATCGCTTTTGAATTGCTATGATGTAGGAGCCTTTCTTATTTAGTATTAGGACCATGTACAGGAATAGTGTACTCATCTTCAATCACTTCCCATACCTCATTACCAAGTGCCATTAGATGAACCTTCATCCTTGCACTCTAAAGACCAAAATCTGACCCATCAAGAATAGGTGCTGCATTGCCACTCGAATAATCCATTGTGTTATTTACTAGCTTTTTATTCAAGCTGTTAAACTTTTTGAAGGCACCCGCTCTGATACCAATTGAAGAACACAAGCTTATACTGAGAGGGGGGGTAAATAGTATAAGACCTCTTTTTAATTTTTCTTTTATACTTCAAAATAGTAAAGCAATATATCCAAAGCAATATCAAAGCAATGCATAATAACATCCACAAAGTGACACCAATTTTAACGTGGTTCACCCAGAATTGCTGGGCTATGTCCATAAAACTTTTCTCTAAAAGTTATCTCAAAGTTCTTTGGGAATCCTTCCCAATTACAATGTTTATGAGCCTCGGACCAAAGGAGATACCTTCCCCTAATTATAATTTATGAGCCTCTACTCAAAGGAGATACCTTCCCCTCTATCTGAATTTATGAGCCTCTGCTCAAAGGAGATACCTTCCCCTCAATCTGGATTTATGAGCCTCTGCTCAAAGGAGATACCTTCCCTCTCGCTCCGGAAATGATCCCTCGGAAGATCAATTGCCTCTACCTCTTGCCAGCACATGGAACTCCTTTCCACCGAAGACCTCCTGTCCTCAATGCTTAGCCTAAGAGACCTCTGCCTTCTATGATCACGTCCACAATAGCTCAACAACCTATACCAAACACAGTCAGTCGATCTAGTACAAGTATTCCTCTATCTGTCAGATCTGTCCAACACTTGAACAAATCAATCCTCTACACACAAGCCTTCTCAAATACTTGCCAAGTCTGTCCTCAGGTTATTCTCAAAGAACCAATGCATCTCTGTCCTCAAGTTCTCTGATAGAACTCTCAAAACTCAGCTCATAAGTCCTCTGCTAGGACCTATCCAAATCTGCTCACAAGTCCCCACCATAACCTATCCAAAACTGCTCACAAGTCCCCACCGAAACCTATCCAAAACTTGCTCACAAGTCCCCATCGAAACCTATCCAAAACTGCTCACAAGTCCCCACCAGAACCTGTCCAAAAACTCAGCAAGCTCACCAAGAAAAACTTTCTTAGTAGGAAATCACAAGGTGAATTGTTAGAGACCCAATGTGATTTTTCAAACTCATAAAAGCATAAAGAGAATTTTTAGAGACTCAATATGTTCTATACTCAAATCCCAATCTCAAAACTCAACTCAAATCAACTCAACTCAAACTCAATCTCAAATCTGAAAACTCAACTCAACCTCAATCTCAAATCTGAAAACTCAACTCAAAATCTGAAATGGATAGGATAGAATGCTTTCTTTCAAGAACATGAAACCCCAACAATTGCCAACTATGCAAAGAATCACATAACAATGATACTCATGTTCTTTTCACCATTAATAAGGGCTTCAACAATAATGTTCATCAAACAAGGTTCAATCAACACCATTTAGCTCAAAACATAACCTTGAAGCATTTCACAATCAACATCAGAAAAGGAAACAAGTAGAACTTATTTTCTCTCCAACATTATTTGAACAAAAAGCATCCACCAACTCAACTCACAATAGCATAAAAACAACTTTTCAATTCACCAACAAAGGAGTAAGCTCAACACTTTAACCAAGTAAAATATAGCTTGATTATAACCAACTTAATGAAAGCAAATGTCAATCTCAAAGCTGCCCACGTAAGGTTTCACAACTTCACACAATAAGCAATTAACCTTAAAACATCATGCTTTCATTTCCATAAACAACCAAAAACACTCTCAACATTACAAGAAAAATTTATCCACTATACACCTTATTTCTCCCTTATTGTCTCATCAAAAATAAAGTTTATCTCTCATAAGAATGCAATAAGATATTTCATCAACATCTTCAAAATAATCTTTTATCAAAATAACAACAAGCATTAAAACCCTTATGACTCCTAAGCTATTTTTCTTCTAACAAACATCCTCCATCCACAACATACACTTAGCAAAAGATTAATTTCGAAAAATACCTTAGCCAACAACAAAAATTGCTATGGAGAAATTGCGCCCGAAATCTAACACCACCTGATGCAACCACTTCACGTCAAAAAAACCTTTTGCATGATTCGAACGTGGAACCTCCCGTTCGGGTAGCATGCCAACAACCTAGCCGCTACCGATGCACCAAAGGCACCCAGTGAGGTTTAAACCTCACTCTGTTATGCTTGTCCCTTCTACACTAGGGAAAATAAAACACAGTCCTCCCTTCCTTCTGACGCCAGCTCACAGATGAGAAGCTATATGGCAGATTCGACAAATGACGAGACAACCAAATGAACAACACATTACGAAGACGACGAAGACACGCAAACGATCAGTAGATTACGAAAACGGTGAAGACACAGTCGAACAACGAATTATGAAAACGATGAAGACACACAACCGAACAACAGATTATGAAAACGATGAAGACACACAGCCAAACACACAACGAGAAAATTTCTTTTGAAATTTGGATGGGATGCATTTGATTTTCATCGAGGGATATAAATATGAATTTTACCATAGGCTCTTTGACGTTGACGGACGTATTTAACACATCGACAGAGGTATTGGATAGCGCCCACAAAGCTAAAACATAGCGCCATGGATTAGGAGAACCCATGCAAATAATAGTTTAATATTTATTTAAAAATAATTAAATGGAACCTTAACAAGGTTTTTTAATTATTTAAATAAATACTTCCTCCTAGACCCAAATGCATTAAACCAATGCATCCACCTGTAATCTTTAAACCTGCCAACTTGGGGTTTGCAAAAGACCTAAAACTGTCATGTCGTAACCTTCATCAAAACAAATTATTTGACATCAAATCAAATTCCTTCAAGAGCTTCTTGACATCAATTACAACTTATACACTTGAGCATAGGCAATGTACCCAAAGTACCCAAAATTGCCAACAATATCTGCTACCTTCCTTAGGAAAAATTCTATACTTTCTTCACTATTCATTTTCAATCAGTGAAGTTGAGTTTGCAGATGAAGAATATTTGCCTTATTCTTTCCTTCAAATATTTTTTCTAGGATTATCCATGCATCCGAAGATGCTTTGGCTAAACTGATATATGGTTGAATCTCATCAGTGATAGCAAAAGTTATTATCATTAAGGCCTTTGAATCATTTTCTTCAAAATTTAGGATTTATGTTTCACCTATGGTAGGTCTCTATTTTTTCTCTTCGACAACATCCCAAATTTTTTCATATACTAATATTGATTTCACTTTATTTTTCTAAGAAAAATAATTAGGACCCTTGGGAAGTTGAGATTCTTCTAGGAAGAATTTGTTAGATGCCATTTTAAAGCTTCATAATATCAAGCCTTAGATTTGTAGACTTTCTTATGTCACCTTAGTGATGAGAGTATGATATATGTTTTTGTAATAATATAGTTCAATTCTTGTTGATTTTTTACAAGTTTTGTAAAGATCAAAAATCAACTTCTTAACACCTTATTACTCCTAATTGAACTAAGCACTTTTCAATTTTGAAGAGGTTTTAATGTTGGAATTCTTTTGTCCCTTTTTGAAGGTTTGAGACAAGTAAAAATATATTTATCCAACCTTAATAGAAACCCTAATAACCTATTTTATATCCCTTGGATTATTTCTAATTTCCAATAAAATAAATTTTATGGAGTAACCCTTGTGGCTCCCAAGTTTGGAAAATTAGAAAAAATATTAATATTTGCAAAATGTTAAATAATTTAATCCAATTAGAATTCCTTATTTATCCTAGGTTAAATTGTAAATATTAAATCAATGAGATACGCCACCCCTTATAGCTTTTTCTTTCAAAATCTAAGTTTTAACCTTAGTTTATAACCCTTAAATCTCAAACTATGAAAGCAATAATAAATGGGATTAAACCTTACATTTTTAGATGTAAAATCTCCTCACTGTTTGATGCTTTTTGTAGATGAATATAAAAAAATGTAAGTGATACCTGTGGCACTAGAATCAATGGAGATCCCTTGAAGTTGTTTGTCTTTAATGCTGGTACGTAGGCACTAAAGGGTTGACCTTCAAAATACAAGAGCCTTCAATGCTCCTTCTTCCTTCCTTCCACACTGCACTTTGAACATTTTTTTTATTGTTCTTCACTCCCTCTTTGGATGTCTTTGACTGTGCTTCTCTCACCCTTTGAACTTGGAATTCAAATTCCTTTTATGGATAATTAATCATAGACTGTGTTGAATCCTTTATAGAATTTTGATGTCTTTGACTGTGTTGAATCCTTTGTAGATATTTGATGTCTTTTAGAAATAGATGTGCACTCTCTTGTCTACATAAATGAAGCTCGAATAGAATCTTATATGAGCTTTGATTCTACAAGTACATACGTCTAAGATGAGCCCTTTGAGTGGCTCCTTTTAGATTGGGAAGAAAAGTGCTGACATCCAACCTTCCTTGGCTTATTTACTTGTAGTTAATATGCCCTTTTGTGGCACTTCCAAATCTGCTATTTTGCTATAAAAACCATATTATAGTAGTGTAATATGATGTATTATAATATTGTATATAAGCCTTCTTTTAATATACCTTCTTTGCACTCTATTTCTAGATCTAAAATTCTAGTGTTGTGGTAGAATTTTCCTATGATACAAGAGTTTTGAGGTTGTCTTTTATGAGTAGATACACCTTTATATTTTTTCTTGGATATTTTGATAACAAATCCAAGCTTTAATAACAGTAGATAGAAGATTTTCAATTGATGAAATTTTTTGCACTTTCTTTCCTTGCATCCAACCTTGTAATGCTTTGGATTTGAGACTCACCAAGTCTCAATCTTTGAAGCTTCTATTTATGTTTTTGGTTGGTTAAGTTCTTCTCCAAATTTTGGAGGATTCTAAACTTTTTGGGTGGCTTATTTTTGCCACTATAAGTTGCATATTTTTGTGCTTCAATAGTGTCTTTAGACACTTGATACAAATCAGATTTTGTGCCCTTCAAAAAACACAAAACTAATTTCTTTTTTAGAGTAGTATAATAGTACAAGTCCTTCACTTTTAATGCACTAATATTATACCTTATCACTTCAATCAACTTTCAAATTCATGCACTAATAATTTACTACAATTAATCAATAACAACCTAAAATGAATCCTTAAGAGTTATTCTACAATTTCACTACAATCAATATTGTAGGACTTAGTCTTCTTTTTCTTTTTCCAAAGTAGATGATAGGTAGTTGATAGAAGCTAATCTGAAATCTAATCAACTCCTAATAAATGTGCAAAGAAATCCTTAAAAATAATCGTTTTCCTTTTGCACTTTAGAAGACTGTAATCTAATTCACTTCATGCAACTTTAATACACATTCAGGTGCTCTAAAAAATTTGATAAATAATCTAGTTAATAAATATTCTTGCACCAAAAGCTTCTTACATTTTTTTTATAGCTCTTATCCCACTTTTGTAGAGGATGTAGATCTTGGTGTCTAAAATCACCAAGTTGCTGCTTCAAGTAGGATGTTCTAAATAGATACTTCTTCACCAAATGATGGTCTCGAAATTTCTTTTACGAGCCTAGGATTTGGTGGCTTGTTCTCCTCCTTCTAATGTATATTTGGAGAAGTCTATACCTCTAAAGTGGTGCCTTCTTGTTGTGAGAGGTAATCTTCAAATATCCAATATTTGGTGAGTTTATTTTGTCTTCAAGTCTTCTTATCGAATTCTGACTTCAAGTAGGATCTTCTTGTGGGATTTGGTACTCCTTGTCAAATTCTCCTCTTGGACTTGTTGTCTAATGATGACAAATGTTCCAAGTCCTTCACTATCAAGGAATTCACCTTGGTAGTGGATTTATCCAATGAGTTCTCCAAAGAACTCTCTTGATCTTCAAAAAGGCTCTCCTAGCCTTTTTTGGATGCTCGATGAGACCTTCACAAGGTCTTTGATCTAGCAGCTTTTGATGGTCTTCCTTGAGATATTTTCTTCAACCTTATGCTCCTATAAGTGTTGGTGATGAGATCTTCTCTTGGATATTTTGATTCTGCTACTTATGGATTCAAGTAGGACTCTCCTAATCCTTCTTCTTCTTCCAAGACTATAAGTTCTTCAATGAGATCTTCTCTTGATCTCTTTGCTTTTGCTTCAGGGTTGAGTTGATTATGAAGAAGACACTCTTCCTAACTTTCTTGTAGGAAGTTTCTCAACTCATTGAATCTTCTATTCCTACAACAAAGATATTAGTACTAAAATATTTAGTTTGGTTCTAAATCAAATATTCTTCTCGAATTCTTCTTCAGGATCAAGGATTTTGTGGCCTTTTTTAGTATCAAGGCTTCTATGGTCTTTTTAGTATCAAGGCTTCTATGGCATTTTTAGTATCAAGGCTTCTATGGCCTTTTCAATATCAAGGCTGCTATGGCATTTTTAGTATCAAGACTTTTATGGCTTCTTATTCAAGGCTTTTATGGCATTTATGTATCAAGGCTCCTATGCATTGTTCTTTAACTATGGAATTATACAATCTGCAATGGAGATATTCATTCTCCTATCTTCATCACGATCCTTCACTAGAAGTCTTCTTTCGTAGTATTCTCCTTTTACATAATGAACTAATATTTGCACTATGAGGGTATACTGACCTTCATGCAATGAAGTTGGAGTCTCCTATCTTTCTGTCATAGGAGGAGTCTCGATCCTTTAAGAATTATTTTTTTGCAACAAAAGAAACCTTAGGCACTAGTTTTCAAATTCTAGATAACCTGGATGATCTTTACTAGATGATTTGTCAATCTAATGGATTGAATGTTGAGCCTTGGTCTTCATGATTTTTCCTAACAACTCTATGGAAAAGAATCTAGATAAAAATGATCTTAGTATTTTCTAAAATTGAGATTTCTTTTAGTCCTAACTTTATGACTCTTCCTAATTCTACCACCTAGATTCTTCTAAGATATTTTGATAGTGGTTGGTCCAATGATGCGTTAGTTTGACAAAATACTCAGGCTAAATGATAATGGTGGTTTCCCTATTGACTAAAACAAACTAGATCTACTGTGGCTCTAATACCACTGTTAGTTTTTTATGAATGAGCCTTGGGAGATAAAAATCACGAGATGCAGAATAATATGAAAGAAATTAAATATGCTAGATGACTAAAATATATTGTAAATAGAAATCATATAAAATATTACAATGTAGCTATGGAGGAAATGAACACTCTATTAATAAAGCTAATGAACTACATTATATCCATCACCAATGAATGGTGAGGCGCACAAAGCTGTACTATCCACTAAGCTGCACTATCTGATTATGTACCTCAACTCTATATCTATCTATCTATGAGGTCATACTTATGTAGGTAAAATAGGATACTTGGCCAACACTTGATTTAGTTGTGCAAGGAACAACTTGCACATGTACAACTTGCACATTGACACTTGTGCATTTATTAAATTGCATGAAGTAACTAGATAACTTGCACATAAAGCAATATAAGTATGTATATTGGAGGATACATTTACATAACCCAAATTATGGAATAGACACTATTTATAATAGGTATGTATTAGATGAATTTAAAAGAAAAAGGGGATTTTATATTTTAAAAGATAAAAAAGGGGTGTACTTTTATATAATGTGGTTTTCTCTTTTTCATGAGAGACTACTTTAGGGTTTTAATTTATAAAGTGGGTATTCTTTATATTATTGGAACTTGGTAATGGAAAATATTGGAATAATGAAGGTATTGTCTTTTAAAGTTCTAAGAAGACCTTTAATGTACGTTCTTTTTTAAATATGAAATATATTTTTGTTTTGATTATGATTAATTTCTAATTTTGAAAATTTTAAATTGAGATAACGTTTATTTATCTTTAAAAAAAAGCTATATGGGAGTTTTTTTGGGAAATTAGGTAAAATTAATGTGAATGTGGAATCCAGTGACAATAAGGATTTCCTTAAACTATGAGCAGAAATGTATTGTGGGAATATATTTGTTTGCTTAAAGTGATATGTTATGTTTAAAGAAAGATAATGAGGATTACTTTATAGTTTTCGTAACTTTAAGTTAATTGGTGAATTATTATTTCTTTTATGAGTTCATGAAAATACTTTTGAAAGATGAAAGATATGTCTTGGTGATTGGGCATGGAGCCCAATAGATAGATTGGAACTTATGGGGGTTCCATTATTATTCTACTTGAGAAAATACTTATGGAAAGGTTCATAAGTATCTATATTTAGAAATATTAAATGTGGAACTCATTCGAGGGAATTATGGGGTTTCCTTATTGATTTTGTAAAATGAATTAAAATATTTAATGTTTTTGGGGACATGAGAATTATGGGGTTCTTATGTAATTATATTGACATTGATATGATGGAAAAAGGAATAATGGGATTCTTGTATATAGTTGTACCAATGATCGCCAGACTTATAAAATAAAAGTAATGTTTCGAAGTTGGGTTTTTCCCATAAGGGTTTCCCAAGATATATGATGTGTTATATGTGTATTGTCTATCTTTATCTATGGATCTTGTTTTTGAATCATTATATGCATGTTATATATTTAATATTAGATAATTAGAAAATGACATCTAATAGTGTTAATGCTTTGTTATTTAATTACCACTTTCATTATGGCATGCTTATTGTGGATCATAGAAATCTTTATATTTATAACTTGTAAGAGTTTTAAATGTCATAATGAAGAAAGGAGAGGAAGAGAGACTAGCCAAAGTTCTGTTTATTTTCGTGACACATGGATTTTGTCCCATAGGTCTATCTATCCATGAGTTTTTGCACCATTGAGGTTGACACCATAAAATTCATGATACCATAAGTAAAGTTGACACCATGCAAAAGTCTAACATTGTAAGGAGGATTGATGCTAACATTTTCAATCAAGAATCTCAATAGACAGTAAAACCTATAAAATGATAATGCTCTAATGTCATTATCTTTAAAACTCTAAACAACCCTTACTTTACTTAAATCTCTTTATAAATACTTATCTCTATCTTAATTATTTAATTAAAAATATTTTAATATTACTTGTAAGGTTTTAAAACATAATATTTAATAAAAGAAAACTATCCAATAACATTAACTAACCCATTAAATTCTTAAACACTTCTCAAACAATCATAATATCTTTATATGCTCGTCATCTAATGAAATCATTTCAATTTTATATAATTTAAAAAAATAAAAAATTATAAAAATAATTTTCAAACCCATATAAATTAAAAAATAAAAATAATCTGGTAGTAACGTGTCGGTCACGTTCCGATTATTTATACGCCGCCGAAGACTTATAATCAGTGTGCTACGCCAGTGAAGACTTAGCTGATTTGTTCTGCTTGGAAAATTGTGGAGACTTCGGATTATGTGGCGAATCCTTGGCATACATCACAACTATTCCACACATGAAACTTCTAGAGTCCTTTTGAAAGTTGTCTAGGTAGACTTACGTGGATAAGATATAACAGCTCTTCTTGAAAATTATGTAGAGTATTGCATCATCAGATTGTGATGGATAAGTGGGTTATTACGTCATAATGCAGCGACTTCTTCATACAGTACGTAGAATTTGGAAATTGTTGAGTGATTAGCCAGTTAAGTAGTAGTAATTAATGATCTATGTAAAGAACGACACACAAAATCTAAAATCTGTGTATGTATAGATCAATCCAACAATCAGCGGTAAAATTTCAAGGGGAAATCTTACTCATAAAAACATCTGATTCGCCAAAGTTAACATTAAAGATAAGATAAATTAATTTTAATGCTAACAAAATGAAACCATTATTTATTTTTAATCTTATTGTGGAAGAGACATTTTTGTCGTGTAATCCTCCAAAAAATATAAGAATAAAACAATTCTCACGCTTTGTAGGAATTTATTTTGAAGAGGTTAAGTAGGTTGTTTAGATTTTATTTGTTAAATTAACGGATTAAAGATTATATAAGTTTTTATGTTAATTTTAAAAAAATTACTTTCTTAATCTTATATTTTTGAAAACACTTCACAATTTATCTCATGTTTATATAATATAAAATATTTTATTATAGTTAAATATGTAAAATTATATTACTGCAGTGTACAAAAAAACAAAATATTTTTATTTTTTTTAAGAAATATTTTTTATACACATTTATCATGGGAATTGAACCCGATCACATAAAAAAAAACAAAATATTGATAAATAATAATGAAAACTAAAAGAATTCGTCTATGAAAATTATTCAAATGGTAAAAACTGGAATGAATAAGTTTTTCAGCAGACAGTTCACCATGAAGTATTTTTATTTTTATTTTTTCATAACTATTTTTTTTAAGGATTGGTTATAGGATTAAGTTGTACTATTTAGTAGCATTAAATTATGGTATTACTATTATAACCTGTATCTACTATTATAATCTTTATCTCTTCCATCATAGTGTCAAATCATGGTACTATTATTATAATCCTTATCTTACTTTAATAATGGCTACCACAAGTGAGGGAGACCCATCGTTTAGGATTGGTACAACCATCATCAGCTGGTGGACACTCAAATCAAACTACTACCTTTACCTAGACTTGCTCCAAAGTTTAATCCTAAATCTTTCCTCAGTAAATACCTCCTGTCTTATCAAATCTACTAACCCCTTACAAACACCACAAAATATTTGATTGAAACATTATGCATCTTGATGCGACTAGCACGTTAGTGGAAAACTATCCATGCTAACCACTTTGGATTATCCCCGGTCCTTCGACCTAAAAATTATATGTTATTGCAGATTGTAGGGCCAAACATTGAGTGCGGGTAGGGCTTATTCGGCCAAATATAGAGTGTGGGTAGGCCTTATTCGGGCGTCACGTTTCCCACATTTCCTAGTGGTTGTCGAGACCACGGCCCTAGATTAGTGGTATTGGCAAAATCTCATATTTTTTCTCCTCCCTTCGGTATTGGGAGGACCGAGTCAAAGCGAAATTAGATACCCTATTACCCAAGGTATTTCCTGGGCAAATTTTCTCATGTTCTTCACATATTGCACATGTATATGCTGCAGAGTTTGCTTTTGTCTGAAGTAATTTCAGAATTGATCTACTTCTTTCGGACATGCCGGCTGATGGGTTGTAGTGTTATCAATTCCCAGAATAAAAATATTTATGAGAAGCAAGGAATTTGTGCTTTAGCAGTGGTGATTCCATTTCTGATTTTGGTTTCATGTGCACAGCCCAATGGCAGCACTAGCTTTTCCTTTCCATATTTCAGCCAAAACAATAGCAACCAGTTTATATATATGGGAAACGCTTCTTTTTCTGCTTCCAAGGAATATATCGATCTCACTCCCGATCCAACCGGTGCTTCTTCTTCAAACGAAACAGGGTTGCAGAACTGCATCGGACGGGTTCTCTACCGCCACCAACTCACGCTCTGGCCGGCCAATTTCAGCACCACCTTCACCATGCTGGTGCAGAACCTGAGCAGCAACAGCACCGGCGGACAGCAGAACTTCAACGGCGATGGTCTCACTTTTATCATCGTCCCCAATAACAAAATGTTTCTACCAGACAGCTACGGAGCCTTCCTGGGCATGTTCGATTCTTCCACCGACGGAAACACGACCGAACAGATTGCCATTGAATTCGACACTTATAAGAACGAATTCGACCCGGACAACAATCATGTGGGCATCGACGTCAAGAGCATCAAGTCCGACGCGACGGCGAATCTGGAAGAGCACGGCATGGACATCAAATCCGGGCGCCCGATAAGGGTCCGGGTGGACTACGACGGGTGGGCGAAAGCCCTGAAAATCTACGCCGCCTACGCCGAAGAAGTTTCGAGCCGCGGCTACGCAAGTCTTCTGAACCGCACGATCGAGCTTTCACAGACCGTTCCCAAGTCGGTGTACGTCGGGTTTTCGGCTTCAACGGGGAATTCGTTCGAGATCCACAGGATTTTGGACTGGAATTTCAGTTCCGTCATTCTGCCGGACTCCTCGTTGAGTCTTTCACCGGCACCAGGGCCCGCCGTGGGTCCTGCCGCCGGAGGCGGCGGAGGCTGGTCAAAGGTCGGTCTCAAGATCGTCGTTCCGGTGGGCATTACCGTGACTTTGGCTGCCCTAGCCTCGTGGCTTGTTTTTAAATACGTGAAGAGGAAAAACCGCAGAACGCTGACTTTAGGCCGGGGATTCAGCAGCGAGTTGGCAATGCTGGAGAACGCGCCCCATCGGTTCCCCTACAGGCAGCTTTCGGCAGCCACCAAAAACTTCAGCCAAACGGAGCTTTTGGGAACCGGCGGCTTCGGAAGCGTTTACAGGGGAAACCTCGGCGGCCACGGAGAGGGCCCGTTCCTGGCGGTGAAGAGATTCTCTGCCGCTTCCCGGCAGGGCGAGCGGGAATTCATTGCGGAGATCGCTACCATCGGGCGGCTCCGCCACCGGAACCTGGTGCAGCTCCAGGGGTGGTGCCACGAGCGGGACGAACTGCTCCTCGTCTACGACTACATGCCCAACGGGAGCCTTGATAGAATTATCTTCGGAGAGGGGGAGCACTTGAATTGGCAGCGGAGATACCGGATTCTGTGCGGCCTGGCCTCGGCGTTGCTCTATTTGCACGAGGAGTGGGAGCAACGGGTCGTGCACCGGGACGTGAAGCCAAGCAATGTCATGCTGGACGCGGAATTCAATGCCCGGCTGGGGGATTTTGGGTTGGCGCGGTTTATCGAGCACGACGACAGCTCACCCGCGGTGACCACGCGGCTGGCAGGGACGCCGGGGTACCTGGCGCCCGAGTGCAGTTACACTGGAAAAGCGACGGCGGAGTCGGATGTGTTCAGTTTTGGGATCGTGCTGTTGGAGGTGGCGACCGGGCGGCGGGTGGTGGAGCGGAGGCCGCCCTTGGCGGAGGGGAATTTGGTGGACTGGGTGTGGAGTCTCTACGGGGAGGAGAGGGTTGTGGAGTGTGCGGATCCGAAACTGGAAGTAGATGGGGAACCAAGTTATGAAGAGCGAGAGCAGATAAGACGGGTGCTGGTGCTGGGACTGGCGTGTTCGCATCCGGATCCGCAACTGCGACCTTCGGTGAGGCAGGCGCTGCAGGTTATGATAAATCCCAGTGAGCCGCTCCCGATGTTGCCTTCGACGAGGCCACTGGCTATTTATGTGGTGTTGCCACCAGTGGGAGCGGTTTATTCTCAGTCAACCACGTCCTTTTCGAACATGGGACGGGGCGGTGGCGGTGCTTCGTCTAGCGCTTCGGGTGAGACCGCCATGGCATCCATTACAGCTTCGACTCTGCACTCTGGCAGGTAACGAAAGACGTACTGTATTTATTGTACGAACCACGTTAGGGTTTGGTTAAACGACAGAGTTTATTTATATGAAACGTTCACCGTCCCTTGTATGATCGGAAACATTGACTTTGGTGGGCGGCCTGTTTGGTCGCATTCGCTTCAACCTTTTTATATATTCACTTGTTTATATTTGTTTAAAATACGGCATGGACCGAAGAGTATAATTCTGTCACGTGTTTTATATTTTTAAATGCTTCATAATCAAATGAGCGTTCTCTCCTCACCTAAAATTGAGATGCAATCTCTTTAAAAGTGATTGAAAATATGTTTTAAAGGTAAAGGGGAAAATAATTTTAGCCTTAACTACGGTAGATGGCCTTACTCCTTGCAAGTTTTAGATGTGGTTAAATTATATCAAAGGAATTATAAACAAAACAATAGTTTTTTTTTAAAAAGGTTTGGATGTGATCAAATTCTATTACTATATCTACTCAATATATTTGCACAAACATAACACATGGTTCCATCATTTCTATATCCTTCTAATGAATTTTCATATTTACACTATTTAGCAATTGTATCCATGATCATATCTCCTTATAGTTATGGCAATTGATTACAATCATGTATGTATTTAAAACATGCAAAATTGATGAGGTGGGTCTTTCACATAAACATAAAAAATAAATAGAATACACATGTAATAAAATAAAATTTGTTTACCCTCCATTTTAGAGGAATTATAATAGAAAAGGGGTTGCTTGTATGATCACAACATAAAGCCTATGACTAATATAATATACACCCTAGAACTTCTTCTTTCATGGTAACATGCAAGAAGAGAAGGAAAAGAAAAGTCCACATGGTAGGCAAGATATTTTGAATATATTTGTGTATGTGAAGGAGCTCATTATTTAGAGATACAACCGAAAACATTACAAAGAAGGTTATGACACAACAAAATCTTGTTCTAAATTTGTATTGAGATCCATTTCCATGCTTTCAGTTTTCATTTTTATTCTCCATCCAAATATGATCTGCGAATAGTTGTTTCTATCTTTCCTTGCCAACCATTATGTTGTCTAGAAAAAATTGCAAGTCTTTTGATTTCCTAAAACTACATGTGTATAGTTTTAGAGACTTGTTCAATGTTGTTGCATTTAATTTATCCTTTGATGATATATTTATTTCACTCTTTGACTCTTACTTGATTTGATTTTAGTTGGTAAACCTCCTCATATATGTGGTTATCTTTGGTAATATCATGCAATTATTCAAAGGAAAAATTAAGTAACAAAGTATATAGTGAGGAAACTTAAGATGGTGCATTTTCTCTATTGATAAATACAAAATTATTTTTTCTATGATGTGTATCCTTTTAAATAGATAATTAGCTTTATTATTATAATGATAAAATATGCTAAGGAAGTTCAATAATATAATATTCAAAACACACATAGAAAAATAGATGAAGCTTCAAATTATTTATGTTGTAAAGATTACAACCCTTCCTTGTATACTAGAATGATCGTTCCTAAGAGTACAATAAGGATAATAAAGGAAAACTAATAGTTATAGAGGGAACTTTACTTCCTTTATATCTAAGATAAAATTTAAATAATACATTAATAGGAATAATAGGGATAAGTACCAACCAATTTTCATAATAGGGATAAGTACCCACTAAGTAAATATATATACTTGGATCTGCTTGTTGTGGTGCAGTGGTAAATGCCCTGGGTGATGGTAGAGGCCAACCTAGGTTCCATTCCCATTGTCTCCATCCTGCAGATATATGGTATAGTTAGGAATGTCCTATGTGCTGGTAGAGGCCGACAAGGCTCCATTCCTCCTATGCCCAACCTGTTGAAAGTGGCACCCCAAAATGGGTGTTTTCCACTATAAATTACTTTTTAAACCCAGGTGTTGTAGGTGAGTTGGAGAGGAGAAGGCAATCCTCCAAGGGAGGTCCCAGGCTCAAATCTCCACCCTACCAAAAAGTTGAATTGGGTATCCAAAATCCAATTGATAATGTTGGTGCGGGCAGGGTCGGGTGTGACTCTCGGGTGACTTTGACGGTGTAGAACCTCCTGTTCATGGTCTCTCAGACCAAGGCAGCCCCGCAAGGGGTTTTTTGCTTAAAAAAAAAAGAGATATACTTGGAGTGCAAAATAAATAAACAAATAAAACTATTTTTCAAGATATGAAAGAAAATAAACGTACCAACCTTTTAAAGATGCTTGGTCTCCATTACTTGATCCTCAATATTTTTTCCTTTGATGCTTGATGATGATTGTTTCTAATAAAACCATATTAATATTGAGATAATGGGGAATTCCAGTAGAGGCCTAATAACTACATAAAAGTAGTGTGAAGGCTAATATTATGATAGACCCATTATATATATTAGTATCTTTAGATGATGGTGATAAGAAGGATTTTAGAAGACTTTGGGTGGTAGTAGGTGTTTGTTGATAATTTCCAAGTAAGAAGTAGAATATATATATATATATATATATATATATATATATATATATATATATTATTAGGTAAAAGTAGGGGTTTTGAGAGGATCCCCAAACCCTAGTACATACAGAACAGGGAAAGCCATAGTAGAAGCTAAGACTTTCATGACAAATACCACAACCCAAGAAGGGTACAATACGCTAGAGAAGGAATCTCCAAACAAAACCACAAACATGAGATAACCAGACAAACAAAACCCATAGGGAGGATATTAAGAATCAACAAAAAGACCTACAACTCCCTGGTCTCCAATGCCCTAATGGGTTATCGAATCCAATTGCTTCTTAACAATATCTTGAATATCATTAACAATAATAATAGCCACTTTCATCTATCCCAATAGTGCCCAAAGGGAATCAAAATGTCCCCTACCCCATCGGTCCAAGGAAGGTGGTGGGGCTGCCAAGTCAACAGAGTTCATAAGATCACATGCATATGCCAACCCAACTGACCCAACCTTTCAAAAGGGTCCAAAAACCACCCAGTTAGTAGGAGAATAGAAAATACCTGACACACATACTCCTTTGTGATTGAATGACTGACCGAGAATGGGTTAAAGATGAAAAAATATAAATTCCTTCTTGATCCCCAAAAAATTAAAGTCCAACACCTATCCATGTTCATCCATGATTAAGTTTTGAAGGTTCTGGGGGAATTTGGATGTCCACACCATAAGACCTTGTTGAGTCAGGCCAATATTGGCCATTAGATCCACTACTTTGTTCCCTTCACAAAAAATGTGTTGCACTTGCACCTCAGATCTTGAGCTAAGGATTCTAATAGCTTCCTCAATAATATTGGCAATATTTCAATTTGGGCTTGAAAATTTTACAAGATTAATAATATTCAAAGAGTCCCCCTCCACAACTACTTTTTGGAAGCCCAAAGATTCAATCAACAAAAGACCTTGGAACAATGCCCTAGCTTCTGCAAAATGAGAATTTTGTATTGATAGGAATTTAGCAAAAGCACCAATCAATTCTCCTTTCTCGTTTCTAATAATACCTCCTGTTGCTACAAGTCCTAGGTTCCCCTTAGAAGCACCATCAAAATTTAGCTTAATCCAACCCCTAGGAGGAGGGACCCATTTCACCATACTTCTCAATGATGCTGGAGGTATATCTGTAGGCTGATTATTTTGAGGGAAGCCAAGTCTATTTTCCACCAAGGCTTCCTCATGGATCCCCCCATCCATATCAGGGAAACAAGAAGACACGTTTTCCACAGTCGCTCCAATAGCTTTCAAGAAAACTGACTCTGGATCTCTCTTGGTATTCTTGAAGGCTCTTTGGTTTCGCTCCCACAAAATACTCTAGAACAAATGAGGGAGAAGGAAGTTCCAAAACTTAACCAATCGAGGAGATTTAAAGGGAGTAGCCCATTGAATATAGACTTATGCAATTTTCAACAAAGAAACCCACTAAACCCCTAAGAACATAAATACGTGGTTCAACACTTCAGTGGAGAAGGGGTAATGAAAGAACAAGTGCTGACAAGACTCATTAGAATTTTTGCACAAATAACACCTGTTAGGGAGAAACATTCCTCTTCTACGTAGGTTCTCAAGGGTGAGGTATCTATTTTGAATAGCCAACCAATAAAACACATTCACCTTTGGAGTCAGATTCTTCATCTAGACTCTACCCGATAGATTCCATTGTGAAGGATAAGTCCCTATGTGTTATTCCATTGCTTAATTGAGATATGCAAACTAATATATGATTGGATGATGCCAAAAAATATATATTAACATCCTATTTATATACTTTTACTATCTTATTTCACCTTTACTTATTTATTAATAAACTATATACATACTAGCCAACCTTGAGACATATTAAAGGAAATTCCAAAATAAAACTTCTAGGTCTAGGAAATTCTAAAAATGAAATATCTTCAAGTTTTACCTTCATTTTGATTATTGTGCCTATAATTGGAATAATGGTCTAGAAATACATAATCAATTATGAACTTTATGATTTATTTTTATAGGTGTTGTAGTCAAAATTACAAGCATTGCTCTTCTATCATTAAACAAATTCTCATCACTACTTTATTAAGGTATTATTCAATATATGCTTTGCATATGATATATCCAAGAAGAAAATACACCTTAATAAATATCAATAAATACATTCTAAAATATACCAATACTATTCTTGAAAACCTAGTATTCCCGTTAAATTTCTCAAACATGTTAGATTTTATAGTAGTTTTTGGAAATGAATGGAATAGACACATTACCCAAAAATGTAAAAATAACTCATCGAAAACAAACACATGATATAAGAGGGCATCTATGGACACAAAAATATATCACTAAAGTAAATAGAATATACTTCAACTAGTGATAAAAATGGTCGGTATGTGTTAAATTTCATAATAGTTTCCAAAAACAAATGGATTAAAAATTTACCCTAGTATTTCTTGTCAAAATAAATACACAACATATGACAAACATGCTATATGATGGGATGTCCATAGACACCAAAATATCTTCACTTAGAGAGAATTAAAATTACACTCAAGTCAATAACAAAATGATCGATCATGAGGGGTATTATTGAGCAAAAATTTTGCCCAATTACAAAATCACCATCACGCTTAGGATTTTTATTAGAAAACCCCAGGTTATGCATAGCGGTGAAAATTCACCATTGGGGCAAAAAGTAGCATTTTCAAAAATTCAAATTTGCAAAATTTGGGGGACCCGAACGTCGGCCATTTAGCCGGATATTTTTGGGACAAATAAATTTTAGGTGTCGGTTCACCGTGCTTTGATAAGAGTATCATGGTTATTTTGAAAAATTTGCAAGCAATCCCGCCTAAATAGAGTACCCTTTTTCCCTAAAATTTTAAAATTTCTAAATTATCCCGCCCAACTCGCCAAGTATACCTCTATATATAATTAACACCCCAGGGATACATTTTCATTTTTGGACCTTGTTCTACACCCGATGGATATACCGACCCAGTTCTGCACAAGACCGAAACCATTTCAGCACCAGACCAAAACCTTTATAGATCAAGGTAGGACCAGATCCATTTTTGTACCAGATCGGAACCTATTCTGCAATCGACCGACACCAGTTCTATAACCGTTTAACACCAGTTTTGCAACTGGTCGAAACCATTTTTGCAACCAAAAATTGTTCTACAATCGAAACCTATTGTGCAACCGATCGAAACCATTTTACAATAGGAACCTATTCTACAACTAGCCAGAACTATTTTACTGGATCCTATTTTACAACTGGCTAAAACCACTTTTGCAACTAGTAAAAACCAATTTGTAAGTGGACCCTGTTCTAAAACCAGTCAGAACCACATCTGCAATCGATTAGAACCATTTTACAAGTGGACCCTACTTTGCAATAAACCAGAACCACTTCTGTAACCATCCAACACTTATTCTACAATCGGTCAAAATCAATTTTCCAATCGAAACCTTTTCTGCATCTGAAACTCATTCTACACCAGGTTCTCTATCACTACTTTGTTTGCCATGTTTTTTCTATTTTGCCATATTTTGCATGTTATATCTATTTTCTCTCTTTCTATTAAAACTCTTTGATTCTTTATGAATAGGTGAACCGAAGACATTGTGATTCTCTATTTCTAGTCCATTTTGTACCATAATATTATTTTTTTTGAAATGTATCTTTAATGATTTTTCAATCTTGTTATACAAACAATTTTAGAGACTCTTTTCATCTGATTCATTGCTTGTTCTCATGTTTTCTTTATTTTTCTCTATTTTGCATGTTTTAAACTTTTTTATTCTTAGTTTTATTCATATTTTTTTTTATTATGTTAAATCTTTGATTTTTATGAATGTGTTTTCGAAGACATTGTGATTCTCTATTTCTAGTCCATTTTGTACCATAATATTATATTTTTTGACATGTATCTTTAATGATTTTTCAATCCTATTCTACACCACACCAATATCTGAGCCCTCTTCTGCATTCGGATGGTCATTGCTCTGTTCCCATGTTTTCTCTGTTTTCCCTATTTTGCATGTTTTAAAACTCTTTGATTCTTAGTTTCTATTTAGATATTTTTTCCTTGCTAATATTATACATGTGTAAATGCTTTGGTTCTCTAAAGACATATTGATGCTCTATTTCTTCGAAGACATTTTGATTCTCTATTTCTAGTCCATTTTGTACCATAATATTATATTTTTTGACATGTATCTTTAATGATTTTTCAATCTTGTTCTACACCACACCAATATTCGAGCCCTCTTCTGCATCTGGATGGTCATTGCTCTGTTCCCATGTTTTCTCTATTTTGCCCTATTCTGCATGTTTTAAAACTCTTTGATTCTTAGTTTCTATTCAGATATTTTTTTCCTTGCTAAGATTATACATGTGTAAATGCTTTGGTTCTCTAAAGACATATTGATGCTCTGTTTCTCCGAAGATATTTTGATTCTCTATTTCTAGCCCATTTTGTGCTATAATATTATATTTTTTGACATACGTATCTCCAATTATTTTTTGCATAAAGAATATTTTTCTTAAATTGATTTCAATTTGAATGTTAATTACCTTTGTGCTCTTGTCAGTTAAAGTGCTTTCACTAGAAAATGAACCAGTGGCATAAATTGATAAAATCACAATAAAGCATGGCAGGAAACAAGTATGTATAATCTACCACCCAACCATTTGTTTATTCTATTTACAATATTATCTTAAGGCCTACCGAAAGTACACCCTCTTCAACATTTTATTACTCTACTAAATTGAAAAACATTTTTCTTACAAGTAAAATGTCACCTAGTGATGGAAAGAAGGGGGCCAAATCTTCTACTGAAAAGAGTATCCTCAAATATTTTAGCCAAACTTTGAAATGCAACGAGCCAATGACATCCATGCAAATTCAAGGTACAAATGATTTTTGACTTCCCAGTATGTGCTTGATTGATGATATGAATATTTTTTCTATATATTTTGTTTAATCCAAGAATGATAAAAAATATTATGGTATGCTACTATGCAGAATACCTTGTCGATCCTGATATGCCTCCACTTGAAGATATTCCCCAACAAGAGATGCCTTCTAATGAAAATCCCCTTGACAATGACATCCAACAAACACTTGAAGACAACCCTCGAAATGACATTACAATTGAAAATGAAAGTGATAAATCAAAATCATTACAAGCTTCATATGAATCTTCAAGCAAAAAGTCTAAAAAAAGAAAAGCATCTAACTGGATAATTGGAAGGGGATTTAAGAATGAATGGGCAGAAATATTTCCCTGGCTTGAGCCTATCTTGACTGAGGATAACCAAATCGATGAAAAATAATGTAGATGCAAAATTTGCAGTTGGAGACTTGGTAAGGATCATAGGTTGCAAAATAAGATTGATACAATTGAAAAACATGTTGGCAAAGCTTATGTAAAAGTTATAAAAAGTAATGGTGAAGTTAGTAAAGAAGTTAAGTGGAAGGATGCATCAGAATGTATGCATTTAAGATATGCTATAGAATATGACAATCACTTAAAGCAACAACAATCTCTTGTTGAGAAAGGTGGAACAATTGCAGCCCAATTTCATAAAATTCAGAAGACCATCTTAGCTTCAAAAAGTATGCAGTTTGTCATTGTTTATAGTATTCTCAAGAAAGGTAGACCAATGTCCAATTTTATTGATTATAAGCAGCTATTACACCTATTTAATGTGCAAAACCTTCCTAATTCCCATTGGTCAGATCGAAGTGGTTGGGAAATGGTAAAATATCTATCTTTAGTTGAGAAAGATGACCTAAGGGAGCAAGTAAAACTTGCCAGATTCATTTCACTTTCTATTGATGAGGTAACGATTGTGGACAACACATCTTGGATTTGCATGCATGTGTACACATTTCAAAATCATATAAGGAGGCCTATTTTTTTGGGAATACATAAGATGTTGGAAAGTTCAAATGCATAAAATATTTATAATGTTGTTGTCAATAGTTTAAAGAATATTGCGGGAATGAATGATATAGACATAGCAACAAAGTTAATTTGCATTGGAGCTGATGGTGCTGCTATTATGCAAGGGCACATGTCTGGTCTTTGTGTTCGACTCCAAACCATAGTTGCCCCATATATGATTCCCATTCATTGTATGGCTCATAGAGTGAATCTTGCATATAAAATCATGAGCACATTTGCAAATGTTGCTAGAGTGGAAGACCTTATTCGTGAAATTCATTCTTATTTCTCATTCAGCCCAAAAAGGTTTGTAGAGTTTCAACAGTTTGCACTAGGAGTTATGAAAGGAAAAAAATTGTTAAAATATGTGGATACAAGATGGATTTCACTGTATCAACTTGCTCAAAGAGTTTTTGTAGAATATCAATCATTGATGGGGTTTATGCATGCAAATCGTAGGATAGTTGATAAGGCAAAATATATGTTGTTCCATTTGACTGACTTGGAAACACTTTTGACCTTATGTGGTATTCTTCCAATGTTACAAGAAATGAATAGATTAATTAAACTTGCACAAGAGAGATCCATCTATATCGTTGATTTCATGAGGATGAGAAAACAAATATGCGTGCTTATTGATACATTATATGTGTCTAAAGCAGATTTTACAGAACCTTTGTTTGATAGTTGGAATACATTGATAAACGTGAACAATCCAAAAAGCTTTTTGAAGTTTGACATCAATGATCATCTTTGTATTAATGTTTATGGAAAGATGGTACCACTTTATTGTTTTGAAAGGCAATCAAGTATAGTTGTGGAATATTTTGAAGAAGTTCCTGTAACACACAATAGATTTCATGTTATTGTACAGAAAACTAAGTGTAATTTGTCAAAAATAGCAAAATATTTGATAGGTGAGATAAGAGAATGGTTTCAGAGAGATGAGTTGCTCGAGGCCATGGGTGTGGTTAACCCCATGTTTTGGGGTCCTTGTACTGAATACAATTCTGCAAATGAGTTGTTTATTAAATATATGGGTAACCTCATTAACCATTTCAGTAAGAGTGTGGAAGTCAATGGTGTTGAAATTAGAGGTATACTCAACAGTGATCTTTTGAAACAACAGTCATCGCATTTTGGAAGAACAATGGTTGTGCAAACATCACTTATGATAGGTGTCCATGAGATTGGTTCCACTGCACGTTTGTGGTAAAAATTGTATCCAAGTACTATCTTACAAGATACAATAAGTGAATACTTTCATTTATATGAATTATGTGAAACAATGATTTTGGGGTCAGTCGAAGATGAAAGAGTTTTCAGTGCACTTTCTTTTGTTAAATCTAAGCTCCACAATAGACTCGACAAAAATTTAGAAAATTGTTTAAGAATTTATGTGTCTTCGTATCAGTTGGATAAATTTCCGTATGACAGAGCTTTGGCATACTGGAGTTCCCTAGCAGATAGAAGAGGTACGATGAATACGATCGATAACGATGATGATGATGCTTTCAGTGATCAGATGGTGGAGACACAAATTTTTGCTATGCTTCATAATGATTCTGGACAAGCTGATATGTTTCAGCTACCTTAATGATAATTATTCCATGATTTCATTGACATTGATAAACACGAATTGATTTGATAGCAGATTTCACAATATTGTTCCAGATTTATAAGATTTCAAAGAATTGTTGTTTTATATCACATTATTGTTTTAAAAATTACATGTCTTATATCTTATTGCGGTTTTTAAAATTGTATGTTTATGTCTTAGTGTCTCAACTCTCTTCATTGATAAATCTTTATGTTTCATGTTTTAAATCTTATTATTGGTATATTATTGTTGATCTATAATGTTATCTATAATGCTTTTGTTGTTTGAGATGAACATAGTGAACAATATTAGCCAGAAATAAACTAAAATAGCAACACAAATTTATAAATGCAAACAAACTATGAATGATGGAAAACACAATATGAGAAAATGTCATTTTCATTAGTTCGAATAGAAATATATTACATCGTACAAAATTGTTGACTACAGTCAACTTGATAGCATATTACATTGTCAAACATTTGATTGGTGCTTTGATGCTTCACTATCGGTTGGAGTTGTCATTTCTTTTCCTTTATCTACTTCTGTGACACTCTCTTCTGGTAGTGCTCCAGCTCTGACTAGGTTTTCACGTACTTTCACAATACTCACCACCAATGTTGCTTCTTCTTTGTTTGGATCTTCAAGTATTGTTGGAAGCGTTTCTTTTGTTTTCTCAAGCACCTTTTCTGGATCTTCTTTGAGCCTATCCCTGATGTATTTTTTAAACGATTATTTTCTAATATTTTTGCTTGCATTTTCTTTTTCATTTCCATTGCATTATTCAAAAATGTCTTCACCCTATTAATATTGATGTCCATGCTCTTAACTTGTGTTTTTAAGTTTTCAAAATTTGATTGCAAAAACAAATTGAAAACATAATTCAAAAGGGTTATATTGAAATTATTACATATTTTCAAGAAATATAAAAATTTAACTGCAATAGAAAATTGAAACATAAAAAGCTTTTTTTACCTCAACCATTTCCCTTGCAGCCTCAACAACTACAACTTTGTCCTTATCGGAAGCCCAATGGTTATAAAATGCTTGGGCTTCAACATTAATGTTCTCCAATCTACCAACAACAACATTTAAAACATCATCATCATAAATAAAATCAGACTTTATTGATCCTGATGTGGCCTATTTTAGCAGGCCATCAAGCTTTTCTGGTTCATATTTAACCAAAGAATAAAGAGAATCTCTTTTTACATAATTTTTATATCGGGTATTAATTTCCCTTATAAGGACCTTTGCTCGATATTCCCATTCCTTCATCTCCTACAAATATCTAAGCACAACCTGCTTAATAGTTGCTTCAATATTTTTAGTTATTAAAATATTTTCATTAAAATTTACAATATCATCCTCAGTTTGAGGACCTTGAGGATGAGGGTTGTCTCCTTGAGCTGATGGTAATGATGTCTACTCAGCTGTAGGGGTAGGGGCTTCTCCTTGTTCTGCTTGATCTCTGGTTCATAAAGCACATCTGTTGCCTTGAAGCCTACAATGTTGCCCTACAAAATAAAATCATCATCAAGTTGAATATTATCCAATCCCTTGGTTGAAACTTTTGGTGCTTGTGAATTTGTTGTAAATGTAAATGATGACCAACCATACCTAGAACTTGGTGCTGGCATGTGTGATATCTATGAGTGTGAGAACCCATACCTAGAACTTTGTGCGGTCCCCTATGATCTCTATGAAAACAATTATTTTCCAACATGGATTTGCCCTCGCATTAGCGTAGGTTGTGCCTGTCGTTGATGTGGTGGAAGCGGTGGTTGTGGTGCAAGTGGTGGGTGTGATGCAAATGGTGGCTGTGATGGAGGTGGTGGTGGCATATGGCCTCTCACTTGTGGTGTTTGTACTTGTCATTGATTTTGAGAATCAACTAAAAATAATCAAAAATATTTTGTTACAATTTTTTAGAAAATAAAATAGATCAAGTTCTTAATTTAAATTAACTACACATAGATTTACTTGAAGATGATGAAATATGTTGAATTTGTGTTCCAATGGGGGAGGGGTTGGCCACACTAGATTCAGCCTACACATTTTGTGCATACCTAGGTGTACGAGAACCCCTAGGAGTAGCGGCTTTCTTGGAATGTTTATACGACCTCTGCAATGGTGTCGCTTCTGAGCCTATGTCTTCAGAATCACCAGTTTGTTCTAGCTTGTGACCCCTATTGGTAGCATCCTATTTACTCTTTGTAATGTCTACCTTACCTTGCATATAGATGAAAAGAAAAATTAAAAAAATGAAATGTGATAAAATATAAAATAGTATGTCAAGGTCAAAGATGCAGTTATTACCTTCAATTCCTCTACTGACATAGCAATAGCCTGTAGTGTTGCATGCACTACAGTTGGTATAGGAGTAGTTTGTAAATTATGAAAACACTCATAATAGAGTGCTAAAAGGAAATTAATAGTGCCCATAATGGGTTGTGTCTTGTTGGTTGCCATTTGTATGATGTGTAACTCGACCTTGATCCGATCCAAAATATACGTGCACCAATCGAACCTTTGATTGTGCTCAGATTGAACAATATAAGCTAGTGCCCAAAATAGAATTTTTGGTCTTCCCATCAGAATTAGTCTGGCCTAGAAGAACTCGATAATGGCCTTCAGAGTTTGATGGTTAACATCATTGATTGATAACCCTCTTTTTGACTTGGCGGTGGAAGCTGCAAAAACAAAATTAGATGACAATTTACAAATTTGAAACTTTGAACATTAATAGAATATAATTAACAAGAATTATACCTACCAAATATTCTGATGATAGATCGTACTTGGTTTTGAGGTGTGCTTTGTCATCTGGAGATAGCTGCAACCTCATCGACACTTGAGGAAAATCAATGAAAGGAAGACCTATCAATCTATTAATATCTGTAGGAGTGATGGTGAAAAGCATATTTCTATTTTGTACTTTGATTCTCACTGTAGCCTTGTCATGGTCATAATCGGCTATGATATGTTGTAGGAGGAATTTATCTATTTTGAATTGTGGCATTGAAACCAAGGTTGTCAAACCTGCATTATTGAGCCACGTAAAGTCCATACCTGGGGTTGTCATTAAATCTAAAATCATAGAGCAAGAAATATTCTTGAATTTTGGTGTAGGGGTGGAAGGGGTGGCCATCGCAAGAAGTTGGAAGCCAAAGAAAAAGGATTGGGAATCGAAAGGTTGATTGGAAAGGTTAGCTCTGGTTGGTGTAGTCATAGAAATGAAATGGAAAAAATGATAGTTGATGCCCTTTTATAGATTGAAGAAATAGGGTTGACACATGGCAACATTGTATTGGACATGCAGTGTTGTTGAATGAACGTGTGACATATGGTAGTCAAATATTTATTTGCATCATAACCATATTTCATATGAGGCCCCAAAATCAGACCTTATTTTACTTCTAGTCTGATGTCAGACCAAAATTTGCATCAGGCTCGATATCGAATCAGATTTTGCATCTGGTACAATATCGAACCATATTATGCATCCGATCTCGGATCGGATCACATTATGCATCCGATGTTGGATCAGATCCTATTCTGCATCTGATCGATGATCGAATCATATTGTGCACCTAATCTGAGATCGGATGCATAATATGATCCGATATCAGATCGAACCAAATTCTGCATTTGGTTTGGGATCGGATCATATTATGCATCCGATCAATTATCGGATCATATTATGCATCCGGTTTAAGATGAGATCATATTATGCATTCGGTCTGATTCGGATCATATTATGCATCCGATCCGAGACCGGATCATATTATGCATCCGATCCGAGATCGGATCATGATTTGTAACCTGGCCGACGTCACCAAAACTCCTTTTCACCTGGTCCGAGTAGAACTTTGAAATTCACCATTTTTTTTTTTTGAAAAATTAAGGTCATTCGCCATGCCATCCTACATGCACTTGGCCAGGATTCACCAGGTTTTCGCAACAGATTCACCATTTTTTTACAAGTACCTTTCGGGTCCTACCCCTTATGCATAACCCTAGAAAACCTTCTCTTGCAAAGAAATAGAATTTTCTCCAAGGTTTGTTTTATTTAATGTGTGCTTGTAATCTTGTGAATATGTATCAAATAAGTGCTAGAAATACCTTAGTGATTTGTAAATAATTTTTAACAAGGGGCCTATGTTGGTATTACTTTATTATGCTATGCTATTGATTGTTCATAAAACTTAAAATAAAATAATATGTGATTGGCCCTCATATGACCATGATGAAAAGCCTTAGTTCATTTTATCTTGAAGTATTTTAGGTAGATTTTATCTTCTTCTGGTTAAGAAGATTTTAAATAAGTTTTATGTTGCGTTATTAAACCCTTTTTTGAGCATAAAAGAGAAGACATTTAATGATTGCATTTATTTAATTTTTCTTTGAGCATGAAAATAAAATAATCTACATGAATAACTTGGTAAATGTAATAGCCTTTGACATATCATATAAATTATCCCTCTTTGATGAAATTATAATTTTCATAAAGAGAAGTTAATTTATTTCTTTAAATATAGTAGCCTTTGAAATGCCATATAAATCACTCCCCCTTAATGAATTTGTATTTTTCATAAAGAGAATTTAATATATTTCTTACAAAATGAACATGCAAAGATTGAAATTTGATTTACCTTCAAAATCTGAAATTATGTAAATTTTGAATTTACAATTTTCCTTTAAAAACAACTTTCAATAAATTTTGTAATTTCGAAATGGCTTCAAAATGAAATCAAAATTGTTTTAAATGAAACATTAAGGCTTATTCTAGAGATTCGTACATCTATTTTTTGAATTTTATTTTATTTACAAAAGTTTTTAAAAAACTACAAAAAGGTAATGTTAAAAAATAAAACAAATAAAATATGGAAAATAGATCGAAATGTTGAAAATGTTAATGACAAAGTACTCTCAGTCTAATGCTACCCTATCCTGCAAAACCAGAGATGTGAGCCTTTCTGAATGTAACCTAATTTATTCAAAGCTGCATTTGCACAGTCTAAAATAAACTAGGTGCAATCTTCAAAGGAGCAAAAATAAATTCCCTATTTCTAAGAATTCAATAGTGCAAACGGTAAACCACATTTAACATTATTTATAAGCCAAGAAACATGGAAGGGATAGATAAACAGTTAATCCAAACATGCAGAAAAAATTTCCTCTAATCTTGCTAACAAAGTGCAAGTTTCTAAAGCATTTTTGCATTAAAATAGAAAAAAAATAGTTCCTATTTTACATAAGATTTCTAGCATCTTCCAAAAATGCGTCCAGCCCCAAAATTTCCAGCCAATATCGTCGATCCAGTGGATTCTTTGGTATCTTTGTCAGCGCCATGTGGATTTCCACGTCTACACCCGATCTTGTTGAACCTTGCACCCATTGCAAGACACCACTTTATTAAAATATTCAAATTGATTTTAAATGTAAAATTTTAATTTAAACTTAAAACCAACAATTAAAACTAAAAATAACACCACAAAAAAAGACAAAGGGAAGAAAAAAATGGTTTTATTTCCCTTTATATATTTATATATAAATATATATATATATATATATTTTTATTTTTATTTTATTTTAAAATATATATATGTATATATATATATATGTAAGTATATATATAATTTATAATTAAATCGTTAAGGAGACTATCAATTTAAAGTTCATTATATGAATCATATTAGTATGAAAGTGTTTTGAAATAAATTCAATATAATTGATCCATATTATTAAATGAGAATAAATTCAAGCTTAATTAATCTATGTTATAACAAACCAATATCAAACCATAAAAATTTTTCAAGAGCTTCAAAGTTTAATCATTGGATTATTTCCTTTATTATGAAAGGCTTTTCTATAAGACCTTGAACTTGGGCGCACTTTGACACTTGATCCTTAACAACAGACCATTGAATGTAAACAAAACTCCAAAAAACAACAAAACCCAAAAATTTAAGGTGGGTCCCCAAATATGGGGCTAGTTGTGCAATGACCACAACAAATGGTGACTCTATTGAGAAATGCTCCTAATAATTTTGGGTGAAGAACCCAGTTCTAAAAATAAATAAACCAAATATCAAAGAAATATACCCTATCTAACAACATTCAGAGAAAATGGGGTAGATAACTTCAAATGAAACACATGAACCCTTTGCTTTAGCTAAGTGTGTGAACATGATTTCATTTTGCATGCTTGAAAACCATTCGGATTCCATCACCTATTTTAGAATTTAGGTTATAGAAATACTATTCATTAAAATAAATTTATTTAGACAGAGCCCTACTACCAGTTAGGCATCTATAGCCCCATTAGAGTTTATCTAAATTACCCTTATGGTTAATTGATATTTTTGCAATGTTTTTTTTTCGAACAAGATTTGTCTAGATAGAGCTCTACTGCCAGTCAGGCGTCCATAGACTCAGTAGAGTTTATCTAAACATGGTGATCGATTTTCATGTGTTTTCCTTTGCTTGTTTTTTTGAATGGCTTTGCAAAAATATTTATGCAACACATGGATTAGAAAGTATTTAAAATGGAATGTGTTGGATTTTTGCCTTAATTTGCATACCGGAATGATTTCATACTTCAATATTTCAAAGCATACCCCTTAATATGGCATGTTCGTGTGGAGTTTTACCAAAATGATTTAATATTCCAAAATTAGCTATCTTAGTCCCAAAACCTAAGAATGATCACTAAACAATTTAATCCCCTTTTCCTTGATCCACATGATAGGCAATTCACCCTTCAAGACAAAGGAACACAAAAATTATTAAGAGACCATTAGTAGCTATCACAAACCATACCTCAACTAGAGGGACCAACCCAAAACACAACGCTTGAAAATAAGCTAAATCCTAACCTAATGAAAATTTACAAGAAAGCAAACACATAAAAAACTTTCCAAACCCAAAAGTTAGGAACACAACCCAAAAACAAAAAAATAAAGAAAAAATAAAAGCAAGAAAACTGATACTATATACAATAATGTACAAGATGGTGCAAAAATTTGGGTAATCACTTCCCTGGATAACAAACACGATGACCATAATGTAAACATTTATCAAGATATGTATGCAAAGCTTTACAAAAATCCCTACAATTTATTTCAATGATATTAACTCTCCCATGTTGAAACTTTGATTCATTGAAGTCAATTCAAAGTTTCTACAAATGGTATACCATTTTCTAGATTGTATAGACATTGCAAGCTCTTCATGTGAGAGAGGCTTCAACGTCCTGCATGTCAAGTGAAATAGAAATTTCATTAATAGGAGTGTGAGAAAATAATAATTCACCATACATTCCCCAACCATTATAGTAATCATCTTCTAAAATCAAAGGATGAGATCCTATCAAGTCTTCTGTATAATTTTCAGATTCATCTATTGATTCTTTTTTAAATACATTTTCAACCACTTTCGATGGCTCTAGTGTTTCCAAAATTGAATTATATTGCTACATAGACAACATAAGATCCATATACGAGACAACTTTCATTTTTGTACATCAACATCAAGTGGAATAGAAATATCTTTAGGAATTGTGAAAGAAATAAATGGTTCTCATTCTTTATTTAGAAGAGTAGAATCACTATATTTTTGAAACAAGTGATGAGGTTCCATACCTTCATTCATGATACCTTCAAATTCTTCCTCAGATTCATCCTCAATTTTAAAAAAATTATCTCCTTCAAGTTCATTCTCCTCAATTTCAAAAAATTCATCTTCCTCATATTCATCTTTTGGTGGGTCAAGGGTTTCTATAATGGGATCAATTCTTATATTCAAATTTCTATGATTATCCCAATCCTCCTTTGTAAATAATGACTCTAAACCATTAATATCTAGTGCATAATTATTTGAAACACATTAGATTTCTTGATCATCCACTTTAATCCTTTCATTCAACTCTATGGAAGGCCCTGACATATCACATATTTGGATAGTAGTTAGATCTAGGTCTCCTCTCTTGATTGAAATAATGTTATTGTGAAAATAATTGAAATTTATCGTAGGAACATGATTCAAAATATGATCAAGATGGGTATTATAAAATTGATTCACCCTCAAGAATAATGGTTGATTTTGAATGGTAGGTTGGTATTGGTTGTAATCCATAACTCTTGAAGAAAAATTTATCATGGGAGAAGGATGTGCATCAACCTAACCTATGGGTGGCATTTGATTTGGATCCTTGGGGTTAAGTAATGATAATCTACCCACATAAATACCTTCAAAATCCATCATTGTTCTACTTTTACTACCTCCATGTAGGCTCTAGGAAAATATGGATCTTTAAGAATTCTCCTTAGAAAATTAGAAGTTAAGGGTTTCAAGGCTCCCATGTAGATTTGAGTAACGTCTTCTTTTGACATGACATAATGTGTCACCACTTCGGTATACAACCTATGAAACCTATCATTAAATTAGCTCATGGATTCATTAGGCTGCTTATAGATAGAGACTAACTAATTTAGCATTTCAACTGGGTCAACTAGTTTTCCAAAATATCTAAGAAATATTTTTTCTAGTTGAGCCCAAGAAGTGATAGAACTTATAGGTAAATGGATGTACCAATCCAATACAACCTTATCCAAAGTGTATGAAAATAACCTACAAGGAACATCTATACGCATAATTTATAAATAAGTTAAAATATCCTTGTATCTCTAAATATATTCCTCAACCGAGGTTACTTCATGCCTGAACTAAGGTAAACATTCTTCTACACCTTCAGGGATTTTATGGATAGGCATTTTTAAATAGCTATAATAATCACCTATCCAAGATGCAATTCCTACCCTGGTTGGATTAAAAAATGCCATTAGTGAACCTTAAATAATATAACTTTAGTACCAATTTTTTTAGTCAAATAAATATATCTTGGAAAGAAGCATGAAATGACTAACAATTTTCAAATGTTTAACAAATAAATCATGTTCATCAACCAAAATATATGCATCAATTAACCCCTAATAATAAATAATATCCTCAATTTGTAAAAAGGGTTAGCATCGATGCATCCTCAATTAAAGAACTTTCAAATCAATGAATGTGATCAAAAAAACCTCATTAGTTGAGACTAATATCTTTAAATAAACCTTTCAAAGAAACATGAACAATTTAGCATATAAATAAAAATAAAGTAAACCAATTCAAGCCCTCCTTATAGCACTAGATTGTCGAGTGGAAATCTTACCCAATAGCAAAATCACCATCACACTTAGGATTTTCATTAGAAAACCCTCTCTTGCAAAGAAATAGAAATTTCTCCAAGGTTTTTTTTACTTAATGTGTGCTTGTAATATTGTGAAGATGTATCAAATAAGTGCTAGGAATACCTTAGTGATTTGCAAATAAATGTTAACAAGGGGCTTGTGTTGGTATTACTTTATTATGTTATGCTATTGATTGTTCATGAAACTTAAAATAAAAAAAGTGATTGGCCCTCATATGACCACGATGAAAAACCTTAGTTCATTTTATCTTGAAGTATTTTAGGTAGATTCTATCTTATTTTGGTTTTAAATTTAGCAAAAAATCCATTGTGGGGCCACCTTGGTCTAAGAAACCATGACTAGGGAGTTCTACACCGTCAAAATCACCTAGATTCGCGCTCGACCCTGACCGCACCAACATTATCAATTGGATTTTGGGTACCCGATGTGCATTTGGTAGGGTGGAAATTCAAACCAGGGACCTCCCTTGGAGGATTGCCCTATGCTCTCCAACTCACCTACAACACATGGGCTGGTTAAGTAGATTTTAAACAAGTTTTATCTTACGTTATTAAACCCTGCTTTGAGCATAAAAGAGAAGACTAAAATCTATCTTTTTAAATGCAAATTTTGAATAATGATTGGATTCATTTAATGTTTCTTTGAGCATGAAAATAAAATAATCTACATGAATAACTTGGTAAATGTAATAGCCTTTGACATATCATATAAATTGCCCCTCTTTTAAGAAATTATAGTTTTCATAAAGAGAAGTTAATTTATTAATTTAAATACAATAGCCTTTGAAATGCCATATAAATCACTCCCCTTTAATGAAATTGTACTTTTCATAAAGAGAATTTAATTTATTGCTTGCAAAACGAACATGCAAAGCTTGAAATTTGATTTACCTTCAAAATGTGAAATTATGTAAAATCTGAAATTACAAACTTCCTTTAAAAACAACAACTTTGAATAATTTTTGTAATTTCAAAATGGCTTCAAAATGAAATTGAAATTGCTTTAAAGGAAAAATTAAAGATTATTCTAAGGATCTCTACATCTATTTTTGGAATTTCAATTTTTTAAATTTTTTATTTTATTTGTCGAAGTTTTTAAAAAAGGCTACAAAAAGGTAAGGTTAGAAAAAATAAAACAAATAAAATCTGGAAAATGGAACAGAATGCTGAAAATATTAATGACAAAGTACTCTCAGTATAATGCTACCCTATCCTGCAAAATCAAAGATGTGAGACTTTCTAAATGTAACCTAATTTATTCAAAGCTACATTTGCACAGTCTAAAATAAACTAGGTGCAATCTTCAAAGGAGCAAAAATAAATTCCCTATTTCTAAGAATTCAATAGTGCAACCGGTAAACCACATCTAACACTATCTATAAGCTAAGAAACATGGAAGCGACAGATAAACAATTAATCCAAACATGAACAAAAAATATTCTCCAATATTTCTAATAAAGTGTAAGTTTATGAAGAATTTTTGCATTAAAAATAGAAAAAATAGTTCCTATTTTACATCATATTTCCAACATTTTCCAAAAAATGTCCAGCCAATATCATCACTTTGGTGGAGTCTTCGATATCTCTATCAGTGCCATATGGATTTCCACGTCTGCACCCAATATTGTTGAACCCTACACCCATTGCAGGACACCACTTTAATAAACTCTTCAAAATGATTTTAAATATAGAATTTTAATTTCAGCTTAAAACTAACAATCAAAATTACAAATAACACCACAAAAAAAGACAAAGGGAAGAAAAAATGGCTTTATTTCCCTTTATATATTTATATATAAATATATAAATATTTTTTTATTATCATTTTTATTATATATATATATATATATATATAAATATATATTACCCAAGTGTTGTAGGTGAGTTGGAGAGGAGAGGGCAATCCTCCAAGGGAGGTCCTAGGTTCAAATATCCACCCTACCAAAAAGCTGAATTGGGTATCCAAAATCCAATTGATAATGTTGGTACGGGCAGGGTCGATTGCGACTCCCGGGTGACTTTGACGGTGTAGAACCCCCTGTTCGTGGTCTCTCAGACCAAGGCAGCTTGCAAGGGGTTTTTCGCTTAAAATATATATATATATATATATATATATATATATATATATATATATATATATATAAAATTTATTATTTATAATTAAATCATTAAGGAGACAATCAATTTAAAGTTAATTATATGAATCAAATTAATATGAAAGTATTTTGAAATAAATTCAATACAATTGATCTATATTATTAAATGAGAATAAATTCAAGCTTGATTAATCTACATTATAAAAAACCAACATCGAACCATAAAAAGTTATCAAGATCTTCAAAGTTTGATCATTGGCTTCTTTCCTTTATTATGAAATACTTTTCTGTAAGACCTCAAAATTGGGCGCAATTTGACATTTGATCCTTAACAAAAAACCACTGAATGTAAAAAAAACTCCAAAAAACCACAAAACCAAAAATTTAAGGTGGGTCCCCAAATTTGGGGCTAGTTGTGCAATGGCCACAAAAAATGGTGACTCTGTTGGGAAATGCTCCTAAGCATTTCGGGTGAAGAACCCAGTTCTAAAAATAAAAAAACCAAATATCATAGAAATATATGTTATTTAGCAACATTTAGATAAAATGGGGTAAATAACTTCAAATTAAACACATGAATCCTTTGCTTTAGATAAGTGTGTGAACGTGATTTCATTTTGCATTCTTAAAAAACCATTCGAAATCCATCACCTATTTTAGCATTTAGGCATATATAAATACTGCTCATTAAAATGAATTTCTTTAGACAGATCCCTACTGCCAGTTAGGCATCTATAGCCCTGATAGAGTTTATCTAAATTACCCTTGTGTTTAATTGATATTTTTACAATGACTTTTTTTTTAACAATCTTTGTCAAGATAGAGCCCTATTGTCAGTCAGGCATCCATAGCCTAGGTAGAGTTTATCTAAACTTGATGACTGATTTTCACATGTTATCCTTTGCTTACCTTTTTTTTTAATGGATTTGCAAAATAATTTATGCATCACATGGGTTAGAAAGTATTTGAAATGGAGCATGTTGGATTTTTGCCTTAATTTGCATACTAGAATTATTTCATCTTTAAATATTTTAAAGCATGCCCCTTAATATGATGTGTTTATGTGGAGCTTTAGAAAATTGATTCAGTATTCCAAAATTCACTATCTTAGTCCCAAAACCTAGGAATGATTACTAAACAATTTCATCCCCTTTTCCTTGACCCACATGATAGGCAATTCGCCCTTCATGAAAAAGGGATACAAAAGTGATTAAGAGGCTATTAGTAGCTATCACAAACCATACCTCAACTAGAGGGACCAACCCAAAATACAACACTCAAAAACAAACTAAATCCTAACCTAACAAAAATTGACAAGAAAGCTAACACAAAAAATACTTGCCAAACCTAAAAGTTAGGGACACATCCCAAAAACAACAACAAAAAAAGCAAGAAAATTGCCACTATATACAATAATATACAATAATGTACAAGATGGTGTAAAAATTTAGGTAATCACTTCCCTGGATCCCAAACACGATTACCACAATTTAAACATTTATCATGATATGCATGCCAAGCTTTACAACAATCCCACCAATTTGTTTCAATGATATTAGCTATTCCATGTTGAAACTTTGATTCATTTAATTTACAAGCAAATACATAATTTTCAACTATCTCTTGTTCATTTAGTGAGGAGTAAATTTCAAAACTTGATTCATCATTTTGACTTGAGTTTTCACTTTCACCAATGGATATGAGTTCCTTCAAATAAGAAGCTATTTTTAAAAATTTTGAAGCCAAGTCATTAACTACATATTTAGGCCAATCATGCTTATGCAACAATTTGCAAGCATCTAGGATATCTATTAAATGAGGATCATTATAGATTTTTATCCTAGATTCCACTATCAATTGTTGATGAATTTGATTTAATAACTCAAGCACATCTACTTTTATTTCATTCAACAAAGCAATCTCATTATTGGTGTGAGTAGAAATAAACTCTTGTTATTTATTAACCTTCAATGGCATTTCATCATAGATAGCATTTGAATCTCATAGACAATTAGGTAAGCTTTCACCTAGAGTTTGCATGGTTGAACATAAAAGGTGAGATTCTACCTTTTGTGCACTTTCATTTACCAAGACTTGGTGAACCTTTGTAATTCCCTCTTTTACCTCATGGTCTCTATCATCATCATCATCTTGTAGCCCTTCATTTTCATCCATTACATGTTCATCAAAAACACCAAAATTAGGCACCCAATTAAACATGTGTCCATCCTTTTTAAACCGTACATCTTTTTGATCAAGGGATGTGTCAAATAACACATCTCCATGATCAATTACTTGAGTTACTTTGAATAAAGCAATATTTTTATCATTTGGTTCCAATTCCTTGTTAACCATCCATGGTATTTCTTCCTTAGAATCTTCAAGACAATCATGTGAACTGTACCCAAATATTTAGTAGTCTAGAATGAAAGAGGAGGTTTTATTTATTCTTGATCCCAAACAACTGAATCATAAGGGAAATTTACCATTTTTTCTTTTTCTATTTCAACAAGGTGTTCCACAAACGCATATTCAAAATTATCAAATTTAAGAGCCTTCTCTGTTTCTGCAAATGGTATGCCATTTTATGATTGTATAGGCATTGCAAGCTCTTCATGTGAGATAGAGGCTTCAACATCCTGCATGTCAAGTGAAATAGAAATTTCATCAATAGAAGTGTGAGAAAATAATGATTCACCATACATGACCCAACCATTATAGTAATCATCTTCTAAAATCAAAGGATAAGATCCTATCAAGTCTTTGCATAATTTTCAGATTCATCTATCAATTCCTTTTTAAATTCATTTTCAACCACTTTTATTTTTTATGACTAGGTGGGTAAGATAAACACACCCCAGAGTTACATATATGCATGGATGTGAGGGGGAGGGATTTGAACCTAGGACCTACCTTTTCCTAGGATTTTTACACATCCCACTTCCTCCAACTCCTCATTTTCAACCACTTTTGATGGTTGTAGTGTTTTCGAAATTGAACTATCTTGCTACATAGACAACATAAGATCCGTAGATGAGACAAAAATTTCAATTTTTTGCACATCAACATCAAGTGGAATAGAAATCTCTTTATAAATTGTGAAATAAGTAAATGGTTTCCATTATTCATTTTGAAGAGTAGAATCACTATATTTTTGAAACATATGATGAGGTTCCATCCCTTCGTTAATGTTACCTTCAAATTCTTCCTCAGATTCATCCTCAATTTCAAAAAATTCATCTCCTTTAGGTTCATGCTTCTCAATTTCAAAAAATCATCTTCCTTTGATTCATCTTTTGGTGGTCCAAGGGTTTCTACAATGGGATCAATTCTTATATTAACCTTTCTATGACTATCCCAAACCTCCTTTGTAAATAATGACTCTAAATCATTCATATCTAGCGGGTCATTATTTGAAACACATTGGATTTCTTGATCATCCACTTTAATCCTTTCATTCAACTCTATGGAAGGTCTTGACCTATCACATATTTCAATACTAGTTAGATCTAGGACTCCTCCCTTGCTTGAAATAATATTATTGTGAAAATCATTGAAATTTATCTTAGGAACATGATTCGAAATATGATCAAGATGGGTATTCTAAAATTTATTCACCCTCAAGAATAATGGTTGATTTTGAATGGTAGGTTGGTATTGGTTGTAATCCATAACTCCTAAAGAATAGTTTATCATGGGAGAAGGATGTGCATGAAATTGACTTATGGGTGGTATCTAGTTTGGAGCCTTGGGGTTAAGTAATGATAATCTACCCAAATCAATCCCTATCATTATTCTAATTTTAAATGCCTCCTTGTAGTCTCTAGGAAAATATGGATCTTTAAGAATTCTCCTTATAAAAGTAGAAGTTAAGGGGTCTATGGCTCCCATGTACATTTGAATAACCTCTTCTTTTGACATGACATAATGTGTCACCACTTCGGTATACAACCTATGAAGTCTATAATTGAATTTGCACATGGATTCATTAGGCTACTTATAAATAGAGACTAACTGATTTAGCATTTCAACCGGGTCAACTAGTTTTCCAAAATGTTTAAGAAATGTTGTTTCTAGTTGAGCCTGAGAAGTTATAGAAGTTATAGGTAAATGGATGTACCAATTTAATGCAACATCATCCAAATTGTATTAAAACAACCTACAATGAACATATGCATGCATAATTTGCAAATAAATCAAAATTTCCTAGTATCTCTAAATATGTTTCTCAACCGAGGTCACTTCATGCTTGAACGGAGGTAAACATTCTTCTACACCTTTAGGGATTTGATGGATAAGCATGTTTAAATGGCTATAATAATCACATATCCAAGATGTAATTCATGCCTTGGTTGGAGTAAACAATGCCATTAGTGAACCTTAAAGAATATATTTTTAGTACCAATTTTATTACTCAAATAAATATATCTTGAAAATAAGCATAAAATGACTAAATTTTTTTGAATGTTTAACAAATAAATTATCATGTTTATCAACCAAAATATATGCATAATGTGATCAACAAAACCTCATTAGTCAAGACTAATATATTCAAATAAACCTTTCAAAGAAACATGAACAATTTAGCATCTAAATAACAATAAAGTAAACCAATTCGGGCCCTCTTTCTAGCACCAGAATATTGAGTGGAAATTTTACCCAATTGTAAAATCACCATCACACTTAGGATTTTGATTAGAAAACCTCTCTTGCAAAGAAATATAAATTTCTCCAAGGTTCCTTTTACTTAATGTGTACTTGTAATCTTGTGAAGATGTATCAAATAAGTGCTAGGAATACCTTAGTGATTTGCAAATAACTATTAACAAGGGGCCTGTGTTGGTATTACTTTATTATGCTATGCTATTGATTATTCATAAACTTAAAAGAAAATAAAATGTGATTGGCCCTCATATGACCATGATGAAAATCCTTAGTTCATTTTATCTTGAATTATTTCAGGTAGATTTTATCTTCTTTTGGTTAAGTAGATTTTAAACAAGTTTTATCTTACATTATTAAACCCTACTTTGAGCATAAAAGAGAAGACTAAAATCTATATTTTAAATGCAAAGTTTGAATAATGATTGGATTCATTTAATGTTTCTTTGAGCATGAAAATAAAATAATCTACATGAATGACTTAGTAAATGTAATAGCCTTTGACATATCATATAAATTACCCCTCTTTGATGAAATTATAATTTTCATAAAGAGAAGTTAATTTATTGCTTTAAATATAGTAGCCTTTGAAATGCCATATAAATCACTCCCCTTTAATGAAATTGTACTTTTCATAAAGAGAAGTTAATTTATTGCTTGCAAAACGAACATGCAAAGCTTGAAATTTGATTTACCTTCAAAATGTGAAATTATGTAAAATCTAAAATTACAAACTTCCTTTAAAAACAACAACTTTGAATAATTTTTGTAATTTCGAAATGGCTTCAAAATGAAATTGAAATTGCTTTAAATGAAAAATTAAAGCTTATTCTAGGGATTTGTACATCTATTTTTAGAATTTTAATTTTTTTTCGATTTTTATTTTATTTTCCGAAGTTTTAAAAAAATTGCAAAAAGGTAAGGTTAGAAAAAATAAAACAAATAAAATATGGAAAATGGACTAGAATTCTGAAAATATTAACGATAAAGTATTCTCAGTATAATGCTATCCTATCCTACAAAACCGAAGATGTGAGACTTTCTGAATGTAACCTAATTTATCCGAAGTTGCATTTGCACAATTCGAAATAAAATAGGTGCAATATTCAAAGGATCAAAAATAAATTCTCTATTTATAAGCATTCAATAGTGCAAACCGTAAACTGCATTTAACACTATCTATAAGCCAAGAAACATGGAAGGGAAAGATAAACAGTTAATCCAAACATGCAGAAAAAAACTCCTCCAATCTTGATAACAAAATGCAATTTTATGACTTGGTAGAGGATTATTGGTATGATCCAAGAAATTATTTCTTCTAAATGTTAGATCAATATTCCTTTGGAGCAGTCTAATATTTTTATGATGCAGGTTCTAGGTTTAGTGGAGAATGGTCATCATCCTTATTTATTTGTCAATAGGAGAGGCCTCAATCAATAAAGTGCAAAGAGATGGCAAATGGCATCCTCCACCTCGAGAGGTGTTTAAGATTAATAATGATGGCTCTTCCAGAGGTAATCCTACGCATGTAGGTATTAGTGGTGTTGGGATAAATAGTAGTGGTGCAAATATTTTCATTTTTTCTTGTTATAAGGGAAAGCAGACTAATAATTATATAGAGGCTATTGTTATTTGCTTTACTTTAGAAAAAGGTTATACTCTGGGATGGTGGAAGATAATATGTGAGTTAGACTCTCAAATTATTATTAAATTATTTAAGACTCATAATATTTCTAATATTCATTGGCATCTGGTATTAGTGGCTTGATAGATATTTCAAAATTTTTAGCATCTGGGGTTTATTTCCTTTGCTCATATTCCCAAGGAATGAAATGGTGTGGCTGATTGCTTGGCAAAATGAGCTTCTAAGTTTTAGGAAGACTGGGATATTAGGAAATGGGATCAGCTTCCATTGGATTGTTCTCTTCATCTTGCTAATTTACTTGTTGTAGATGTGCATGGTTGTGGTTATTGTTTGTTGGGTGTCTTTTGGTCGGGTGCTCGATGGTATTAGGGGTCTCTTTTTTATGGCCCTTGTAAGGGTTATTGTTATGGGATTCTCTGTTTCTTGTAAGGTTTATTTATTCAATAAATTTTTACAAACAATAAAAAAGTGTAATTTTTTGAAGCATTTTTGCATTAAAAATAGAAAAAAAATAGTTCATGTTTTACATAAGATTTCCAGCATCTTCTAAAAAACGTCTAGCCCCAAAATGTCCAACCAATATCATTGCTCTGATGGAGTCTTCGGTATCTCTGTTAGTGCCATGTGGATTTCCATATCTACGCCTGATCTTGCTGAACCTTGCACCCATTGTAGGACACCGCTCTATTAAACTCTTCAAATTAATTTTAAATATAAAATTTTAATTTAAACTTAAAACTAACAATTAAAACTAAAAATAACACCACAACAAAACACAAAGGGAAGAAAAAAATGGCTTTATTTCCCTTGATATATTTATATAAAAATATATAAAAAAAATTATTATCATTTTTATTTTTATTTATTTATTTATTCATTTGTTAATATATATATATTATTTATAATTAAATCGTTAAAGAGGCAATCCATTTTTTTTTAAAGCAAAAAACCCCATGTGGGGCCGCCTTGGTCTGAGAGACCATGAACAGGGGGTTCTATACCGTCAAAGTCACCCGGGAGTCGCACCTAACCCTGCCCACACCAACATTATCAATTGGATTGTGGGTACCTAATTCAGCTTTTTGGTAGGGTGGAGATTTGAACCTAGGACCTCCCTTGGAGGATTGCCCTTTCCTCTCCAACTCACCTACAACACCTGGGTAAGGCAATAAATTTAAAGTTAATTATATGAATCAAATTAGTATGAAAGTGTTTTGAAATAAATTCAATACAATTGATCCATATTATTAAATGAAAATAAATTCAAGCAAAATTAATCTACATTATAACAAACCAATATCAAACCATAAAAATTTATTAAGAGCTTCAAAGTTTTATCATTGTCTTCTTTTCTTTCTTATGAAAGGATTTTCTGTAAGACCTTGAACTTGGGTGCACTTTGACACTTGATCCTTAATGACAGACCACTGAATGTAAACAAAACTCCAAAAAACCACAAAACCCAAAAATTTAAGGTGGGTCCCCAAATTTGGGGCTAGTTGTGCAATGGCCACAATAGGTATTTATACCCAAGTATATGTTGCATTTAGGTAAAGGTTAAGAGACCAACTCTCAAGAATAAAATAATAAAAAATTACAAAATACCTTTTTCAAGGTTTGCATGGGCCTAAAGGGTAAACATTATAAAAAGTTAGTTGTGGACTTAAGATACTCTTAACCACCAATATTGCAGCATCCCCCCTTAAGCTAAATGGGGGATCTAAATAGAGGCTCATACATTAAATTCCCCCTTAATGGATACTCTATTATCCCAAAAATCTCATGCATACACATAAAATTGACCTTGGGCATGATCTTGGTCGAAATATCTACTACCTGTTTTGATAAAGGAACAAACACTTGATCTAATATCCCATGAACATGAATCCATTGCAAAAATGCATCCATATCTCAATGTGCTTTATTCACTAATGAAACATAGGATTCCAAACAAGTTAAATAATACTTTGATTTTCATATAAAAGAGGAACCAAATAACTCTAAGGGATGCTAATAGCCTTCAAAATAATTAACTTTCACCCAATATGATTACCTACCTCATTGGTAGCACTATTCATCATATATAGAATATTGAGAAATGATGGATTGGCATCTAGAACACCATGAAACAAGGCTTGATCTGAAGTAGAACACAAAGCCCATGGTGGATTTTTTCTCATCCAAATCACCTTCCCATTCAATATCTAAAAAACTATTAAAATTAAAGAACCAATACAGTAGTGAATTCCCATATGATATGTCCCTTTGATGTATTTGAGAATCTTCTTAATTGTTTTATAGTGACTCTATCAAGGAGCTTGCATTGACCTAGAATAATATCTATTAGCAAAGTTTATATTTATATAGTATGAGTGAGATAGAGAAGACCTCCTATAAGAGATCGATATAATGTGGCATCGGCCAAAGATGTAGTACAATGTACCCATAATTTTAGGTTTGAAACAAAGGGGTTCTAAGTAAGCTTACACTCCATATTAAACAATTTAAGAATATCCGTAAAATACTTTGTCTAATAAATGATAATGATAGATTCATCAATATAGATTTCCAAAAAATAGTGCAAGAACCCCAAATCTATCATCTCAAAGGTGGAAAAAATTCATTACTTTATATTCTTAATTAGAGTAGTGGAGCTTTTTGTGATAATAAGGTCATCAAAATACAACACAATAACTATACTTTCCTCATCATGAGATTTAATGTAAACATCATGCTCAACCTCACATGATTAAAATCTACAATTACGGAAGAAAAAATGGATTTTCTCATACCAATACTTGAGAGCCTATGTAAGACCATACAAATATCGGGTCAAGTGACATACCAATAGAGTGGTACCCTCTAACTCAAATCCAAGTGTCTACTACATGTATATATCCTCCTAAATTTCTCCCTAGAGAAAGACACTCTTCATGTCCTTATAATGCACCTTTTATCCATAGGAGGCTACAATAGAAAGAATCATTTTGACATAGTCCATCCTAGCTATAGGTGTAAATGTTTTATATTCCTCCCTCCTAATGGGAGAATACCTTGGTAATAAGATGTTCCTTGTTATTTTCATTATGATCATTTTATGTGTACTTGGTCTTGTAAAAACTTGCACCACATAATATTCTTCCCTACTAGAAGAGGAACCAACTCACTTGTTCTATTATTCATTAATGTCCCATATTCTACTACCATGACATATTCCTATTCAAGATTCTCATTAACCTAGAAGTAGGTAATAGTATCTTGTAAATGGGTTACATTCAAAGCTTGGAAAGGATCCTTCTAATGCCCCTCAAGGAATAAAGTGGGTTATGCATCCTTCAAATCCATATTAACCCACTTAAGGTGGGATTTTCAAACGAAGCTTGAGTCATAAAAATAGAAATAAAAGAATCCAACTCATCACAACTCACCTCATCATGTAAATCTAGAGCATTCTAAAATAAACCATCTTGCTCATCCTATATTGCTCTACGGGAAGATAAAACTACTTGAGAAACTATACATGATAGAGTCAAATTGATAGGTAGTGAACAACCACTAGAAGATGAAGGTGCTTTAATAAGGATGGAACCAACCAAGATATCTAAAGAAACTACTAGATTTGGAAGATATAGAGAAATATAGGAATCAACAGTGAAAATATCAATATGGGGAGTGGAAGGAGTACCTATAAGAATCTCATCAAAGATGATATCTCTCCTAATAAAAAACTCATACCTCTAAGAATCATAGAGATGATATACCTTTGAGATATTAAAATATTCTAGAATTATACTCTTATATATTGGGTGCCTCCTTTTATCCAAATATCTTGGGTATGTGATCCCATGTTGAAGAATCAAGGATTCAAAACATAAATACAACTATCTTATCCCTTATCAATTTCTCAAGATGTGTCATCCTTCATATAGACTTGGTAGACAACTTATTGATGATATACCTAGCACAAGTGACTAGCCCTATTTTTTAATTATGCTACATCATTCTATTCAAGAGTGTAGTGAATAGTCATATGATATACTATTTCATGAGTGGATAAGAAATTATGAAAAGCATGACTAGAATATTCATTGACCCCATCTATCCTTAGATACTTGATCCTTCTATCTAACTAGTTTTCAATAATATCCTTGAAGTTTTTGAACCTTTCAAACACTTCATCATTGGTATGAATGGTATATACAAATAAAAATCTAGAAAATTCATTAATGAAAAGAAGGAAGTATCTATTTATTGAAATAAAAGGTGTACCTAGGTCTACACATGTCATTATGGATGATCTCCAAAGGGTGAGATGCACTCCTAACAACTTTTAAAAATGTCTCCCTATGATGATTTTCTAAAAATGCATCCCTCATATAAACCATATGGAGAGATATATGTGGAATCCCAATAGCCATCTAATTCTAACTCATATACCTCAAAAAACCATAATTGAGATGTCTAGTCCTATGATGCAATTTATAATTATCATCACCAGTATTCACTATCATTACAACAAAATATTTCTTGCTAGAGGAAGGAGTGGGTATTTTACGTACTTTATACATATGATCATATTCATCACAATATCTTGAAGCAAAAATCCTAAAATAATTGTCTATATCCTTAATAACCCTTCTATCATGATAGAATTTTACTTATTTGTTTATGTGAGTATTGTGATAAATAGATAAAAAGGTTAGGACCAGCATTAGTACATGAAGTACCTCATCAAATTATGAATATCCAATTATGATATTTTAACTTCTAACCACATGCAATGAATATTCATCTCCAATCATAACATGTTCTCCCACATGAGTTTTTTTGTAGCAATAAAGAGGGTTCTCGTGCTTCTTCATATGTCTAGTAGCCCCTAAATAATATATCCACTCATTTGAATAAAGGGATGTCCAATATGTAGAATGAATTGCAACATGTGCCTATGAAGTTTATGCATTATAACTACCCTCACCTTGTGCATAAAAAAGAGTAGCATAAACACCCCCCTTTCTTGTTACTTCATCCAGTAACTTGATTCAAATTCTATAAAATTCTATGTTGTGTCCTTCCTTTTTGTAGAATTCATGTTACAACTCCAATATATCCATGTTGGATATTTTTATTAGCTTGAGTTTTAAGTTTAGTTAAATAGCCCTTAAGCATTAGGATTAGGATTAATGTTGATTTTATCTATAAATAAGAACTATGTGATCATTTACATCATCAAATATATTTAGATTTATGTCATGTCTTCCATGCATGAGAATTCAACCTCTTTGAGTGGTTGTGGATTTAAAATTGGTTTGCATTTAGAAATTAAATTTTATTTTATTTGAGAGCCCAAGGACATTTTATTTTTATTTTTTAATTTCTTCATTATTATTACCATTATTTTACTTCTTCAAGGGTCTCAACAAAGCGTTGGGTAATAACCTCTACCCATTCAATAAAATACTAAATACTCATGTTCTTTGACTACCACCACCTAGTCATAATCCTCCAGTATTTGGCACATATGACTTAGGTTTTTCTTTTGATTTGGATTTGTATAGGGGGAAAATTTCCCTACCATGTATTATTCTTGGTTGGATCCATTAGGAGCCGAGGTGACTGTGGGGATGTGTTATATTATCTACACTTGAGGACACAAAGGAATAGGTTCACAAAGAACAATTTTAGGACTCGCTCTTGTTAGCTTTTAAAGCTATAAACTTAAAGAAAATGCAACCACGAGTAATAAAATAATTAGGAAATGATATATCTATGATAATGGCTAACTAATATGCATGAAAATAAGAGTAGAAACTTCTAAAAATACTCAAGAAATAGCCATTAATAAAAGCTCACAAAAATATACAATGTTATGCAATGGAGGTCTCTACCACTCCATTTTGCAAAAATGCTCTGCATTGTATCTAATACTACTCTACTATATGCACTCCAAAATCCTCTTCTCTTCTACTCTAAGAAGTCCTATTTCTAGTGAGACATGAATCTTGGCCTTCCATATTACTATGAGACCTCACTATTCTATTCGTAGGACTCATGTACATGTGGACTACATGCACATTTACATCATTGCACATTCTAATAATATTTGTGCATTTATTACATTTATTTAAACAACTACTTAAATCCTAATCTAAACTTTTACCGATGATGGTACTTTAGCAAGCACCAAATAATATAATATATTCCAACAACCCCATGTATTACACTATTTGGGTATTGAAAACTTTTAGTCTTCAATATGGATCTTTATATTTCAAGTACTCTTTAGTTTTAATAGGTACTTCTTCTTCTTATTTGATTTGTAGATGACCAAGTAATCCATAGCTTTGTTGTCCTCTCATTTTTTGTTCTGAATATTCTATTTCCTTGTTGACTTTTATGATATATAGATCTTTCATTTTCTACAGTCAGTTCGTCAGAAAATGCATTAATATTATCTTGAAATACAATAATATATTTTGTAGTATTAACTGAATCTAGAGTATATATACCTCTATGGATTGATCTAGTAGCTTCTATCTCATTTTGATTTAAGATGAGACATATATTGATTCCATTCATGTTTCTAAAATCAACCATCCTTTTCCTCTCTACCAATTTGGCTACTAAAATAAGATTAGATGATAATCCAGGAACATACATTACATCATGCAACAAGAAGTTTGGAAATATTGTACTAGGTGTTACACACCCATATCCATGTATAAGATAGTTTTTTCCATATGCAATTTTTAACCTATAATTATTAGTAACTTCAAGGCAATCAAACCATTGTAAGTTTCTTGTCATGTGATGACTTGCACCTGAATCAATATACCAAATATACTTTTCATTTAGACCTATGAAATTGTTTTTACTTGAAGTAATTTTACATATTTGATATGGTATATTGGATGGATTTTGATCTTGAGTCATTTTATAGTGAGTCTTGTAATGATATGTTCCTCTATCCATTATATTTAAGTTGTAGTATTTCTTATGTCTCCCAATATTTACAACTTCTAACCTTTGATATGGCCAAATTTTAACTAGAGTTTCTTTTACCTCTTAGATAATAAATTTTATAGATTAGGAAAGAAAATTTTGTAGTTGTCAACCTTATGACTCCCTAGTTTTAAATATATGATCTAATACTACCTTTTACTTCTTCAACTTTTGAAGTAAGCTTTGCAAGTTGTAATATTTCAAATATTAGATAGTATTCCTTTTTGGCTTCGTAGTCATTTCAATTTTAGAGTTCTATAGAATACCTTATTTCTCCCAAATATTTGAATATATCTTTGATATTTTTTTATAGTAGTCTTAGCTTTCTAGTATTTACTTTGAGTTGAATCCCTTTTGTCTCCCTAGTGTTTATATGACAAGTTTAATATAATTTTCAACTCCTATCACCTTAATTAAATGTTATTTTTCCTTTTGTAGAAAGCTTTAAGATGTAATTCAATGAATAAAATTCTCTAAATTTTTAAGGTATTCAAGTTGGATTCTCTATGTCCCTTCAATTTGAATATGAGACTAATAAAATTAATCTTCCAACTTTTAAGCAATTCTAGATTTTGGCTTCCTTTGTTAGGATCCTACTATAAAATATACTAAACAACACACTCTCACACATTTGCTTGGAAATAAACTCACAGAAACATTATAACAGTATTCAGAATTAAATGCATATGATAACAAAAATTACTTAAAAGGATAAATCTCACAATAGATAGAATCGCAAGCCTCTTCGATGGGGAAACCTCCTTCAACACTTCATTAATTTACAAAAATATGATTACATTGGTGCATTTTCAGGTATTTAAATAGTTTCCTTCCAAGGTTGGCTTACATGCAAAATGCCACCTAGATTACATGCATAATGCCACCTGAATTACATGCATAGTGCCACTTTGAATTACATGCACAATGCCACTCGAATTACATGCATAATGCCACATGAATTACATGCACAATGCCACCTTACCTAACCTATCTACCATGTGTTACATAGAAAAGGGTGCCATTTGTCATAGGCACTACCTAAGCTAAAACTTAGAACATTAAAAAATATTAATCATGGGTACTACCCACGTTCACTAGGAATTATTACATCAAGGAAGTTATTACATTAAGGGTTAGGATGAGATCCTAACATGCCCTTCTCCTTGAAGAAGCTTTGTCCTCAAAGCTTAAAATGAGGAAACTATTGCTGGAGAGACTCCCATGTAGCATCTTCAGGTTGAAGCCCATGCCATTGAACAAGGACCTCTATAATGGTACGGTTGCATAGAGTGCAAGTTCAATGATCCAGCAGTTGCTCAGGTGCAAGTAATATGGATCCTTCTTCATCCAATTTGGGAAGTGTTGATTGAAATTGTACCTTTGTGCCCAAAACTTGCTTGAGAAGGGAAACATGAAAAATAGGGTGGAGCTTGGAAGTGGGGGGAAGAGCCAATTTGTAAGCTGTAGGGCCAATCTGTTGTAGAACCTAATAAGGACCATAGAATTTTGGAGTGAGCTTCTGACACCTACGAAGTTGTAGGGATGATTGTTTGTATGGTTGTAAGCGAAGGAAGACCATATCACCCACATCAAAACTACGCTCAGAACGATGCTGATTAGCTTGTTGATGCATCCGATTCTGGTCCATGTTAAAATTTTGCTTGAGTTGGTGGAGGACCTCGGTGTGTTGACTCAGAGAATTGTCAATGGCCTAGACCTTGGAGATGCCTATAATGTAGGAGGAAGTCGTGAGTGGAGGGCACCCGTAAACTGCCTCAAACGGTGTGAGTTTGGTGGCGGTATGATAGGAAGTGTTGTACCACCATTCAGCCAAGGAAAGCCATTTTGCCCAATGAGTAGGATGATTGGAGGCAAAGCAATGAAGGTAGGTTTCCAAGAATTTATTAACAACCTCTATTTGACCATCCGTTTGCAGATGGTAGGCTGAAATCATTTTGAGATGAGTCCCCTACAACTTAAACAACTCTTGCCAAAAATTTCTAGTAAAGGTGGGATCACGATCAGATACAATGGAGGTTGGCATGCCATGAAGGTGAAATATGGAGTCAAGAAAAATTTGGGCAATAGTGGATGTTGTGTAAGGATGGGATAGGGCACAAAAGTGAGCATACTTTGAAAGGCGGTCCACTACTATGAAAATAACTGACTTGCCTCCAAATTTAGGTAGCCCTTCTATGAAGTCCATGGAGATGTCAGTCCACACTTGCTTTGGGATCAGCAATGGTTGAAGAGTGCCCTGATAGCGCACTGTTTCCCCTTTCATCCTTTGACATGTGTCACAATCAGCTAAAAAAGAGCGAATGTCCTATTTCATACCTTTCCAAAAGAAGGTGCACTTGAGTCGCTCATAAGTTTTTAGGAACCCTGAATGGCCAGCATATAGAGTAGCATGTAATTCCTTCATGAGGAGCTCTTGAAATAAGGACTTAGGAGGAAGAACCAGGCGTTGATGGTAATGCAGATCCTATCCATCCCAACTATATCCTGGTGTAGACTCTAGATCATCCATAAGTGAAGCAACCAAGTATTTCAAATCTACATCCTAAAGTATTTCTTGATGTAAGGGCTCAATCCATTGGGGCAATGGTGCAGAAATGGCACACAACATACTAAGGGTCTCAAATTGGTGAGAGAGAGCATCCGCCACAAGATTCTCCTTTCCTTTTTTGTATGTGATGTCATAATCGTAGCCCATGAGTTTTGATACCCACTTTTGTTGCTCGGGGGTGGCAACCCATTATTCTAGAAAGTATTTCAGACTCTGTTGGTCATTTTTGATGGAGAAATGGCACCCAATGAGGTAAGGTCACCAATGCAGGACTGCATGCAATATTGCCAACATTTCCTTGGCATATGTGGATTTCCCTAAATTGTGATCAGATAGGGCTTTGTTGGTAAAAGCTAAAGGGCATCCTTCTTGCATCAATACCGCACCAATACCATGACCAGAAGCGTCACTTTCAATGACAAATTTTTTAGAGAAGTCTGTCATGGCTAACACTGGAGTGGTGGTCATGGCATGCTTAAGTTCCAGGAATGCTTGCTCAGCCAGCCCTATCCAAGTAAAATAATCCTTCTTCAACATGTAGGTGAGGGGGGTGACTATCTTTCCATAATTACAGACAAATTTATGATAATAGCCTATAAGCCCTAAAAATCCTCAAAGTCCCTTGAGAATACGAGGTTTCGGCCATTCTTGGACTACTTGGATCTTCTTAGGGTCAACCTTGACACCACCCTTTGAGACAACGTGTCCTAGATACTCCACTTCAATCAAACCAAAGAAACACTTGGATCTTTTTTTAAACAGTTGATGGTCAGCCAATAGTTGTAGGGTTTGAGCTACATGCTTGAGATGCTCTTCCCATGTGTGACTGTAAATCAACTTGTCATCGAAGAACACAAGGATGAACTTCCACAAAAAAGGGTGAAAGATGTTGTTCATCGGGCTTTGAAATGTGGAAGGAGCATTTGTGAGACCAAATGGAATTACCAATAATTCATAATGACCTTCATGAGTGCGAAAAGTAGTTTTAGAAATATCTTCATCCCTGAGCCAGATCTGATGGTGCCCAGAGCAAAGGTCTAGATTGGTGAAGTACATGGTCCCATGTAATTCATCTAGTAATTCATCAACCACAAGGATAGGAAATTTATCCTTGACAGTTATCTTGTTGAGTTCTTGGTAGTCAATACACAGTCGCCAGGAGCCATCCTTCTTGAGGACCAATAAGACTAGTGCAGAGTAGGGACTAGTACTAGGCCGAATGATACCCGCCTTGAGTATTTACTGTATAATTTTCTCAATCTCTGACTTCATGGCATGAGTGTACCTGTATGGTCTAATATTGGGAGGTGCACTATCTGGAAATAATGGAATGGCATGGTCATGAGAGCGATGTGGTGGTAGTGTAGTTGGTTCCAAAAATATGGCCTCATGTTTGTGGAGAATTTGTTGCAGGTTTGATGGGGTTTCACCCATTTGAGAGGTGGATGGTTGGATGGAGAATAGTTGTGCAATGACCCCATGTGATGATTTATTTAGCAATTTCTCCATGCCATTTGAACTAATAATTTGAGGTGTTCCTGCTAGGGAGCCCTTGATGATGTGTGTTTGTCCATTTTGGGAGAACTGCATCCAGAGTTCAGAAAAGTTCCAACTAATATTGCCCAACATACTCAACCATTGAGATCCCAAAACAATATCACATCCACCCAACTGGAGGGTAAACATGTCCTGCTTGAGTTCATAGTCCCCTATCTTGATTTTAACATTGCGACATTTTCCTTTACAAGGTAAGGTTCCTTCATTAGCTACCATGACCTCAAAGGAATTACAAGTGTGAATATAGCAATTTTCCTGCTGAGCAACTCTAGGGTCAATGAAGTTGTGCATGCTTCCCGAATCCATAAGGATGGAAAGACGTTGGCCCTTAAAAAATCTCGCAACCTTCATGGTTTGTGGAGTAATAATGCCTGCAAGAGCATGGACCGTAATTGCTGTCTCAGGTTCTTGTTTCACTTCTTCTTATGGAGAAGGTGTTTTCGAAGGGTCCTCATCCTCATCACTCTGGTCAGAGTTATCAGGTTCTTCAACATCTATCAAGAAAAAAAAAATTGTGCACACTCATGACCTTTAAAAAACTTTTCATCATAATTGTAGTATAATCCTTGGGCACGACATGCATCCATCTCTTCTGTGGTTATGCACTTGGGTGCAGTAGGTTTATTATCAAATGGGTGTTGGTATCAAGGAGGAAATGAAGGTCTATTTTGAGGAAACTTTGATGGGCGCCTTTGGACAGAGAGTTTAGATTCGGCCAAACGGGCCAAACTGATAGCTTCCATCATAGTTTGTGGTTTCAACATTCTTACTTCCGCTTAGAGTTCCACATTCAACCCACTGATATAACAACTCTGGAAGAACCCTTCATTCAATCCTCTTATCTTATTGGCCAATTTTTCAAATTGAGCTTGGTATTCACGGACTGACCCTATTTTTTGTAGTTTGGTCAAGGCCCCTATAAAGTCCTCATACTCACTAGGACCAAATCGAGTGAGTAGTTGGGATTCAAAATTCTCCCAAGAGATATTTGGGTTGGAAATACGTAACCATTGAAACCAGTGTAGAGCCTCAGATTCCAAGTTAAAGGAATCCATCTGGACTCGATGAAATATGGGGACATTATAAAGTCTAAATAATTGATCAGCCCTACATAGCCACCCATCAACATCCTTCCCACTAAATTTGGGAAAGTCCAATTTGGGCATTCTAAAGGATGGATCATGGTCATGATTCCTTATAGAACCCTCAACTTGGTGTTATATTTTGGGTGGTCCTCTTTTTAGTTTGATGTCTACTTCTGTCAATGCTTCTTCTAGGTGGTTACTGGTGGCCTCATGCTCTAGGCGAAGACCTTGGACTTCTTCCCTTATGGAGTGAAAATTCGAGTGCAAGTTCTCAATGGATTTTGTTAAGGATTCCAAGTGGTCTAGTTCTTTTGATGTCCATGAGTACCTTGGGCCATTTTGAAACCTTTTGTGACCAGTTACTAAAAATAGAATTGAGTTTTTAGGACTTACTATTTTTAGTAAGTGCCCAAAAAAGTGCTTGGGTGCTATATATCAAAATGATCAGCTCGAAGAGGTGGTCACAATGAGCTATATCTCTCAACACTAATTTTTGGCACCCTAGAATTTTTTTTCTCCTATTTTGCTGAGTCTAACGGTGTTTACAGTTTTTGATTTTGAGCTACACAGCAAAAGTTGGGTACTGGAGAACTATCTATAATTGGCCTCGTGTCATGCTTTCACTGGTTGGCCTATTCCTAATAGTTTCTTGAACACTACTAACCTCACTAGCCCTAAGATTCTCTGTATTTTGCAGGTGACTGTTATGACAATTTTGTTTTGACCCTAAAAACTATAAATTCTTCCCTGACTGTGCTGACCTCTCTGACCTGACTGTGACTGCCACTGTAAATTTAACTGTTATTCTCCAGACTTTCAACTTAAGTGTCACCCTCATGGTCTATCCCTAATGCATGTCCTTTCTATTATTTTTTTATTAGAGGACTCCTTTCTCATATGCTCACTTTTGTGGATTTGAAATGCAGGTTTACGAATAGGGAGGTTTGGTTTTCTTTTTATTTACATTTTTTACAAGTTGAAGTTTTAACAGAACCAGGGAATGCTAGGTATAGTAGTATGTACCACCCATAGGCCCTCTAATATACCAACAATGATGAAAAATAGTGCTCGGACCAATATTTCAGGCCGCTACTCAAGGAGGATTCCACACATACCCTTGAGCACACTACCTACCTCTCTGACAATACGGGAGGGTAATCGTCCAGGATGCTGTTTACTATATACTATGAGTAATACAAGTCCAAAAAGCTTCCTAATGGCTAAAATTTTGTTTAAACATAGATGGTCTCCCGATATACCCGAAGATACATGGGAGCTCAAGTCCATCCGTGAGTTTTGTCTGAGGCCTGGGTATTGGAGCCTGATCGCCCCTCACTTCACTAGACGCTTTATGGGCTATCTAGCTTAGCCAATAACGATAGATCCTTCGCAATATTTTAAAACCCCCGACACAAGGTTTCTACCTACTCAACTAAAAATATATATATTTTTTTTGGTCTGGGAAAAAAAAATGCATTGTATTTTTTGGATTTTTTTTAATAAATAAAAATAGGAACGAAAAAAACACATAGAATTTATACCTAACAGGCAGATTGGATGGCAAGAATCATTGCAGTTGTAGCAGAACTTGGACCTAGAAAGTGCTTTGATACCACTTGTTAGGATCCTACTATAAAATATACTAAACAACACACTCTCAACTCAAATAAACACACTCTCACACATTTGCTTGGAAATAAACTCATAGAAACATTATAATAGTATTCAAAATTAAATGCATATGATAACAAAAATTACTTAAAAGGAACAATCTCACAATAGATAGAATCACAGGCCTCTTCGAGGGGGAAACCTCCTTCAACACTTCATTAATTTCCAAAAATATGATTACATTCGTGCCTTTTCGAGTATTTAAATAGTTTCCTTCCACGGTTGGATTACATGCAAAATGCCACCTAGATTACATGCATAATGCCACCCGAATTACATGCATAGTGCCACTTTGAATTACATGCACAATGCCACTTGAATTACATGCATAATGCCACATGAATTAATGCCACCTTACCTAACCTATCTACCATGTGTTACATAGAAAAGGGTGCCATTTTTCATAGGCACTACCTAAGCTAAAACTTAGAACATTACAAAGTATTAAGCATGGGTACTACCCATGTTCACTAGGAATTATTACATCAAGGAAGTTATTACATTAAGGGTTAGGATGATATCCTAACATCCTTCAACATTTGTATACGTCGTTTCTAAATTTCTATAATTTCAATTTGATGTAGGATTCCTTATATCTCCCTTAGTTTAGAAATTTAGAAAACTATGTATTTGCAAATTAAACTTAACTTCAATTTGAAAGGAACCTTATGTCTCCTTGTTTAATTATTTACAAATGTTTAATGTAATATGGTTAATAGTTTCAATGCTTCTATTTACTATTACCTTCTAAGGCATTCAATATACTTTCTAGGGTTTCTTTTAACACCTTATAACTCCTACTATTTAAATATCCCTAGAGTATAAAAACTCAATTAATGCCAACTTTAATATATATCCCTTATTACTCATTAATATTTTGCAAAGGTAATGAGGATCAATATTACCTTCAAGATGCCAAATATTTACGTGCATTATCACTATGTTATGTTCTCAACTGAACCTACAATCAACTTGATTTATATGTATTAATGGTCTTTGACTATAATAACTCCTCACTGCGCTCTGATATTTGACTCCTCATTCCTCTATAGTATATTTTTGCACTCCTTCTTGATCTAATTATGTGCACATTTTCCTTATAACGCATGCACTATAAAAACATCCTTTATATGTGCTTCTCCTTATTTATTCTAACTGACATGCAAGGTGGCTAATGCCAAGTGGTGCTAAGATTCTTCAACTCCTTGGTAACATATTCTATAACATCTTTCACTTGTCCAATGAATGTGCCAAGTGGTATCAAGGTCTTCACTTATTTCTTCAACATCATCTGAGGTATTCTCATTGCCTAACGCTTCCTATGAGAGTGTTATATTACTTGAGTGAAGACTCTTCACTATATATGATGACATGCTCTCTAATGGCATGTAACGTATTCTCCATATAGTGAGTTATTTTCAAACAGTTGGCTTTCTCTTTGTGCATCCTAATATTCTCAGCATTTTCCTTCAAATATTCTCAATGTCTCATTACATGTCTTTGTAACTCAATGCTTGTGAATATCTTCATATCCTTCTATGGTAGATGATTCAACTAGTTTGGTGGCAATCCTTCTAGCTTATTGATGGCATTATAAGATGCAAATATCCGTTGTCTTTCAACATTTCTTTTAGGTTTCAACTAAGTATGTGCTTTTTCCTATAGGGTGGATTTTGGTAGTGAATAACTCTCCTTCGTGATTAGTGTAATATTTTTGGATCAACTTTGCAACTTGTAATAGTCCTCAATGTTGTTACGCGGGCTGAATAGGAATTCTTACCTAGGTGAAAGTTGATGTTTTTATGTGGGTAGAATGAAGATAATGCATTAGTGCACAATGATGCTTTCTCTAATGTGTTGTTGCCTTTTGACTGTGCTGCTTGGAATAACCTTTATTATACCTCTTTATCTTACCTTCACCAAAGGCTAGACATACTTTATTTTACCTTCACCAAAGGTGTCTGAATACTTCAGTATTTCTATTGAGTTTTTCTACTTTAGCTCAATAGCCCTTAGACGTATCTCAAGAATTCTAAAGAAATATTTTGCTTTTTTTGTTTTTATATGACTTCTTCTCCAAGCAATATATAATTTTCTTTATTGTAAATATGCAAGTTGATGATGTCCAAGATGTCTTCTTTTCACCTTGGAGATACTAAAACTTAGAGATCTATTTAATGCTCTAATATGGTGCTCTTGAAACCTTAATATGCACTAATTTAAATTCTTGTCCCCCTATACTTTAAACTGACTTCCTTGCCTTCCCAAAATGGTGTCTTTTCCTTTCTTTGCAAGTTGTGATAATTTAGGATTCAATATTGCTTTTTAATATTTTAAAAATCTCTCCTTGTTTGGTTACTTTTAAATTATGATCCCAAGCTCTTTGAACCATGTAAATAGAATTCCCTTTTTGTATGATAATACTATGCACTCTTGTATATGAAATATAACCTTTAGAATGAAGTCTTCTTCCCTTTCAATAGGTAATAGAATATTGATATTTTTATTTCTCTTGAAATATATCTAACTTCTATTCTTTATGTGTAGGTTTGAACCTTGTAGAAATTAACTTCTGCACTACTTTGAAGACTTTAAATTTGAAACCTTTTCATGCAACTTTAAACTCTAATCAATTGCTTAATAAACTTAATAATGAACCAAAATATAAGTGTTCAATTAATGAACCTTTTGCACCTTAGTTGCATACCTTTTAAACCTTGGTTTGTAGATGGATTTCTTGGTGATTTGGATCACCTAAATCCTGCCTTGTAAATGATAAATTTAAAAATATTCTTGGCTTTCCAAAGCAAATCTTTAACTCACCTATTTATAGCCTTGAAACTCCTTTAACTTTCTGCCCAAAACTATATTTTGGTGGCTTCAAATATCCTTCAAGATACACCCTAAAAATCTGAAACTTAGAAGCTACTAATGCTACCTAAATAGCTATTTTCTCACTATCATCAAATATGAAATTTTTAGATTGTAAAGCAATCAAATTTTCCTTTTAAGTGTTGTTATTTGAATCTCAAAAATTTGAAAGGAAACTCCTCCAAATCGCAGCTGAGAATTTCCTTTAATAAACCTTCAATTTTCTGCTATAAAAACAACAAAACTCCTTGTACAAGTAAGCCTTCAAATACTCCAAAGGTAATCTTCAAATCTCTTAGGTTTAGTGGTTTTTTTTAGATATTTTCTTCTTCAACATCATTTTTTTAATTATGACTTCAATATTGGCCTATCTAGTGGTCTTCTTATCAAGAATCTGAATGTCTTGAGCTCTTCACTATTCTCCTCCAAAATTTGGAAAAATTCTTGCCAAATGCTTCTCCCTTGGGCTTGTTGTCATATGGCGATAATTATCCCAAATTTTATTTATGAGGAACTTTTCCTTGAGTTCTCCTCAAATATTATCCAATGGACTTCTTCAAGTCTCCTTCAATGAGGCTTTCCTATCCTTCTCCTTCTATCTCCTTCCAAGTAGTTTGAGGCCTTTTTCGAGGGCCTTCAAATCCTATAGCTTCTTAAGTATTCAGTGAGATTTTCTATTAATATCTCCAATATTCTAACTATGGAATTTATTTAATGAGATCTCTTCTTAGATCTCTAAGATCTGCTACTTCTAAAATTTGCAATAGTATATTTTCTAGTCCTTTTCTATCTTCAATATTCCAAATATGGAATTTTTTTGATGAGACCTCCTTTGGGTCTTCTTCTTCAATCTGAAGTCTTTTGTATTCAATGGAGATCTCCAATATCCAATATTCTTCAAAACACTTTTCTTTGAGTGTCTTCTTCCTTCAATGGGGTCTTCTTTCTAGGACCTCCTCCTTGATTTGTAGTCTTCAAGATTTCTTCCTTGGCCTCTAGATCTCTTCTCAATATCCAATATGGAGTATTTAATCTACAAATATTGCAATGGGACATTTTTCCTTAGGCCTTCAAATATTAAATCTCTGACTTGTTTCTTGAGGTATGGGATTGATTTCAAAGAAGATTATCTTCCTATATCTTGTATGAAGCTTCCCAACATTCTTTGAATCTCCTTTTTCTGCAACAAAGTATTAGGAAATAATACTAGAAATTTCTTTGAATATATAGAAAATAATCTTCACTAGTTGATTTGTCAATCTAGTGGAATCAATGCTAAGTCCTAGTCTTCACAAGCTTTTCTGCAACTCTATGGAAATACTCTATCCAAATTCAATCTCAAACATTCTAAAGATGATATTTTATATCTACTATCAATCTCTCTTGTGGATCTCTCTATTTACTATCAATATACCTAGAGCTCTGATACCACTATTAACTTTTGAAGCTACAAAATTATAGGAAATTGAAGAACACAAGCTTATACTGAGAGGGGTGGTGAACAATATAAGACCAATTTTTTACTTTTCTTTCCAAATAAATATTATGTAATATATATACAACAATATCAACAAAATTAATCAAATAATTGCATAAATCACCACACACAATAGAGACACCACAATTTACGTGGTTCACCCAATGTGGGCTACTCCACGAAGAAAATATTTCACTAAAATTTTCTCAATCAATCTCTTTAGAATCCTTTCCCTATTACAATTTTTATGGAATTTTGTCCAAAGGAGACATCAATCCCTAAAATCAAGTTCATTGATATCTATCCATAGGAGAACTCCTTCTCCTCTACTCTAGATGGTGATCCTCTAGAAGACTATTGCCTCCACTGCACTGGCTTGTGGATCTCTCTCCACTGAAGACTCTTATCCCCACTCAGAAGACATATCCTCACTTCCCTGGTTAATGGATCTCTATCTACTAGAGACTATTATCCTCTATGATTTATCACCTCCAAAGGTCTACACTAAAAACATTCCTTTGGTCTAGCACAAATCTACTCAATCTATGTCTCTGGTCTTTACAAACTTATCCTAAAATCTGCACCAAAATTTGCTCTCAAATATCCACTAAATATAGTCCTTCAGTCTAGCACAACTCTTCTCAATATTTCTCTTTGGTCTGTCATAAAATTATCCTCAAATTTGCACCAAACTCTACTCTCAAATCTGCACTAAACATAGTCCTTCAGTCTAGCACAAATATGTCCTCGATATTTGTCCTCAAGCCTTAACTCAAGGCTTGACTCAACTCTGTTGGATCTGCCCCAAACATTAACTCAAGGTTTAAACAAATCAATCAAATTTGCTCTCAAGTATTCTCAAAAACTTATGTCAAATCTACCTTTTAATATTCCATAAAAACTCACACTAATATGTCCACAATTTCTCTCTAGAACTTTCTCAAATATTTACTACAAGTATTCTCTAGAACTTGCTCAATTTTTCTCTACAAGTCCTCTCTAGAACTTTCTCAATCTGCTCCATAAGTCCTCTCTAGAACTTTCTCAATCTGCTCCATAAGTCCTCTCTAGAACTTGTCCAATATTCTCAATAAGTCCTCTCAATAAATTAACCAAATCTGTATTGTAAACTTTTATGATAGCTCACACAAAATCAGTCCACAAGTCTCCTCAAAGACTTACCTCAAATATTCTCAACAAGTCCACACAGAACTTTTCCAATCTCATAAAAACATAAATATAATTGTTAGAGACTCAATATGTTCTATATTTATCACAATGCTCAATAAATTTTAATCACTCTCTTAGAAACATAAGGAGAATTTTTAGAGACTCAATATGCTTCTTATTCACCTTAATGCTCAATCACTTTCTCAAATCAATTCAAAATATAGAATAGTTTGTTTTATGGAACTTGAACAATCACTTCACACACCCACTTGACTAGGCTCAACCAATCACTCAATGAAATAATCCTTGCTCACAAACCCTAGTCCAAGCATATAAACATCAACTCAAAATATTTCCAATAATGCTCAACAACAAATCTCACATAACAATGATACTCATGATCTTTGTAAACCCTAGTTCAAGTTCTTTGCTCAAAATTCACTTCAACAAAAATGCTTATAAAACAATCTTCCCATAGCAATGATACTCAAACCCTAATTCAAGTTCTTCTCACATCCAATGGCTTCAACAACAATGCTTATCAAACAAGGTTTTAACAACACTTCTTTATTCCAGAAAGCCTTGAAGTTTTCACTCAACACACTCAATAGGAAACCCTGATCAAGTCCTTTTCACTCCAAACTTATTTTCTAGAAAACCAATAAATCAACTCAACTATGGAAGAATGTGCTCATACATTTTTCTTGATGATGAAGGGATCTCATAAATCTGTCACAACCACAAAAACTTCTATGTCAAGCTCAAAGAGGTTATAAGATAAATATTTCTCACAATGTAATGTAAAAACTCAATTACACCTTATCACTCCATCTCAATAGCAATATTTGACAATAATATCTTCACAAAATTTTCCTTTTCAAAACACACCTTCAATTTCTCAATTTCACAAAATTGATATTCCAACTTAATTTCTATCTCCTAAGGTAAAATAATATTTACCTTAATAAAACATCTATTTACAACTTAGGTAAATAAATTAATATCACCTTATAACTCCCTAACCTTAGCACAGTTAATCAAATTCCACAAACACCCCTAAAACCTTAGACCAATGATCAAATATCACAAATATTCCCTTTATGCCTCTTAAACCTTAGTATTATGCAAAAATTAAAATTAAATTATAAAAATCTTTGGTGAATCCCCATTCCACATTTTTTGGGGTTTTGACCTTGCACCTTCTCCCTCGGTTGGCACCTTAGCTACGACTAGCTAGCCGTGTGAGCTAAGCACTCCACATGCTTAGCTTAAGCCCTAAGGTTTCTTAAGCCTTTTCTCCAAGGTTTTAAAGGCTCTAGCCTTCTTCCACGTCTAGCACCAAGCTAGACCATGAGCGCTACTCCCTCTACCTTGTTCCTCGCTCGAACACGATGTGTTGCCTTGCTTCTGCAATACCCCACTTTGCAATTTTCGGAGGCTCCAAATTTTTTGCTGTATTCAAATTCGAATTGCCATTTTCCCTAAGGTTTGTCTTAGGGTTTAAATACCCTTCATTTTATTTGCATACAACATCGGCAGATGATTTGAATTGATGATATTAGCATGTATAAAAATTAAATTATAATTAATTTAAATTCAAAAGAATTTAAATATTATAAATTTAATTTATAAACTTTATACTTTAATAAAAAATTAAAGATCTCTTTGAGTTAATATAAAAACTATCATTTTCACTTCATTGGGTTGATGAAAAATAATTCCGCCACCTTGGTTTTAATAAAAACCTTATTTTTGCCATCACAATGTTAGAAAACTATCATTATAGTTTTAATAAAAAACCTTTTAATGTACCACCATGGTTTAACAAAAATCCTTATAAAATCATATTTTGACAACTTTTCTCCATATATTTGCATTGCTTCTGGTGTTAGTAATGGTGTACTCCATGGTATTAATGATAGCTTCATGTGTTAAATTTGGCATCAATGACGACTTCTCACCTTGACATCAATGATAACTAAATGAGCTCAAAATGTCCAATAGAAATGTAACCACAAGTAATGAAATAAGCCTGCAATGATATATCTATGATAATGGCTAACTAATATGAATGAAAATAAGAGTAGAAAATTTTAAAAATACTAAAGAAATAACCATTAATGAGAACTCACAAAAATATACAATGCTATGCAATGGAGGTCTGTACCACTCCATTTTGTAAAACTGATCTACATTGTATCTACTACTACTCTACTCTATGCACTCCAAAATACTCCTCTTCTACTCTGAGAAGGCCTATTTATAGTGAGACATGACTCTTGGACTTCCATATTCCTATGACACCTCACTATTCTATTCTTAAGACTCATGTACATGTGGACTACATGCACATTTACATCATTGCACATTCTAATAATATTTGTGCATTTATTACATTGCTTTAAGCAAATACTTAAAACCTAATCTAATACAAACTCCTAATCTAAACATGTACCCATGATGGTACTTTAGCAAGCAACAAGTAATATAATATATTCTAACAACTCCAAGTTTGGGGTGGAAATTTTTAATGTGTTACTTAAGAAATCACCTATATTTAACCTATAGACACCTAAAACACGTCATATTGAGAAGACTACCTATATGGACTCCTTGTAGACCATATGACCCACCTTGGGTAGCCTTAGGGCTAAAAACAATGGGTTTTCACCACTCAAATAAGGAAATTCTATTTTACAACCACGGTCATCTCACCAAGGGATAATCTCCAAAGACCATGTCACCAAGGGATGATCTCCAGGTCAAAGCCATCTCACCCTAGGATGGTCGCACCAGAAGCATGATTAAAAAAGAGTGAGACATAACTGGTAATCGAAACTTCCAGTTAATCCCGTGCATGATCCTGCACTGCAATTAAGCATTTACATGAGACAAAATTAACACATACATGAAACCATCATTTTCATGGATATTTGAAGATAGGCATTCTCTTTCCTTAATGTGAATTACCTCTTCACTTTTCATGCGTAGGTTTGAGCCATTGTTATATTTATTTCAAGAAATCAATAGAATGGCACTTACCCTCATTCAAAGAGATCATGAATTTTGAAATATTTATGCAATGAAGTGCTACCATATTTCAACCATGAGCCTCAAAGCATTTTACATTCTTCTCATCATAGAAATCATGTTGCTGATATGCTCTAAGGATTGAAGACCACATCCATATTCACTATGTAATTCAATGCTCCTACTTCAAAGATTGATTTAGACCCACTAAGTCGCATTCCTCAGCACACAATACGATGATAAAACATCTCATATCAAGCCCAGAGTTTCCATTACATTGGCCTTGGAAAGCACTTACAACTTAGCGATCATATAACTTAGAGATGACCCGCAAGTATGGCTCTCCTCCATAGATATGGCCTCTAGGGCATATATTTGTTTGTTCATTTGTTTTCATAACAATTTTTAGCAATATTTTTGTTTAATATTTTAGTATAGATAAGCTTTAATTTATGTATGCATTTGTCATATTTTAGTTTATTTACTACTTTTATTATCATTACATCGAGCCCTATATCAAAGGGCTCCACATATGCTACTAATTGCTTTGATTTCCTTATGTGCAGGTGACAAATATCAATGAGGGAAGAGGAGCACCAGACCTTTGCACATCAATCATTGTGGTAGTCATGAAAAACCTACCCCAAATAGGTTTATGGGTGTGAAATAGATCATACACATTATATCTAGAAGATTTTTATTGTAACTAATTGTATTAAATTGGTAGCAAATCCTTCAAAGGGATTGTATTGTAACTTCCTTGAAAAGAATGGATACTATTAATAAAATGACACCATAATTCATTTGTATTTATCATATTCTTATCTTTGTGGTTTCGTTATTACTGCTATCTTTCAAAATTTTCTTTGCATGGATGTATGGTATTTTTTTGCACTTCAGTGGCAATCACGGTGGTATTTAGTCCCTAGATCTCATTTACAACACTAATTGTCATTTATCTTTGTGATTGCAAGTTGTAAATTTAACCATCTAACCTTGAGATGACTTTATATTGAAAATAAGAGACAAAAAACAAAGGGATCTACATTTAATGTAGGCCTTCAAAGTATGTACATCTATCCTCTTTCTCTGTTTTATAAATAAATTTACATTAAAAAATTTAGAATTCAAAGAATAAAATAGAGAAATTTTCAAAGTGTCAGGCTTTGTATGTGATTGCCTCAAGTCCAAATGGCCCCTGTATAAGACCATCCCTGGTTTAGATAGTCCCTATCTATGACCATTTATATCACTGAAAACCTCTATTGGCAACTATATTTGTATAAGATTGCTCTGTGTTTGTCACTATTTAGCTTGCTTATTGCTGCCTATCTAAAGGATAATTTCATTTAGGGCTTTGCATTTAGAGTTTTGCTATTTTATAGGATTTCTAAAAATGAAATGTTACTTTACGCATTAGTGAAAATCATCATGTGATTTGTGATCTATTTACTTTTGCAGAATAAAAGGAACCCCACACATCATGATTTACATAAATACCAATGAATTGGAATTAGTCACCAACCATTGATTGAGACCAATGATGGTGGGCTTCATCTCCACTTTTTGGCTCACACCTTAGCAACAATAGTGGCTAAAAGTGATTGGCTTTCTAAACTTCATCACTAAAAATTCCCCTACTCTTGGGTGCACATAGAGTGGGAAGGATTAGTGAGCCCCTTTACCATAGGGCTCTTTAAAATAATTAGTGGATGCACTTGTTGTTATTGTGCATGCCCTAAATGTGTGGGTTAAGGAAAATCAAGGATTTTTTGGTAGCAACACGTTAGATAGTGCAACCCCTTTAGGGTTCATTATCTTACCATAGGATTACCTTGAGCCACATCCATCGGAATCCACTTTTTTTGTTTAGGTTATACTCCCTGATAGGAGGTGTCCTCGAACTACCTCTAGTAGTTTTCTATTTTCACCCCTAGTTTTTATAGGCATTAGGTATAAAAAAAAAACACACTCAAATAGTTATAGAGACTCATAATTAAAAATTTAAATGAGATAAACACATTATTTGTTTGTTTTTATTTATTATTTTTTTGATCAACATCATGGTAATAACACATTCAAGTCCGATAAAGGGCTAGTACTACTAAAACTTGACAAGGAGGTATGGAAAACCTTTGAATCAATCCAAAGGATATAGCCATTCCTGAATGGCATCCTAATTTTTACATGGAATCCAATTTGTAGGATATTCCTATTCAAGATACCTCTAGGGGTCCTCAATATGAGCTTCATGAAGATATTCCAGACCAAGCAACATTGCTTGCTTTTTATTGGAAAAACCATCATCCCACTAAGGGGCCTAATAGGGTGATGTCATGCATTCACATCCCAGCTTGTCCTACCAATCAATTATTAGATCAAGACCAAGAATATACTCCATGGACAAGGCTAGATGATCAAGCCACTTTGCTTGACCTCCCATGGATGAGTCAGAAATATACCCAAATAGATAGGTATGACATTCATCATCCTACTCAAATAGCCATGTTGAATCATATAGTTCTTATCAATGAGGAGGAGGAAGACTTGGATCATCCTCCTACCCCTCCAAAAGAGTACTATATGCAAGAATGTTGTTCCTCTGTGCCACTTAAGTACGTCAATCTTACATTCAATCCTAAATACCAAGTCAATGTGGCTATCCTTGATTGGAGGAAATAGATAGCCAATCCTTTGGGGGGACCAAAGCAAGTCAATTACCTTCATATAAATATGAAGGCCAATAGTCCCTAAACTACTGATCATCAAAGTTAAGCACTAAAGTAGAATGCTAATAGGAAAACACTGTTGAACCAACTACAGATGGATAAACAACACTTAGATCAACAATACCAGTTAAATCAGGAGAGGCTGCAACAATATTGGTTGCAATAGGAACAAATACATTAAGAAATTCTACAAAAATCCTTACATGAGATAGGTCCTACACCTTGCACCCATAGGCAACAAACCTTTCAAATATACCTTATGCATCATCAAGATCTATTCCCTAAGATAAATCAGGGGCATCCCCTTGGGTATCTATCCATCCCCATAGGTCTACACAACATTAGCCCTACAACCATAAAAAAGGGTATGAGACCTATGAGGATGTGAAATCAGAGTACCAGGAGTAAGGGTATCCTGGATATGATGATGTGGTTGATGATAACATCCAACCACCATGCCCCAACCAAAATAATTCTCATCCCCCTCTTTTAGGACAACGGTAAGAATATGATATCATCTCATCTAAAGCCTTACAATTTTCTCACTAAGAACATTAAATTAATAGAAAAATAAGCTTTAGGAATGGGTTATCAGAAACCCACATTGAGTCAACTTTGTAATCTATTGGAAATATGAGCAAGTTTTGTTGCCATTGATGTCAAGAGTCAATTTTAGTGAGCATTGCAAAAGGAAGGATGTCAAGAATGAGTTTCAGTAAGTAGTGCAAGAGAAATATTGCTTCTAGGCCTAAGGGAAATAATATTATAATATATCTTATTATAATATTCAAGGTGGTTAGATAAGGTCTAAAGGAGCAATAGGAAGGTCCAAGAAAAATAATATTATAATATTCTATTATAATATTAAAGGTCTAATGTTAAGACCTAAAGTTAATAAATTAATTACAACAATTTTATTATAAATTAATTTATAATTTAATTTAATTAACACTAAGGTTAGGGTTGTAAGGGCAAAAGTTTTAATTTGAAGTGCCGATATAATATGTATTTTCCCCCTTCACCGATTTCCAAAGGGAGATGGCACAATGGTATAAATATCATGTGCATTTGGTTGACTAATCTCCTACATTCGATCGAATAACATTGCGAGTACATACGAATTTCTATGATCTATGTGCAAAGACAAAGGATAATATTTTTTATTTTGGTTGCCATCAAAGGGATAATACAATGGATGCTTAAAGCCTCATTACCAACCTGGCATTTGGGCTAGGGGAAAGTGGTTGTGCGTTGAAGCATTGACAGGTGGGAGGTCTTGTGATTGAATCTCGACGACAGGCCTAGGAGTGTTTTGTTGGCACTCATTTTTGTTTTGGTGCCTAGCACGTGATACAAAGTGCACAAGGTTCTTTTGACTACCAATGTGAGCACCTAGATCACATGGAAGTTGGGCCATGACTAGGGTGTTTATTGCAGCACAACGGGAGATCAAATCTCGCTGAGGGCAATAGAGGTATTTAATTTTTAATTAAATTTGGATCCTAAGGTTTTAATGTGGCATGAATTTTTGAGTTAAAGGGAGGTATAAGGTGTTTTATTAAAGTTTATTTTTGCCAATTTAATTTGAGATCTAGGGTTTTGAGTAGTGGTTAAGAGTGTGGATATTATAAGGTGTAATTGAGATTTAATGTTTTGTAATGGAAAAATATTTTGAGGGAATATTTGAATGAAATTTTGAGAAGGTTTTTGCTACCTAACCTTTGATATTGGCAAAGAGGTTGATTGTGATTGAGATAGGTTTTGAAGACATATCTCCATCAAAAAAAAAGGTATGGGCACATATTTCTTGTGAGTGAAATATTATTGGGTTGGATGTTGTGAATGCTAAGTTGGAGTGAAAAGGTTTGTTTGATAAGCATTATTGGAAATATTTGAGTAAACCTTCATGTGCATGATTAGGGTTTGTGAAAATATCATGAGTATCATTGTTATGTGAGATTTTTTGATAAATATTGTTGGAAATATTAGAGTAAGCTTTCATAAGCTTAACTAGGGTTTGTGAAAGATCATAAGTATCATTGTTATGTGAATTTGGAATCATCTTGAGTCAAGGTTGAGCTCCATAGTGATAGTTTTTGGAAGTATTTTGAAACACTTGATTAGGGTTTGTAAGCAAGTTGTGTTTCATTGAGTTAATTATTGAGTGAAGTTGGATGAGCATTATTGATTGAGAATTTTGGAGTGATAGTTCAAGTTCTGTGAAACAAATTTTTTTCTATTCTAAATTGATTTGAAAAAGATTTTGAGAGTGATAGAGTGGTTTGTGAGTGTGAAAATATTGAATATCTTACCATTCTCTATATGTTTATAAGGTTAAACAAGATTCTGAGTGAAACTTGTTTGTGTGATTGAAGAAGTTTTCTGGAAGAGATTGAGTTGATTTTTGTATGCAAGTTTTGCAATTGATTTGAATAAGATTTTGTGAAATCTTATGAGCTAATTTGAGCAAGTCCTAGAGTGGACTTAAGGATAAAGTTGAGGAAAATTTTGTGAAATAGGGCAGATTTGTGTGAGCTTTTGTGGAAGCTTACAATAATATTTGAGGTAAGTCTTGGTGAAGACTTGTTGAGTAGATTGGACAAGTTCTAGTGAGGACTTATTGAGCAGATTTGAGGTAAGTCTTGGTGAAGACTTATTGAGCAGTTTGGACAAGTTATAGTGAGGACTTGTTGAGAAGATTTAAGGTAAGTCTTGGTGAAGACTTGTTGAGCAGATTGGACAAGTTCTAGTGAGGACTTGTTGAGCATATTTTAGGTAAGTCTTGGTGAAGACTTGTTGAGTAGATTGGACAAGTTATTGGAAGGACTTGTAAGCATATTTGAGGTAAGTATTTGTGAAGACTTGAGAGCAGAGTGTATTGATTGATTTGTTCAAGCTTTGTGTTAAGGCTTGGGAAAGATCTATAAAAATTGATTTGTGATTGAATCAAGCTGTGTTAAGGCTTGAGGACAGATTTGAGGAAATATTTTAGTGTAAATTTGGGATAGAGATTGAGAAAATTTGTGCTAGACTGAAGGATAGTGTTTAGTACATATTTGAGATAGGGATTGAGCATATTTGTGCTAGATCGAAGGACTGTGTTTAGTTCAGATTTGAGACAAATATTGAGTATATTTTTACTAGATCGAAGGATAGTGTTTAGTGCATATTTGAGATAGATATTGAACATATTTGTGCTAGAATGAAGGACTATATTTAGTGCATATTTGATATAGAGCTGAGAGTGAGCTTTAGAGGTTATAGAGTAGAGGATAATAGTCTCCAGTGGATAGATTTCTATAAGCCAGAGTAGAGAGGACAAGTCTTTTGAGTGAGGAAAAAGGTCTTCAGTGGTGAGAGATCCACAAGCCAGTGTAGTGGAGGCAGTATTCTTCTAGAGGATCATTAGCCAGAGCAGAGGAGAAGGAGTTCTCCTATGGATAGATATCCATGAAATAGCTGAGGGGATTGGTGTATCCTGTGGATAGATATCCATAAAATTGATTAGAGGATTGGTTTCTCTATTGGACTAGAGGTCCATAAACATTGTAATAGGGAAGGATTCCCAAGATATTTTTTGAGAAAATTTTAGTGAAATATTTTCTCTGTGGAGTAGCCCACATTGGGTGAACCACATTAAATTGGTGTCTCTATTGTGTGTGGTGATTTGTGAATTACTTTGATTACTATTATTGATATTGCCATTGATATATTGGATAATATTGTTTGAGAAAATAAAATTAAAAAGTGGTCTTATACTATTCACCCCCCTATTAGTATAAGCTTGAGTTATTCAATTGGTATCAGAGCAGGTTCCTTCAAAATATTTTAACATGTTGAAGGAAAATCTCATAAGAACACAGATGGATTCTTAGAATGGATATTTAGGGAATTCAACATCATTTTTTTATGGGAAAAATTATGTACTTTAGATTATGAGAATGAAATTCACCTAATGGCACTTCGAAATAAAATATGGGAAGCAGTTGAGAATGGATACATACCACCAACTACTCCAACTGCTGATAAATATGGTAAGCTCCTACATATGAATAATTCAAAGACAATGAATGGAATTTTAAAGGGTTTTTGTGAAACTGAGTTTATAAAAGTTATGCATTGCACATCAGCAAAGGAAATTTGGGATAAGTTGAAAGGTATATATGAAGGAGACAAAAAGTTCAAAAGGTTAAAGTTGTAAAATTACAAGAGAACATATGAAAGTTCCAAAGGCATAAGAAGAGTTTTTTATGCAGACAAAGTAGGTAAGAGTTCAAGTGATAGTGATGAAAGTTCCTCAAATAATAATGAAGAAGAAATTCTATTTATGGAAAAATAAAAAGAAGTGGTTAGTGATGTAGGGAAAAATGGTGCACCTAATGATGATGAACAACATATGTATCTATCTCCTACTTCTTAAGAGCATCAAATGGAAGCATGCAAGTAAAATGGAAGAGATACCAAATAGCAATAAATGAAGCAAGAGAGAGTTTATTTATTATTAATTTGGTGGATATAATCTAAGGTTATATAAAATTCCCCTTTAGGGCTCAAATATTATACAATTTTTACAACTTGGGTGCCCAAGGATCAAGATCCTTCAAGTAACTCGGGTGCACATCCAATGTCTTTCCTCATACCCACAATCGAGGTGGGCGGGCTACTGCTACCACCACTTGTATATTTGATCTTGAGGTATTTTTATCCTTCCTAATGTGCTATAGAAACCCGCACCTACACACAAGGAAACCATAAATGTCAAATAGCAAGTACGTATGATGAAAAACATGCAAACCCACAAGCATCAAAATACTAGTAATGAGAATATGCATGGATATTATATAAAATAAAATACAAATGAATTGAAATTGTAGAGATATGTAAAATAGAATATTTTATAAATATATCACCAAAAATAGAACCAAAATTGTGTTGGATGTCGTGTCGTATTCGAAATGACCATTCCCAACCTGTAAAACCCAAAGTAAACAATTTATACCCCTAAACATATCCAAAACACATGAAACTTGGAAAGAATGAATAAAATGACATTTTGAGAGGACCCATGTGGTCATATTTCCAAAATAAGCCATGAATTCCTATGCATGCTCCGATGAACCTTGCAAGCCTGTAAAAAATTCAAAATGTGATATCTCGACCAATACATATTAGAAATATATGAAATTTGAAATTTAGCATCATGTAATAGCCTAGAATATATATAATTAAAAAAAATCAAGAAATTGTCCACATATTTATATTCATCCTAGGATGGGACGAATATGACTGTCACAGATTGGGGGGTGCCCAGGGGTGGGATGCCCACCAATTTTGCACATTGTTTGCTACTAATTCCACTATGGAATGGTCAAAAATACTCTAAGGGGATTATAGTCAAATTCAGTGAATAAATTCACTCATATGGTTCGGTTATGTGACCAATTGCGCCTCTTGGATCACTCGCAAACCTCCTTCGCTAGGTAGAGATTTCGAGGGAAAAGGGGCACAAAAAGGTGAGGGGAAATCTTAGCAAAAATTTGTTGCTATGTCCTAAAAAACTTCTCTCTCTATATTTTATGGAAATTAGATCCACTTTATATCCCAAGGAGGCTCATGTGAAAAAAGGCATGCAAGGTAATGCATGGCAAGAGGCACCACTTGGCAAAAAGGAGACATCCATTGGAAGGGGAAGAGGATCTCCCTTTTTGGCTTCCATTATGAAGCATGTCATAAGGATGCAGCCTTTTATGACCTGCATGCTTCAATTAGCAAGGCAAATGGTAGTTTATGGGTGTCATTTATCCATATTTTGACTTTTTTGGGGTCAAAATTGCTATTCATCCCACCCTGGGATGAATGATGTTATTCGTCCTAGGGTGGGATGAATAGGATTTGTATTCATCCCATGGTGGGACGAATAGGACTAAAGAGCCAAAAGATCCCAAAAATGGGCTGAAACCCTTCAAAACCTTGAAAAATATGGCTAGAACCACTGTATGACCTCTGAGGGCTGCCCTAGGGGCTATGGGATGTCAATTTAGTCATTGTTCATGGATGCCTAATCAGATTGACCAGATTTTAGTGTCTACAATTAGAAAAAGGTCACCAATAATTCTCGAGTGTTTTATATGTGGTAACTTTGGTCATATTGAATATAGTTGCACAAAGAATGAATTTAGTTTTAGTGAAGATGGATATGAAGATGCTAGTGAAGGTCCAAAAGAATAAAATCTTCTTATGGCAATAGAAGAAGAAGGAAGTTCTTCTAGTATAAATGATTTAGAAAATAATAAAGATAATTTTTAAAATAAAATAATAGAGGAAGAATCAGAAAAATAAGAGGAAGGAGGAGTTGATCTTTAGGGTGAGATTATTTCTGCCCTTGATGCACTAAGGAAGGTAAGAAAGCAGAACTCAAAACTCAAGCTTCAATTTCAAGAATGTGATGAAGAGAAAGTAAATCTTATAGAGGATCTAACCAACTCAATATCTAAGACAAGGAGATTCAAAGAGAAGTTAGAAGAAAAAGTTTTAGAATGTGAAAGGTTAGAGCAAGAAGTGGCTTCACTAAGGAAGGAAGTAAAAGAGTCTAAAGACAAGCTACACAGGTTTGGGAGAAGCTCAAATAAATTGGATAATATTATCAAGGTACAAATATCTTCATCAAACAAGACAGGACTTGGTTTTGAATAGGAACAAAAATAACAAGGAGGAGAGTCAATCTCAATCTCTAAAGAAGAAGAAACTTCAGAAGAGGAGAGTGTAAGAGAAATTGAGACTTCTGAGGATATTTTGGACAATATAAAGTTCAATAAGAGAAGGAACAATGCACAAATTAGGAACATATGGAACAAGATGTAGCAAAATGTAAAAGAAACTACGAGACCAATGGGGTCAAGGCAAGGTAGTTTCAATGGATGATGCTTCTCATATCATAGGTTTGGGAATAAGGCTACACATTGTAGGACACATGAAAGACAAGAATATGGAAATTTTAAAAATAGACATCTCTTTCAATAGTATTGCTACTCTTGTAATCAGTTTGTTCACAAGGTAGTTAATTATAAGGTTCGTGACAAGAATGTATATGGCTTCACTAGGAGAAACTTAAAAATAGTTGCACCTTAAAGTAACCACAAAATTAAGTGTTATAAGTGCAATAATGTTGGATACACAACAAAGTGGTGTAGATAACTTCCAAATACAAGAAGGAACATGAATATTCAGAGGAATAAGAAGGATCAGTTGAAGAAGAAAGTAGACAAAGGTAAATATCAATGTATGATAATAGTAGAGATACTCCCACCCAAGAATTAATCACCTCAAGAGAGGAGGTGGGGGAGGGGCTAAGCTAAGAGTCTCATTCTTAGCCCCAAGCCCCAAAGGTGAACCTTTGCCATTAATTTCAAAGAGGAGGATTTGAGTTAGGGGAAGAACATTCAGTCAAGGAGAGTAATTTTTTAGGGGGAGAAGAACAAAAAGAGGTAAATGAAATGGTAAAATGTAAATGGGTTACCATCAATGACAAAGGGGGATATTGTTGGAAATATGAGCAAGTTTTGTTTTCATTGATGTCAAGAGTCAATTTCAATGCGCAATGTAAAAGGAAGGATGTCAAGAGTCAGTTTCAGTAAGCAGTGAAAGAGAAAGATTACTTCTAGACCTAACAGAAATAATATTATAATATCTTATTATAATATTCAAGGTGGTAAAATTAGTTTCAAAGGAGCAATAGGAAGGTCCAAGAAAAAAAATATTATAATATTTTATTATAATATTAAAGGTCTAATGTTAAGATCTAAAGTTATTAAATTAATTATAATAATTTCATTATAAATTAGTTTATAATTTAATTTAATTAACACTAAGGTTAGGGTTATAAGGGAAAAAAAATTAATTTAAAGCACTGATGTCATATGTATTTTCCCCCTCCACTGACATCCAAAGAGATATGGTACAATGGTATAAATACCATGCGCATTTGGTTGACTAAGCTCCTAACTTTGATAGAATAACATTGTGAGTGCCTACTAATTTCTACAATATGCATGCAAAGACAAAGGATAATATTTTTTGTTTCAATGGCCATCTAAGGGATAAGATAGTGGAGTCTTAAAGCCTCATTACCAACCTGGTGGTTGGGCTAGTGACAAGTGGTTGTGCATTGAAGCATTGATAGGCGGTAGATCTCGTGATCGAATCCCTATGGCAGACCGAGGAGTGTTTTTCTGGTGATCCTTTTGGTTTTGGTGCCTAGCACATGATACAAAGTGCACAAGGTGCTTTTGAATACCAACGTGAGCACCTATATCACATGGAAGTTTGTCCATGGCTAGGGTACTGGTGGTAGCGTAGCAGGGGATCAAATCTCGTCGAGGGCAATAAAGGTATTTAATTTTTAATTAAATTTGGCTCCTAAGGTTTTTAATGTGGCATGAATTTTTGAGTTAAAGGGAGGTATAAGGTGTTTTATTAAAGTTTATTTTTGCCAATTTAATTTGAGATCTAGGGTTTTGAGTAGTGGTTAAGAGTGTGGATATTATAAGGTGTAATTGAGATTTATTTTGAAGAACACAAGCTTATACTGAGAGGGGGGGTGAACAGTATAAGACCTCTTTTTACTTTTTCATTTATACTTCAAAATTGTAAAGCAATATACCCAAAGCAATATCAAGACAATGCACAAAATCATCCACAAAGTGACACCAATTTTAACGTGGTTCACCCAGAATGCCTGGGCTATGTCCACAAAACTTTTCTCGAAAAGTTATCTCAAAGTTCTTTGGGAAACCTTCCCAATTACAATGTTTATGAGCCTCGGCCCAAAGGAGACACCTTCCCCTAATCTGAATTTATGAGCCTCTGCTCAAAGGATATACCTTCCCCTCTGCTCTGGAAATGATCCTTCAGAATATCAACTGCCTCTACCTCTTGCTAGCATGTGGAACTCCTTTCCATCGAAGACCTCCTGTCCTCAATGCTTAGCCTAAGAGACCTCTGCCTTCTATGATCACGTCCACAACAACTCAGCTACCTGTACCAAACATAGTCAGTCGGTCTAGTACAATTCTTCCTCTGTCTATCAGATCTGTCCAACTCTATGAACAAATCAATCCTCTGCACATAAGCCTTCTCAAAGACTTGCCAAATCTGTCCTCAGGTTCTCTGATAGAACCAATGTACCTCTGTCCTCAAGTTCTCTAATAGAACTATCAATCTTAGCTCACAAGTCCTCTGCTAGGACCTGTCCAAATCTACTCACAAGTCCCCACCTGAACCTGTCCAAATATGCTCACAAGTCCCCACTAGAACCTGTCCAAAACCTGCTCACAAGTCCCCACTGGAACCTATCCAAAACCTCAGCAAGCTCACCAAGAAAAAACTTGCTTAGCATGAACTCACAAAGAGAATTTTTAGAGACCCAATGTGATTCATAAACCTCATAGAAGCATAAAGAGAATTGTTAGAGACAATATGTTCTATACTTAACTCCCAATCTCAAATCTCATAGAAACATAAAGAGAATTGTTAGAGACCCAATATGTTCTATACTTAACTCCCAATCTAAAATCTCATAGAAACATAAAGAGAATTGTTAGAGACCTAATATGTTCTATACTTAACTCCCAATCTCAAATCTCAACTCAATCTCAAAAGAATAAGATAGATGTAGTAGCTTTTCTCAAGAATATAAAACACAACCCAACAATTGCCAACCATGCAATATCTCATATAACAATGATGCTTATATTATTTTTACCAACAACTAGGGTTTCATCATCTCAATGCAAGTAGCAAGACTTATTAACATAAACCCTATTGCAAAAATGCTTCTTCTTCCTCAACCAGAATTATGCATTCACCCAAACATTCAACAATAACTTTAATGCATAAACAATATTCAATATCCAGAAAATAAGATTTATACCAATAATACCTAGTAGACAACCTTTTCACTCCAAACTCAATTTCAAAAAATATACCATAAACAACATACATGGAAGAAGTTGCCCATACCTTTACTTTGATGAAGAAGGAGAACTCAAAATCTGTCACAACACTAACTCTCAATTTGCCACCAATTAGAGTTAGCAACTATACAATATTACACAATATTAAAGATCCAAATATAACACCTTATTTCTCCAACTTAGTAAAAACCACCAAAGTACAATAACATACAAAATAACACCTCTTTACACCTTATTACTCCACATAAAAATTAAACATTAAACATCAATGTCAAAACAAAAAGATACCTTAACCTTATACCTCCCGCGCATTCACGGCCACCATTCTATGCATACCGCGACCAAAAAGAAATCCCCAATGAAGAGAATCGAACTCAGCACCTCTGCCGTCTAGCACTTTCGCTTAAACGCCACCGCCATTGGGTCACAAGAGCCCAACGAAATAACAAACCGCTGCCCTCTCTTTTATATTTCTTTGATGCCAAGATCCTGGAAAACGTAAACGTCTTCCACAAACCGCATGCAAACAAACCACTATCATCAAGCCAAAAGGTAAGGATACAGCCCAAGCTCAAAACTGAGATTGCCAAGCGTAGTCTCCATGATGCAGAACATGCACGATCTCAAAGATGTCGATGGATATCGAAAACACAGAGTGAGCTCAAACGAAGACACCAAGTGCTTTTCGAAGGATGTAGAGCAATGCAAGTCACAGATGCCAAGCGCAGATCGAACGAAACGGTGCAAAATCAAATCATAGATGCCAAGCGTAATTCGAACAAAATGGCATAAATCAAATCGAGAAGCCAAGTGCAAATCGAAAAAATAGAGAACCACAAATCGTAGATGTCCAAATAATAATCGGTGGTTCTCACTTTTGAAAACCATGCCCACTTATATAGCAATTTATCCATCACTGATTGACGTCGGCGCTCCTCCAACGATGGCAATAAATCGGTGACGCTTAAGGGTTGAAAGACCCTTTAATAATAATTAAAATAATAATAATTATTATTTTATTAATAATAAATTAAACTTGGACCTTTGACAAAGGTATGAGTTAATTTAATTATTAATAATACACATGGACCTTTGCATTAAGTTAAGCTTGGTTTTAATAAAAACCCTTAATGAGTCCAAATGGTTTTAAGAAAAACCTTTAGCCTTGACATCATGGTTTTAATAAAAACCCTTTAACATAATGAAGCTTCTCAAGATATTCTTCTCTTTTGAAATCAACACAAAAATGCCTTTTGACATCAATGACAAATTATACATTTGAGCAAAGGCAATGTACCCAAAGTACCCAAAATTGCCAACATATTTTTTTGTAATGGAAAAATATTTTGAGGGAATATTTGAATGAAATTTTGAGAAGGTTTTTGCTACCTAACCTTTGATATTGGTAAAGAGGTTGATTGTGATTGAGACAGGTTTTGAAGACATATCTCCATCAAAACAAAAGGTATGGGCACATATTTCTTGTGAGTGAAATATTGCTGGGTTGGATGTTATGAATGCTAAGTTGGAGTGAAAATGTTTGCTTGATAAGCATTATTGGAAATATTTGAGTAAATATTCATGTGCATGATTAGAGTTTGTTAAAATATCATGAGTATAATTGTTATGTGAGATTTTTTGATAAGCATTGTTGTAAATATTAGAGTAAGTTTTCATATGCTTGAATAGGGTTTGTGAAATATCATGAGTATCATTGTTATGTGAATTTGTAATAATATTGAGTCAAGGTTGAGATCCATAGTGAGATTTGTTGGAAGTATTTTGAAACACTTTATTAGGGTTTGTAAGAAAGTTGTGTTTCATTGAGTGAATTGTTGAGTGAAGTTGGATGAGCATTATTGATTGAGAATGTTGGAGTGATAGTTCAAGTTTTGTGAAACAAATTATTCTCTATTCTAAATTGATTTGAAAAAGAGTTTGAGAGTGATAGAGTGATTTGTGAGTGTGAAACATATTGAGTCTCTTACCATTCTCTATATGTTTTTAAGGTTAAAAAATATTTTGAGTGAAACTTGTTTGAGTGATTGAAGAAGTTTTTGGAAGAGATTGAGTTGATTTTTATATGCAAGTTTTGAAATTAATTTGAATAAGCTTGTGTGAAAGCTTATGAGCTAATTTGAGCAAGTCCTAGAGTGGACTTAAGGAAAATTTTGAGGAATATTTTGTGAAATATTAAGGACATATTTGTGTGAGATTTTGTGTAAGCTTACAATCATATTTGAGGTAAGTCTTGGTGAAGAACTTTTGAGAATATTGGACAAGTTCTAGTGAGGACTTTTTGAGTAGATTTGAGATAAGTCTTGGTGAAGACTTGTTGAGCAGATTGGACAAGTTCTAGTGAGGACTTGTTGAGCATATTTGAGGTAAGTATTGGTGAAGAATTATTGAGCATATTGGACAAGTTCTAGTGAGGACTTGTTGAGAATATTTGAGGTAAGTCTTGGTGAAAACTTGTTGAGCAGATTGGACAAGTTCTTGGAAGGACTTGTGAGAAGATTTGAGGTAAGTATTTTTGAAGACTTGAGAGTAGAGTTGATTTATTGATTTTTTCAATATTTGTGTTAAGTCTTGGGGTAGATCTAGCAGAGTTGATTTGTGATTGAATCAAGATTTGTGTTAAGGCTTGAGGACAAATTTGAAGAAATATTTTAGTGCAGATTTGTGATAGATATTGATTTGATTTGTGCTAGACCGAAGGACATTATTTAGTACATATTTGAGATAGAGATTAAGAATATTTGTGCTAAATTGAAGGACTATATTTAGTGTAGATTTGAGATGGATATTGACTAAATTTGTACTAGACCGAAGGACAATGTTTAGAGAAAATTTGAGATAGATATTGAGCATATTTGTGCTATACCAAAGGACTATGTTTAGTGTATATTTGAGATAGAGTTGAGAGCAATATTTGGAGGTGATAAAGTAGAGGACAGTGGTCTCTAGTGGATAGAGTTCCATAAGCCAAAGTAGTGAGGACAAGTCTTCTGAGTGAGGAAATATATATTTAGTAGAGAGAGATCCACAAGCAAGTGTAATTGATGCAATAGTCTTCTAGAGGATCATCAGCTAGATCAGAGGAGGAGTTCTCTTATGGATAGATATCCACAAACCAGCTGATGGGATTGGTGTCTCCTATGTATAGATATACATAAACTTGATTAGGTTATTGGTGTCTCCTTTGGATAGAGGTCCATAAACATTGTAATAGGGAAGGATTCCCAAGATATTTTTTGAGAAAATTTTAGTGAAATATTTTCTTCATGGAGTAGCCCACATTGGGTGAACCACATTAAATTGGTATCTCTATTATGTGTGATGATTTATGCATTGATTTGATTACTGTTTTTGATATTACCATTGATATATTGGATAATATTATTTGAGAAAAAAAAAGTAAAAAGTGATCTTATACTCTTCACCCCCCTCTCAGTATAAGCTTGTGTTCATAATCAACCACTCCATCCTTCTATCCCATCTCCTCCATATCTTGAGCATTTAAAAAAATCCCAAGATGGACAATTTTAAAGGAGATGATGATGCATAGGAGCATATCCCTATTTTTATGAACCTTTGCTTTCAAATCCAAGATGATGATGCTTTATTACTTAAAAATTTCATAATAACACTCTCTATCCTAGCCATAGAGTGGTACAATCATCTTCCAAGGCATAGAATTCATAGCTTTGAACAACTTGTAAATGTATTCATGGAGAACGTTTCATTTAGTGTAAAAAATAAAGTGACCTTGAATGGTTTATACAATCTTCACCAATTTTATGATGGACCAATCTTGGATTATGGTAACAAGTGGTGAGTGGTTATCTTGAAGTTGTCATTTACCTTGCCTATGATATAGCCAACTCGTTTATTTATTAGGAGTTGTATAAAATATATTTTATTGTTGTTACAACTCCAAGAATGTCAAAAATTTGAGGAAGCTTTGGCATATATGAAGGTCTTAGAAGAAATTAAAGTTCAAGAGGGGGAGATTAAAATTCATAAGGAGTGGAACAAGAAACCCAAAGGCAACCATGCACAATAGAAACCATCTTTGATCAATCACGTTTTCTTGAGTGTTCTAGGGCCTACAAAGCAAAATCTACTACAACAAGCCAATTATCAAGCCCAGCCTCCTCCTAAACAATATAAAAAACCACCTTAGAAAAATTGGGTACAAAATCAACAATGTCACCTGCCTCACTATTATATGTCATTTCTTGAATCTTTGACATCAATTTTTAATTGACTATGTGAGGCAAAGACCATTAATTTTCTAGAGATTCACCCTTTGGATCCTAATAGACCAAATCCTAAGAGGCATCGAGAGGACTTGTATTATATTTATCACAGATAAAATGGTCATGAAATTCAGTCATGTTATACATTCAATAATAATACATGAAAGACATGATTGAGAAAAATGAAATTTAAAATGATAATCCTCTTACTACTAACAATAAATAAATGGGCATATTTAAGGATCCATTGCCCACACATGAGGTTAATTTTGATCAATCCAGATAGTTAAATTAAATCTATACAACCCCACCCAATTAGGGGTTTATTGGGATGATTAATATCGTGACAAGGAATCGAAGGTATCACAATAAATATACACTAGCTATAGTTCCAATAAATGTTCCTTCCACATCACATCATTTTCTACAATAAAATCCTATCCAAGGTTCTCCACCTCATTTGGTGGTGACAATCAAAAGTAGACTTACCAAAATTCTACAAATGATATCGGCTGGACTCTCCATTTAGGAGATAATATAACAATCACCTCCACATAAAGAAGCTCTAATGGAGACTCTAAAATCAATTGAACTACAACCCTAGTATCCCAATTCTTCTACCAATTTTATGGGGTATATTAAACATTGCAAAGAGCCTATTATTACATTTCATGATCACAATATCTCGTAGACACCTAAATTGTGTCATGCTTAGGGGATCTACTTACATAGACACACTCATAAGATCATAAGACATAATCTTGGACTTTCCAAGCACCAACAGTGGTTCTCACCACTCATTTAGGGCCTTTTCAAGCCATCCAAGCTTGGATGCTCAAGCCAAGAGCAACCAGATTCTAGCCACTCATGCCTACAGTGACTAGACCTTAGCCACTACAGACAATATCAGCCAGATCATAGCCACTATAGATGATAGTGGCTAAGCCATAATAAGTGATTTACTAACAAACAGGGCCAATCTCGAGTGAAAGTGGTAGTCTGCATGCAATAAAGGTGAGTGGGAGTGACTTTGCATTCCTTTTCATGACCAGTTTAGATAGGAGACTTAAGTTTGCATTTAGACTTAAGTTAACTAACCTTCAATCATAAACAAAGGTCAAAAGCTTCTCATGCTAACGAACAGTTTGCATAAAAGACTCAAGTGGGCAGTTAGATTTCAGTTAACTGGCCTTCAAATATAGACAATAGACAAGGGATTCTCATGCTAACTTTCACTACGCATGAGAAATTCATTTCTAGGGCTTGGACATAGACCTAGGGTTTCACACTATAAAAGGTGCAAGCCTAAGAGCACCAAAAAAATAAAAGGGAGACACATGATCGATATATGACATATAGAGACCCAAATCACATACAAGAGATCATTTCAGAGAGAGAGAGAGAGTTCTCTTTGGGATCATGTGTGCGGTGGAGCTTTGACAAATCAAAGGGCATAACACCTACTTTCTTCAACATCAGATCATAGTCTTTGACCCATAGCTTTGGGGCAAGGAGAGCAAGGTTTTCTTTAGTGACCGTTGTATTGGACAGTGGCCCGTAGACTTAGCTTAAATAGACATAGCATATTTTATCTTGTTTTATTATATCATTAGCTTAGATTTACTTGATTCCATGGTATCGTTTTATCATATTTTTGTTACATTCTCTGATTACTAACAACCTTATCCGAGGAGGCAATCTCGGACAGCTAAACGTGCATTGTTGTTTGAATTACATACAAGGCCATAGGTTCATGAGACATAATCCATGACATATGAGAGCAAGAGGATCCATCTAGGAGACATACCTGGAGAAGGAGGCATATGTAAGCCCTCATACATTTTTGTGTGCGGAACCGGGAAGCATTTTAGAGCATGCCACCCTTTTGCAAAATGGGACATATCTTCATCCACTTGTAAATCATTGTATCAATATGGGTATCCCTAAGAGGGACCGACATGTAACCGGGGTTCAATATTAATGAAAGATCCATTCTTTGTCATTTCCATGTTATATGTTTTCTCGTAATATTTTAGCTTCATTTTTGGTATAGTAATAACATCGCAAGTAGAGTTAAGAGTGATGCGTGCACCCCGGGGTCACTACATATGGCGATCACGGTGGGACAACCACTAATTTTTCATTCTTTATCAAAAAACTAACTTAATTTTGTGTACAGGTCTAGCCACTATGAGCTACAATGGCCAAAAACTAGCCACTTTGATCTACAATGGCCAGGAACTAGTCGCTCTGAGCCACAACGACCAATAACCAGTCGATCTGGTCAACAACGACCAGGACTAAAGTGCATAAGAGGTTAAAACATCGACTCTCTAAGCTGGATCAAAGGTTGGTATAACTTTTGTGATATTTTACAGCTTTTTTTATGCTTCAATGTGTTCAAAATAGGGAACTTAAAGCACATTTATGTTTGGAAATTGAAATAATAAAGAAGAAAGAATTAAGTATTTCTCATATCTTAGATCCTCTTTTAAATTTTCCACTAGGCGTTGCTAGGAACAACGACTTATGCCTAAAATTTTTGCCCTAGAATCCAACATGCTAGACATTGTATGTTGTTTGCTTGATTTGAAGCCCTGCTAGAGGCCATAGTTGCACGAGATAAAGTGTGCTCATACAAATCATAGTAGTTCATGCATCTTTCTAAATATTGAAACATATTTTTGCACTTAGGCATATAGGAAAGACTCATTGATGCTATATGATGCACTTTATGTTACACAAGATTAAAATGAACACCACACACGCACGTCTCATTTAAACATTTGAGAGTTGGATTTCATCACCAACCTTCAATTCAGTCCAGTGACATTGGAATTCATCTCCTTCCACTGGTTTTCCCCCTAGAGCTTCCTAGAAATATATTGGGAAACTTACTTATAGTGACACTAATTTACTTGTGTTCAAACTATCTCCCACTATTGGAACAATCATTGGTTTAGAGTGGAGGAGCTAGGAGAACCCCCCATTGGGTCTTTAGTGGTGTACCCTAGCTTCTTTTGAGAAAATCATGTTTGGCATGAGTGTAATTGATTGTCACTATGGATGAGTCTTCTCATTCTTAATCCAAGAACAAGAGCAAAGAAATCAAGAGAAAAACACATCAAAACACAAAAAATAGTTTAGGGCACACTTAAATTGGTAATCAAGATAAACATTTGTTTGGAATTGTGTGGTCATTCCTAAATAGCAAACTCAAAATATCAAGTCATAAAACATCATGGTCAAAACAAGAATTAAACACCCTCGGTCTGATGTAGAGGGAGAGACAGAAGCAATTCATACCCATAGGTGGAGTCATAGTAATGTTGAATGACCTAATTGTAAGACCATGAGATGTAGCTCCACGAGCCTAAGGGGTGATAACTCAACTCTTGGGGGATCTCCTCGAGAAACCCCAAGTAAGGAACCACATCATGGAACAAATTCACATAAACAAAAAGAGGCTTCACAACCATCCTCATCAAGGATACATGAGGAGACCTCAAGGGCCTCCTCTAAACACACAAAAACATCTCAAAGACATGAGGAAACTTCAAGGGCTTCCTCCTCACATGGACATAAAGAAGGTTCTAAGACTCATTCTTCACATAGGGATGATGAGACTACCACATATCCATCCACATGGAGAAAACATGTCACCACAAATCCCTCTTCATCAAGAAGGAAAACAAGAATTGCAACACCTCAAGACTCACAAGAAACATATGAAATATGTCTACCCACTAAAGGGCAAGAAACTAGAGCTACATCTAGTCATGGAAATCATATAGAAGAAACCCTTCACACAAAAGGAAATATTCCCATAGACTATGACCTCATAGGATTAAATGGCACCCCATGGGACTAGCCATGGAGAACGAGACAACTAGACAGGTTGGATCGATTTCCTACTCAACCAACCCAAATAACTGTAGCTACTGAGAACTCTGCATCTAGAAGCTCATGAACTATGACTTCTAGACATACCTCCTCAGTCTGGGGGTACCTCAGAGTGACCCCGTAGAAGACACATGGAGTCTGATCATAGGGATATTCAATAGTACACTAAACAAGTCACATTAACTAGCAAGAGTACAGATACATAAAAAAATTCCCTCGAGGAATATACGAGTCAAGACTACAAGAACAGAGTTAGATAAACATAAGTCTTCTACAACAACACAAACTAACTGAATGAGGTGGTTATAAAATTCATTACGTAAAGAGCGAGAGTTAGTGGAAGCTCTCAAAAAAGAGAAACAAAGAGAAAGACTCTTGTGCCAACATGAGCAGCGTTTAAGAGAGCAATATGAGCAGCTAGCTCTTAACAATTTATAAATAAATGGTGGTGACCACCAAAGAACAAGATACACTGACTCACCTAAGGAAAGGCACACTAGAAAAGATATCCCATAATGAAACCCCCCACCAAATCATGAACAAAATCCAACTAATGGGGGAGGGCAAACATAACAAATCAAGATCACAATCTTGATTCCCCTCGTAGGAGGGAGGAAAATGAAACAAATAAAATGAATAGAGAGTTACCTCCATTTCCAATGCGAATAGGCTTGCACGAAGAGGAAATATGTGCATCAAAGGTATTTCAAGAGCTTGCTAAAAATATGAAAACCTTTGAGAAACAAGAGGCAGCTGGGAACTCACCAACATTGAGCAAGATACACAATCAACCATTGTGCCCATCAATCCCTAGCCCTCCATATCCTAAGAACTTTGATATGCCTAGGTTAGATAAGTTTAAAGGTGAAGAGGATGCACAAGAGCATGTCACCAATTTTATCAACGCCTATTTTCATCTTGAAGACAATGATGCTCTCATGCTAAGAACATTCATAATGATATTTTTAGGTGCTACCACTCAATGGTTCAACCAACTACCTAAGCATAGCATAACCAAATTTGAACAACTAGTAAACACATTCTTGAAGCATTTCTCCTTTGGTGCTAAGAAGAAGGTGAACCTTTCAGACCTGGAAAACCTAAAACAGTATGATGATGAGCCAGTAATGGATTATGGGAATAGGTGGAGAAAAATCATGGCAAAATTATCATTCTCCATTCCCACATAAGAGATCATTCGTATGTTTACCAAAATTTGTTCTAAAAATATCTCCCTCTTGCTACAAATTCAATAGTAACCTTAATTTGAGGAAGCTTTGGCATAGGACAAGCTCATTGAAGAGATAAAAGTAGATGAGGGAACCATTAAGCTCCAAAACAAAAAGGAGTGGAACAAGAATGGTAAGAATGACAAGTACAAGTAGAAGTAGGGTAACCCTAATCTAGTAAATCAAGTCATATTGGCTACACCCAAGGATGGGGGTGCACAACAACCATAGAACTATCAAGCACATCACCCACTAGCCAACTACGACCAAAAGAACAATCAAGGAAGAAATCAAGAACACAAGCCACCTCGTTATTTCATGCCTCTAACAGAATCAATACAATCAATCTTTAATCAGTTGAGCGAGGCCAAGAGGATCAGATTTCCTAATATACCTCTTGTAGATCCCAACCATCCTAAGCCAAAAGGATATAGGGAAGATCAATTTTGTCCTTATCATAGGATATCGGGGCATGACATTGAGGCTTGCGTCGAGTTTAAGCATCAAGTGCAAAACATGATTGAGGTGGGAGAGCTCAAAGTTGACAACCCACTAGCTCTCGATAACAAAGACATGGGCATATACAAAAACCCATTACCCAATCATGAGGCCCCTTGAGAGCAAGGGGCCCAAGTCAATCAGGTTTGAGCTGACATACCTACCCACAGATGCGTTGGGATGGTTGATATCATTAACATAGCAAAAAGGACTAGGTGGTATGGTCAACCATAACCACCTACAGCTCCCATGAACATTCTATCCACTCCTAGGCAAAGGTAAGACAACCTTCTAGGTCCATCAACGAGACCTGTGGTAACTATTTAGAGTAGATTGGAGTAAAATTTATAGATAACTCCAGCTAAGTTATCCATCTATGAGCTCATACAACAGTCCCCAAAGCATAGGGAGACTCTAATGGAGATTTTAAGAACAATTGAGCTTCAACCGCAAGATGCAAATGCATTCACTCACTTTGTGGGACAAGTGCAAGAATTCTAGGAACTTGTAATCCGATTCTATGATCATGAGATTAAGACAGTGTCTATTGCCTTACCAAACCCTCCGCTAAACATTGTAGCGACCATCAATGACTTACCTTTCAAGAGGGTTTTGGTCGATATAGGTTCATCGATAAACATCATCACAACAACTACAATAGAGTACCTCAAGATACCCAAGACCAATATCATTCTAGGAACTTACACATTGAGAGATTTTAATGATGCTTTATGCAATACTATGGGAATGATAGTCCTACCCATCAAGGTGGGGCACAAGACCATCCCCATGATGTGTCATGTCTTGGAAGGCGCTATGTAGTACAACATCCTCTTAGGGTGCCCTTGGATAAGGGCCATGAAGTGTGTGCCTTCGATATTGCACCAATGTGTCAAGTATGTCCACGAAAGCAAAGTCTATGTGGTTTTGGACGATGAAGAGCCTTTTATATACGTTAATCAGGTTGATATTCTGGGATAATTCATGATCCCTTCTATTCACCTATACATGGTACCCTCATCCCCAACCACACAAGGTGATAAAAAAGACAAAGGGGTAAGAAAAGACCCATGCACATCAACACATTTTGGTACACTCAAGACAATCAATGCTTCTAAAGTACCATCAACATCAAAACCAAAAGACAATTAGAAGCTAAAGGCCCCCTTAGTTAAGGAAGAAATGCCCAAAGAAATGCCAACTATAGCCATTTCTGAAATGCCAAGTCCTATGGAAGAGGAAGATCCTCAAGATCAAGATGAAGATAGTGATTATCACCCTACTTCACCAGTATCATCCGTGGGGTCATCCACATCTCATGCATCAATACACTTATCAAGTACAGGCATAGGGGAATACCTTGTGCATAACATCACCTTTACACCTATCATTGAGACTACATAGGACATAGGGAGGCCTAAAGACTTGAGGTCGCTAGTAGGAACAGTGGTTCCACTAGGAATCCCTCCCAACCAAACCAATTTTGTCTATGTCGACCTGGACTGTGCTCATAAGTCTTCAGATATAGAAGGAGATGGTGACGAATTATTCACAATCAATGTTTGTTACCTCTCTAATCCCGAGTTTTCTCTAAGATACTTTGAGCATTGCCATTGGCATGGCTATGGCCTTGGAATATATGAGTAGGGGTGTAGGAGGCCTTACAAGCCACTATATCAGCTTCCTTCCGACAGATTTATCTTAGGCTATTATAGCGGAGGTCGAGATGACTCACTTGCAGCGGCATTGGAAAGATTAAGCATAGGGTTGGGAGAAGATATTGATTTCATTCCTTATCACCCCTTGAGAATAGAAAATTTGAGCAATAGAAAAGTAGCCACGGTAAACATACCACCTCCAAAAACTTATCATCCAAACACCTCAATTGATTCCACCCCAACAAGGTACAACTCGTGGGATGAGGAGAATGGATATGAAGTAAGTGATGATGAGGCGCAACTTGGCTTAGCCTATAAAGGGCCTTGCTATTTACAAAGGTTCACATGGTCCATCCACGATGAGATTGAATATACATCAGATGAAAGTGACTATGAATCAGAAGACTCAATAGAAAGAGCTTACTTAGGCTTAAGCCATCAACCCCTAACTTTGGGGCAAGAGACAAATGCAAATGGGTTCTTCATAAGTGATGAAGAATATGAAGATGAAATAGAGATGGCCTACTTAGGGCCAAGACATGAGCCCTTTGTCTTAGGGTTGCATACCAATACTAACAGTTTTTGGATAAGTGATGATGACTTTGAGGATGAGACCAAGATGTCTTATATTGGATCTCACCACTTATGGTAATTCAATGATCTAGTAGAGAGAGAGGTGGCACTTAGTACCATAGACCCTCATCTCAATTGGGGAGACCTGTTGACCTAGCTTCCATTCATCGGATGGTTAATCCCACTCTACCTACATTCAGAGAGCATTTAGAGCCCAATGATCCTATTGTCCACCCTACTCACGGGATAGATCCAAAAATTCCCATTCCTCCAGAACCTCATCATGAGTATGGAAGAGAAACCCCTAAGACAAGATTGCACCCATGTGGTCCTAGATATTTCATCCCATCCATCAACATGATCTCCATCGATTTGACCACTCCACTTCATAATCCAGTAGATCCTACCAAATCATTGCATCTTGATATAGACGCTATTGATTGGGATCATGCTAGTTCACCCATAGATCCAGAAGACCTCTTCCCCAATGAAGAGATGTTACAATCATTCCATTTTGCATAAAGTTGTGTGTATGATGTCTTCCATGTTGGTTTGGAACCTGAGTCAATAGGTCATGTGAATCCCATTGATGACATTCATTTGATACCCATGCCTCATCAGCTAGAGGATGGGTCACATATGGCTATAGAAGCAACTTTCAAGGTGGACATCAGTGATGATCCTACCCAACCAAGGAAAGTCAAGTTCAAAGAAAGTCTATCTCCATAGGAACAAGCCATCTTGATTCCTCTCCTCAAGGAGAGGCCAAATATTTTTTCTTGGACTTACAAAGACATGCCAGGGATAGATCCAAAGTTAGTCATTCACAACCTTTCATTGGATCCCATGAAGAAGCCAATCAAGCAAAAACTAAGGAAAATGCATCCAACCGTCGCTTTGATGGTAAAGAACAAATTACAAAAACTACTGGATGCAGTATTCATAGTTCCTATTGACTACCCTGAGTGGGTGTCAAACATGGTACCCATAGGGAAACCTAACGGAAGAGTCCGTATCTGCATGGATTTTAGATATTTGAATAGGGAAACACCAAAGGATTCATTCCCGTTGCCAAACATAGATGCTCTTGTAGATGCAACCGTAGGTCATGAAATGCTCTCCCTAATGGATGGGTTTTATGGATACAACCAAATCCGGATTAATCCCGAAGATCAACATAAAACTACTTTCATTACTCCATGGGGAATATTCTGTTACAAAGTGATGCCATTCGGTCTCAAAAATGTTGGTGCCACATATCAGCGAGCCATGACATACATAGTCCATGACTATATGCATAAGATCTTGGAAGATTAAATGGATGACTTACTAGCCATGTCCCTATTGCGGCAAGAGCATGCCAAAGTCCTTAGACAAGTCTTTGATCACCTCATAGAATACAATGTCCGATTGAATCCTAAGAAGTGCGTATTCGACGTAACTTATGGAAAGCTTTTAGGATTCATTGTATCCAAGAGAGGCATCAAATTTGATCCTACAAAGGTAAAGGCTATACTAGAAATGGCTGCCCCTACCAACATTAGGGAGTTGAGGAGCCTACAAGGAAAGATAGCATCCATCAAAAGATTCATCGTGCAATTATCAAAAAAATGCAGACCTATGAATAGGTTGCTACACAAGGAATTTCTCTTTCATTGGGACTAATAATGCCATCAAGTCTTTGCAGATATCAAGAATTATCTGGAAACGTCACCAGTATTGGCTCCACCAAGGCCAGACATACCATTTTTACTATATATATCGGCTACTTATTTTGCATTGGGCACCATGTTAGCCCAAAAGAATGCACAAGACAAAGAGCAAGCCATATATTACATTAGTCGCACCTTGGTGAGCTATGAGATAGGATATGCGTATGTCAAAAAATTATGTTTAGCAATGGTCTTTGCAACTCAAAAGTTGTGACACTACATGTTGAGCCATACGACCTACATCATATCAAAACAAAATCCTTTGCAGTACATGATGAGCAAGACATATCACAATACACGTATCGCAAAGTGGATCATGCTATTGATAGAATTTTATCTAGAGTTCATAAGCCAAAAGTCCATCAAGGGACAAGTCATAGCAGATCAATTAGCAAAGGTGCCTCTTCAGGATAACAAGCCTCTCACCATAGAGTTGCCTGATGATGCGGTCTTTGTATTATTAGATCTGCCAGAGCTCGAAGAACCTAAGAAAGAAAAAAATATGTCATTGTTCTTTGAAGGTTCAAAGTGTGAACAAGGAGGCAGAGCAGGGATTGTCTTTATCACACCATAGGGTGCTCCATTGCCCTTATCATTCAAACTAGACTTCCCATGCACAAACAACAATACAGAATATGAAGCATTGATATTGGGACTCCAAACAGCCATAGCGATGGGAATTAAAATATTGAATATCTTTGGTGACTCCTTGATCATAGTAAACCAGGTCAAAGGACTCTTCCAATGTAGGTGCCCACTCTTGAAGACTTACAAGGAACTTGTTGACAATTACTTAGCCCGGCTAGAATGGTATGACATCAAGGCAATCCCTCGTATGTTGAATAGATTTGTAGACACTATGGCCTCTTTGGGATCCTTAATCCCTTAGAATACGTCTGCTGATTTTACAACCATTCATGTGAAAGTGCTTTCACACTCAGCAATACGTCGTGAAGATTTTGACAATCAAGAATCAGTCAACATGATCAACATCAAACCAAATTAGGATTGGTCCTTCACAGCCAGGAGTTTCTTGCAAACAACACCTTGGGGGTCATTGATATCCCAAGGATCCATAGAGTGTGGTGCGACCATATACCATAGATTTGTTCCTCAATCCATGTTCACTACCTCAAAAATGTAGGAAGAGCAAGTTGTCTATTCTATAGAAGTTGTGGCCTATCAGGATTGGCTTTCCCAACTGCAGGACTTCCTAAAGCTTGGAATAATACCTCAAGGTTTGTCGCATACAGAAAGGTGAACATTTAAATAGAGAGCAACAAGATACATTTTTCTAGGATAAATCCTCTACAGATGAGGATATGATGGAGTATTACTCCATTTTATTGAGCCCCATGAAGCATCTTGGGCAGTTTCACAAGCTCACGATGAAACATGTGGAGGCCATTTTAGTGGCATGGCCATCGTTAAGCACATCTTGATAATGGGTTACTATTGGCCCATAATGGAAAAGGACTGCTATGAGTATGTCAAGAAATGGAGTAAGTGCCAACATCATGCAAATCTAACGCACTTACCATCGCAAGCTTTGCAGCCCATCCAGGAAGCATGGCCATTCTCACAATGGGGACTAGACTTTATTGGGAATATCTCACCCCCGTCCTCATGCCGACATACATTCATCATAATGGCCACATAATACTTCACTAAATGGGTAGAAGCGATCCCCTTAACATCAACAACTGGACCAAGGATTACGGAGTTTATACTCCATAATATCATAAGTCATTTTGGGGTCCCTTCTAAGATAATATCGGATAATGGGCCATATTTTAAGAATAAAAATATGTGTGCTTTAACTAAAAAATATCATATTCAACATAGTTTTTCAATTCCTTACTATCCACAAGCAAATGGGCAAGAAAAAGCCTCAAACAAAACAATAGTCTCCATTTTGAGGAAGATAGTGCAAGAAAATCACAAGGATTGGCACATGCAATTGCCTCTTGCACTATGGGCATACAGGACTAGTATATGGATGCCCACTGGGGCAACACCATTTTCACTAGTATATGGAACTAAAGCCATCATGCCTCTAGAGTTGGAAATCCCGACTCTACGCATAGCACTAAAAGACTTCATAGATGATGAAGTTGCACGACAAGGCCGCCTTGATCAATTGATGCTTCTTGATGAACATCGAGTCAATGCTTTAGAGCATCTCTGTGTTTACCAAGATCACCTTGTGCAAGCTTACAATAGTAAATTCCACCTAAGGGAATTCAAGGTTGGAGATCTAGTGCTCAAAGAAAACCAGTAGAATTCAAATATGCCGCCGCATCTGCGAGATAAGTTCACGGTAAATTGGATAGGTCCATACATGATTTCACAGAGAGTTGGGCCTGGAGCATATCACCTTATATCATTAGATGGTGTTGAAGAGCCTGAACCTCTCAATATCATTCACTTAAAGGCATTTTACACATAAAACACAAAAACATTCAAATATGTCAAAAACACAAAAACATTCAAATATGTCAAAAATAAAAAACATTCAAATATTTCATAAAACACAAAAAAATTCAAATATGTCAAAAATAAAAACAAATCACAAAAACATAAAATTCAAAATTTCAAATCAAAGGCTCCAAGGGTAATTCAATTCGCTTGGTCAAAATTCAAATCAAAGGCTCCAAGGATAATTCAAGCCGCTTGGTCAAAATTCAAAACAAAGGCTCCAAGGGTAATTCAAGCCGCTTGGTCAAAAATCAAACCAAAGGCTCTAAGGGTAATTCAAGCCGCTTGGTCAAAAATCAAATAAATTTCTCCAAGGGTAATTCATACCGCTTGGTCAAACAATCAAATCAAAGGCTCCAAGGGTAATTCATACCGCTTGGTCAAACAATCAAATCAAAGGATCCAAGGGTAGTTCACACCGCTTGGTCAAAAATCAAATAAAAAAGGCTCCAAGGGTAATTCACACCGCTTGGTCAAAAATCAAATAAAAAAAGCTCCAAGGGTAATTCAAAACCGCTTGGTCAAAATCAATAATAAAAGCCCCAAAGGCATAATAAGCCCTTTGGTCAAAATAATCAAAAATACAAAAACAACATAAAATCAAAAATACAAAAACAATTGCACTTCACATTTTGCATCCACATCATTGCATTGCATTTTCACATACATTACAATTGTATATGTCATGAGAGCCTTAAAAGTGATACCATAATTTATCGCACAAGTCATTCATATCCATACCTCCATCCACATGTGTGTAATTATGTTTTTCAACACAACCATTATTTGTTGCTATACATAATTACTAAGGCTTTTCGGTTAGTCAACCAAATCTAGTAATCTTACCAAATTTTGAGGAAAACAACTTTGATTAGTAGAAAGAAAGGCCTAGCTGTGATAAATCCTTGGATATTCAAGATCCCATCACTAATTGAAACACTAAAATCCTAGCTGGTACAAGGAAAATATGAAAGCTGCAAAGTGGTCTAGGTTACCTTAAGCGAAAAGGATTATCCTTTCTTATCCCCCTATGCAATCGGTTTAAAGGTGCTGAGAATTGGCAAAAGGACAAGCTTTACCCTATCAAAATCCCTTGCTTAAATCAAAATAAGCAAAATCCCAAAGCAAAAGTACAAATTCAAAAGGCCAAGCATACAGTCCACATTTCAAAAGCAAAAATCCGATACACAAATCATATATTCAAAATACAAAAAAATCAAGCTCAAGAAAAAATAAAAAATAAATAGTGATTTTCATCACTAAGAATGAGCAAAATAAACAATGATTATCATCACTACAAAAAAATCCCCGCTCAAAGAAAAAAATCAAAATAAAAAATAAACAATGATTTTCATCACTACATATGAGCAAAAATCCAAAGCCAAAAATAAGCCAAAAAGAAGGGAATAAAGCTTGAATCCCTGGAATTCTCAACATTGTAAAAAACTGGAAGGAGAAATCCTTACGCATGACGATATGTCTATTACAATTGCTTCATGCATTTGTGTAGACCAATGTTTGAATGTGGATGAGCTAGCTTAGGTAACCAGATATTGCCTAGTGGTATAGTCCAACTAAGTCCAACATAAGGATGAGATGAACACTTGAGGATCCCTGATCTTAGCAATGGGCTGAAAGAATCTCGCCTGACATCGGAGGAAATGCTTGAGTTCTACCTCAAAATATACAATCACATGCACACACATAGATCATGAAAAACTAGGTCCATGGTAAAAGCCTTACCTTTCAAAAGTCTAAGTGGTAAGTACACAATTGTTGATAGGGGAACTAGAGTGTTTGAATCTTCGAAAAGCCCCAAAATTTTTTTACATAGCAACAAAAATTTAAATCATTCACACCATCACTTTCTTTATAAGATTCTATAAATTAGGGGGTATCAACATAGTAGGACAAATACCGCATATATATTAGAAATAGTATATAGATGGCCACTGACTACTTTATATCTTTTAATTTATAGAAACTTATTAAGAAGATACATTACACACCATTACATCTCATATATGAATACTTAATCAATTCTTATGATAGAAGTGATTATTTAAATTCATGATTATTTTTAAACTTTCTGTGGTATCACCCATTAAGATTGTCAATATCATATGCATTCCGTATGTTTTAAGTGATTAGAGCATACAGGTTCATTTATACCATTCCATCACATAAGTTAGGTGCATATAATTAAAGAAAAATTAAACATGCATTTAACAATAATATTTGCATCCACAAAAACAAGTCATTAATCATCCATAAACCACATCATAAAACATACAAACAATATCCATTTGCATATCATAAATTCATCATTCATCATTAAAATACATTGCATCATATCATCAAATCATATAAGCATCTACACATCCATCTAAGCATCTTCAAATATCATCTATCATCTAACATATCCATAAAATCATCATAATATCATCATTGCATCATATCATAAAATAAAATAACAACAAAAATATAAGCAATAAACGATACACATAATGAGTCACAAAAGGCAAATCTATCATAAAAATATGTGTGTCAAGTCCAATGGATATACAAAAATTCCCATGGGATATAGTCATGTAGGTTAGTCGACCTCAAAAATGGATCAAGAACCAAGTAGAACATCAATCTAGTGTTTGTCCTGAGCCCCATGCATCACCTCCTCCAGTGCCACCTCCCCCTGTGGCGGTGTCATGAGTCAAGTGATGTGAGCCTATAGGTCTCTCTGTCCGATTCTGGGTCCATTGGCTAGGATGAGTGGAAGACTGCCCCGAGGTAGAGCGCCCATTGACCTGCGAACCACTTGCATCTGCTGGATCCTTAGGGATAATCCCATGCCTCCTGAGATGCATCTAAAGGAGGGTAACATGATCTGTAAGACCCTAGATCCGAGCCTCATGCTCATCCAACAAGGAATGAAGCCATCCCACCTCTACCCCTGAGCCTGCTACTAGAACCTCATGTGGTGTAGAAGTAGGAACAAAAAACTACATCCTGACATCGCCACACTCAATAGTAGCCTGAGCCTGTATCTATGTTGTGAGATGCTCAATCATAGCATCTCACTGTTGTACCTGGATCTTAGTAGCATGGAGCTCAGCCTTGACCTTGTGCAACTATGCTCTTAGAGGAGAGTCTCTCTCCTTAGGCTCTAACTCCTCCTCCTCCTTAGGAACATCAGGATCCTCTATTGCCACATACTCTGTTGGCAGGCCCCATACCTCGATCCTGGCTCAAACCCTACGTCCTACCGGATCTGCGCCATCACCCCCGCCATCATCCTCGCACCCTAGACTATCGATTCCATGCCACATCCGATCACCCCACCACTGATAGTAGGCCTCTATAACTCCCCCAACCACTGTAAGGTCTATGGCTGGGGCATCCTCCTCATCTACAAGCTCTATGACCTATCATGGATGTAGGTCCCTCTCTACTATGAGGCACCTATACAAGAATAGTCATTCAATGTGATAGTCATCTCACCGGGTGGAAGGTGGAAGGTGTTGGTCCGTGGGTCCCAACGACAGGCTAAAGCCATAAGATAAGCCTAGTCAGCCATAATGTGGGGCAACCTGATAACATACTATTTCCCACAGGTCTTAAACCACTCCTAGTCAGTGTCATCAAATCCAGAATGCAATTCTAGCAAGAGCTTCGGGTCCCGAGCCCGAGCAGTGAGGATCTAAACAAAGCAGAAGAAAACAAAACATAACTATAATGCATCTAAGGCGTAATTCACAATAAACATGAAAATTATGCAAAAGAGTATGAGCTACTCTAAATCTAAGCAAAAAAAGCATAAATTGCACCTAAGCAAAGCAAAAATTCAAAAGTAAAAAAAAAATCATAAAATCAATGCACAAAATGCAAAAAATAGGGCTTAAGCTTTAGCTACTATTGCCTACAACGGTCGAAACTTGGCCGCTGGAGGCAGCAGCAGCAAAGGCCCAACGGTCAAAAATTTTACCGTTGGGATTCAAGCTTGGCTGCTCTAAGAGACATCGACTAAGAGTCGACCGCTCTGAGCAAATGCGACCAAGGGACGACATGGAAAACCCATGAACCCTTGGCCAGAAAATCAAAAACAATTTACAATTGACAAAATAACTTCAACAAAACAACAAAAGGGAGGGAAAGCAAACAAATTGGAAAACAAATCCACTACCCAAGAATCAAAACTAAGCTAAGTTTGAGAATGCCCAAAATGGCGACAACAAGTGAATAATGGAAAATTTTCAAAACCCTAGGCTAAAGCATCTGACAGATTGCAAAATTGGGGACCAACCCACCATGGAAAAAAGGAACCTAAGAATAATTACGGAGCTTGTTAGTTTCTAGCAGGTTTAGTGAGGTTTGTTTTGCTCATTTCTTAGTGAAATCCAATTTTACTTAGACAAAGAAAAGAGAGCTAGGGTTTTGAAGAGAAATACCCAAGAAGCTCTGACTCCTCCAACAGCTGATGTCTCACCTTGTGCAGCCATGTCCTTAGAACCAACAAGTTTTGAAGTTGCAACTATCACCGTTGCACCAGAGCTCTGAAAACAAAATCTTGAATAGTAAAAATGATAGGTCAAAACCCTAGAATTACAATTTTTATATTTCCTTAATTATGCCTTGGCTGTTGCTGACATCAGTGGCCTGAGATTCTTGGCCGCTCAAGGCGATAGCGGACACAGGCAAGAAATCAGAAGTCATTGGACCTAACAGAAGCCAAGACCATAGGTCAAAATTATGTAGTTCCTTCAATGAGGGAATAACAAAAATAACAAATAATCACACTTTGATGGTTTAGGATCATCAGAATGTTCAAAACAACAAAAATTCACATAAAATCATAATATCAAGCAGGCCTCGTATCCAGTTACCTACTCTATCCACTCGATGATTGCAGTGATTTGCACTCCATGTATTTCAGTGAGATGAGTAGGCAACCATAAGGCCACTTGGGGAAAAAGCAACTCATTTTGGAATTACGATATGTCACCCTTCAAACCCGAAGAAGATCAATATGGTCAGATTGTTCCACGGGTGTGAAGGGATCATTCTAATTCCCTTATGAAATCAAAAACATTAATTCAAAGTGATACAATCTAAACATAAAAAGAATCACTCATCCTAACTCCCTAAGAAGGCTATTAATAGTCGAACCGCTCCTCGGGATAGGTATGGATGATTATCATAAGAAATTGGAATCACACTTGGATGTGGGATTGCCCATTAAAAGCAACAAATGCTAGAAAGGAAATAGATTAGTTATATTGGTCAAGCGACTTTTCACTTCATTCATTGTCATTCCTTCACCAATCCATTGTGTGAAGAAGTAGTTCAAAACTTCAACTTAATCATAATCAAAATCAACAAAAGATCACTCGATCATAGCAACATCATGTTCATCCTTCAAATCATTGCATAAAATAATCACAAATTTTTCTTGTTTACTGGGAACATAAGCAGACATGACATATTCAATTGTAGCTCTCCTACCAGTCAGAGTTGTTGTAGCAGCTGAAGCTACCCGAATGAGTTTGAGGAGTGAGTGCAATTTAACATGCAAAAGCCACTAGGATAAGTCCTTCAAAAATTGAGGTAATGATTCAAAGGATGCACTTCATCTTGCATGATTGGGCCATCTAGTGTTGATTAGACCATTGATCACCATACACCCTACAAACATATCAATCTACATTTTTGCTCAGCGTTGTGTTTTCCACACAACGTGTCGCAAAAAGGGGCATCTGTAGACACCTAAATCATGTCATGCTTAGGGGAGCTACTTACATAGACACACTCATAAGATCATAAGATATAATATTGGACTTTCCAAGCACCAACAATGGTTCTCACCACTCATTTGAGGCCTTTTCAAGCCATCCAATCTTGGCCGCTCAAGCCAAGAGCAACCAAATTATAGCCACTCAAGCCTAGAGCGGCATACCTTAGCCACTATAGACGACAGTGGCCAGATCATAGCCATTACAGAAGACATTGGCTAAGCCATAAGAAGTGTTTTATCGATAAAATAACCCAATCTCAAGTGGAAGTGGCAGTCTGCATGCAATAAAGGTGAGCGGGAGTGACTTTGTATTCCTTTTCATGACCAATTTAGATAGGAGACTTGAGTTTGCATTTAGACATAAGTTAACTAACCTTCAAGCATAAAAAAAGGACAAAAGCTTCTCATGCTAACAAACAGTTCACATAGAAGACTCAAGTGGGCAGTTAGATTTCAGTTAAATGGCCTTCAAATATAGACAATAGACAAGGGATTCTCTTGCTAACATGCACTACGCATGAGAAATTCATTTCTAGGGTTTGGACATAGACCTAGGGTTTCACACTATAAAAGGTGCAAGCCTAAGAGAACCAAAAAAAGAAAAAGGGAGACACATAATTGATATATGACATATAGAGACACATGATCGATATATGACATATAGAGACCCAAATCACATACAGGAGATAATTTTAGAGAGAGAGAGTTTTCTTTGGGATCATGTGTGCGGTGGAGCTTTGACAAATCAAAGGGTATAACACCTACTTTCTTCAACATCAGATCATAGTATTTGACCCATAGCTTTGGGGCAAGGAGAGCAAGGTTTTATTTAGCGGTCGTTGTCTTGGACAATGGCCCGTAGGCTTAGCTTAAATAGACAACATATTTTATCTTGTTTTATTATATCATTAGCTTAGATTTACTTGATTCCATGGTATTATTTTATCATATTTCTGTTACATTCTCTTATTACTAACAACCTTATCCGAGGAGGCAATCTTGGACAGCTAAACTTGCATTGTTTTTTGAATTGCATACAGGGCCACAGGTTCATGAGACATAATCCATGACATACGAGAGCAAGAGGATCCATCCAGGAGACATACCTAGAGAATGAGGCATCTGTAAGCCCTCAGAAATTTCTATGTGTGGAACCGGGAAGCATTTTAGAGTGCACCACACTTTTGCAAAATGGGATATCTCTTCATCCACTTGTAAATCATTGTATCAAGATGGGTATCCCTAAGAGGGATCGACATGTAACCGGGGTTCAATATTAATGAAAGATCTATTCTTTGTCATTCTTGTGTTATATGCTTTCTCGTAATATTTTAGCTTAATTTTGTTACAGTAATAACATCACAAGTAGATTTAAGAGCGGTGCATGCACCCCGGGGTCACTACAATATCAAGCCAACTCTCTCTAAGGGATCCGATCTTCCATTGCATATCATTGCATGTTTAAATCAAATTTCTTACCAACGAGTCTTGATCGATACAAGCTCTTTCATCAAAATTATAAGAACTACTACACTAAAATATCTCAGTCTTCCATCATCACATATTGTAGCATCTACATTCATCCTTCAAGCATTTAATGATGCTTTATGCTCTGCCATTAGCACAATAGTCCTCCCCATTCAGGTTGGGCTAAAGACTATTCCTACATTTTACCATGTCTTGGAGTGTGCAATGCAGTATAACATATTGCTTAGAAGACCTTGGATCATATATATGAATTGCATCCCATCCATATGGCACAAGTGCCTTATGCATATCCATGAAGGGCAAGTTCGTGTAGTTCCTATAGACCTAGAGCCCTTCAAATTTTACAATATGATTAATCACCTACAATATTATACCTTTCCTTCGATGCATTTGGACATTCACCCTAATGATCCCATTAGAGGTGTAGCACCCTCAAATTGGTGCAATGAAACCTTAATAATTACATTTAATCTAGTAAATAATTCAAATTCAAATTTTAAACCTCCCAAACCGCCTGTTAACCACCGCTTAATCCGTTTCCCCCTTTCCCACGCCATTTTTAGAGGTTGTTTTGACCGTTTGACGATATCGTCACTGATCAGACAATATCGCCCCAGATCTGACGATTTCGTCTGGGCTAGGACGTCCAGATGATCTTGTTCCTAAATTGATTTTTCACAATTAGCTTCTGTTCCAACGAGTCTTTAATCCGGGCAGAAGCGTGTCTGCGCCATTAGAGACCCTCCCCCATTGGAGATCTCCCAAATAGGGATGATCTCCAACCTCCTAACCTCCCTCCTAAGCCTATTTAATCCTAATCCCTCCCCTTAGCACCCCCCTGGCTGAAATTCTCTATAACTTGACTTCACACACGCTAAAACATCCTAAATTTCTATCTGCATTAGTTCTATACCAATTTTGTTGCAGGTACCTTAGTGTTTTTCAGCCAGAGCAAGCCTACATCGTCGCGGACGATCCTGTTCAGATCGGAGGTGATCCTGTCGAATTAGAGACGATTTCGTATCAATGCGAGACGATTTTGACTGCAGTCAACATTGAGGCAATCAGTGCCTAAAGTTTGCATTTCTTCATCTTTCAATCTGCTATTTTATGCTGTAATTAGCTAGTTTATTCAGTATTTTATGCTATTCTGCATTTTGGAGTTCATCCATCTAGATAAAACGCATAATTAAGTCATAATTGTGATTAAATTAGCATAATACATTCATGTTTCTATTTTGAAGTTTCAGTTTGATATTATTGCTATCATTTTACATTGTTTCCCTTTGTTAGAATAGTTGCATTTTCTGTGTTTTGCACCTATTTCTCTGTTTGCAGGTCTCTGACGAATTCGTCAGATCTCAGACGATATTTTCTGATCTCAAACGATCCTGTCAAATCAGAGGCGATCCTGACTACTTCAAGAATTATAATCTTCATCAAACATTCGAATCAGGTATTTTTCTTTTAACATTCTTTAATTTCTCTATTTTCTGTCTTAATTCTATTTTTTGTATTCATTTAATCTGCATCTTCATATAGAATAGCTTAGACGCATTTTGGCCAAACCTAGGATTTGAATGCTTAAGGCTAAAACGAACACATAAAACACATTCCCAACCTAGGCGTGGAAACTGCCATTAAATGTTTCTTGGTGAACCCACCATCTGTCAAAAAATCACCAATATACACCTCCCCCGAGAGGCGGGACCTTCGCAAGGCCTCTCAGTCCGAGGTACCGCGCCATCCTTTTCACATCCCCCTTCCGAGCATGGATCCTATAGACTTAAGGTAAGGGTGTGAAAAATTTGGAGCGATACAAGAGGTCTAGACCCTTCACTAAAACTATCACCCCCACCCCAATCATCACCATTTGTATATTTTGATGTTCCCTCTTCATCCTCATATCCTATGAGTGGGAATCCATCGAAGGTGCTAGTTGACGAAACACTATCATACATTTACACCATATTTAAAGAATCCCTTCCAACTCCTATGGATGAGAAAGAATCCCCCATGGAAATAGATGAGTCATCCACCCCATTGCAAGTCATGAATTATTTGGCTAATCCTAGACTCACTAAGTATCTTGTGCAAATTTCACATTTACCCCACTAATCGAGATAGTGTAAGATATGTATAGGCCTTGCTTGCCATTATTATCCATTGGTACCATTGTGCCCTTAGGGGTGCCTCCAAACCAAATAAAATTTGTTTATGGGGGTTTTGATGAGGCTACAAGTTCATCCCCTATGGTGGATGATGATGATACCCCATTCTTGGGGAATGCCTATTATTTTTCAAACCTATATTTTGCCCTGTAATACTTTTAATATTTCCATTGGCATGGGAATGGTCTTGGTCAATATGAACAAGGTCTTCAAACCCATTATCAACCACAATACTAGTTATCCATATATAGGTTTGGATTGGGGTATTCCATATGTATTCTAGATGATCTCCTTGTAGACTCACTGCAACACCTAATGTTAGGCTTTGGAGATGAGATTTATGAGAATGAATACATTGATCCTAGCTACATTCATTAGCTGAGTGATAATATCCTCATTATGATGGTAACTATGGAGCCTTTAGACTCTCCCATGTAGGAGTGTAAATAAAAATAGGATGATACAAGCTTCACATATCTCTATCCTAGACACATTCAATGGCGTAATGACAAAGTTCACATAAACCCTCTTTCACCCTCTCATAGAGAGCATACGAGTGGTTGGATCTATGATAATGACCCTGAAGAAGAAGAGACCAACACACAAGAGTATATTTATTCCTATCAAGATCATGATGATATTTCCATAACATATTATGATGAGTACAATGCAATATCAATTGCCTCAAAAAACTTAGAGGATGAATCGATTGGTATTGATCCCTTAATGATCTTGACAAATTCTACCTTCGTCTATTTCCTAGGATAATACCCATTTAGAGGTAGCTTCTGGCACCATAAGATCCAATCATTCCACCTCCACCTCAACCATCCCCAGTCCATCTGAGGCCTCCCATATTTGATAGGTTATTCCCACTAGAAAATAAAGATCATATATTGTCTATCAACATTATTTTTGTTCATCAACATGAAGAGCTGCTCCCCTATGAGGAAATTCTACCAAAACCACCTCCTACACTTGGAGGTGTTGAGTCATTAGATACCTCCTACACTTAGGGGTGTCAAGAAGTTTATAATTTAACTTCTATTGAGGGTTTCAAGGAACCTGAACCTCTTAACATTCTCCACCTATGGGTGTTCCATGCATTATGCATAAATGCATACAAAAAAAAAAAATTAAAAATAAAATAAAATAAAAAAATACAAAATATAAAAAATATAAAAATATTGCATTCCCATTTGTATTGCATTCCACCATGCATTTCATATCACTGTGTTTTATTACTTGCATTAGGCATGTTCTTTTATTGCATTAGCATTAGGACTAGTTCTTGCATGTTAAAGTCTAGAACCATCTCTATATATTTTTCATCTTTCTTAATCAAAATTTTCTATCATCATAATTTGCACTATTTTTTATAAGTTTTTAATTATTAATGGATCATCGTAAGATAGGGTAGATATTGGATGATCATTAGCAATGATGTCTAGACAATCACTAACTATTTTACACACAACTTTAGTTGGAAAAATATCATAGGGAAAACCCTCACATTTCATAGATCATATCCATCCACATTCCCTATCCTAGGAGTTTGTGTCATTTCCCCTCACCCAGTAAGTTATTATAGGGTGTTCAATAGGTTTTTTGGTCATTCAACCATTCCTAGTTTTCTTTTCAGATTTTGTAGAAAGATATCTTGATTTTTAGCAGGTACGGTCTTGCTTTGATAGTACCTTTCATATCTCAAGATCTTGAACACATCTTCACACATTCAAAACTTATTTAGTACAAGTAATGATGATGCTAATATGTAATGAAAGACCTAAAAATCTAGGGAGTCCTTATGTGCCATATATGAGCATTGTACAAACACAATAAAAATAATGGTTTTCACCACTTTAACTAATGCAAACAATGCAAATAGTGGTTTCCACCACTTCAATATTACAAAAATTATAGGACGAGTAGTAAGGATAAGGGCAACATTCTCATTAGGAGTTAGGTCAAGTGGTTGAGAATATGGTTCCACAAAGCTCTAATTCCTATCACAAAAATGCAATAATCATGAAACAAGTAGTAAGGATAGGATTATATTTCTGTCCAGATGGTTATATATTTTGATTCCCCAAAGATCTAACTTTATTTATAAATAAATAATCATAATGAAGCTTCAATTAGTAAGGATAGGTTTTCATTCTCATTAGGACTTGATTTGAGTGGTTGAGAATTCAATTCCCTAAATATTGAAGACCCTAGCATTAGACTATGCTCATATATGGCACCTAAGAACTCCCTAGCTTTTTAGGTCTTGCATTGTAGAGTAGTTGAATACAACTGAGTATAAAATTAGGTTAATATTAACCATAGGGTGATCCTCATTATAGCAATGGGTTCTAAGAGCTAGTTTGGCAATGGGGTAATCTTATATATCACATTAATGAACATCACATGCACACATAGGGATATTGAATATCTTGGTCTTCCTAGCATATTTCTACCTTTTTAGAATATTGTATGGTTAGTATACATCTTTTGATTGGTCAACTAGGGTGTTTGAGTCTCATAAAAACCATGTTTATTCCCTATAATATCTTACTGTCTCCTATACATCACTCATATTTTACCATATCATATTGTCATCATAATTAAAAGTATGATTTTGTGAAAGGGTTAGCATTTGGATTGATTATATTTATATATTTTGTGGTTCTTGCAATTAGTTTGTTAGTACATATAGATTCATTCATTATGTTTATTATTTAAAACATACATTCACATTTTATATTAGTCACATAATATTTCATTAATACATCTCATACATGTCTAAGTCTATGCATACATATTAGATTTTTCAAATCAATAACATGAATTACATAAATTCATAATCACAAAATGCATCAAAAAATTATACATTACATCCATCATTGCATCCAAAACTACATCTACACATGCATCCATACATGTAATAAAAATAAACACATGATAGACCACACTAATTTCATATCATATATAAATGGTAAATAGTACATCATGATACAAAATACCCATAGGATACAATAGAGTGGGTGCTTATACCTTGCACTCTCAAGAAATATAATTATACATACTAAATTAGGATGGCCCTACACCACTGGCCTCACCTCCACCCTCAGCCTTGTCTCAATGAGGTTGCATAGATCCATTGGCCTCACCTCCACCCTTAGCCTTGTCTTGATGAGGTTGCATAGATCCACTGGACTTTGACCTCTATGAGGTATCTATAAATTTAGGAGTTATATGCATTACTAATGGCTATCTTGACTCACTACATCAACTCTGATGCGATGCCCCAAATGAAGCTCATGAAGGTATCTTACCTCCCAGTCCCTCTACCTCATCTTCCAAGCTAGATATGTACTCTTGATTAGATAATTGATGAGAGACATAGCAATCCACTATTCCCTATAGCTCTACCACCTATGCTTGCATCCTAGACACATCACCTATAGCCTATCCACTAGTATCCTACCTAGCATCCATCCTTAATACCTATACTTGTAGAGCATCCCACTCTCCTATGGCAACTATCACTTGTGTTCGTAGATCATCTCGCTCTACTATAACTCTATCTAGTGTCTTTTGGGAGATCTACAGATGTGCCCTCGAGGTGTCCTTCTCCTATACCTCTATATCTCCTTGGCCAACTAGCATTGTAGTACTGCCATAGTGGTATCTCGCTCTGCCAGCTACAGATGTAGATATTAAGCCTACTCCCTCAGATCAAATCCCTGATCTTGTGGATCCTCACCATCCCCACTCTCTTCTTGTGTCTCACCACCTCTCTCTAATATCTTACCCTAATATTTCTTTGTTCGATGATGCATATATCACTCATCCTTAGCCTCCTCGATGTCCTCCCCAATACCCTCACCCACAACTACTCTGGCCTATCCATCCATATGTTCACCCCCTATAATAGTTGGGTCATCCACCAAGTGTCCTACTCCATAATAGTACCTGGGTCCTCTATCCCTAGGTTTTCTAGTGACTTATCCACTTCATCACTCACTGGATCTACTCATGACCACTCTAGTTGAGTCTCATATCCTAACACTAGTAAATGATAGGCTTGCCAGGTACACCCTATTGAACCCTAAACTATTGATAAATTTAAGATTAATAGAAGTAATATTGCTCTATATCATGGTGATAAACCACCCATCACCCATGTCTAACATACCTTATCTACTCTACTACCTCTGTACATGGTAGGAAATCCCTGTATGACCACCATACCACCTACTATAGCCTTATTCTATCCAAAGACTCAATATAATAATCTATCATGCTTGAGTAGGGATGAATATGATCCCACTTCTGATCCTACCTCTAACACATCCCTTATCCAATATCTTGATCTACTATATGATCTTGTGATTCCAAGGAATCCCATCTGGTTTGTCCACCTAGATGTGCTCCCACCCCTAGATCTAAAGTAGGAAGTTGCAGCCTAATCCTTATTGGACCCATTGATGAATATTATAGATCTCATCATATAAATGAGCTAGTAGTGTCATCCTCAAGGCCATGATCAAAGGCTCCTTAGTTCTGCTCTCCACTAACTCCTAAATTAGCTTGACCAGGTTCTATGGTAACCTCACTCTTGACGAGTTAGGAAGCAAAATATTTGACATGAGTGACATCAACACTACATGTATTTACATGAGCATATCTACCCTATACCATGCCTCTACAAGTACTCTACCATCATCCAAGTTGCACAGTGCCACCTACTAGTACTCAATGAATACTCTTTTGAGCACTCTACTTTGATGACTAATGTGAGTTGAGGTGATAGGACATCCCTCAATAAAGATGCGTAGGATCCTATAGACGTCCTCTAGGGAGACTATCATCTAACCCATTGGGAGGTGGAAAGTGTTGGTCTAGCTATCCCAACGATCTATCAAGGCCATCAAGTAGGCATGATCTACTCTCACCACCTCTAGCCTCACCACCTACTTAAGGCCAATGACATCAATCCAATCTCAATCGTCATTAACAAGCACATCATGTGTTGTCTTATAGACCATAGGATATCTATGACGATCCCTAACAAGTTGAATAAATAAATGTAAAATTTGATTATCAAGTCATAAAAAAATACAAAAGGAAAGAACCAATAAAGAAAACTAAGCAATAAATAAGGCCATCTCAGGTTAATACAGTCTCCCCATAGTCATATTTTCCCGAGATGGTCCCTAAGCAATGCCATTTCAGATCGAGATGACCTCCACAATGGTCACTTTTTATTGACCGTTGGAATTCGAACCATGGTTGTATCACCTCACGATGGTCCTAAATTTTACAAAAGATACTCTTCCCCTGAGATGGCCCTCAAATAAAGCAATTTTAAAACAAAAATCTACCTACCCTAACTACAATTAAGCACATAAACAAAGAGAAAACAAGCAACTTACACTAAATTCTAATCTAAGGTGTGATTCCTTGCCTTAATTTTTTGCGAGGTTCATTTCCTGCATTAATTAGTGTGGTTCATTTTAATTTTCAAAGGAGAGAATGTAGTTTTTACCTTTTTTCGTTTGACTCGTCCAGCTATCTAGGTCTTGGGTTGGTCCATGGTAGATTTGGAATAGTAGTTTGAAAACACTCCACGTTAAAAAATGGCTCTCCTTCTCCTCACCTACTTGTTTCCTCCAATCGCCAGTAGTGTAAAAGATGTCAAAAATGTGCTCAATTTGCTTTTATATTCTTAAATCTGTGTGACCATGTCGGTATTAGATAATCACAACTTTTACAACCATCCTACCAGGATATGATTGTCAAATTTATAAAAAACAAAAAAACAAAAGAAACTTGAGTGAAACTCGTATTTAGTAATTTACTATAACCACTTGGTGGTTGCAGTGATTGGTTGTCCATGCATTTTTGTAGGATGAGTAAATTACTATAAGGCCACTCACCAAAAATAATTAATAAATTGGTTTGAATCAAGGTTGTAATGAAATAAATCCTCTAACTTTTACAATTTTCCTAAGAAAACTTAATTCAAGTCATATTGGTCAAATGACTCATCACTTTCACTACTTATCTATTTTCTCATCGACTCATCGTTTGAGGGGGTATTCATACACCACAAAATTCAACAATCAAATCAATAATCAAATACTCAATAAATGCAAATTGCATTCATTCAAGAATCATTACCAAATATCATCATATGCCTTCCTTGCTAGGGCAAATAACAAGCAAAACAAAAACAAAAAAATGCTTGGTATTCTTGAGGCTTAGGGCCTGTAGACCCCTGTATTGACTTGTGGCTAAAAAGTGTACCAAGATTAGGAATACCTAAAAGTTGTTGAATGTAGAAAATCTACCCTCGATTGAAAACTTCATCTAAAATTAAATTCTTCAATGAATCAAAAGCAATGATTCAAAAATGAATAGGCTTTCCATGATTGGGGTATTTAACATTGATCAGATTAATAAACATCATCAAATCTCAATTTAATTTTAGGTTATTTATTTTTTATTTGTGTTGTTCTTTCATACAATGCATCCCAAACATGAGCATCTATAGACACCTAAAACACGTCATATTGAGGAGACTACCTATATAGACTCCTTTTAGACCATATGACCCACCTTGGGTAGCCTTAGGGCTAAAAACAACGGTTTTTCACCAAATAGGAAAATTATTTTTTACAACCATGGCTATCTCACCAAGGGATGGCCTTTAGAGACCGTCTCACCAAGGTATGACCTCCAACTCAAGGTCATCTCACCCTGGGATGGTTGCACCAAAATCAATGATTAAAAAAAAGTGGGACATAACTTGCAGCTAAAACTATCAGTTAATCCTGCATATTATCCTGCATCACAATTAAGCATTTACATGAGCTAAAATTATAACAAATGCATGAAACCATCATTCACATGGAATTTCAAATATAAGTATTTGATTTTCTTAATGCGAACTAACTCTTCACTTTTTCATGCATAGGGTTGAATCATTATTAGATTTCTTTTGAGAAATCTATATAATGGTACTTACCCTCATTCAAAAGAGATCATAAATTTTAAAATATTTATGTAATGAAGTGCTATTATATTTTGACCATGAGCATCCAAACATTTTACATTCCTCTCATCATAGAAAGCATGTCGATATTCTGCTCTAAGGATTGAAGACCACATCCATATTCATTATGCAATCCAACACTCTTGCTTCAAAGATTAATTTAGACCCACTTAGCTGCATCCCTGAGCACACAATCCAAAAAAAAACCGTATATTGAGCCCAAAGTCACCCTTGTATGAGCCTCAAAAAACACTTACAGGTTAGTGGTCATATCGCTAAGATACGACCTGCAGGTACGACCATCCTACATAGAGACAACCTCTAGGGCATATATTTATTTATTTCTTTTCATAACAAGTTTTAGTAGTATTTTTATTTACTATTTTAGTATAGATAAACTTTAATTTACATATGCATCTGTTATATATTAGTTTATTTATTGCTTTCATTATCATTACATCGAGCCCTATCTATAAGGGCTACACATATGCTACTAAATGCTCTACTTTCCTTGTGTGCAAGTGATAAATATCTATGAGGGAAGAGGAGTGCCAAATCTTTGCACATCAATCATTGTGGAAATCATGAAAAACCTACCCCAAATCAGTTCATGGGTGTGAAAGAGATATTGCACATTACATATGGAAGATTTTTATTGTAACTAATTGTATCAGATCAATAGAAAATACCTTAGAGGGATTGTATTGTAACCTCCTTGAAAAGTATGGATATTATTAATAAAAGAGCACCATCATTCATTTATATTTATCTTGTTCTTATCTTTGTGGTTTTATTATTATTGCTATCTTTCAATATTTTGTTTGCATGGATGTATGGTCTTTTTCTACACTTCATGGCCTTTCTATCCTAAACTATGGAAATGAAAGAACATTGTAAAACACACAAGATGCAATAAGATAATGTCTAACCCTAGTATAATTCTTTGATTCAATTATATCTAACCCTAGGTTACAAGAAATGAAATCCTTTTTATTTAAGCAAGGGAACAAGTAAAATGCATAAACAAGACTAAAACCCTAGATGCAAAACTATATGCATTTTTTCCTTTTAAATACCTAGAAAACAATCAAATATTTTTCTTTATTTATTTATAACCTAGGTTGTGAACAAAAATGATAAAAGCAAGAAACACACAACCTAACAATTTTTACTTAGAGCACTTATATGATTTAATGTTTGATCCAAGCTTTGTATTGCATCTAGAATATCTAATAGCTTGAAATCTATAAAATAGAGTCATAAAAACTAAAAAATATGGTCAACATTTGGGGGTCTACTTAGGCCGATATAAGACTACGCTTGGAGGTATATTAGTCAAGCCCCCTAGGTCCTTTTAGTTGACCATTTTTAATAAAAATGATCTTTGACCTTTGGAACAAGTACATTAGAATATGAAAACATAGAACAATGAATGAAATGCAATAGAATGGATACAAATCTTGAACAAGAATGCAATTTGAAAACTAGGGTTTGGGGAAAAATAATTTCCCCCAAGCTAATTTGATATGAAATGCAGGTGAAACAAAATGATAACAATCAAAATGAAATGTAAAATAGATATGAAACAAAATATAGAGGGCAGACAAAATGAAACCCTATGGTTTTGAGATAAAAATTCACCCCAAAACCTAACTAGACCAAATTTGTGCCCTGTAGGATATCGAGTGTGAATTTGGTAACAGAGAAAAAATGGACACATAATGTCTAACGGGTGAAACTAGGGCTTTCATCAAATTTATTCCCTATAGAATACTAGGTATGAATTCACACAAGATGGTTTAAAACCCTAATATAGAACCAAAATGCAACAAAACATAAACTAGAATGAATGTGTGAACTAATGAATACAAAGAAACAACCTGGTGATCTAATGGAATAAGCAAGAGCAAAAGTGGAAGACCTCTCTTCCCTCAAGATGACAAATTATTATCAAGTATTTCTCCACTTGTCAAATCATAAGAAACACACCAACAAAATAACCCCAAAGCACTAAAAGCACCAGAATAAAAGAGAACTCTAATTTCACATGAATGCTTTGATAGATTTATTACAAAATAAACTAAGGAGAAAGAGGGGATCCAATCCATTTATTTATAAAGGGTTTGTAGGGCTAAAAGGTGGAAAAAATAAAACTTAACCTTGATTAGGCCGACACCCCAAAAGGGTCAACTTAAAATTTAGGTTTTTGAAGAAAAACCCTAAATTTTTCAAATTTGTGCCCTATAAATTATCCAGTGTATATTCGATCAAGGTCAAGAGAAGCAAGGAAAAACAAGAAAAAAAATGGGTTAAATTTTCTCCTAGCAAGTTTGAGAATATATCAAAGAAAACCCAAGGATAAATGATTCATCTCGGTGGGTCAATTTTTTTTGTCTACATTTTTCCCCCTCTTTGATGCATTTATTGACTAATAAATGCATCAAATAAATATGTACACTTATGGAGAAAAAAATAACAAACAAAAGAAAAATGGGGTGGGTGGTTCAAAATAAAGGGGTGGTGCATAAATAGTGTCATTCCAAACACTGAATATTTAGCATGCAAATCGAGTCATTAGGGACATTAATGCCTCTCAAGCTAGGGTGCCCCCTTGAGTTTTATAAGGAATGTAAAATTCCTAAGGAAACTCAAAAATACAGACTCATAAGAGAAGAGAACGATAAACAACAACAAAAAATGTGCCAAAAAGGAAGAAAGAGGAGAGAGAAAAAGATAAAAAAGGAGATACTAGCGTTAATTTACATTTTTTTTAGCATGATAATCATGAACATGATGAATGAAATGCAAAATGATACTAACTAAAATGAGTGAGTGTATCTTACTAAATTAAATAAAATCTAGCATGCAAGATAAAATGAATGCAAAGCGAAATGCATGAATGAGCGGATAGAAAAAGGAAATAAAGAAGAGAGAAGAAGGAAACAAAAAACGAAAGAAGAAAGAAAGGCGAGAGTAGAATAAAGCAAAAGCTTAAAAATATCAAAAGAAAACAAAAATAAAATAAATAGAGTAGAACCCTATGAGGATGCATGCTTGCAAATGGTTGAATGGAGGCTACCCTCACTAGTGGCCATGAAGCTATCCTATATGGGTGTTATTCTCACAAATATGGATAGGTGGAGCAATACCCACTATGGATGTAGTGCTCGCTAAGATGGCTAGAGAGAAAGAGATATACTCCCTAGGTTTCCCCTCACTTGTAACCATGAATCTATCTTGCATGGGGTGCTGAAATGATGTGATTGAATTTCCAAAATAAGTACTACCTAATAGGGGTGTGGTGTGTACAAAATATGAGTGAACAGAGTGAAGCATAACCTTTGTGTGCATGTGTTGTAAAAAAAAGACAAAGAAGAAGAACGGTTTGTGTTTTCACCCTTCTCAAAAATTTGAGAAGTAAGAAATGTGCGTAAGATAGTCAGTGGCCATATGAACACAATAAATGATATTCATGCGGTATCTATACTAGCTTATGAGGATCTCTTAATGATCAAATGATTGATAAAGGAGAAAGTGTGAACATAGCAAGATTCATATATACAAGAAAAGAACATGTACCCTTGTCTAGAAAAAATAGAGAAAGAAAACATGCAAAGGGTGAGGATACACAAAAGAAGAACTGTATTCCTTGATTTGGGGAAGACAAATTGATGATCATTAAAAATTTCAAGGTCAAGGAATATAGAAAAACATGACAAAAATGCATAAATTTGAATCCTATATTTAGGGATTTGCTAGGCATCAGAGCCCTTGTGTGAGTGCAATGCATGTGAGATACGACTTAACTAGGTTTTATCGCTTGCCACTATCATGAAATTCCCAAAAATCTATATGATCAAGTAGTCATGCAAATATAACCAAGCAATAATGAAATTGCATGATAAGAAAAATACAAGGAATAAAATTTCAAGTAAAACATGCAAAAAACCCAGGTGTTGTAGGTGAGTTGGAAAGGAGAGGGCAATCCTCCAAGGGAGGTCCCAGGTTCAAATCTCCACCCTACCAAAAAGCTGAATTGGTTATTCAAAATACAATTGATAATGTTGGTGCGGGTAGGGTCGGGTGTGACTCCCGGGTGACTTTGATGGTGTATAACCCCGTGTTCATGGTCTCTTAGACCAAGGTGGCCCGACAAGGGGTTTTTCGCTAAAAAAAAAAAACATGCAAAAATGAAAGGCAATCATGTAGTATGAACAAGAAAAAAAAATGCAATATGAAAACTAAGCTAAAATGCAATATGAGAATGTAAAATTCTAACTTATGCATAGTATCTCTTTAGATGCATTATGTTAATTGGTTCTTTAAATTCTTTACCATCTAAAGAAGCTAAACTATAGGTCCCTTAACCAAAATTGGTTGTTATGATAAAGGGGCCTAACCAATTGGGTTGAAAATTACCTTTAATATTTGAGTGAGCATTGGTGTTCTTTGATTTTACTTGAGGACAAGATCCCTAACCTCAAAAGAACAATTACAAAATATTTGGGAATAAGATCACTTGAGACTATTTTTATAGGCTCACAAATGCTCTAAAATGTGAATGCACTTTTTATCCAACAACTCCAATTGATTCAAATGTTTTAAGTGATACTCATAATTGATTGAGGCATATTGCAGTAATATGCACAATGAAGGAACCTATGACTTGAAAAGGAAGACTACCATAGACCAAGACGTACGAAGAAGTGCTTGTAGGAGTTTGCACACTGGTGCGATAGGCCCACAAAGCTAGATAAATTTGGATATGTCAGTCATGATTGGTATTACTAACCAACTTCTTGAGGATCATGATAAATATGTGTTGGATGTTTTGGCTTGGTTGTTACCCTAGGGATAATATGAAGTTGACCACATGTGCTGAATATTGTACTTAGCACAAATTTACGAATATCCTTATTCTTGAAAGGAGTGCCATTGTTAGAAACAATCACCAAAGAAATCATAAACCTACAAAGGATCTGGTTAAATATGAACTTGGAAACCTAAGTTGAAATCACCATGGCCAAGGGTATGGATTTGACCCATTTAGTGAAGTACTTTGTTGTTTTTATAATAAACTTGTGACCATCAAATAACATTGGTTTAATATTCCCTATAATATCCAATACCCACATGGAAAATAGCCAAGGGGAAGGAATAACTTGAATGTATTGAGAAGGAGCATGAAAAAGGTTGTCATGGTGTTGACACTTATAGCATTGAACATGATAACATGCATCTTTCACCATGGAAGGCCAATAGTACCCCATTTAAAGGAGATTTTTGGTAATGGCATTACTATTGAAATGACCTTCACATGAACCTTCATGAGCCTCACTAAGAGCTATCCAAGCTTCATATAAGTTAAGACATTGCAACAATATGCCTTTTAAAGAACATATATACAAAGTATTTCCAATTATAATGAATTGACATGCTCTTTTGCAAAAAATATTACACTAATTATGGTCTAAACCATCAGGAATCAAACCATCCTTAGGAAAATTAAATGTTTCAATATACCATGGTTTATATGGGGAAGCTCTGGTGGTCAAAACATCCAATGGAACAAGACAATAACTAAGCAATGTGAGATCCTAGAGTTGTCTAATGATAATCAATGTTTGATCATCATCAAATTCCAAAGGAAAAAAGGATGCAATAGTGTCCATGCCATCTACATGGTGGTTGGAGGATATAGGGATAAAATCTATGGTTACTCGATTGAATTTGGACAAAATCTTGGTGAAAATCTCTTTATATGGTTTTAGCTTATCATCCCGAGTTTGATAAAAATCATTAATCTGATTGACAAGTTGAGAATCACCAAAAATGGAAATAAATCTAACCTTTAAGGCTAAGACCGCTCTAGAACAAGGATCAGAGCTTTGTATTTTGTAGTATTATTCATGCAAGAAAAATGAAGCTTGAAGGAAAGGAGCATGAGCTATTTTTGTGGGGTAACTAGAATGACTCCACCAAAAATGCCCTTCATGCATCGAGCTCCAACAAAGTCCAATATTTTGGCTCTTCAGCCTCTATGCCAAAGCACTCATTGGGTAACTCAATGACCAAAGCATGGGAAACTTCTAGGGGAGCAAAGTCTAACTGATCAATAATCACTTGACCCTTGATACCTTTTGATCTATGAAAGTTAGGTCAAACCCACTAAGGGCTAAAACCCACTTAGCAGCTTGACCTAAAATGTGAGGCTTAGACATTAAGTAGTGCAAAGGATTAAAATTTTCAACTACCAATGTATTATGGCTAAGTATGTAGTGTCTTAACTTCTAGAAAGTGAAAACCACAACAAGGCAAAGCTTATTTAAGGGAGTGTATCAGGTTTCATCACTGACCAAGATTTTACTGATGTAGTAAATAGCTCACTCTTTGTTTTTATCATCGTTTTGATCTAACAAGACTCCAAAATAATGATTTGTGGTTGCTATGTAAACCATAATATGTTTATTTGATAGAGGTAAAACTAATATAGGTAGGAAAATGAGATACCTTTTGAGTTCATTAAAATATTGCAAACACTTAGAGTCCCACTAGAACACAACATATTTCTTAAGAAGCTTAAGAAAGGGCTAACACTTATTGGCTAACTGGTCTATGAATTGATGAATAGCTTGAAATATACCTTGCAAGCTACACATCTCGATCAGGGTGTGGGGAAGAGGTATGTTAGTGATAGTCGTTATCTTAGCAGGGTCCACTTCAATACCTCACCTAGAAATGATGAAACCTAACAAATTTCTAGATGTGATTCCAAAAACACACTTAGAGGGTTTAAGATGAACAAAATACTATCAAAGCCTTTCAAAAACTTATCTTAGATCATGAACATGGTATTATTGATTCATGGAATGACCTAGAATATTGTACACATAGTCTTGTAAAATATCATGCATCGTATCATGAAATTTATAAGTCATGGCCTTCTTATATGTAGCACCAATATTTTTCAATCCAAAAGGTATGAATTTATAATAGAAAGTACCCCATGCTATGATGAAAGTTATCATGTCCTGATCCTTAAGGACAACCATGATCTGATTATATCTTAAGAAATTATCCATGAGTAAGAGCATGCCATATTTGGTGGTGAAATCTATGGTATGTTGGGCAAGGGAAAATCATCCTTGGGACATGCTAAATTAATGTCCCAAAAATCAATACATATTTTGATTTTTCCTATCTTCTTAGCCACTAGAACGATGTTAGAGATCTAATCAAGATAGCCTATAGCATTGATAAAATCCATGTCAATGAGTTTTTGGAGCCCCTTCTTGACTAAAAGGATTACCTTGGGATGCATATTCCTAAGTTTTTGCTTAACATTCTTGGCACTAGGCTTCACTATCAAATGATGCATAATAAGGGAGGGATAAAACCCTGGCATGTTGGCATATGACCAAGCAAAAATATCATGAAATTATTTCAAAAAATTAGTCATTTGCTCCTGATAATTCATGGAAAAGGCTTTACCTAGCTTAAGAATTATAGGGATCTTCTCAGAACCTATGTTAACATCTATGATCTCCTAAATGAGAATGGATGAATCTTCCTCAAGAGGAGGCTGGGAAATAATTACTCCTAGTTGCTTAAGGTCCTTAGGAGACATAGAACCAAAGTCCTCTTGATAACTAGAAGACTTAACCTACGTAATGCAAGAGGTTTATCCATAAAAGAAGAAGCCATTTTGAGGGACATCCTCATGAGCCATGTCACAAAGAGTATCACCTTTAGGATCCTCCTCTATGGTCACAACTAACTTATGGTGTACTAAAGTTACAACAATGCCAAACAAAGAGGGAGAATGTGGTCCCTCATCCTCATCACTCCACTCCAAGCCTTGATGATATATATTCAGAAAAGGCTCTTGAAGAAAAGGATTGACTTGGTCCTGTGATGAAACATATAATGGTTACTTAATTTTAAATTTTCAAATTTCTTAGTTATGTGAGATGAAGAAACTGATGGGCATAAATGAATATTATATTGAGCTTGCTCAACTAGTGAAAAATATTGAAATGGGTGAGGATCACCTGAAATGGTGACAAATTGGTTCTTAAATTCAAACTTCAGATGTTGGTGAAAAGTATAAGGGATAAATCTCATCACATGAATCCAAGGACATCTAAGAAGGATATTAAAATGTGTGAGGCAAGACACCACATTGAATAAGGTATCTAAGATATTATATCCAACCCTAAGGGGGGGAGATATCACATTGCAATCCTCTTAGAACTCATTGAAATATTTGATGATGATATCATATTTACTTAAATCTTCTTCTTTTAGTCCAAAATTTTGGAAGAATTGGTAAGTGCATAAATTGAGAGAAGAACCATTATCAATCAGAATCCATTTGATAAATGTTTTCCTAATAAATGCAGTGATTTAGAGGGAATAATCCTTTGATAAGTTTGAGGAAGGAATATTTTCATCCAAAAATTTGATATGATGTATGCTAAGAGAACTTACAACATTAGCTATAGAACTAGGGGAAATTTCTTGAGGAATAGATTGTTGTCTTAGAAGATTCAACAAGGCTTCCCTATCAATAGGATAAATTTTCAAAAGCTCTAGGAGTGATATCTTGATTAAGGTACAAGTTGATTATTGTTGAATGTCATAGGAGACTTTAGGTTGTGGATTCAATGCTAAAGGTGGGTTTTATATTCTCATGTTCCTTTTGATTGTATTCTTCAAATATAAGGTGGTTTTTGAATGTGGATTGGAGGAATAACTCCTATCCTACTGAGAATATTGAGTCAATTTAATTTGTGCTTGTTTCCTAGTATTTATTGCTATCATACCACCCATATTATCATAGGGAGGTAGCACATTATGACATGACACTTTATTAGCTACTTTATAACCATGGTTAGGTATGTGGTCTTGGAAGATCCCAATGTCTTGATTAGTTATGGGTGCTTGTTGAGTAGGAGGTTGATTGCTTAGTGGAACACTGGGTTTAGAACCTTCTATAACAAGGCATTATTCACCATTTAGGACTTTAACCACATGTTTCAACCTCTTAAATGAGTTTTTCATATGCCCCTCCACTCTATGATATTCATAATATTTACTAGGCTTATACCAATCAGTCATGGTATCTAGTTTCCTTATGGTAGGTAACTCAATCATATTAGCTTACAAAATTTGTTGTAGGACCACATTCATAGGCGTGTTGAGTCTTGTGAAATTTCATGATGGGGATTTTGAGGCTGGTGAAGTACCATATTTTGTAGGGTTTTAACCACATTGTTAATAGTCCTACTATCCATTACCCCATCACTAACTATGTACTTATTATACCTATTTTACTTTAAGTTGACCTCTTCCGATAAGGGTCTACTCTACCCTTATTGCTATATCTATTGCTTGATCAAAATATGTGATACTTGTTGTTTCCAGTTCATAAGATATTTTATCTTGTAAATTCCAATAAATATCTCAAGCATGTATCAAGGAGGTAAGGTATATCTCAAACGTCCAACTAGAATCCTCCAACAAGACAAAATTTTTGAAAATATTTCATATTTACTTTATTTTAACATATAGATATATTTCATAGTCACATTATTTTCAACATAAGCACCGAATTATTGAACAAACAATTCAACAATCTCTTCAAAGTTACTCAAATAATGATTAGGTAGTTTATAATACCACTCTAATACCATACCACCAAGGCTCTTAGGGAAGGTCTTTATTAACAACATGTCATCATAGATGATATCATGGCATGATGTCCTAAACATCCTTAAATGCTCAATTGGATATTTTGTTCCCTTATAGATAGGCAAAATTGACTTTGGAAAATTCTTAGGGTAGGACCTCGAGGTAATGATAGGGTCTAAGGGGTAATTGCATGCTTATATGTAGTTGTAGGTGAAGCTAGGTGGCTACATTATATCCACTGTTGAAACCATTTGTTTCACCACATTTTTTTAAACTTTGCATATCAATATTGTTGATGTACAATACACCTAGGTTCCTAGGGGAGGGGTATAGGTAGGATTTTTAAAGGGAACTTGGCCTATTTTGGAGTCATTGATACTGTTATGGTATGGATTGTGATATGTGGTATCTTGTTGTGTAGGATAGCTAACATTTTGTGGAACAGAAGCATGAATGTTGAGATGAGCATAATGAGAAGGAAATTGAGCATGATATTGATATGTACTACTAGTTGGAGGAACTTTCAAAATTCTTCCAACGTTGGTGGTTATAATAGTGACATATGTTGGTTTAGGACAAGGATCAACATATGTAAAGATTCAATAAATGAATTGGTATGGAAATTATAAGGAGAAATATTTTGATGATGAGATGTCCCAACTTCCTCAAGTTGGGCTTCCTCATCCATGGCCTTATTCAAGGCATATATATGATACTTATAGAAATTCTAGACATGATTAAATGATTTAAAGATAAGGTTCCCATTAGACCCCTTAGTAGGATCAAGGTCGTTACTAGCTTCTTCATTTTATTCCTCTTCTAGATTATGACTCTCTTTATCAATATGATGAACTTATTGAAAAATATCATACGAATATAAAAGCCTTCATTAAACCCTAAGATTGGGATCCATTACGAGAAAGAGAAAGGATAGAGTAGAAAAGGACAAAAACTAAAAACTAGCTAAAGCACACAAAATAATTTTACATATTTTTAATGTTTTCTAATATAAACAATTAGAATTAGTGGTATTGTTTAAAGTTTTCAATATAAAAATAAAGGAAGAGGCTTCCTATCTTGGCAACTCAAACATGTGTTCACGTTGGGTTCACCAAATATGTGGAGGGAAAAACTGCCCTACCACTTATGATTCTCAACTAGATCCATTGGGAGTCAAGGTGACTGTGGGGTGTGTTATATTATCTACACTCAAGGACACAAAGGAACGGGTTCAAGAGGAATAGTTTTAAGTCTCACTCCAAGTTTGGGGTGAAAAGATTTAATTTTTTACTTAATCAATCACCTATATTTTGACTTTCTATGCTAAACTATGAAAATGAAAGAACAATGCAAAACACACAATATGCAATAAGACAATGTCTAACCCTAGTATGATTCTTTGGTTCAATGATATTTAACCCTAGGTTACAAGAAATTAAATCCCTTTTGTTTAAGAAAGGGAACAATTAAAATACAAAAACAAGACTAAAATCCTAGATGCAAAACTTTATGCCTTTTTTTCTTTTTAAATATTTAGAAAACAATCAAATATTTTTACTTATTTATTTATAACCTAGGTTGTGAAAAAAATGATAAAATCAAGTAACACACAACCTAAAAATTTCTACTTAGAGAACCTATCTAATATGGTGTTTGTCTTGTGTCTATAATATTCAATAGCTTGAAATTTTCAAAATAGCTTCTCAAAAACTCTAGAAAATATAATCAATGTTTGGAGGCCTACTTAGGCTACTATAAGACTAATTTTGGAGGCATAGCAGTCAAGCCCCTTAGGTAATTTTAGTTGAATTTTTTAATAAAAATGAAATTTGACCTTTGGAAAAAACACCACAGAATATGAGAAAATACAACAAAGAATGAAATGCAAATAGAGAAAAACAATATTTAGAAATAATTCTCATTTTGGAAGGGAGACGTTTTTTGCAGGACTGCCCAAACTTCCGAACTCGTTTTGGTCATATCTCACTCATCCGGACTCGGATTGAGCTAAAATTTTGAGGGTAGATGCCTGAAAAACCCTAGAACATCTCCAAAAATTTTCATATCATTTGGAGAAACACATATCCTAGCACATCCCTATGTGTGAACGACATATTTGGCAAGCGGCTATGCGAGGGTTTCATCTGGGTTGAGTGCAAGTAGCTCCAGAGGTTGGTTTTTAGGGCCTTCGGGCCCTAGCGGCCAATATTTTTGTGGTTTATTCTCAATATTTTAGCAAGAAATATTGCAGGTGATACAATATGGGTTAGAAACTTATCTTTCAACAGATCATACTGTGAACTTGAGTGACAACGACTTCCAATTTGCTGCACAAAATAAAAGTGAAAACCATACCTTTCCACGATGTCTAGGGCAAGGATTAAAGAGATCACGAAATAAGTTTCAAGCAGTTGATAAAAAAATGGTTCATATCTCAAGTGAATCTAATGCTAAGGTGTACCCATAAAATAATTTTATTGTGAAAACCCCTATCAAGGGTAAGAATTTTGAAGACTCGGTCCCAAAATGAATTTTAGGGATGCCCTTCATGGTGGACAGCCTCAGCCCAATGCTAATATCAATATTAGGGCTTCCCATAAACCTCTAACAATGCCTAATATTGATCCCAGGAAAATAGAGTCAGGATGTCTTAAAGCAGCTGATGGAACTCCTATTGTTAAGCACGATATGGATAACATTCAGACTGGCATTGAAGATTTGGAAAAAAGAGGACTAATTTGTCGATTCGTGGGTTTTCATCCGAGTCTATCTGCTTTCAAAGTCTGGGCTGCAAAAAGCTGGAAAACTAAAGGTGAGTTACAAATCTCTATTTATCCAAATGGTTATTTTCTTGTTTTATTTGCTAATAATGAATATAGAGAGAAAAATTTTCAATGGGGTCCTTGGTTTTTTGGAAGGGTAGGGCTTTTCATGAAGCCTTGGCATACTAAATTTAAAGCCAAAGAAGAGATGCCTTCTATTGCTCCCGTGTGGGTTAGACTCTTTGGCCTCCCTATTGAATTTTGGAATCCTACTATTTTTTCTTCAATTGGAAACTCTTTAGGAACTTTTATGATGACTGCTGATTGTACTCAAAATTTTGAACATATTATTTATGCTCGGATTTGTGTTTTAATGGATTTTGACAAACCCCTACCTAAAAAGATCACATTACAATTTGGGTAAGACACTTGGGAGCAAGTAGTGGACTATGAGAACATTCCTTTTCATTGTAGAATTTGCCATGAATATGGTCATTTGGCCAGTGCTTTCCCAAATAAAATTCCTAATCAAAAGAAAGAAGATATAAACTTAGCAGGTTTCCAAATACCTAAGAAGAAGAACACTAAAAAAAAACCAGTTATGAAGGATCAATCAAAGTCATCTGCTAATATGTTTGAAATCCTTTCCACAAATGATGTCCCAAGTGAGGAAGAGGAAATAATGGAAACTAAAATCTTAGAAACCCAATTTAAATATGAAGGGAAGAACTCGGAGACAAACCAACAAATCAAAGGTTTTCAACAAAAAAAAAAAGGAGAAAATTTACACAAGAAAAACAATATTTCAAATGTCAAAACTTCAAATAATGCAGGTCCCAATATAGACTCTATTGAATCATCTAGTAAAATTTTGTCTATGTACGAGCATTCTTCAAGGTTAGAAGCCATCTCAGATTCAATTGGAATAAGTCAAGAAATAGGGAAAAAAAATTGAAGATGGATTCTAATCAAAAAGTAGGTCGCAAGACCAATCAATATCATATGGTAAAAGAAGGTGAAAAGCTTGTAGAGGAAGGTAATATTAATGCCCTTCCCAACTTTTTTAGCCCTGGTATTAATGAAGATCATCACTTGGAATATTAGAGGACTCAAAGGTAGTCTTTCAAAACAAAATGAAATTAGAAGAATGATTCAGGTAAATCATCCACATCTTGTTTTCCTTCAAGAAACTAAGATGTCAATGGAGGATATGGACTTAATAGCCAGTAAAATTTGGCCAGCTGGAAAAGTGGTTTGCCTTAGTTCCCAAGGGACTTCGGGTGGCATTGCTTGTCTTTGGGATCCAAAAGAGGTAGTTATTCACCATATGGTTAGCAGTTGGGGTTTGTTGGCTATAGCTATTCAAAGTAGACATTCCAACCAGATTATGCTCTGCATTATTGTTTATGCTCCGACTTCTTTGGAGGAAAAAAGAAGACAGTGGAAGGATATTACTCATATTATCTCTCATTTTCTTAAATCTTGGATCTTGATCGGAGGATATTTCAATACCATCCTCTCTCTAGATGAGAAAATGGGGGAAATAGAAATTTAGACAAAAGCACTGACCTCATGAGCGAATATATTGCAAACCTCCATCTTGTGGATATCCAACCAGATAATGGCCTTATGACTTGGTCTAACGAAGGCAAGGCTTAGCTTGTATAATGGAGAGATTGGATAGGTTTTTGCTCTCTGAAAATTTCTTAATCCATGGTCACATTCCTAAAGTTAAGACTCTTAATAATGTTGGTTCGGATCATTGGCCAGTCATAGTGGAAATGTGGAAAACCAATGTGAGTTTCTCTCCTTTTCGTTTTCAATTAATGTGGCTTAGAGACATTTCCTTCAGACCTCATGTGCAACAATGGTTGAAGGAGGGTAAACCTAGGCATGGGACTAAGATGTTCTGTTTTGTCAAAATACTGCAATACATTAAATCTAAAATCAAGACTTGGAACTAGAAATAGTTTGGGGATGTTCATAAAAAAAACATGAATTTATTGCTCATATTGAAAATTTGAATAAGAAAATCCATTTAGATGGCCTCACAGAGAAGAGAAGTGCAGATGAAATTAAACTCACAACTCAGTTAGAGGAATGGGATAAAAGAGAAGAAATCTTATGGAAGCAAAAATCTAGAATTCAATGGCTCAAAGAAGGAGATCGAAACACAATTTTTTTCCACAAATCTCTTCTAGCTCGAAGATCTCACAACTTTATTTATTCCTTAAAATCAGATTCTGGAGATGTTTTTTATACTTGGGATGGCATGAACTCTATTGTGGTTGATTACTTTTCCAATATTTTTGTTGCTACTCCCCTTGACTCAGCTTATCAATAATGTTATTCAAGAAATCCCTTCTCTTATCACTTTTGAGGAGAAATCTATTTTAACTGCTCCTGTTACTATCAATGAGCTTCAACAAGTATTTTTAAAATGCAAAAAGCGAAAACCCTAGGTCTTGATGGTTTTCCTATTGAGTTCTACCAAGATTTCTGGGATATCCTTCATGTTGATTTATTAGAGGTGGTGGAAGAAGCCAATAAATCCAAAGAAATTTTGAAGGTTATCAATAAAACTTATATTACTCTTGTTCCAAAAGCTCAAGAGGTTGATCATATCTCAACTTTTAGACCTATTGCTTTATGTAATGTTCTTCTCAAAATCATTACTAAAATCATGGCAGAAAGGTTGAAGCCTCTTTTGCATAAGATTATTTCCCCAGAGCAAGGGGGTTATGTGGAAGGACGTAAAATAGTAGATGAGATAGTTCTTGCTTAGGAAGCCATCCATTCCATGGATATGCAAAATTCTCCTTCCATGTTCATTCGGTTAGACTTATCCAAAGCTTATGACAGAGTGGATTGGCACTTCCTTATCAAAGTTTTGAGGAAATTTGGTTTCTCTAAGGATTGGATGGATTGGATTATGGGATGTATCTCTTCAGTTTCCTACTTAGTTCTTATCAATGGTAGGCCTTCTCAGTATTTCCTAGCTTCTAGAGGTATTAGGCAAGGTGACCCGCTATCCCCTTATTTATTCATCATTCTTGCTGAATGCTTGGGTAGGACTATAACCAAAAAGAGGGAAAACAAAAACCTTTAGGGAGTTACCATTGCTCATGGAGCTAGACCTATCTCTCATCTTCAATTTGTGGATGACTCAACTATTTTAGGTAAAGCTACAGTTAAGGAAGCTTCTAATATTAAGCAAATCATTAGATTTTTTTCTAAGGCTATTGGGCAGTTGATCAATGAAGACAATTCTAAAGTTATTTTCTTTCACTGCTCTGCTAGACAAGAACCCATGGTCTTGGATAAGCTAAGATATAAGGTGTATCGCTCCAAATTTTTTGCATCCCTACCTTCAAGCTATAGGATCCATGCCCGAAAGGAGGATGGGAAAAGGATGGTGCGGTACCTCGAACTGAGAGGCCTTGCGAAGGTCCCGCCTCTCGAGGGAGGTGTATTATGGTGATTTTTTGACGGATGGTGGGTTCACCAGGAAATGTTTAATGGCAGTTTCCACGCCTAGGTTGGGAATGTGTTTTATGTGTTCAGTTTTATCCTTAAACATCCAAGTCCTAGGTTTGGCCAAAATGCGTCTAAGCTATTCTATATGAAGATGCAGATTAAATGAATACAGAAGAACAAAATTAGACCGAAAATAGAGAGAATAATATGGATTAAAGATCAATACCTGATCCGGATGTCTGATGAAGATTCTAATTTTTGAAGCAGTCAGGATCGCCTCTGATTTGATAGGATCGTCTGCTATCAGACAAGATCGTCTGAGATCTGACGAATTCATCAGACGATTTCGTTAGAGACTTGCAAATAGAGAAATAGGTGCAAAACATAGCAAATACAACAATGATAACATAGGGAAACAATGTAAAATGACAATAACAATATCAAACTGAAACTTATAAATAGAAACATGAATGCATTATACTGATTTAATGACAATTATAACTTAATTATGCATTTGATCTAAATGGGTGAACTCCAAGATGCAAAATAATAAGAAATAAACTTAGATTTAACTAAATACATAACAATGCATAAAATAAAAGGATGAAGAAATGCAAACTCTAGGCACTGATTGCCCCAATGTTGACTGCAGTCAAAATCGTCTCGCATTGGTACGAAATCATCTCGAATTGAATAGGATCACCTCCGATCTGAACAGGATCGTCTGCGACGATGTAAGCTTGCTCCGGCTGAAAAATACTAAGGTACCTGCAACAAAATTTGAATAGAACTAATGCAAATAGCAATTTAGGATGTCTTAATGCGTGTGAAGTCAAGTTACAGGAATTATCATCCAGGGGGATGCTAAGGGGAGGGCTTAGGATTAAATAGGCTTAGGAGGGAGGTTAGGAGGTTGGAGATCATCCCTATTTGGGAGATCTCCAATGGGGAGGGTCTCTAACGGTGCAGACACGCTTCTGCCCGGATTAGAGACGCCGTTGGAACAGAGACTAATTGTGCAAAATCAGTTTTGAGACAAGATCATCTAGACGTCCTAGCCCAGACGAAATCGTCCGATCTGAGGTGATATCGTCTGATCGGTGAAGATATCGTCAAACGGTCAAAACAACCTCTAAAAATGGCGCAGGAAAGGAGGAAACGGATTACACGATGGTTTGGGAGCGGTTTTGGAGGTTAAAATTTGAATTTGAATTATTTACTAGAGTAAATGTAATTATTAAGGTTTTACTGTGCCAATTTTAGGGTGCTACATTTTGCCCCCTCTTTAGCAAATTTTCCGAAGAAAATGCGTTAAAGATGAGTTCTTCTCGATTTACGAGAAAGCAAAAATTATTCCCATTTTTAGGCGACGATTCTTGGTCGAATCGTATGACAGCTGACTATGGTGCCCCCTCCGTGTTTTTACCCAAATCGAACGTTTGAGGTAAAAACGTGGAAAAGCAAAAATTTTAAAATGTTTTTAATTGTGTTTTGAATAAAATTAAGAAAAATAGGGTAAAACCCTAATTCATTTTTACTGTTCATGTTTCTTGTTTCTAGAGCTCTGCAAGCAAAATGGTGGAGACAGCGCACAGATCGACAGAGGTCCGGCGCGGGCTACGGGTAAGAGTCTAAACTTAGTTTAGAATGCTTTAAGTTGAATTTACATGCTTTTTAGGTGAATTTTGAATAGATTTTGAGCATTGCGGCCATTTTTGGGCCGTCGACATCGTCGGGACGAAATCGTCCCGATTTCGATGAAATCGTCTCAAGTTCACCGATTTCTTCCAAGGGCGAAATCGGCGAAAGGGGGACGATTTCATCAAATAAGGGACGATTTTGGCTTGCAAAATCGAAGACGATTCTGCTCAAATTTGGGACGATATCGTCCAATAGTGGACGATATCATCATTTGTAAAATTGAACTTATTTTAACTTGCATTATAAATCACTTGAGTTGTTATTAATGATTGTTTGTTATTGTTGTTTTTATGTTGCAGAGAGGTTTGCTAAAGAGCAGAGAATGGAAATACGACGGGTTGAGAGATGACTTGGCCGCTCTATCACAGGCAGAGTGGGATCAGCTGGCTCAGGCTAGCTTACAACATGTGGCAGAGATGCCACAAGTTTCTATAGACATGGGGCTACTGACAGCCCTGGCAGAGAGGTGGTATCCAGGTTCTTCCTATTTTCGGTTACCCACAGGGGAGATGACTCCCACATTGGAGGATGTATGGAGGATTCTGAGGATCCCCATACAAGGACGGTTGATCACTCCTGCGGCCAATCAGGGCCATGCTATGATGCGGTTGTGTGGCGACCCGAGCTTCACCCTGGAGAAGGGCAGAGTAAACATCGAGGCACTGCGTCAGATGCCTGGGGCATCCAGACTCACACAGGTTTTGGCCGGAGTGGTAGGTGGACTTCTACTGTGCCACCAGAGCGGGTGCAGGGTACCATGGGTGTTAGAAGATGTGATCTACGACATGCGAGACCATGGTTACAGATTTTCTTGGGGCAGTTTTGTTCTATGCCGACTGTACAGGATCCTGCATGGGGTCGTGTACAAGGGCGACCGATGTCTGGTTATGACATCGCTTCTACAGGTTTGGTGTTGGGAGCACATTGCAGTGAGGAGGCCGGTAGGGCTTCCTTTGATAGGGATTGACGGGGAGAGGCCCCGAGTTTTCTACTGGTGGCTCCGGAGAGGGTCACAACGACGAATTGATCTGTCGATGTCCCGGAGACTGTTGGATGACCTTGTCCCAGACCAGATCACCTGGAGGCCATGGAGGGAGCACCCAGGGTGGGCCGAGGATGGACAGGAGCTGGCTCACATCAAGCGAGTCTGCTGGCTATAGATGGAGAGGGGAGAGGTGGAGCTCCACCACTACGACCGAGTTTTGTGACAGTTTGGTCTACAGTAGGGGATCCCATCTCTCAAGGATTACGAGTTTTCCTGGACTATCCGGGATAACACCATAGTGAGTGGGGCTCCAGATATGCAGTGCTTCTAGATTCAAGACGCGGATGATGCCCCCATCCAGCCAGTGGATGGTGACGATGTAGGGGTTGCAGACGGCTACGATGCCTGGTACGTAGGCATCCGCCCTCCTCGGATGATGAGGGCTCAGGGTCTGATTCATGTAGTTGTGCATCGAATGGGGAGGCGATGCCAGGCGGCTATGGAGGCAGCCCAGGGTCATGAAGGGAGAGAGCTAAGGAGAGCACAGGCACAGCAGAGGCCACGACAATGGGAGAGGAGGGAGGAGAGACCCCCTTCTCCATAGAGAGAGAGGCCACCATCGCCCGATAAGGGCAAGGGTGTTGACACTGGGGAGAGTAGCGAGACAGTGACTCTCCGAGCGAAGACGGTCTGTCTCCAGGCACAGGTGCAGACCCTACAGGAGGAGGCTACATGACATCGAGCTGAGGTGACACAGCTCAGAGACGAGATTGCACACCTCAGAGCATGGGGTGGAGGGGCGAGCACTCAGGAGCTGGCATGGGCTATTGCCCAAATCACTTTTTACCAGACATTATACTACCAGATGGTTCCATAGGAGGAGAGATTACCACTGCCGGCTAACATCGTAGATCCAATCAAGATAGGGTCATCGAGGACTTCGTCCCGATCGACGACTAGGACTCGCAGTACCACACATACTACGATGGGGCCACCTCGTCCACCTCAGGGTAGGGGAGGAGATGAGGCTGAGAGCTCGAGGGGTTCTCGAGGCTAGACTACTGCATGACACTGTACAGATTGAGACATAGTTTCTATTATTTTTGATAGAGGATTGAGTATGCCGAGGTACAGATTGTGGCATACCAATCCAGTTTTGAGATGATGTATATATATTTGTGATATATATAGATGAGATATTTTTTGATCATATGACTTGTGTCTTATGTATTTGTATGATGCTTTAATGTTTTTGATTGATTGATTTGATGATTGGATTGAGGATTCATGTAATTATGTCATTGGAAATATTATGGTTTGAATGTCATGCTGTAAGATTTTAAATGAAATGATCTGATGTAACAAATTCGTTTGTTTGTGATGTGATGTGATAAAAGATAAAAAGAGACTTCTAACAATAATTTCAAAGGACATTGTCGCTATTATAGACCATTTCATGGAGTCGCCGCTCACTCGGTCGTCAAGCTAATCCCAGTATAGAAATATTGTTAAAAGTAAAAGAATGCTTAAGAGACTGTCTTAAGACTTTGGTGCAATGGTGCAAATGATGATGATGATGGTTTGTTTTCAGAGTTTCATAAAAATAGTATGCATGAAAAAATGATTTTTGCTAGGCATAAATTCCTAAGTGTGATAAATTTTTTGGATAATTCCCTAGGAATTATACCATCATTGCAAAATTGAAGGTTGACATAATGACATGAAATAATGATAATGTGCATGCTTTTTGTTTTGAAAACATAATTGTATAACAGTAATGATTTAAGTCATATGGTTTTCATGATTTTTAAATAAATGGGGAATAAAAATTGTTACAATGGTTTGCGCTAGGCATAGAATATGTAGGTATAGACTTATACCATCATCGCGAAATCCAAAAAAGAGATAGTTTTATTGCATGGTTGATTTTTGATAAATAGAAAATATGAAGATAAGGACTTGCGCTAGGCATAAAATTCCAATTTTGGTTTTGGAACTATACCATCGTCGCGAAAGTCGACAATGTATATATATGTGTTTTGATTGTATGGTTTTGAAAGAAATATTTGATTTTTTCTATTATGTATGTAGTTGTCTTTAGGCTAAACAACTGTACTTTAAAGAAGAAAATGAATTATTCCAAACAATTTGCAAAAAAATATTTCAAAGTATCTTAAAGACAAAAGTTAGATTTATAAGGAATCCCATGTGCATATGTGAGTTCATTTCCAATCTTGATTTATCATAATGATACACAAAATCTCTCAAATACAAATGTGTGTGCAATTGCATTGTTCATTTACCAATTTGAGCAAGATAATATGATACAAGTGATTTGAATGAACCAAATAAGTGTTCATTAACCATGATGTAGATGCATATAACCATACTAGACTACTATGTAAGTCGGATTATCAAGAGCTAGCTAATCCATAAGCAGACATAGGTCCGTACAAAAGAAGGTCGCTAATGTGACGAAATATCGCCACGCTAGGAGTTACCCAAGGCCAAGCAGGTTGGGCACAAACCACCTGTTATGGGGCTTACCTCACAGTTTTCGAATAATTGAGAATTCCAAGGATTCAAGCTCATCAACCCTTCTTTTCTTTTCAAAGGGTAGGGAAAGGGATTTTATTGCTTTTGCTTTTGATTTCTTTCTTTTTCTTTGCTTTTGTATTTTTTGCTTGATAATGCTGTAATGATGAAAATAATATTTTTCTTTTTTTCTCTTTTTTTCTTTTCTCTTTTTCTTGAACTTTGCTTTTTCTTTTTGTGCTAGGGATACTTGCTCGGATTAGCTGTAGAGCAAGGGATTTTTATTCTGGGTAGGGGTGAGCTTGTCCTTTTGCCAATTCTCAAATATTCTAGACCATGTGCATGATAGGATAGCAGGGGAAACTTTTCGCTCAAGAAACCACTTCTACTATGTAGCAAAGCATAGATATTACAAATATAATCATTTTATTGTGAAAATATGTGCTTGGTTTAAGTAAATAACAAGATCAATTCCCTGTGCTCAAACTTTATTTAATTGAATTTTGTGGACTTTGATATAAGAGAGATTAGTAATCATGCCAGATAAAATCAAGATATTTATATTTGTGAGTGTGAAAGTGAGGGATTCCAAATAAATGCTAATTTATCCAAAATAATTTGAAACATATAACTGCAACATTTGTAAGAAGATATATATATAAATACTTTTTGAGAAGTTTTGAGAATGTTGACTCTCTCTTTCTTCTTTATGTTGTTTTGGTTTCGAAAGAGTCAAGAATATTGCTGTTTTTTTTATTTTTATTATTATTTTTTTGTTTTTGAAAGAATTAACAAGTGCCATAAATAAATGTAACAAATAGTTTTGAAGATTTTGATGATTATGAATGTTTTTGGTGTTTTTGAATTTATAAATTGAAAGAAATACAAAATAGTGATGTTGAAATATTTTAAACAAATATATACAAGGATGAAATGACCAAATTTATACATAGTAACGTTTAAGATGCAAAATGTTCATGGGTTCTTTAAGTTCTTTACCATCTAAGGTAGATAATTTGTATGCTCCTGATTCAAATTTAGCGGTGATAATGTATGGTCCAAGCCAGTTGGGCTCAAATTTACCTTTAAGGTCCTTAGTTGCATTAGTATTTTTTTGATTTTCTTTTAAAACAAGGTCGCCGATCTCAAAGGATCGATGACGAACTTTTTTAGCATATGATCTTTTAAGCTTGTTTTGGTAGGCACGGAGATGCTCCAAAGCATTAATGCATTTTTCATCTAGGAGTTCCAACTGACTGAGTCTGCCAGCTCGATATTCATCTCCTACTTCGGTATCTTGAAGTAGCAGAGCCAAAGAAGGAACTTCTAATTCAAAGGGAAAAATGGCTTCAGCACCATAAACCAAAACAAAAGGTGAAGTTCCAGTGGGGGTTCGAACACTAGTTCGATAGGCCCACAAGGTTGGATATAACCGAATGTGCCGACCACGGCCAGCTTTATTGACCAATATTTTGAGAATTTTGATTAAGGTTTTGTTAGATGCTTCTGCTTGACCATTACCCTGAGGATAATAGGGAGTGGACCAGCGATGTTGAATCTTATATTTTTGGCATAATTTTTTAACATCTTTATTTTTGAAACAAGTTCCATTGTCAGAGATGAGATTTGCAAGAATTTCGAACCTACAAATGATTTGATTAAAAATAAATTTAGAGACTTGTGTGCCAGTGCAGGAAGCTAAAGGCATAGCTTCAACCCACTTCGTGAAATACTCAGTGGCGGTTATGATGAATTTGTGTCCATCAGATGACACAAGATTGATTTTGCCAATAATATCTAAACCCCATTTTGAAAAGGGCCAAGGAGATGAAATAGCCTACAGTTCTTATGCAGGCGCATGGACAAGGTCAGCATGTTTCTGGCACTTGTCGCAATGGCGCACATAATCATGTGCGTCATTCTCCATAGTAGGCCAAAAGTATCCTATCCTAAGGAGCTTTTTAGCAATGACACTACCACTGAAGTGTCCTCCACAAGATCCATCGTGGGCTTCACTCAAGGATGATTTGGATTCTTCTAAATTCAAACATCTTAATAGGATACCTTCAAAAGATCTCCTATATAAAGTATTGCCAATTATTACAAATCGACTTGCTCGTCTACGTAATAACCGACGCTGGTTTCTATTAGAATTGGCAGGGAAAGTCCCATTTTGAAGAAAATCAAATATATCCGTATACCAAGGTTCAGGAGTAGTTTCATTGATTAGAAACACATCCAAAGGTTCTAAGCATGACTTATTTGAAGCGGGTTCCTGGAGTCGACAAATAATGATAGTGGCATATTCGTCATCTAACTCCAAGGGCAGGAGAGATGTAGCTGTGGCCATAGCATCAACTGCACGGTTGCAAGTTCGAGGAATAGCTTCCAAGGTGACTTGATCAAATAGAGACATTAATTGTAAAACATAGGCTTTATATGGGCGTAGTTTATCATCTCTGGTCTGATAAACTTCATTAATTTGGTTTATAACAAGTTGAGAATCACCAAAAACTAATAGATGTTTAATTTTTAGCGCCAAGGCAGCTCGTAATCCAAGGATTAGAGCTTCATATTCAGCAGTATTGTTAGTGCAAGCAAATGTCAATTTGAAGGAAAGAGGAATAAGATGTTTTTGTGGGGATATTAAAATAATACCCGCACTAGCCCCACTCATGCATCGGGCTCCATCAAAGTATAAGGACCATTGTTCAATATGGTCTGCCTCTAATTGAAGGCATTCATCAGGAAACTCAATGATGAGGGGATGGGTAGACTCTAAGGGTGCAGCAGACTAATTGATCTCGCTATGATTTGACCCTTAACAGACTTCTGTCCTATGAATGTGAGGTCAAAATCGCTTAGAGCAAGAACCCACTTGGCTGTGCGACCCGATAAATAAGGTCGACTCATGAGATACCTTAAGGGATCATATTTAGCAATGACATAGGTTTTCTGACTAAGCATATAATGGCATAATTTTTGCGTAGAAAACACGACTGCTAGACATAATTTTTCTAATGTTGTGTATCAGGTTTCATAACTGACGAAGGTTTGGCTAATGTAATAATTAGCACGTTCTCTCTTTTCATCATCAAGATGAGCTAACATAGCTCCTAAGGCAGAATCTGAAGGTGAAATATATAGGAGAAATGGGCGATCAGGTCTAGGCGATGAAAGCATAGGTGGATTAAGGAGGTATTGTTTGAGAAGTTTAAAAGCTTCTCTACATTCGTCGTCCCAATTAAAAGGGACATCCTTCTTAAGAAGTTTAAGAAAGGGACCGGTTTTGTCCGCCAGCTTATCGATGAAGCGACGGATGGCTTGAAGCTTACCTTGTAAACTTCGTAACTCAGATATATTAGTAGGTGCGGGCATATCAGTGATAGCCACAATCTTGAGAGGGTCAATTTCAATACCACGTAAAGAAACTAAAACCCCTAATAGTTTATCGGACTTAACTCCGAATATGCATTTAGCTGGATTTAATCGAATAAGATATTCTCGTAATCGATTAAAAACTTTTCTCAAATCATCTAAATGGTTATCTTCATTACTAGAGCGAGCTATAATATCATCTACATAATCATGTAGGATATCATGCATCATATCATGAAAAATATAAGTCATAGCTCGTTGATATGTTGCACCTACGTTCTTTAAGCCAAATGGCATCACTTTCCAACAAAAGGTACCCCAGGGGGTAATAAAGGTTATTTTAGCCTGATCTTCAGGAGCTATCCTGATCTGATTATAATCGGAGAATCCATCCATTAAGGACATCATCCCACTCCCGACAGTAAATTCAATGATTTGATCCATGTTTGGAAGAGGAAAATCATATTTAGGGCATGCAACGTTAATATCTCTAAAATATGTGCAAACCCTAACTTTGGTAGCTTCTTTTTTGGTGATTGGAACTACATTTGAGATCCATTCAGCATAATCAATAGCTTGTATAAAAACAACATTCAAGAGTTTTTCTAACTCCCCTTTGACTAGCAGAGCCACTTTGGGATGCATTTTTCTAAGTTTTTGTTTAACAGGTTTAGCATCCGGATGGACCACTAGGTGATGCATGACTACAGAAGGGTCTAGACCTGGCATATCTTCATATGTCCAAGCGAAGACATCTTCATATTCTTTAAGGAATGCAATATATTGTTCTTGTTTTTCTTGACTTAATTCTGATCCAATATTGATTATGTGAGGACTATCCTCAGTTCCAATATTAATTTTAATGACGTTTTCTACTTCCATGTGTAGATCTCTTTCAAAATTAGGAGGGGCGGGTGAAACGCCCAATTCTTGTAATTCTTGTAAGGTTAATTTGGATAATTCATCTTGAGGATTAGTGGCCTCAAGTTGGGCTATAGTTGGTATAGAACCATCAAAATAAAATCCATTGTGTAACATCTCTTCAATAGAGACGTCGTGGAAGATATCTCCTTCCAACTCCTCATCGGAGTCAGCAATCATTTCAGGGTAAGCTATAGATAGCATGTTACATGTAAATGGCTGATTTTTTAGAGGCAAATCATCACACCTATCCAAATAATCTTGATAACATATGAGTTGATCATCATCTTCAAAAGGAAAGGGTTGACCCTTACTAGGAAATAGGCCCACACCACAGTGAGCAGGCCACGGTTCTACCTCGAAAGGTTCTTTCATGCCATTTTGGAAAGGTCCCAAGCCTTTCCATTTATATCCCATTTTAAGCATTATGGGTTTAGCTTTAATATATTCATTGGTAAAATAACATCGAGCATATCCCTCATGATGATTTTTGATATTCCGAGGGATTCTTCCCTAGTCATATCCTTTATAAATGAAGGCACAACTCCCGACTTGATAAATACTTCCCATAGGTTGTGGGAGGCCCAAAGTACGAGGAGATGGCGGCAAGTTATTTAAAAGAATTGAATCTTGCATGAAAGCATTTTTTTTTTTTGATATTAGGATTGTGGATAGATCTAGTAAAAGTTCATCAGAAAGAGCATAAGATGTAGAAGGATCATTCCCTATATCTTTAGATGTGGAAGGTATGATAGATGTTGAAAATGTGGAAGTGTTAAGAGATGGGTCTATAGGTTTTGAAATTATAGGGATAGAACATGAAGGATTGGTTGTAGATTGAAGATATTTTTGAGGTTCTAGAGTGGTTTGTTTAGAATATTGTTGATCTATATATGAGGATGAAATTAATGGAGGGGAAATAGGTGAAGTTATGGGTGTGTGTTTCACAGCTTGTAGATGAAAAATAAGAATTAGGATGTGTGGATGACAGAGAAGGGCAAAATTGCACTCCAACGAGTTCTGCAAAAGCACACATATCAAAGGGTCTAGGGTCACCATGGATAGTGACCAACTGATTTTTAAATTTGAATTTAACACATTGGTGTAAAGTTGATGGGACAGCCCGCATTGCATTGATCCAAGGACAACCCAAGAGTATATTGTACGATGCGGGGCAATGTACAATAAACACGGTCGTATCTAGAGTTCGAGGACCAACTTGCAATGGGATGGTAATAACTCCACATGTTTCTTGTGTTTCATCATTAAAAGCTTTGATAATCATGTCAGTTTTCTTCATTTCATCACTTCTAAAGCCAAATCGTTGGTAGAAGTCAAAAGTGCAAATGTTTAGAGATGAACCATTATCAATCAAGACTCTTTTAACAGCTACATCTCCAATTAGAGCAGTAATATATAAGGGATTATCCTTATGTAAATTGTGTTGTGGGATATCTTTATCCCGAAAGTCAATACAATCAACTTCTCGAGTGATGATAGTATTGGCCATGGCTTCAGGTTGAATGTTTTGAGGTACCATCATTTGGCTTAATGTAAGCATCAACTCATCCCTATGGGTAGGAGAAGATCTTAACAAATCCAAAAGGGAAATTATGGCTGTAGTATTGGATAATTGCTCATTAATATTGTAAGGGGGTTTAGGTTGAACATTGGAAGCATGATTCCCTTTATTGGGATTTTTCAAAATGAATGGAGCTGATCCATCATTCTGGTTTGGTTCTTGTTGAGAATTTTGAGCCTGTTGTCGGGTAACGACTCCAATGGTACCTACAATGTTATATTGAAGACGCTGAACTGGTCTCGGTCGAGCATTTATGGCTTGTTCATCAGGGAGGAATTGATTAGAAGAGGGTCGAGTAGTAACTCTTCTAGGAAATGGTTCTTCTGGAACCATAGCATCTATGATAGGTTGAATAGGATCTGATTCATTTTCAGAACTATTCGATTGGTTTGAAGTGATGTCTATTTCACTTTCAGTATCTGATTCTATATCACTAGAATCTGGAGTTTGAATATTATGTAGGGGCCTAGTCGTAACCATGGATAAGGTTGTGTCAAATATTTGAGGATCATGATTAAGTAAATGTCCGCTAATAGTTCCTACATATCGGGTAGGAGGAGGAACATTATGATGTTCGATTTGATTGGCCACCTCTTTACCATGTCTTGGTAAAGGGTGTTGAAATATGTCTAATGATTGATTAGCATTTTGATTTTGATTTTGGGGAATGGTATTTTGAGCGTTATTAGGAGCATTTTGTTTAGGTTGGAAGGCTTGCACCTCCATTTCATTATTATCAATCAAATCCTGTATTTTATGTTTCAACCTTTTACAAGCGTTGGTAGAGTGTCCAGGTCCTCTATGAAAATCATAGTGTAAGTCAGCTCTGTATCCGGGTATAGTTGGATCAGGTTCCCGGATAGCTGGTAATTGGATCAAACCTCTTTCGAGTAATTGAGGTAAAATAGTTGATAACGGTTGATTCAATCTAGTAAATTCTCGAGGAGGCTTATCAGGCGGTTTCAATATGAATTTTTCTATTGTTTTTGTTGCATTGATATTAGCAACATTTCTATTGTCAGTGACTCCGTCACCAACAACTTGTTTGTTTTTATATTGATTTCTAGATGTTTTCTCATCATCCTTCTTCCTAAGTTGGCCTCTCCTAATGAGGGCATCTTCTACTCTTCGAGCTAAATCTATAGCCTGATCGAAGGTAGTTAAAGTAGCAATTGATAGCTCATAAGATATTTGTTCTTGTAAATTATTGATAAAAATGTCCAACATTTCCCTATAAGGTAGCACAAAGTGCAGTTTTCCTGTCAACTACCTCCATCTAGCTAAGAAATCGGCAAAACATTCATCCTTATCTTGTTTTAAGTTGTATAAATCTTTAATGGTTACATGCCTCTCGATGTAGGCACTAAATTGATGGACAAAAGATTCAGTTGTTTCTTCAAAGTTTCTCAAAGAGTGAGTGGGAAATTGATAGTACCACTCTAATGCCATTCCACCTAAACTTTTCGGGAAAATTTTTAGTAATAGCAAATCATCATGTGATATATCATGACATGCTATCCTAAACATGCGAAGATGCTCTATGGGATCTTCGGTTCCTTTATATATAGGCAGGATAGGCATGGGAAAATGCTTAGGGTAAGGTTGTGCTACCACTATGGGATCCAAAGGTTGACTACATATCTCTCGATAATTGTACGAGGGACGATAAGGATCTATCTGGTCCATACGCGAAGCTAACTGTTTCACCATGGCTTCCAGATTACTAGTTTGCCCACCATATTGGTTCGGTAGGGCATTGATATGGGATTTGTGAGCATATGATGGAGGGACATGAAAATTAGATGCTATGTTGCTATTGTGTAGATTGTTGGTAGGAAAGGTGTTATGAAGGAATTTTGAAGTTGTATTATGTTGTATTCCAGATTGTTGAAAATTGGTGTTTAGCTTCATTTTAGGTTTTTGTTTACTTGAAGCATATTGATCAATAGTTTGGCGAAGTAAAGCAGTGAAGGAAGTTTTCTTTTGTGGGGGAATGATCTTAGGCTCAATAACAGGTTCCTTAGGAGGTTGGGTAACCTATTGTTTTGGCATGTTTTGAATCATAGTGACCATATCTCTATTGGATGGTCCAGCCTTGTCACTTTCTTGATCAATGAAAGACAAGGGATTAGTGCGCACATCAAACATATGTTCCATGGCTGCTTGAGTGTCACTAATTTTCCCTTTATCAATACGAACTGCCATATTAAGGACGCCAATGTTATTATTGAAAAATTTCCAAAAATGATCTACGTTGTCAAAAGCAATAGTTCCATCTAGAGCTACTCTAGGGGATGAGGATCCATCCTCTTTAACATTTTCTTCTTGTTCATTGTCTTCACCTAGGTCATCTTCCGGTTGATCTAGAGTTTCTCCTTCCAGAATTGGATCTTCAGGAAGGACATTTGGGTTTCCAATTTTATCTTCTAACCAATCTTCTTCTTCTCCTTCAATTTGTTTACCATTCCTAAGTTTAGGCATTGTGCTTAATTTAGATTTTAGCAAATATATATATATATATATATATATATATATATATATATATATATATATATATATATATATATATATATATATATATGCAACAAGTTTAAGAGGTATATATTAATTATATACCTACTACAATATTTAAAATGAAATGCTTTGGTTTTTGTTATGTTTTTTAGTTTTTCTTGTTTTTGTAATAATATTGTAAAGATAAACAACAACACAATAAATGCAAGAAATAATACTGAAAGTAATGATCTAGTTTTCTATAAACAATTTATAAATATCATTAATGGGCTCGAGTTCTTCAGGAGTCATGAAGTGTTCTTCTTCAAATTGAAAGTTTTCCTTCAAAAATTTAATGAAAAGAGCTATAGTGATATTGTCTGTCTCAGATGCTGGTTGATAGAAGTAAAGCTCGTGGCAATACTCTCGATATAACATAGCTTGAGGAACTCTATTCCATATTTCCCTATCCGTAAGAACAACATCTTGGTCTTCTACATGACCTAGTAAATGGTGTATAATGGCTGCATTCTCGAGGTATTCCTCGAAGGTGAACAATTTCGAAGACACAAGAGCTCTCCTATAAGCTAACCATCTATGGCAGGCTCTCTGAAGTTCATGATAAAAGACGAGTTGATGAGGATCTAGGATTCTATCTAGGACTAGCCTCTTGATTTGTTTAAGTTTTGTTGACCTAGATGAAATGACACTAAGTCTTCTATCAAGTTCGTCCCACAAAAGTTGATTTCTATCCTGTTTCGTGCACACTAAGCACAGAATTGATTTCTATGGCTGCTAATTGGTTTTCAACATTTACAGTAATTGCTAATATTTTCTTAGGAGCTACCATTTAAACATGATATGCAACTTATTAATTTTAAATGATTTGAAATGCATCTATGTTTTGGTTGTTTTATATATATATATATATTTTTTGTTTGTTTTCAAAAGGTTTAAAATGTATTCATGTCGGGTTCACCAAAATGTATCGCTACAAATTTTTTGCATCCCTACCTTCAGGCTATAGGATCCATTCCCGGAAGGAGGATGGGAAAAGGATGGTGCGGTACCTCGGACTGAGAGGCCTTGCGAAGGTCTCGCCTCTCAAGGGAGGTGTATTATGGTGATTTTTCGACGGATGGTGGGTTCACCAGGAAAAATTTAATGGCAGTTTCCACGCCTAGGTTGGGAATGTGTTTTATGTGTTCAGTTTTATCCTTAAACATTCAAATCCTAGGTTTGGCCAAAATGCGTCTAAGCTATTCTATATGAATATGCAGATTAAATGAATATAGAAGAACAAAATTAGACCAAAAACAGAGAGAATAATATGGATTAAAGATCAATACCTGATCCGGATGTTTGATGAAGATTCTAATTTTTGAAGCAGTCAGGATCGCCTCTGATTTGATAGGATCATCTGCTATCAGACAAGATCGTCTGAGATCTGACGAATTTTTCAGAGACCTGCAAATAGAGAAATAGGTGCAAAACACAACAAATACAACAATGCTAACATAGGGAAACAATGTAAAATGACAATAACAATATCAAACTGAAACTTATAAACAAAAACATGAATGCATTATACTGATTTAATGACAATTATAACTTAATTATGCATTTGATCTAAATGGGTGAACTCCAAGATGCAAAATAATAAGAAATAGACTTAGATTTAACTAAATACAGAATAATGCATAAAATAAAAGGATGAAGAAATGCAAACTCTAGGCACTGATTGCCTCAATGTTGACTACAGTCTAAATCATCTCGCATTGGTACGAAATCATCTCGAATTGAACAGGATCGCCTTCGATCTAAACAGGATCATCTGCGACGATGTAAGGTTGCTCCGGCTGAAAAATACTAAGGTACCTGCAACAAAATTTGAATAGAACTAATGCAAATAGCAATTTAGGATGTCTTAATCCGTGTGAAGTTAAGTTACAGGAATTATCAGCCAGGGGGATGCTAAGGGGAGGGCTTAGGATTAAATAGGCTTAGGAGGGAGGTTAGGAGGTTGGAGATCATCCCTGTTTGGGAGATCTCCAATGGGGAGGGTCTCTAACGATGCAGACACACTTCTGATCGGATTAGAGACACCGTTGGAATAGAGACTAATTATGCAAAATCAATTTTGAGACAAGATCATATGGACATCCTAGCCCAGACGAAATCATCCAATCTGAGGCGATATCGTTTGATCGGCGACAATATTGTCAAATGGTCAAAACAACCTCTAAAAATTGCGCGGGAAAGGAGGAAACGGATTACACGGTGGTTTGGGAGCGGTTTTGGAGGTTAAAATTTGAATTTGAATTATTTACTAGAGTAAGTGTAATTATTAAGGTTTTACTGCGCCAATTTTAGGGTGCTACATAAGAAAACCTCTCTTCCAATAACTTATTTAGGTATTCCCATAAATATTCAAAGGCAGAAAAATAAAGATTGGAATTGGTTGTTGGACAAAGTCAAGAAGAAAATTGGAAAGTGGACCAGCAAGCGGCTTTCTTATGGGGGTAGAATCACCTTGGTAAAATCAGTCCTTCAAGCTATTCCTATTTATGTTTCTTCCATTTTGAATATTCCAAATACTGTTCTTCGATAATTGGATCAAATCAGTCATCATTTCCTTTGGAGTGGTACTAAGGAGAAAAGAAAATGGGCCTTGGTGAAATGGGATACTTTGTCTTCCTAAGAGTGAATGGGGGTTAGGTTACGGTATTCAATTAATAACAAAAATGCTTTAGCTGCTAAATTATATTGGAGTATGTTGCATAACCCCAATGCTCTTTGGGCCAATAATCTTCATGCTAAATATGCTGAGAACAAAAGTCCTGAAGACCTTGTTCGCTATCAACTTCCTACCAAAGGTTCTCCCATTTTAGCAGTTCTTAAGACTGGTGAGGATTTGATAAAGAAAAAATTATTTTGGATCATTCATAATGGTCAACATGCAAATTTTTGGATAGATTCTTGGGATGGTCACAAGCCTTTGATAACTCAATTTCTCGATTGGAGGCCTTGTATGGAGGAGCTACACCGAGATAATTGGATAAAGGTGTCTAATTATTGTCAGTACCATACGGGTAATTCAAAGGTTGGTAGATATTGGATCCCTATTGAGGAATGGCCTATTAAAATCCCATAAAGGCAAAGACAAGATATCCAAGGCATCCTTCATATGAGATCCCTCTCTTGGTCCCATGAAAAAGATTTGTTTGGATGGAAAAACACTACTAAGGGTGAGTATTCAGTTGCTCAAGGTTATTTGACCTTATTCCATAATAATCCCAACCATTCTTCTGACATATTTTCTCAATTGTGGGCTCAAAAGCTCTGGCCTATAGTGAGGTTCTTTAATTGGCTTGTATTGCATCGTAGGGTGCTTACTAGTGAGCAACTTATGAAGCGTGGTTTTCATGGCCCTTTTAGATGTGAAATGTGTGAAGAGAATGTAGAAAATATCAACCATATTTTTATTGAGTGTACTTTAGCCTCTGAGCTATGGAGGAGAATGGCCAATTTACTTGGCTTGCAGTGGTCCAATTTTTTTACTTTTGAACAACTTTGGAGGGATTGGCCTAATCAAGAGGGTGTTGATCATTTTATTAGGTAGATAGTTTGGATGGGTTCTATCATTCTTCTTTGGAATATTTGGAATGAAAGGAACAACCAAATTTTTAATCAAGATAGTAAGGATATTCACTATATTTGGCAAAATACCATATCCAACTTAGTTGAATCAGTCCATCATCTCCTTAATCACCCCTAAAACTCCCACCAAATATGGGATCAAGTGATGCAAAGATTGAATATTAAACCTTCTAAGGGCAACCATATTAAAGGGAATGTGAGTATTAGTAAATTGGATAGGAATAGAAATTGGCAACCTCCTCCTAAGGATTTTGGAAAAGTCAATACTGATGGAGCCTCTAGAGGGAACCCTGGAAAAGCTAGTGTGGGAGGAATTGGTAGACTTTCAGATGGCTCCCTGGTTTTTACTTTTGCTGAGAATTTGGGTATTCTTTCCAATAACCTTGTTGAGGGGTATGGTATCCTCAGAGGTCTTCATAAGGCTACTAAGGTTGTATGGGAAAAGGTGATAGTTGAGTCTGACTCTCAACTTATGATTAATCTCTTGAAGAATCCTTCTAAGAATCATAAGGTGGATTGGAGAATAAAAAGAATTATTTAGAAGATTCAATTAATCCAGATGGGATTTTTGAAAGTTGATTACAATCATGTGGTCATAGATCAAAACAAGAGTGCTTATGCTTTAGCTAATTGGGCTTTGGACAAAGGTGATCTTACTTGTTATGGCCACCCTCCTATATGGTGGGCTTCTCAAATTAGGGAAGATCTTCTTTCTATCATTTCTTTGGATGGCTCCAGTTCTGAAGGTACCTAGTTTCTTGTTTTTTTTTTTTGCTTCTCTTTGGTTCCTTCAGTTTTTTTTAGTTCCCTAGCTCATTTTATTCTTTATTTTGTTTCCTCTGTTGATTCTTGCCTTAATAGTCTTCTGGTCTAGATAGGTCTTTGTTTTGTTTATTTTTTATTTCTTTTTTCCTTTTTGTTTTTTTTGTTTAGTTTTTAAAGGTGGGTGGGTTTTTTTATTTTGTTTTGTTTTTATGTTATTTGTGTTGTTCTTTGTTGTTCTTGTGTTTTTGTTGTTTTGTTTTTTTTTTTTATGTTTTTTGTTATTGTTCTTGTGTTTTTTTTCGTTCTTGTTCTTGGGTTTCTCTTTGTTTGTGTTATTTCGTATTTTTTTTTTGGTAATTATTTTAATATATTAACAGTGGGTTTTTATAGAGGATCCCAAAACCTTATGTACAAAATTAGCCAAATATCTAATGATGTATCATACCTCTTGGCTGTAAATATAAGTCTAATTGCAAGTAAAACAGACCTAAGACAAAAAACTTGGAGGCTACAAAAAAGGCATTTAGGCCTGGAAAACCAAAAAATGAAACGGGCTGATAGCCTACAGGGCACCAAATCTGGTGCGTCTTGGAAACTTGAAAACAAATAGCTTTGGAAATAGGACTGCGCTTCACAAGACACTTGCACCCACAATCGCCCAAGGGATTGGACAGAATTGCCACGCTACCCCGATACTCCTCGGGAGGGGCCTTCCGAAGTCTGTGCGAGGAAAGCCTCATGAAGGGATATCAGCTCTGGCCAATATTTCCACCTCGGATGGGAAGCGAGACCGCCACACGACCGAACACGTGGTCGCGAGCCCTTTGTTGGCCATGTGGTCAGCCACGCGATTGCCTTCTCTAAAGATATGATTAGCTTTCCACCTGCCACATTGGGAAAGAAGCGTTCTTGCCTCAAGAACGATGTTGTAGACTCTCCAGGATGGATTTTTGGTGCCAAGGAGGTAATTGACAATGTTGAGCGAATCACCTTCAATAATTAGAGGCCGAGGATCCTCAGAGAGAATCTGGATACCTTTCAGAGCACCTCGGGCTTCGGCATAGTGATTCATCTGGAAACCCAGATCTTCACAGTAGGCTATCACAAGATTCCCATCATGATCTCTAACAACACCCCCAGCACTAGCGGGCCCAGGATTACCCTTAGCCGCTCCATCAAAGTTTAATTTAATCCACCCCATGGGGGGCTTGGTCCAAATAACACTTCTTCGACAGGGCCCTTTAACAACATCCGAAGACGACCAGAGATTCATCTTTTTGAAAATCGCTTCTTCGCTCGAAAGGTGGGGACGGGGACTGGGAACAGCATTAGAGTTCTCGATGGCATAGGATAAGGCCCTTTGAGCGATAGAAGGAGGCACTTTAGGGGTTCTACCAAAAATTTTGGCATTCCTCTCTAACCAAATTTGCCAAATGGAATGATGGAAGGAGGCCTCAAGGAGGAAGCGGAGTTTAGGATTCTTGAAAGGATTAGGCCATTGATGGAAAGCATCTCTGAGGGAGCGGGGAGAGCACCAGAGGATTTGGAAGGAGGATAGGACAATGCTGAGAACCGAGTGGGAAAAAGGGCAGTGCAGGAATAAATGATCCCTCGTCTCGCAATCCGCTAGACACATGTAACACCTGTTGGGGAAGGCAAAACCTCTCTTGTGAAGGTTGTCAATGGTTAAGGCTTTGTTGTGGAAAGCGATCCACGCAAAGAAGTTGACTTTAGGGATGACCCCTTTCCTCCAGACAGTTTTCCATCGGTAATCCAGGGCAGTCTTGCTGGTAAGAAACTCATAGGCTGATCTAACAAAAAAAAGACCATCATCCATACCACTCCAGATGATTCTGTCAGTCCTCCTAGTAGATGGAATTAGAACCGATTGGAGGATGTTTGCTAGAAAGGTAACCTCAATATTAAACCCTTCCACGACTGGAAGCTTCCACCGAGGAAAGCGGGTGCTCCGGTCAATGAAATCTGCCACCCTGAGTTGGGAGTTTGGGTCGGTAAGCCCTCTCAGCCCAGCAAGGTCCGCCCTCGACCCAAGGTCTTCCTCGGATGCCCACCTATCCTTCCAAAAGAAAATGAGGTTGCCATCACCCAAGATCCAGTGGGCTCCCAGGCTGATCAAATGCTGGGTTTGGAGCACAGATTTCCAAAAAGCCGACGCAACGGGGGTGGTCTCAGCATCAAAGAAGGAATTGGAGCCAAGATACTTCTTTTTAACCAGCTTAACCCACTCCACCGGGTCGCTAGATAGAATCCTCCAAGCATGCTTCGTGATCAGAGCAGAATTCATAAGTCTTGATCTTCTCATCCCCAAGCCGCCTTGGTCAATCCGTGAGCACACCTTGTCCCAGGCAACAAGAGGGATTCTAGATTTCTCTTCGTTTCCAGACCACAGAAAGGTCCTCTGAATCTTCTCAATTTTGGAATGAACAACAACTGGAAGCATGAACACCGACATAAAGTAGGTCGGGATCCCCTGAAGACAAGCTTTGGTAAGGGTGGCTTTCCCAGCTTGCGATAGGAGTTTGCCCTTCCAGGTGCCAAGTTTCCTGTGAAGGCGCTCCAGGATCATGTTCCACATACCTCCACTGGCATGACCATTGTAAGACAAAGGCAACCCCAGATAGGACGTAGGCAGGGAATCAATAGTGCATTCAAGAATTCTAGCAATCCGGAGTTGCCTACGCAGGGGAGTATTAATAAAATAAATTTTGCTCTTGATGTAATTGACCTTTTGCCCGACAGCTTGCTCATAACGGGAAAGGATCCGCTTGAGAGATTTGGCTTGGGCAACAGACGCCCCAGTGGAGATGAGGGTGTCATCCACAAATTGTTGATGAGTGACAGGTTCAACTCTAGAAGTCGACAGAATGCCATAAATCTTGTTCTGAAGAAGAGCCTCTTTCATGGACCAGCTCAGAACCTCCGCCAGAAGAATGAAAAGGATAGGAGACAACGGGTCGCCCTGTCTGAGGCCTCTGGCACTTTGGAAATACCCAACAGGGGACCCGTTGACCAGGACAAAAAAAAAGGGAGTGGATATACAGCTATAGACAAGGTCAATCCAGTGAGGATGAAAGCCGAACTTGAGGAGGACTACACACAAGAATCTACGATCAACCCGGTCAAAGGCTTTGTTCATGTCGAGCTTAAGAAAAAGAGTAGCATTCTTGGAGCGGTAAGCAGAGTGAAGGGTTTCATGGACAGTGATGACACCATCAAGAATGTTTCTACCTTTAACAGTGCTTCCCTGACAAGGATCAATCGGGAGAGGGAGGACGGGTTTGAGTCTATTGGCTATAGACTTGGTGAGAATCTTGTAAAAAACATTACACAGGCTGATGGGCCGATAGTCAAAGAAAATTTTGCAGGTGGGAGACTTAGGAATGAGGGCGAGAAAAGTGGAGTTGAGTTTCGGGTGAATGGATCTGGAAGCTTGAATAACCCGAATAGCATCGCATACATCCGGACCCACAACATCCCACATGACTTGGAAGAAACGGGGGGGAAAACCATCGGGGCCAGGGGCCTTGTCTGGTTGCATGGAGAACAAAGCTTCTTTAATCTCGGACGAGGAAAAGGGTTCCAGAAGCTTGATGCTTACCTCATGGGGAACTTTAGTCAGAAAGTTGGCAAGCAGAGATTTTTGGACCTGAAAGTTGCTGTCGGGAGGAGTGCCAAGCAAATCCTGAAAAAAGTCAACCGCTTCGCTCCTGATTTCCTCTATCTCCCTGGTAACGCGCCCATCCTTGCAAGCCACTTCTCTGATCTTGTTGACCCCTCTGTGCCTCATAGTAGACGCGTGGAAGAACCTCGTGTTGGAGTCTCCATTCTTCAACCAAAGGTCACGAGATTTCTGGCGCCAGAAAATTTCCTCCCTAGCGAGAATAGAATGAAAATCCACCAAAAGGCTCCGCTCTTCCTCCCTGAGACCCTCAGTGTAACCTTCGAGTTCCATCCTTTCCTCCAAAACCTTTAGGTTCTCCGAAATGGATTTTTTGGACTCAAAAATGTTGTCGAAAACCTCTTTATTCCATATCTTCAGCTTCTCTTTGACCATTTTGAGCTTTAAAGCCACTCTTTTAGGAGCGCTTCCTTCCACCTTCAGTTGCCACCACGCTGAAACCAATCCTTTGAAATCCTTGTGAGAAATCCACATGGATTCGAATCTAAAGGGGGTCTTAAAAATAGGCCCATCGTCCACCTCCAAGAAAATAGGGTTATGGTCAGACCCAATCCTTGGTAGGGCCGAAAGGATAGCCCCGCCAAGGATGGGAATGGCTTCTTGGGAAATGAAAAATCTGTCGAGCTTAACTTGAATCAAGCTGCTCCCAATCCTTCTGTTACTCCATGTGAAGGAAGCCCCTTTGAGTTTGATGTCAAGCAGGCCATTAGCAGAGACAAAATCCCTGAAGTCCTCCAGGCTGCGGCTGGAATGGTCGGACCCTCCTTTTTTTTTGAAGGATGAAGGGGACAATTGAAGTCACCCCCTAAGACCCAAGGAAAATTACTAAAATTCTCCCTCATCTGAGAGATAGCTTTCCACATTTTTGCTCTCTCTATGGCAGAATTTGAAGCATAAACGTTGGACAAAATCCAGGAAAAATTGGTGGTTTTGGACTGGAACAACACATTGATGATTCTGTTGGAGGTTGACAACAGGCTGCCCTCAAAACTCGTTGGATCCCACAGAACCATGAGCCCTCCCGCTGTTCCCACAGCAGGGCTGGACAGACAATTTGCCTTGGCCCAAATGGCCTTCGCAACTTTATCAGAGGAGATAGCATCGAGCTTGGTCTCTTGCAAAATAAGGATGGAAGGGTTAGTCCTCTTACGGAGATCAGCCACTAACCTTCGTTTGGCTACACCGTTCAGTCCTCTCACATTCCATGAGAGGACTTTCATCTGGACAGTTTGAGGTTTTTCTTGCCTCCCCTTCCTTGTTGGGGGGGAGGTTTTGATGCATGCGCTTCATCCGTCTGAGCGTCAAAATCATCCAAAAATAGCAAACGTTGGGTTCCATTTGCAACGTCTATTGTTGTCTCTTTGTCTCGCCTGTCTTTGTTAGGAGGATGGCCCTGCTTCCTCTCACTACCAAAATCCACACTTTGCTTTTGGCTCCTCGTATTTCGGGGGCTAATATGACCGGACTGTTCACCCCTCCTACCTAGGAGGTAATCTTCTAGCAGTGTCTGCGACTGGTTGAAATCGGGATGGCCCTGGTCTTGGAGCAGAGAATCATACTGAGTAATAATTTGGGATGGGGTCCGATCCTTCTCCTCCTACGATTCACTTTCCAGGTGGGAGTCTGCTCCTTGCTGATTGTCAACTCCAAATTGTATAGAGTCCGATTGGAGGGTGGGATTCTCTTCAGGCTGAGGGACATCGATGCGGTCCCTGGTGGGGCCTGAAGACTCATGGCCCTTCACGTTTGGAAGATTTTACTGCTTCACCTGACCATCACCATGCTCCAGGGGGTTACAGGTTTCACGCTTCTGCTTACTCGGATTTTGAAGAGGACAATGGGACTGGAGGTGCCCTTGGGATCGACACTGGGGGCAAAAAGCTGGTCTATTTTCATAGACAATAGCTTGTTTATGAAGAATGGTACCTCCAGACCGGAGAGTGATGGAAGTCGAAAGTTCCGCCTCCAGATCCATCAAAACGCAAAAATGGGCTTGGACGAACCTTGTTCGAGCTCGGGTGGGAGGGTCAATGGTGACCAACTCCCCTATGGAGCACGCAATACCTCTTATAACATTTTCATGCCATCCGAAGAGGGGAAGACTCGGGAGCCTAACCCATATTGGGGCAATGTTGATGTTCTGGGTGTCAGGATTGAAATCCATGCCCCACTTCCTAAGAAACAAACTTCTGCGGCCTAGGAACCATGGGCCGCCAACCAAGATTTTACAGTAATCCTCCTTATTGTTCAGTCTAATAGCAAAAAAACCTCGGGATAGGGCCGCCAGCTCCATATGACCAGAGGTCCTCCATTTTCTTGCCGCCCACTTTCGGATGGTCTCCATGTCGGGACGGCCGCCAATGAACTTACCTATGAGGGTAAATTTCTCAAACTCCATGAAGCTTGAAAGGACTTCCACCGGGATGTCCAGCTCGTCCCCAACCGAAAACAACTCCTTGGTAGAAAAGTCGTTTAGGGTTTCTGAAGCCGCTGCCTGGGCATAAGACTTATGTGGCCCACCTCCCCCTTTGTCTGGTGGGTCCTTACCCTGACTGACATCGACGTCAGCCCGATCTCCTTCATTAGGCAAGGACGCCTCCGAACCCCCGGACTCCTGGTGCCCTCCGACTGCTCCGCTGCGCCCAAGGATCGAACCGTTGCCGCTCCCGATCTCCCCCGCAGAGGACTTCCCGCCCATCGTCATCCCCCTATTCTCCCAATCACTTAACTTCAACACTGTCGGCTTGTATCTGTTGTTGTGCAAGTAAATTCTTTTTTGGCTTGTTTCCTATGGAGCCCTCATAGTTCAGTTATTTCGTGTTTTTATGGGTGAGTGTTTTCTATATTTTTTGTTTGTTTTTTATTGTCTATTGTTGGTTGTTTTTTATTTTTATTTTTGTTTTATTTTTTAATTTTTTAGGTTTTGGTTGTGGTTATTTTTCTTGTTTTTTTTTAGGTTATGTCGTTGTAGTGTTCTGTTGTTTTTGTCTTGTTTGTGTTTTGTTATGTGTTTCTTTTGTTTTTCTATGTGGTTTGTGTTGTGGTTTATTTTATCTTATTGTGTGTGTTTGGTTGTGATTTTGTTTTTGACACACTCAAGGAGCATGTTTTTTATTTTATTTTATTATTTTTGTTGTTATCTGCTTATTTTTAATTGGGTTTGTGTGTTTGTTTACTCCTTGAGTGTGTCAAAGGTGGTAGGCCAGGTCCGAGTCCTGGGTGTTTTTGGTGGAATGGATACCCCTGCCTCCTTGGGTATTACCTGAAAGTGGCATCCCTTTTGGGATGTTTTCCACACAAAAAAAATGCAAATAGAAAGGATACAAAGCTTGAACAAGAATGTAATTTGAAAACTAGGGTTAGGGGATAAATAAATTTTCCCAAGCTAATTTGACATGAAATGCAAGTTAAATAGAATTATAAAAATTAGAATAGAATTCAAAACAAATATGAAATAGAATGTAGAGGGCACACAAAATGAAACCCTAGGGATTTGAGATGAACAATCACCCCGAAATCTAACTGGACTAAATTCATGCCATGCAGGATACCATTCATGGATTTGGTAATAGAGCTAAAATGGATGTAGAATTATTGACAATAAAAAGTAGAGATTTTGTTGAATCTACACCCTATATAATATTGGGCATGAATTTACACAAGAATATTTAAAACCCTAAGATAAAGACCAAAATGCAATAGAACATAAACTAGAATGAATGTGTGAACTAATGAATGCAAAGAAATAACTTGGTGATCTCATGGAAGAAGCAAGAGCAAAGGTGGAATACCTCTCCTCCCTCAAGAAGATAAATTATCATCAAGGCTTTCCCCACTTGTCAAATAACAAGGAACACACCAATAGTAGAACATAAAAGCACCAAGAGCACTTGAATACAAGCAAACTCTAATTTCATATGAAATATTTGATAGCTTAATTGTGGAATAAATTAGGGAGAAAAAAGGGATCCAATCCCTTTATTTATAAATATTTTGGAGGACTAAAAGGTGGAAAAAATGAAACTTAATCTTGATTTGGCTGATGCCCTAAAAGGGTCAACTTAAAATTTAGGTTTTTGAAGAAAAACCCTAGATTTTCTAAATCCACGCCCCATAAATTACTAGATATAGATTTGGTCAAGATCACAAAAATCAATGAAAAAAAAGAGAAAAAAGGGTCAAAATTTCTCCTAGAAAGTTTGAGAACCTCTCAAAGGAAACCCAAGGAAAAATGACTCATATAGGTGGTCAATTTTTTGTGTCTATAGGATTCCATGATAGGAGGTGCTTCTAATTTCCTTGAATGGCCTCATGGCATTCTTGTTCCTTGCATCGACATGTCCACCTTAGAAGGGATCAATCCTCAATGATGTATAACCAAAATAGAAGGTCTTATCCATTTGTACCATATTACCAAAGTAGGTCATGTTATATTAGCAACTTATAAGTTGGATACCCAAGATTATTAATGGTTGTTGTGGAAGTTCCACCAACATGGTGGTCTTATTTTGTGGCTTAACTTGAAATAAAAAATTCTCTAAAGTCTTGACAATGGATATTCTACATCATATATGGATTATATTATGAAAAGTAATAAAATAGGTATAATGGAGGAGTATTGATTTGATTCCACATGTATGCTCACCTATACCTATCAATTGAGTCTAATAGTGGTGGTATCAACTTTATGCTATGGTCTCAAGGATAAAATTTGGAAGGAAGTCAACATGCTCAATCCCTATACTCTTGATGATGCAAAAAATGTAGCTATGGTAGTAGGACAAAAGCTCCAAGATTTTGGTCCTCGTATAAAAGTGACTTGAACTATCATTGTCCTTTTTCAAATAGTGAACATTATTAGGGATTTTTTAATTTCAAATGCCATTCTTACGATCCCTAATATTAGGCTTGTGAATAATGTTGTAACTTTCAATAAGAATATGTAGGCATAATAGTATGTGAATATGAATATTTATTATAGTAAGAATAACTAGCATAACTAGATGAAGCAGAATAGGTCGATGATACCATGATTTTATTTACTCATGTGCTTATGGGGCTCCAAGATCACCACACTATCAAGGTACAAGGATTTATTAAAGGATAGCATGTCAATGTGCTAATTGATTTAGGTAGCACCTATGAATTTATAGATAGTTAGACAATAAATTCATTGGGCTTGTATATCAATAATTTTAATGGAGATATATTTTAGGTCTTAATTACAAATGGGGGTGTTAATATATGGATCAAAAGACTAAAGTTAACATCCAAATTGGAGATTATACATGAGTGGGAAATCTCTTTTCCATGAACCTAGGAAGTGCAAATGTCACTGTGGGAGTAAAATAACCATCTCAACATGATGATATCACTATTAATCTATAGAAATTATATGTCAAGTGGATAGAGAATGCAAGGGTCATTTGTCTTAAAGGAATCCAACGCCTTCCCTCCAATATGATTAAATCACATAACATGCAAAATATATTTAAGAATGGTGATTGAGGATTATTTTCCCAAGATAGTTGCATGGAGGTTCAGTCCTCAAATTTACCTCTTCCAATACTCAATGAAAAATGTCAATCACTATTTATCTTGAAGTAGTATTGCAGTCTAAAATTTCTCATATTTCCAATAAAATTGATTATTTTATCATAAAATTGTATGAAATTATAGAAAAATATGTTGCATGGGATTTTGAGAGCAATTTCCTGTATTTTCCAACTTTGAGGACAAATATTTTTGGAGGGAGCCATGTTATAGTTCCAAATAGCCATGTCAGCTATCTTTATTAACTTGGGCCCTATGTTTAGTTAGTTGGCCCTTAAGCAATAGGGTTAGTGTTATTATTGATTTTATCTATAAATATGAAGAACTATGTGATAGTTTGCATCAAAGAATATATTTGGATTCAAGTCATGTATTTTGCACATATGGAACTTCACCCTCTCTAAGTGGCTATAGATTTAAACTATTTTACATTTAGAAATTGAATTATATTCTATTTGATATGATATTAAGTGGGTTTGAGTTAGTATTTCATTTAGTCAAGTAATTTGTACATTACTGGATTATTGTTACTTATTGTTGTAATATTAAAGTAGTTATTCAACAACTCACAAGTAGGCTTCTTGAACTTGTAGGAGGCATAGTTAGGGCTATTCAACAAGAACACATGATGATCTATAAACATTCTACCAAATTAAAAAAATTGCATGTAGTTGTGATCATAAACAATAAAATCATAAACAATAAAACCAATACAAAAAGCTCAAAAAATCATGTGATCTAAAGAAAAATGCATAAAACACTTTTGTATGCAAAATTTATTACTTTCAAAAGTTTGAACCTAAAATTTAAAAAATTACCTCTAAAACCTTTGAAAGAATTATTATTTTTCAATACCTACAACAAATGGGAGGCCAACACGTGTTTTTACATGAGTGGATAAGAGGGTAATTATTATACATTGACTATGCATCATACCAGTGAATATCATGATGTCACTTGTCATAATCTGATTTTCTATCTTTTGTATGAACCATATTGAGAAAATTTATCATTATCTAATTCACTCTAAAATAATTTTATCACCAATTTTGCTACTTATTATGCAAGCCACTTTTCAATTTCAATTATATTGAAGAATTTTATTAGTCAATCTAATTTTTATAGGTGCCAACTGCCATATGGACTACCATGTTGGCCACTATATGGACCACCATTTTAGCCCAACTAGAACACACCATGTTGACCCTTGCATCGACATATTCCATGTGTTTCTTTTATATGCATACCATATCAACACCCTCATAGACTACCATATGTTACCCTATATCATCAATTACCACATGTTTCCTTAGGAGTTATGTATTTGGTGCCATCTCAAATATATGGATTTCCATGCATTGCCTAGGGATTTGTCCTCAATGTTACAGAATGCCATGTTGCCTTAAGACATGTGCATCTAGTGCCATATAAATTATATAGACTACCATTTGTCACCTTAGAATGCATATATATGGTTCCATTTTAGTTGTATGGGATACCATGTATTGCCTTGAAAAGCATGCAATTGTTATATCTTTGTTGTATATATTACTACATGTCATCTCAAAAAGATGTGCTTGATTCCATAATTGTATAAAATACCATTATCATCTATATGGACCCACCACAACATCAACCACATCATATACCATTTTAGGTTCCATTTCATCTACCATGTCATCATCCATATTGGGTGCCATGTCATCCACCACATAATCAAACATGTTTAATGTCACACCATCTACCATGTCAAGTGCCATGTCATTGCATGCAAAAGCAAAGGGGTTGTTGAAATCATAAAAATTAGAGAGAGTATTTGAACTCATGACCTCCAATAAGAAAATCATTGTCTAATATCCTACTAGCCACATCTCCAAATACACAAGTTGAGAGGATATAGACAAAAATTAAGGTTAAATTAAACTTCACTACTATCGACATCCCTTTCCTATGTGCATGATGTGACCCTATGATAACATGACATGGGAACATCCAATCAAACACCTTCCCAACCATTAGATGAAATATTTGCAATTATATTTTAATTTTAAAATTTATGATGGAAATGCCATTTTTTTAGACACAATAGTACCTGGAAGCAAAATGATAAAAAGTTTTGAATTGTGACCCCCATAAATATTGAAAAGAATTTAAAATTGCTAATTATTCATCCATATCTACTATAGTTTTACCTACACAACCATCTTATCAAACACAACCAATCAAACATTCTTCTCACTCCTATATAGCGAAAACATTGCCAAAATATTTTTGTAACTTTGTTAAGTAGGCTTGGAGGTCTTTGCTAAGCATGAAAGCCTATCCATGACTTATTTAGAACCGAGGGTCTGTCTAAAAAAAATTAGCCTCTTATTTTCTAATTTTATGACAACCAAGCAATATCTCCTCTCAATAGTGTTGCTATTGGACATCAAAATTTGGAAGAGAAAAGGAAATGATTTTATTTTTTTTAATACATAAAAGAAAAATGAGGTTTTCAAAAAATATTGAAAAACTCAATTCTAAAACTAAGGCATCCATCTAGTCATAAAATTTAATAAAATAATATTGAGTACTAGTGAGAGAAAAAAATGAACCTACCAATGAATATTTCTCTTACAATATATCTATCGATTCCAATGAGATCCTTGTGATCCAATCCACTAGGTTTTTTATTAGAAACCCTTATTTATATTACATAATATTATTAAAAAAACTCTTCACACTCATAGAAGCAATAAAAAATAATAAATTCACACCCACTCTAATGTCATGTTAGATTTTATAGTAGTTTCTAGAAACAAATGGAATCAAACATTACCTAGTATTGAATGTCAAAATACACGTCATATGAAAAACTATTAATGATGGGTTTTTGTAGACATAAAAATATATTCACTCAAATAAAATCAAAATTACTCTCAAGTCAATAAGAAAATGATCAATAATGAGAGGTATTTATACCCAAGTACATGTTACCTTTAGATCAAGGTTATGAGACTGATCCTTAGGAAAACATAACAAAAAATTAGTCCTACCCTTAAAAGAAGATTAACCATCGTCTCTTCCAATAGTATGAGAGGGTATATATACCTAATTACAAGTGACCTCTAGGTCATAATTAAGAAACTAACCTTTAGGTTAAATAATATAACATTACAAAAACAACACATGTATAAGGTGTATAAGGATCCAAAGGGAATATACAAAGAATACAATACAAAATACATTATAACTTAAATTGAAGTTTCACCACCACTTATTTCAACACCCCCTTAATCTAAAATAAGGGATATGGAGAGAGACACATATTAATCATCCCCATTAAGGGATATTCTCTTATGCCAAGTCACTTTCACATGCACACAAATTGTACCTTAGGCATGAACATGATCAGGATATTTGTTATATACTTTATTAATGATAAAAAATAGGGTCAAGCACCCAATGGTCATAAAGCCATCACATATAGTGCATAAAAATCTTAGTGTACTTGGTTCAATTATCTATATTTTAAACAAGATGTATGGTTCTCTAATTTTCACAATGAAGAGTAATAAGGTAGGGTTAATGTATTTCCACTTGCTCTAATATCATAAGCACCCGCTAATCATAGCATAGACTAAACATTGTATGAACCAAATTGCTCTGATTCAACCTCTAGAGTAGGCTGGTATTCCTTTTCAACTTAATATATTTTGACTCTTTTTAGCACAAAATGATAAAATATTGGGAATAGGGATTAAAGGGTTAGAAATTTATTAATGAATAATGAATAGGTGAAGCTAAAAATAAATAAATCCACAAAGAACCCCAAAAAAAATCAATTTACAGAAGTAATGTCTAAGACTAACAACATTAAAAACTCAATAATAATCTATATCAATGGATTTTTAACACAATTAAGGAATTATTTCAAACATATAAGAATAAATTATCCAAATTAGTAGAATAATATCAATTCCTCGACTAACATAAATAGAATTCCCATAAGCATGCATATATGTACCAATTATCTCAATCTTCTCTAAGTCAAAAATCCAAATTAACAGAATAAACTAATCATAGCAGAAGTAGTAGAAATAACTTCATAGAATTATGATTAGCTAATAACACATATACAAGTTCAAGGTAAACATCCCTGGTAATGCTTCTTTCATTAATTTACAAGAAATATACACGACAGTACAAGCAAAAACTTCAAAATCGATGCTTGAAAATGAGGCTTCAACCTCTATTTATAATTTTACAATCAATTTTTATTTTTGAGCATTACAAGGATTTTCTCAATTCTTGATTTTATAGCAACTTGCCATCGGAGTGCCATCCAACTATATATTCTTGATTAGTTACAATAGGACTTAGACCAGAATCATTCTCCATAGTTCATGGTTCTTGTGATCTTCTCACATTCACTAATTGTATAATTGAATATGGTTGAACAAGGATATTCTGGAAGCTTTTGGATAATCAATGTTGATTCACATTTAATGGCATCACTCTGGCCTTCTTTGGATTTATGTCATATGTAGTTGCACATAAATGCACTAAATATCCTGAATTAGAAAGGGATTTAACCCTTGTTATTGATATAAGAGTAAACAAATATGATTAAAAGACATGCAACCATTCTCTACCTTAATATCTTTTGAAGTGCATGAAAACAACATCTCCTCTTCTATTCAATACAATAGTCGAAATGAGAGCTCATGGATTCAAAATTTTTCCCATATTGGTGTGTTTATCTTATAGCACTTAACACTCCCTTATTTCTTATCATAGCTCAGTGATTTTCTAAAATGTGAGGCCTCGTTTATATCTTGCATGAAAATGTAATGCTCTATGACTTTAAGACTTCCCTTGATCATGAAGTAAATTTATGATTTTGTGTCCTCTTAGTCTATAGCAAGTTTCTGCATTTTTGTGCACAATTCAAAGAATGGTGGTCAAAATGATTGGATCCTTATTTTACCTTATTTTCGTCCTTTTCCATGATTTTATATTTTTCAGTGGTTCACTAATCTACTTTACAACCCTTCTCTAGCACACTTTTCAGATTTTTGTGGCTTTAACAAAGGAATTTGGTTGGTGTAGTTAGATCTCCTTTTGCCTTATTTTACCCCTTTTCAATGATTTCATGTTTTCTCTCCCACTAGAATTGTTTGCATGATTTATTGCTTTTTGAAACTTTTCAAATTTACGTAGAGTTAACAAAGGAGCTAGTGGGTTAGTGAACTTTTAAACGATTTTGGCTATTTTTCTCGAAATAGCACTTTTCAATGATTTTCTGTATTTTGCTTTTACCATTCTTTTGCTCGCGTGCTTTTCAGTTTTTTTTTGCCTTACCAAAAATTTTTGGTCACCACGGATGGATGCAATTTTTCCCATTTTTGGTATTTTTTCACAAAATTATGTTTTTAGCGCTTTCCTATTTTTTGCATGCCTAACAAAGGAAGCAAGGAAAAATGACTGTTTGCACCCTTTTTGCTAAAATATCACAATTTTATTTTTTTTAATAAAAAAGGGGAAACCAATGATTTTGCATTTTCTTTTTCCACACTTAGCCATTTTTTGCAAATTTTGGGTTAGTTTGGAATGTAGCTATTTTGGCCTATAGGAAGAAATAATTTAATAATTTGTTGGTCAAAATCAATGATTCGTTAAACCCAAATAGTAATAACAAAATAAACCAAAATCTAGTGATTTTTTTAACTTTAGCATATCAAAGATCTTCAAAATTCCAATTTTGGAAAAACCTATAAAAACTAATAGAATGAATCCTACATAGACTAGCACTAGTCTAATAAAAGAGGTGGTGGAAATTGAACTCAAGGAGGAGTATTCTCTTAACAAAGAAGCATTCCCACAACTCACTTAGGGATAACCATCCACATTTAGGAGGGGGATCACAAAGTAGGGTAAAAAGGATTGCTTCCCCACCTAAACCAAAATAGACAAAGAAAATGAAGGTTGGGGACAAAATAATACATACAATGTATGATGGTGTAGTAGATCTAGACATTAAGTTCCGTCTAGAAGAGTCATGAAAAGACGACCTAATATGATATGCAATTAATCCTAGTGATTATGGATTGTGGTCAAAGAGTATGAGGTAGGATAATTCTTAGTATCAAAAGTTTGGGGGTGTTTTGAATTGGTGCATGCTTGGGCATAAAATTTTAATAGATATAGGTGGGCCATTGTCCCATCAAGTCAAAAATCCCCTATAATTTTAGTGACAATATATGTGATCCACGTAATTGTGTATGTGATAGATAATAATGTCAATTAAATATCTTTCTATCCTAGGTACATGTGGTATTCTTTGACAAAAATGGCTATAATATCTAGGAGAAATTGTTGGCTAGTCACCCTAGGGAGACAAAGGGTTTAAGTTATTGTTGAGACTAGAAGCATTTAAAGAAGATGCACAATGAACACTATCAATAATTACTTTCATGATGGGATCTATATCAAATAGGTTGATCATAAAGGAGCATTTTGGCATATTGTATGTCATAATACAAGTAGCCAAGTCCCCTTAGTTACTAGATTGTTCTACATATATTTTTAGGGAAATATATCAATAGCTAGCTTATTTTAAAAATATTAAGATTTTTATTTTCACCACACACCTAGTATGGTTGACCTATATCAAAGGAGAGGATGCTTCCTAACCTACATTTTAATAAAATGGTTTTAGCAAAACAATCCCTCGTAGATGTTTTAGGCCACAAATACCTCATTCTATAGGCCTCATAAAATATTCTTATGAATTTAATATAGAGATATCTAATCCAATTATAGAAATATTGAAGGGGAACCTACTCAAACTATCTCCTACATGTAGATCTCGAGTACAAAATAAAATTAAGAGAAGATCAATAATTTCTACCTATAAGCATATTCCTCCTTTGTGCACCTTTATAAAACATTTAAGGAAGTATTCAAACTATGAAAATTCATTTCTAACTACATTTTTCCATTAGAGGTGGTGCAACATCTTGACTTGATTAGTAGACATTTTGGTGAGGTTAAAAAAAAAGTATAGTTTATTCAATATTGAGAGGGGTTATTTAATATTCATCACACTAAATAAGGGGTGTACATAGGAGACCATTAATAAGCTACAAAGTTACAACTTAAGTGAGACCTAAGTGAAAACAAGGCAATGAGAAATTGTATATCAATAATTTCGAGGAGGATAAGGTAAAATCTATGAAGGATCAGAATTTACCTTGGTTATACTTATACAAGTAAATTTTAGGAAGGAGGGAAAATATGTACACTCCAAATTTAACCCTAATTCATGTATCAAACATTATACAATCAAAATGTTGTTGGGGTTAAAGTATATTAGAGTCTAGAAAACGTGGTGGACTATAAATGAATGGGGTATGATATTGTAAACCCAAACCTAAAGAGAAAATATAAGCCAATGAAAGGTTTATTTAATGATACCTTCTCATCAATTTGGAAATATATACATTCGTAAGGGATGGAAACCAAGATAAAATATGAACAAATACATACTCAATATCCTTCTCCCTAGGTTTTTGGTAGCACAAAGACAGTGGTTTTTCTTGAAAAAGTAGTATAGGCATAATCCATAGAAGCATACTAACAAGGCTAGATGGAAAAATTAGGGTCCCTAAGGATCACCACTAAAAGGAAAATGCAATAAATAAAGGCTAAAATTACTAAGGTATTAGTGAGCATAAGTGAGGGTGTAGTGAGGGAAACTAGAGGTAGCAATTAAGGACTAGAGGAAGAAGAATTCACCACTAATGGAGGTGCCCTAGATATTTATATTGGTGGATTAACATCTATAAGAGTTGTTAATTCTAATTATATCCAAGTGAATATCCATATTCTTCACAATATCTTCTTCTTTTATATTTTCTACCATATCTATTTTTCTCCTTTTCAACTCCCCCTCCTTCTACTTCCTCTTATTTTGTCACACTACCATCTCTATCTATCATAGTTATGTCCATATTACACATTATCCATACAAAATCATAATATATTACTCTTCCATATATATTCATGGCATCTAACTCCACATCATTCATTCACTTTCACTCTCCTAATCATTATTTCCCTTGTCACCACATAGACCACTTCCATCATAGAATCATATACATCCTCATCCCACAAGCCTCCACATACCATACCATCCATCACTCTTATTATCAAGAAGGAGGAAGGTATTTTAATCTTCAAATCTACTTCATAGGAACCTATTATTAGAGTGCCAAAGGACACCACTAATGAGAAAGCACTAGCACAAGATGTTTGATCAACCATGGGTTTCAACACCCAAGCCCAAAAGGATGTACAATTTTTATCAATATTAACAATGGATTTTGGATATCTCAAGGGGCTAATTGATCCATTATTTATTATAACTACTTTCCACTATATAATGTCCTCCCCCTTATAAAATCATGCATGAATACAATTGAATAATACCTATAAAGGGTCTAATAGGACATCAAGTAAATATTTGTAGATGTCTTCATAGTGAAGGAAGCGGTATTATCCCTTAAAACACAAGTGAAAAATAGGGGCAAAAGGATTATATTATTTTAATCTAAACTAATTTATCCTAGCCACCTAACCATAGCTTCATTCAACTATATGGCTAGATTGTCAAGCATGATGTTTTAGTGAGCAAGTCATATTAGTCTCATCCAATTTTTTGAATAGGATAATATAGCTACATAATGTAACTATATAATATTGGATGGTGAGAAACAAATATATATCAAGTAGAATAAATATATCACCATTAATCTAGAGTAAGAGAAGTCTAGTACATGTTAGGGAAAGGAGAAAATTGAAAGACTAAAAATAAATTTATAAGCTATTATGAAATAAATGAATGAGCATAAGTAGCTAGTGGAACAAATGAAATAAAAGTAGAAAAAATGATAAAAATAAAATGATAATAAAATCACGTAGAAGGATGATTAAATATCCTAGTTAAAACAACTATAAAAGACCTTAATATCAAAAACTAAATATATCAAATACAAAGTCTCAACAAAATATATCTTCAATAGTATCTAGGATAAAATCTTGGCTAAAATCAAGCATACTAAGTTATACCTGCAATATATTCAAGTGTGTGATACACTCCTGACCAAATCCAAATATATCATAGATAGCATGTGGTCTAACATATCCTAAAAATAAAATCATATATAATTAATGAAGGAAACCCACAAGGGCTACCACTCAATAGTTGTAGGAGTTAGGATTACCAAAAAAACAAGTGGTGCAGGTAGAGCTAATGAATATTCCATTTAAGAAATAAATTCTAACCATAAAAAAATCCACCAATGATTGTTTGAAGGAATTTGTGGATAAGCTAAGAAACCATACCACACAGGTGGTCTAAGGGGGACTTCCTAACACTCTTTTTGACCAAGCTACTAGCTTTTTTTAGGATGAATATGCCAAATTGAATGAAAATAAAAAAAATATTTTCCTATCAAGTCAATGATGTTGGAATATATTATATTATTTGGTTCTTACTAATGTACCATCATGGGTACATATTTAGATTAAGAGTGTATTATGATTTAAGTACATGATTAAAGCAATGTAATAAATGCACAAGTGTTAGAATGTGCAATGATGTAAATGTGCATGTAGTCCACATGTACATGAGTCCCTAGAATAGAATAGTGAGGTGTCATAGGAATATGGAAGGCAAAGAGTTGTGTCTCATTATAAATAGGCCTTCTTAGAGTAGAATAAAGAGAGGATTTTGGAGTGCATAGACTAATTTAGTAGTAGATACAATGTAGGTAATTTTTGCAAAATGGAGAGGTAGTTACCTCCATTACATAGCATCGTATATTTTCATGAGCTTTCATTAATGGATTTTTATCGAGTATTTTTAGAACCCTTTTATCATATTTTCATGCATATTAGTTAGCCAGTATCATAGTTATAATATTGTAAGATTATTTCATTACTTATGGCTACATTTCCATTAAGTTTTTAGCTTCAAAATCTAATAGTGGTATCAGAGCACTAGGTATATCAATAGTAAATAGAGAGAACCACAAGAGAGATTAAGAGGAGATTGCAAACCTCATTTTAAGAATTTTTGAAATTGTTTTTTGGATATAGTTTTTCCATAGAGTTGTAGAAAACTTGTGAAGATTATAACTCAGTGTTGATTCCACTAGATTGATAAATCAACTAGTGAAAATTATTTTCTATAGATTTATAGAAATTTCTATTACCATTGTCTAATAATTTGTTGTAGAATAAGAATATTCAAAGAAATTTGGGAATATTCCTACAAGATCTAGGAAGAATATCTTCTTTGGAATAAATATGATACCTAAAGAAACAAATTATACATTGAATATTTAGAGGCCAGAGGAAAAAGTCACATTGTAAGATTTATACATTAAGGACTCAAATTTGGAGAATAAGAAGATATCTAGTGGTCAAGTAAGACACATTGAAGATTGAAAATCAAGGAAGAGCTCATAGAAAGAAGATCCCATAGAGGGAATAAAAGAATATAGGAGAAGAGTCCTGATGAATATGAGAGATTGGAGATCTCCATTGAAGTTTGAAAACTTCAAATTGAAGAAGATATCCATAGGAGGTCCTATTGAAGAACTTCCATATTTTTAAGAGTGAGGATAGATAAGGACTAACAAAATTCCTATTACATATTTTAGTATCAGTGGATTTAGGAGATCCAAGAAGGAGATCTCGTTGCTAAACATCCATAGTTGAAGATTGAAGAGATCAAGGAAGGTATCATTGAAATTTTGAGAAGAAGATAAACTACAATATTGCAGGTCCAAGAAGAGGTCTCAAGGAGAAACAAGGGGAAGGCTTGAAGAGCCTCATTGAAGGAGATTCAAAGAAGGTCATTGAAGGAGTTCCTAGAAGAACTCATTGGAAAAATTTACAACCAAGGAGAAGTGCTTGATAGTAAAGAAATTGGGATAATTATCGCCATTCAACAAAAATCCCAAGGGAGAAGGATTTTGCAAGAATATTTTCAAATTTCAAAGGATATTGGTGAATATCTCAAGACTTTTAGATTTTGAGAAGAAGGCCAATATTGAAATCAGAATTTGACAAGAATATTGAAGGAGAAATGAGATAGAGAAGCCACCAAATATAAGAGATTTTGGGAGTGTTATTGAAGGGTTATTGATAGAAAATATTAGCTATGATTTGGTGGAGTTCCCTACCAAAGGATAACAATTCAATGGAAATATAGACTTCTTAACAATCTAAAAATTTCATATTTGAGGACAACAAGAAAGTTGAAATTTGGGCCGCATTAGTAGTTGCTAAGGTTCAAATTTCACGAGTATATCCTAAAGCAAAATTGAAGCCACCAAACTATAGTTTTGCAGCAACTTAGTGGATTTTATAAGCTACCAATAGGTGAGATAAGGAGCTATTTTTGGATAGCCAATAAAAGTTGAAATTTTATCTACTACAAGGCAGTATTTAGGTGATTCAAATCATCGACTTTATCATCATCTACAAAGGTAGAAAAGGTATGCAAATAAGGTGCAAAAGGTTTATTAGTTGAAATGTTATATTTGATTTCTTATTAACTTTATTGAGCATCAATTTCAAGGTTTGGAGGTTGCATAAAGAGGTTTCAATTTAGTCTTCAAGTTAGTGTAGAAGTTATTGTCTACAAGATTCAAACCTGCACATAAAAATAGAAGTTAGATATATTTCGAGAGAAAGAAAATATCAAAATTCTATTGTCTATTCTAAGTAAAATAAGACTCTACATATTTGCATATACTATAGTGCAAAGTATTATTATAAATCTTGGAATTTTTAGTTAAAAAATAACCAAGCAAGGATAAAATTGCCAAGGGTTAGAAGGCAATATCAGTTCTAGTTTATCTCATCTTACAAAGGAAGTAGAAGCCACCATTTCAAGAAGCCAAGAGAGTGTTTAAGAGTATAGAGGGGCAAACATCTGTGCCTTTGCATTCTAAATTTTCAAAGCATCTCATTAGATCCATTCAATAGAGCTCTAAAAGTGAAGTATATCCAAGGAAAAGGGAAATAGTTTGGATAATGTCAACCTGCATTCATCATCCAAGAAATAATAGATATTGCTTATGAGAATATAATAACAAGAAATGTGAAAGGAAAAGTTAAGAGAAATAGCTACACTATAGACATAAAGTCAAGTATGTTCAACATCTAAGTAGCCTTTGATGAAGGCAAGATAAGGTACATCTAAAATCATTTGAAGGTAAAACAACTCTACTATTCAAAGTCGTTGGTGAAGGTAACTTGTGGAAAAATAGCAACATATACCTCCAAGAAATGCAATAAAAATATGCATCAAAGTTGTGCAAGCATAATAGGATACATTCTCTATTCTACCCATGTAATAGCATTAGAAGTAGCATCGTTGGCACTAAATCTAAGCCTCTATTTTTTCCCACATGGAAACATCAACTTACACCAAATAAAGCATCCCATTTAGCTCAAGTATATAGCATTAAAAGTTGTAAGGAAAACTTAACATACTTGCACCATCAAGACAAGGAGAAGATACATTAGTGCAAATTATCAAGTTTAACTTAGATTCAAGGAGTTACTCACTACCTGAAGCCACTACATATACCTGGTTAATAATCATTGAAGCATTGGAATAATAGTTATCATATCTATGCTATTGAAGCATTAGAAGCATAGTTACCATATCTCTGCCTGTAGACACCTAAAACATGTCATGCTTAGGGGAGATACTCACATAGACACATTCATAAGATCATATGACATAATATTGGACTTTCCAAGCATCAATAGTGGTTCTCACCACTCATTTTGGGCATGTTGAGAAGCAACACACCCCCACTGAAAAATGAATTTCCATCCTTTGAAAACATTGAGCTTTCATTTTTGCAGTAGGGACCCTCTTGATATTTTTCAGGTTCTAAGTCCAAGATTTTTACTTGCCTCTTTCTTCTTCAAGTTTTGCCTGTTTCTTTATCCAAGTTTTCTTGCATTCTGGCTTTGTTATCTCAGACTTCACTTTTTACATGCTAGAATCATTCATGGATAAAGAAAATCTTACACCGGTACGAAAAAAATGCAAAAAATAGATAGATAAATTCATTGAAAATCAAAACTTTCCTTTTTGGAAGTGTCGCGATATCGCGACATTTTGGAAGTGTCGCGATATCGCGACAGGTTTTCAGAAAATCCGCCAAGTCCCAGAAGCGCAGCGAAATCGCGACATTATCGCGACATTTCCATTTTTGGAAATGTCGCGATATCGCTACCGGTTAGGAGAGAGAAAGCCCGATCGTACGAAACGTCGCGATTTCGTGACATGTCACGAAATCGCGACAAGTTTTGGAGAGAGAAGGCAAGTCGTACGGAACGTCACGATTTTGCGACATGTCATGAAATCGTGACATGTCGCATTTTCACGGCTGAGAGAGAGAAAAATCGATGAAGGCATGAAAAGGTCACGATTTCGTGACATGTCACGAAATCGCGACATGTCACATTTTTGCGACGCGTGAAGGAGAAAAGGACGCAGTTGTACGGACTGTCGCGATTTCGCGACATGTCACGAAATCGTGACAGGTCCAGGAAGAAACCAAGAGAAAGCAACCAAAGGAAAGGTAAGGCCAGCAAAAGAGAAATCCAAGTCAAAAGAAAATCTAAGGCATAGAATTGTCGTGAAATCACGACGTCGCGATTTCGCGACGTCGCGAAATCGTGACATGATCGGCAGAAGGGGGGCCAAGCCAAAAGGTGTCGTGAAATTACGACATCGTGAAATCATGACACAAAGCACAGACGGTGAGTTGGGGAGCCACCATGTCGCGATTTCGTGACATGGTGGAGTTTTTGCCAAAAGAGGCCTAAGGCAAAGTTGCAAGGGGGAAGACAAAAGGAAGAAGTGCTAAGGCAGGGGAACGTCGCGAAATCGTGACGTCGCGATTTTCGACGTCGCGAAATCGCGACGCTCCAAAGCTAAAGAAAGGCAAGGTTGAGGGCTATCGCGAAATCGTGACAGCCAACCAAGGAGAAGCTACAGCCGAAGCAACAATGAAAAAGCAAGGAACCACCATGTCGCGATTTCGTGACATGGTGGATAGAAAGGCAGCAAGGAGCCACCATGTCGCGATTTCGCGACATGGTGGACAATCAGCAAAAGAAACGAAGAAAGAAGCCAAGTGTGAAAGCAGGCGCGATTTCGTGACATGTCGCGAAATCATGACATGTCACGTTTTCGCGGCTTGCAGGGAAGAGAGAGCCCAGGGCAGAGTAGGTGTCACGAAATCGCGACGCAGTCGGAGCCAGTTGCTACAGCATGAAGATGGGTCGCGATTTCGCGACACGTCACGAAATCGTGACATGTCGCGTTTTCACGGCCCTATGGAGCAAAAGTTGCCAAAGAGCAGGGGATGTCGCGATTTCGTGACATGTCACGAAATCGCGACATGTCGCATTTTCGCGACTCAGGCAGGAAAACAGCTCAGCAAAGAAAAACAGTTGGAAGCGGACACGTGTCGCAGTTTTGTGACACGTGTCAAAGCACGTATCAGATAAATAGGGCCGACATGCAAGTAGACATTAGGGTTTTTAATCTGATTTAGTAATTAAAGTTCTGATTTAATATTTTTAAAATACTAATCCGTCTTTTGTTCTTTCATGCAGGAAGCCATCTGTCACTTACGGGATAGCGGAGAAAGGGCCATAAAGGTAAAGCTTAGTGCAAATTAATCAAAGACGGCCATATTGAAAGGAAAGATGCCGGGAATTGTTGTTTCATCCAATTTTTTATAGATCTGTCCGCAAAGAGATTTTACGGTGACTAAGCTGCTGCCCATAGTGGAATATGTCGGGAATTGGCCGAGAAATGGAAATATATGCACACAGTTACCGGGTTTTGCCGGTGAATGCATTTAATGAAGATTTATGGCAGAATTAATGGCGTGCAGATATTTTCAACTCACGGATGGCTCCACGGAGATGAAATGTCGGAGAAGTGGTGACTCATCCAGCTTACCCGAAGGAATTAATGAGGGCATTTATTTACAGTTACGGGTGAATGCAAGTGGCATTCGAATTCTATCTTCTCCATTTATGGCAAGTGACTGCACTGAGTTGCAGAATGGTTAAGTTTTATCCGGACTTTGTTTTAAATGGCTTTATATTGTAAAACCCGGGTCCTAGGGTTTAAGATGATAAGATTTAGGGTTTGAGAAGAAGATATTTCTGAAAAGATCAGGGTCTGTCCTGAGTCTATAAATACTTCTTCTCAATGTAATCGCAGGAGGCGGAAACTTAGAAATAAAAGGCTATTGAAGCAATTTCTTGCAAATTTTGTGAAATATTTTATTTCTGGACTTGGAGTTGATGTGCTTTTGTTTTCTGTGATAGCATGGCCAGGAGCCTAATCTTTTGCAGATTGTGATAAGTTCATTTTCTTTTGTTATCCGTTTCATTAAAGTTTATTAGATATATGCTGTAAATCGGTGTTATCAAGATTAAATATGTTGTTAGGCTTCATTTGTTCTATTGTATACTAGGGAAAATTACAGATTTAAGGTTCAAGTTTGTTCTAATTGCTCTGTCCTCACTGTGCGAGCTAGGCTATCGGTGAAAGATATCAATTTTAACCGACTTCCCTTCGGTTTATAATTTTCTGTTAGATCTGTTCCATCTCTGCCTTCTGCTCTTAGTAGAAAGTGATCTTAGAAAACTGGACACTTTCTTCTTTGATTTGTTCTGTTGTGAAGCTGATAGTATAGATAAAATTGGTAGTTTTGTTTTACAGTTAAATTTGATAAACTTCTCTTTCTGCCTTACCCTACCCTCTTTGTTTTACCGTGAAATGATCCATTTTTATTTTCTTTATTTGTCTTTTATTTAAATCTGCTGACCCATGAGAGCTAGATCAAAGAATCAATTTTAAATCTGATTGTCAACAAGTGACAACTTCTGAACATTATTGAGCAAGTTCATTGAGCCCGTTGTAAGGTAAGAAACAGTCCATATTGAAAACTATTCCGGAAGCGGAAAAGAGTGAATTGACATTCGACCCGACTCTATAACTCACACCTTGGATAACCAGCTAGATCCTAAAGTGAGTGGGATTTATCCCGTATAAGTGTTATCAGAGTTTTGTGCTCATCCTTCACAGGGTGTGTATGAAAGTCGGACCAACATTTAAAAATGGCGCTAGAAGGAGGGCCTTTTGAACTCCGTTCAAGTATTGTAAGTTGTATGTCTTGAGTCTGGTATTTTATCTTTTGAATCCTTTTCCCTCCTCTTTGGCTCTTTTAAATTTTGTTGTTTGAGTTTTTCCTGAACAACAGAACTTAACACCAACATTTAAAAATGGCCCTAGATGGAAGCTCCGATCAGTATTGTAAGTTGTCAGTATAGTTTTTAAAATTGCTAGAAGAGAAGACCTCAAGTTCAGTACTCTGTTAAGGATTGTAAGTTTGTAAGTGCTTGTGAAAAGCTGGATTCTACATACAGGGTAACAAGGTCCCACCCCAGAGTCGGAGAGCTCCTTGTCCCTGAATTAGAAACTCCGAGAAGAAGTAGCCTCAGAAGGGCTAAGTCTCTGTCAAAAATAGTTTTATCACCGTTGATAGTTACTCCAACCACAACTCAGAATATCACTATCAACCAAGTAGTGATGGCAAATTGGTTGGGCTCCACTGCTTTGAATATTCCGGGTATTGCCCATGACCTACCCAGAAATCCGAAAAGATATCTCCCCAGATATAAACATGATGGGACAAGAACTGCAGAGGAACATTTGGTTGCATTCAAGAATGCTTTGAAATTATTAAATGTACAACATGAGGATGTTGCCTGCAGACTATTCCCGTTCACTCTCCAGGAGGGAGCTTATGATTGGTTTCTAAACCTCACTAATGATTCTGTCACCAGCTGGAATGACTTAGAAAAAGTTTTTGTGTCACAGTTCGGGAAGTGATAGATCCTAGTATATTGTACCAACAGTTTTCTGGCATCAAAAGAGAATTAAGTGAATCTATCAGATCATATAATGTTAGATTCTAGAAAGCTTATGGCAGACTTACTGGGTATTATGTACCGAATGCTGACCTGGCATTAGAGATTTTTAGAAACTCTCTGGATCCGATGACCTCTATCTTTTTGAAGAGAGATCCCACTGTTACTAATTTGACAGAAGCTTATAAAGAAGCTTTGATTCTAGAAAGACAGTTGGGACCCCAACCTTTAAATGCTCAGCAAATTCCTCTGATTACACAAGCTGCCCCTGTGTTCAATCCTATTCCACATCAGATGATGCTGCCAGTTTGTCAGACTCTACCATCAGCAAATCCATTGGCTGTAGCACCTGTTGAGAATGTACAACACCCATGCAAAGAGGTCGACAATGCAAGAGTGGAAGAAGTCTCAAAGATTGTTCAGAAGCTGGCCAATGATTTCTTGAGTTTTAAAAGGCAAGTTTCTACTGGGGACAACTCCAACAGATATTCATATCAACCAAACAGATTCAACAGGCCCCCATATGAACCTAATAAATATTACAAGGGCAAAGGCCATGATGTGAACATTTGTGATTTAGCTCTGCCCAACTGGTGCAGAATACATGCCACTTCACAGCATGGGGAGTTGGATTGTCTGGAATTTTGCAATGCATTTGAAGCTTTGTCTGGAGATTTGATCTCCCCTAAAAATCAAAGAACTGCTGATGGCCCAAGTTCATCCGGCCACAGTGCAGCTATGGTCCTGGATTCTTTCACTTTCTCGGATGAATCTGAGAATGTAGTTGAAATGCCTATGGATGAGGTGCAGGCTTTCCAGCAGTACATAAGAGATAATTACAACCTGAGAAACAGGAATCCGGAGCCTAATACTACATCAACTCCTCCGGACAACTCTCACAATGTTCCTCCCGACCCCTCTCCAAGCAATAATCCATCTCCACCAAAAGGAGGGAATTTGAGAGGACCAGATGCTTTTGTCCCTCCACTTAACAAAGGATATAACATAGTGGAGGATATGAAAAATATTAAGGCCAACATTACTCTGCATGAGCTGGCACAGATTTCAGAGCAGAGAGACAATCTGATAAAAACATACTCTGGCCTTGCTACTAAACCTGTGGACAAAGGAAAGAAAATAGCACATGCCAATCTAGCCATGTACAAAGAAAAAACTGAAGTTCCCCCCTTTTTACTGACTGTCCGTATTTTTGGGAAGAACTTACATAATTGTTTGGTAGATTCAGGTGCATCTGCTAATGTTATGCCTTTGGCCATTTGTCAGCAATTGGGTCTGACCCCAATGAAGTCTGAAAGGAGAGTTGTCCAATTGGACAAATCAGAGGTTAAAGTTGTTGGAGAGCTTCAAAATATTCATATCCAATTAGCATCTGAGCCAAGGGCTCAACATAAAATTGAAATTCAGGTTGTAGATATCCCTGTGGGGTATGGGATGTTGTTGAGTAGAGATTGGTCGAGATCTCTGAACGGATACTTGGCAACAAATTTTTCACACATGTGGTTGCCGTGGAAAGGAGTGGCAAATCAATTACGGGTTGAAAGAGAACCCAGGTACAAGCATACAATTACAGAATACAATGCAGAGAATGAAACTGTAAATATTGCAGAGGTAGATATTGGAGTCTACAATTTAACAATGGGACAGATTAACAAGTTTAATAAAGCTCATCCTGTACATACTAATGAAGTCTGGACACTTCATGTGGATGGAGCTAGATCTAAATAGGGTTCTGGAACAGGGGCAGTCCTCAAAGGGCCTGAAAGTCAGACATATTTTATGTCTTACCGCCTGTAGTTCCCGTGTACAAATAATTTAGCAGAGTATGAAGCTCTGATTTTAGGTTTGAAATTTGCTTTGGACAAAGGAGCAAGAAATATTCAAGTTTTTACTGATTCAGAATTAGTGGCAAATCAAGTCAAGGGTAAATTCCAGTGTAAAGCATCTTATTTAAAAGGATACAAACATCGGGCTTGGGATCTTGTAGAAGACTTTGATGCTTTTAATCTGACACATATACCTAGAGAGCAAAACTCCCATGCAGATGTCTTGGCTTCTTCAGCTGCAAGTTTAAAGCCATTGGAAGAATTTAAATGGAACAAGTTTTCAATTGAGTTAGTCCCTTGTCCTTCAGTTCCAAACAATATAGATAATTTTCAAGTTTTCTCTGATGATCAACAGATTGTAAACTTTTTGCAGAGTACTAACACATTTGAAAATGCTATAATTGATGAGGGCCAAAGAGATACCCTACTGGAACAGTTAGATGATGACAGAGGAATAATGAGGTTGAAGGACAACAGAATTCCAAAAGGAATGGTGGAGCTAGAGCGGCTCTTTGATGTTGACAAAATCAAGCAAAAGGTGAATTCTGAGGATTATGTGGCTGCCACAGACAGTGAGACTAAAAATTTGAACATAGGGACTGAAGAAGATCCCAGGCACATCAAGTTGGCTAAGAACTGTGATCCAAAAATAAAGAGAAGTATGATTGATTTTCTTCACAGGTCCAAGGATGTCATGGCCTGGTCATACAAAGACTTAAAGGTATTTGATCCGAAAGTTTACACTCACATTATACCTTTAAAAGAATTCTGCAAGCCTTTCTAGCAAAAACAGAGGCATGTCAATGCTCTGTTAGAGCCCCTCATCCAGAAAGAGGTAGAAAAACTGTTGAGTGCAGCCATTATTTTTCCCATCAGGCATTCTACTTGGGTGGCCAATCTGGTGCCAGTCAGGAAGAAAAATGGAGAGATCCGCCTGTGTGTGGATTTTAGAAATCTGAACAAGGCATCTGAGAAGGATAACTACCCTCTGCCTTCTATGGATGAAGTCTTGCAGATTGTCAATGGTTCAGAGATGATGTCTTTCCTGGATGGCTTCTCAGGCTATAATCAGATATTGGTTGAGAAGGAAGACAGAATGAAGACTGCTTTCACAACTAAGTGGGGAACTTTTGCTTACAAGAGGATGCCATTTGGATTAATAAATGCCGGAGCTACATTTCAAAGAGCAATGGATCATGCCTTCAAGGGGCTTATGGGTAAATGTATTGTTGTTTACATGGATGATTTAACAGTCTTCTCTAAATCTCGGTTTGACCATGTAAAACACTTGGAGTCTGTGTTTAACAAGTGCAGGGAGTTTGGCATTTCTTTGAATCCAAAGAAGTGCATTTTTGGTGTAACGAAAGGAAAGCTCCTTGGGCACTTGGTCACAAAAGATGGCATTTCCATGGATCCGGGCAGAGTTGAAGCCATATCCGGCATACCATTTCCCAACTCCAAGAAAGAGTTGAGGTCCTTCTTTGGAAAAATTAACTTTGTCAGGAAGTTCATCTCCGGTTTTGCAGAGATAGTCAAGCCAATGAATGACATGCTAAAGCAAACTGCTCAGATTTTCTGGACCACAGAAGCTAAGACGGCTTTCCAAGAAATCAAGACAACCATAAAACAAGCACCAGTTCTGGTAAGCCCAGATTTCAGTGCAGATTTTTATCTGTACACTTTCTCTTCTGAACATACACTTGCTGCAGTTCTGACCCAACGGAGAGAAACCGGAGAACATCCAATTGCTTTCAAGAGTACCAATTTGAAGGGGGTTGAGCTGAAATATTCTCGTTTAGACAAACAAGCTTATGCCTTGGTAAGAGCGGTTAAGCATTTCAGGCACTATATATTAAGAAGCAGAATTCATGCTATAGTTCCAGACCCAGCTGTTAAATACCTTCTAAGTCAGAATGAATTGGGTGAATTGAGGGGTAATTGGGTTACAAGGCTGCAAGAGTATGACTTAGAGATTCGGCCTACTAAATTGATCAGAGGACTTGGTTTGTCCCGACACATTGCCGAAGTACCTGTACGGGAAGAAGTTAATCAGTTAAATTCTGAATCTGATGACTGGTATGGGGATATTACTCATCTGTTGCAATTTGGAATTTGCCCGTCTCACTTGAACAGAACCCAAAGGAGAGCATTAAAACTAAAAGCTGCTCATTATCTCCTCAAAGTAGGTAATTTGTACAGAGAGAATTATGCTGGCATTTTCTTGAGATGCATTTCTCCGAGTGAAGTCAGTGAAGTCATGTCCAGTTTTCATGAAAAGTTAGGGGAAGGGCATTCATCAGGATCTGCTATCGCGCATAAAATATTGAGAGCAAGGCTATTACTTGGCCTACACTATTTAAAGATGCACATCAAGCATGTAAGAACCTCGCCATCAGTGCCAAACTTTTGCAGCCAAAGAGGCCAACCGGGCTCTCCCATTGCAACCTGTTGTAATAAATAAACCTTTCATGCAGTGGGGACTTGATTTTGTGGGAGTGATTAATCCAAATTCTTCAGCAGGGCATAAGTATGTTCTGACAGCTACTGATTACTGCACAAGATGGGTTGAAGCAGCAGCCACCACAAGAAGTACAGCTCATGAAGTCATTGAATTTCTAGAATTAAATATCATAACTAGGTTTGGGGTTCCTCTGAATTTGGTGTGTGATAATGGACCAGCCTTCCAATCATTGGAGTTTGCAGAATGGGCATACCAGATGGGGATAGTTATCAGATTCTCATCCAACTATTATCCCCAAGGCAATGGACTGGTTGAGTCCACAAACAAGAATTTAATGAATGCCATCAAGAAATCTACAACAGATAAACCCAGGCAAGTGGCATACATTATTGAAATATGCACTTTGGGCTGACCGGATAAAATATAAAGTGGCTCTTAAAACTTCTCCTTTTGCTTTGTTGTATGGTACCCAGCCAATTGTTCCCATCTCTCTGAAGTTACCTACTTACCAATTTGTCTTAGACTATTTTGAGGATCAAGATGATGCAGAGGCTCGTGTTTTAGATCTAACTAACTTGCAGGATGAAAGACTCCAAGCCCTGGAACACTTCAGTCGGCACCAAGAAACCGTCAAGCGGCTGGTTTGACAAGAGGGCCAAAGTGAAAGCTTTCAGATCGGCAGACTTGGTGCTTCTATGGGACAAGGCCCATGAGAAGAAGGGTAAGCATACAAAGTTGCAACCACTGTGGATAGGCCCCTACCAGATTGTTGAGATTCCAGGTAACAATGCATTTCGATTACAAGACCTTGATGGTAATTTTTTGGACCTCCTTGTTAATGGTCAATACTTAAAACATTATTTCTCGGCTGTTCCGTCCAATGTATCATTTGAATGAGTCATAAAGAAGTTGTAACATGTGTATACATTGTAAATAACTTTGCAGTTTATTTGCTTTAGTTTACTTTTAATGTCTGTACAGTTGATTGCTTTAGTTTAATTTTAGGTGTCTGTGCAGTGCTGTTTAATTATTTTAATTCTATCTGCCTGTACAGTTTTTAGCTTTAGTTTTAATTGCCTGTACAGTTTTTAGTTGCTTTGTTTTAATTTGTTTTTAAATGTCTGTGCAGTGTTCTTTTTATTTATTTAATCCTAATTTGTCTGTGCAATTTTAGTCTGTCTTGAAGTTCTGTATTTTATTTCCTTTGTAAATAACCCTATTTTAATTCTTTAGTTGTACATTTGTGTATTATGTTTCTTTTGATGCCTGTACATTTTTATTTTGTTTCCTTTGTAAATAACTCTGCAGTCTTTATTTTGTTTCCTTTGTAAATAACTCTGCAGTCTTGTTTTATTTTGTTTCCTTTGCTGCCTGTACAGTTTTATTTTAAAGTCTATGCAGTTTTTATTTTATTTTGTTTTTAGAGGCCTGTGCTTACCCTTGGAAGCCTGTACAAAGTTCTGTGGCTTTTAAAAAATATTGTTCTTTAACCTTTGCCTGAGCATTCATAAAAGAAGTCAGCCTTCCAAAAAAATTGTTTTTATTCTGAGCTGATCAATCCAGTGTTCATTATCACAATTGTGAGATAGTCTGTTTGAACTGAACAGTGGAACTATTTTTTAGTCAGAACAACAGTGGAAGGATGATTGGATTTTGTGTCTTGCTTGCCACAGTTGTTTTAATTATAAAGAAACTGCTATGCTGTTTGGTTGGAGGAACTCCCGAGGAATCCAAGAAAAGTTGGTTATAAGAGGGGACTATGATTCATGTAATTATTTGAGTATCCATAGAGGCTATCAGTGCCTAGGCTGAAGCAGTTCCAGATTGATGAAATGTTAAAAGAAAATTGTTATTCTTTCTAAGGCTTTTCAGATGTTGATGTATTTCAAAAGAAAGAGATGTAAGTTGAATTGGCACTCTGTTATTTCCAATATATATATAAAAAGAAAAGAGAGATAAAAAAAAAAAAAAAAAAGAGAGTTATATAATGAAAGAGGCAGCCAAGATTTCAAAAGATGTTTTTCTTCTACCAAGTTGTAGATTCTACCTTACAGTTGTAAATTTGGGTCGTGTAAATCTAAAGGGTAACTCTGTCGGGGATGTAAAAGGCTAAACTAGTAAACAGAGCTCTACTCGGTTTCCCCTTTTTACAATCTAGAAAAGCTGATCAATCCAGAGTTCAACATTCGATCCAGTCATTCTTGAAGAAAGTTTTATACCCTTGTAATTGCACATCAAAAATCTTCCTTAAGTAATTCAGCCTAGTATGTCCTTGGGAAATTTTAACAACTATCAGTTAGTAGTCAATTTATTTTGAAGAATATCTATGGCAAGGCAAGATACATGGTCTATGTTGTTTTGAAACTAGAGTCCTGGGTTCTAAAATAATGCTACTATTTTACCCATAGATATCGCCATTTGTTGAGAAGCAACACACCCCCACTGAAAAATGAATTTCATCCTTTGAAAACATTGAGCTTTCATTTTTGCAGTAGGGACCCTCTTGATATTTTTCAGGTTCTAAGTCCAAGATTTTTACTTGCCTCTTTCTTCTTCAAGTTTTGCCTGTGTCAAGCATCCAAGTTTTCTTGCATTCTGGCTTTGTTATCTCAGACTTCACTTTTTACATGCTAGAATCATTCATGGATAAAGAAAATCTTACACCGATACGAAAAAAATGCAGAAAACAGATAGATAAATTCATTGAAAATCAAAACTTTCCTTTTTTGGAAGTGTCGCGATATCGCGACACTTCCATTTTTGGAAGTGTCACGATATCGCGACAGGTTTTCAGAAAATCCGCCAAGTCCCAGAAGCGTAGCGAAATCGCGACACTTTCCATTTTTGGAAATGTCGCGATATCGTGACATTTCCATTTTTGGAAATGTCGCGATATCGCTACAGTTTTGGAGAGTGTGGATATCGCGAACTTCCGATTTTGCGGACATGTCGCGATATCGCGACATGTCGCATTTTGAATGCCGGATATCGCAGGTTAGGGAGAGAAATCGACCAAGGCATACGGAATGTCACGATTTCGCGACATGTCACGAAATCGCGACAAGTTTTGGAGAGAGAAGGAAAGTCGTACGAACGTGATTTAGACATGTCACGAAATCATGTCGCATTTTCGCGGCTGAGAGAGAGAAAAATCGATGAAGGCATGAAAAGGTCACGATTTCGTGACATGTCACGAAATCATGACATGTCACATTTTCACGACGCATGAAGGAGAAAAGGACGCAGTTGTACGGACTGTCACGATTTCGCGACATGTCACGAAATCGCGACAGGTCCAGGAAGAAACCAAGAGAAAGCAACCAAAGGAAAGGTAAGGCCAGCAAAAGAGAAATCCAAGTCAAAAGAAAATCTAAGGCATAGAATTGTTGCAAAATCGTGACATGATCGACAGAAGGGGGGCCAAGCCAAAAGGTGTCACGAAATTGCGACGTCGTGATTTTGTGACGTCGCGAAATCGTGACACAAAGCACAGACGGTGAGTTGGGGAGCCACCATGTCGCGATTTCGTGACATGGTGGAGTTTTCGCCAAAAGAGGCCTGAGGCAAAGTTGCAAGGGGGAAGACAAAAGGAAGAAGTGCTAAGGCAGGGGAACGTCGCGAAATCGCGACGCTCCAAAGCTAAAGAAAGGCAAGGTTGAGGGCTGTCACGAAATCGCGACAGCCAACCAAGGAGAAGCTATAGCCGAAGCAACAATGAAAAAGCAAGGAACCACCATGTCACGATTTCGCGACATGGTGGATAGAAAGGCAGAAGGAGCCACCATGTCGCGATTTCGCGACATGGTGGACAATCAGCAAAAGAAACGAAGAAAGAAGCCAAGTGTGAAAGCAGGCACGATTTCATGACATGTCACGAAATCGCGACATGTCGTGTTTTCGCGGCTTGTAGGGAAGAGAGAGACCATGACAGAGTAGGTGTCACGAAATCGTGACGCAGTCGGAGCCAGTTGCTACAGCATGAAGATGGGTCACGATTTCGTGACACGTCGCGAAATCGCGACATGTCACGTTTTCGCGGCCCTATGGAGCAAAAGTTGCCAAAGAGCAGGGGATGTCGCGATTTCCCGACATGTCGCATTTTCGCGACTCAGGCAGGAAAATAGCTCAACAAAGAAAAATAGTTGGAAGCGGACACGTGTCGCAGTTTTTTTGTAACACGTGTCAAAGCACGTATCAGAGTAAATAGGGCCGACATGCAAGTAGACATTAGGGTTTTTAATCTGATTTAGTAATTAAAGTTCTGATTTAATATTTTTAAAATACTAATCCGTCTTTTGTTCTTTCATGCAGGAAGCCATCTGTCACTTACGGAGCAGCGAAAAAATTGCCAGGAAGGTAAAGCTTAGTGCAAATTAATCAAAGACGGCCATATAGAAAGAAAAGATGTCGGGGTTGCTGTTTCATCCAATTTTTTACAGATCCGTCTCGCAAAGAAGCTTTATGGTGACTAAGTTGCTGCCCATTTGATGGAGTATGTCGAGAATTGGCCGAAAAATGAAATATCTGCACACAATTATCGGATTTTGCCGGTGAATGCATTTAATGAAGATTTATGGCAGAATTAATGGCGTGCAGATATTTTCAACTCACGGATGGCTCCACGGAGATGAAATGTCGGAGAAGTGGTGACTCATCCAGCTTACCCGAAGGAATTAATGAGGGCATTTATTTATAGTTACGGGTGAATGCAAGTGGCATTCGAATTCTATCTTCTCCATTTATGGCAAGTGACTGCACTGAGTTGCAGAGTGGTTAAGTTTTATCCGAACTTTGTTTTAAATGGCTTTATATTGTAAAACCCGGGTCCTAGGGTTTAAGATGATAAGATTTAGGGTTTGAGAAGAAGATATTTCTGAAAAGATCAGGGTCTGTCCTGAGTCTATAAATACTTCTTCTCAATGTAATCGCAAGGAGGCGAAAACTTAGAAATAAAAGACTATTGAAGCAATTTCTTGCAGATTCTGTGAAATATTTTATTTCTGGACTTGGAGTTGATGTGCTTTTGTTTTCTGTGATAGCATGGCCAGGAGCCTAATATTTTGCAGATTGTGATAAGTTCATTTTCTTTTGTTATCCGTTTCATTAAAGTTTATTAGATATATGTTGTAAATCGGTGTTATCAAGATTAAATATGTTGTTAGGCTTCATTTGTTCTATTGTATGCTAGGGAAAATTACTGATTTAAGGTTCAAGTTTGTTCTAATTGCTCTGTCCTCACTGTGCGAGCTAGGCTTCCGATGAAAGATATCAATTTTAACCGACTTCCCTTCGGTTTATAATTTTCTGTTAGATCTGTTCCATCTTTGCCTTGTGCTCTTAGTAGAAAGTGATCTTAGAAAACTGGACACTTTCTTCTTTGATTTGTTCTGTTGTGAAGCTGATAGTATAAATAAAATTGGTAGTTTTGTTTTACAGTTAAATTGGATAAACTTCTCTTTCTGCCTTACCCTACCCTCTTTGTTTTATCGTGAAATGATCCATTTTTATTTTCTTTATTTGTCTTTTATTTAAATCTGTTGACCCATGAGAGCTAGATCAAAGAATCAATTTTAAATCTGATTGTCAACAAGTGACAACTTCTGAACATTACTGAGCAAGTTCATTGAGCCCGTTGTAAGGTAAGAAACAGTCCATATTGAAAACTATTCCAGAAGCGGAAAAGAGTGAATTGACATTCGACCCGACTCTGTAACTCACACCTTGGATAACCAGCTAGATCCTAAAGTGAGTGGGATTTATCCCGTATAAGTGTTATCAGAGTTTTGTGCTCATTCTTCATAGGGTGTGTATGAAAGTCGGACCAACAGAGGCAGTTTCAAGCCATCCAAGCCTAGCCACTCAAGACTAGAGTGACTATATCTTAGCTGCTCAAGCCTAGAGCGGACAGATCTTAGTTTTTGTATATGATAGTGGCCAGATCTTAGTCGCTACAAATGATAGTGGCTAAACCATAAAAATTGTTTTGCCAATAATCAAGACTAATCATGGGCGAAAATGACAGTCTGCATGCAATAAATGTGAGTGGGAGTAAATTTGCATTCCATTTTACAACTAGTTCACATGGGAGACTTGAGTTTGCATTTATACTTTCGTTAACTAGTCTTTAAACATAGAAAGGACAAAAATATTCTCATGCTAACTCACACTACGCATGAGGAATTCATTCCTAGGGCTTGGACATAGACCTAGGATTTCATACTTTAAAAGGTGCAAGACTAGGAGCACCAAGGATCTGAAATTTATCAGGACAGGTCATTGAGGAGAGATTTCGAGACTTGGAGAGTTTTCCTTGGAGATCACATTTACAGTGAAGCCTTGACAAATTGGAGAGCATAGCAACCATCATTCCAACATCGGATACAAGATTTGATCCATTGCTTTGGAGCAAAGAGGACGAGAGTCACATTAGCAGCTGCTGTCTTAGACAGTGGCCTGTAGGCCAAACTTAGGGTTTTAGACATTAGATTCATTATTTTTTTTAGCATATCATTAGCATAGCATCATTTCATTCATTCACATTCATAACATTAGTATAATTTACACTTGCTTTCATTTGTTATATTCATTGCTAATAACCTCACATGGGGAGGTATTCTTGGATATCTAAGTGTGTGTTGATGTTTCATTGCTTACAGGGCCACAGGTTCATCGAACAGAATCTGCAACATACAAGAGAAAAAGGGACCCCTATAGGAAATAGGCCTAGAGAAGGAGGCATCTGTAAGCCCTCATACATTTTCGTGTGAGGAACCAAATTTTTTTTGAAAGTGCACCACCTCTTTGCAAAAGGGGTACTCTTTGCCTATTTGTAACCTTATTATATGGAAATGGGTATCCCTAAGAGGGACCAAAATGTAACCGGGTTTCAATCCAAATAAAGAGATCTATCTTTTTTATTTTTGTGTTATATGCTTTTCATTGTTTTCTATTTTATTTTAGGTTTTAATACATTGCAAGTAGAGTAAAAAGAGTGGTGTGTGCGTCCTAGGGTCGCTACATATGGCGATCATGGTGGGACCTCCACTAATTTTTCATTTTTTCCTAAATACTAACTTAGTTTTATGTGTAGGTCTAGCCGCTCTGAGCTACATCGGCCAAAAATTAGTCGCTCTAAGCTACAACAACCAATAGAGCCTTAGCTGCTCCCACTAACAGTGACCAAGAACCAGTCGCTCTGGTCAACAGTGGCCAGAATTGGAGAGCAAAAGAGGACAAAAATAAGGTTCTCTGAGTTGGATTAGAGGTTGGTACAACCTCTCTGATATTTTACACCTTTCTATTTACTTCTGTGTGTCTAAAATAGAGAACTTAAAGCACATTTATGTTTGGAAATTGAAATAATAAAAGGAGAAAAAATTAAGCATTTTGCATATCTTAGATCTTCTTTTAGATTTCCACTAGGAATTGCTAGGAACAACGACTTATGCCTAAAAATTTTACCCTAGAATCCAACATGCTAGACATTATATGTTGTTTTCTTGCTTTGAGGCCTTGCAAAAGGCCATATTTGCATGAAATAAAGTGCGCTCATACAAATCATAGTAGTTCATGCATATTTCTAAATATTGATATGTATTTTTGCATTTAGGCATATAGGAAAGAATCATTGTTGCTATATGATGCACTTTATGTTACACAAGCTTAAAATGAACACCACACACACACGTATCATTTTGTTGAGCAAGGTGCAACAATAATATTGTCATTGTTGTCAACACAGTCAGATAGATCTGTTGATGCAGTGGACAGGAAGTTCAAAAGCTATTCAGATGCAGAAGACAGGAGTTCAAAGGTTATTCAGAGTATGTACAGTGATTTTCCAAGAAGACCGAAGTGGCCCATATGCAAAAGATCAAAGAAAAAGACAAGTAAGAAAAGTGTCGCGATATCGCGACATATACAAAAAGCAAGAAAAACTGTCGCGATTTCGCGACATGTTGGAAGAGAGAGAAAAGCAAGAAAAACTGTCACGATTTCGCGACATGTTGGAAGAGAGAGAAAAAGCAGGAAAAACTGTCACGATTTCGCGACATGTTGGAAGAGAGAAAAAGAAGGAAAAACTATCATGATTTCTGTTTGGACATGTTGGAAGAGAGAAAAAGCAGGAAAAATGTCGCGATTTCGCGACATGTTGGAAGAGAAAAAGGCAAGTGGAAAAACTGTCGCGATTTCGCGACATGTTGGAAGAGAGAGAAAATAGGAAAAACTGTCACGATTTCGTGACATGTTGGAAGAGAAAAAGGCAAGTGGAAAAACTGTCGCGATTTCGCGACATGTTGGAAGAGAAAGAGAAAGCAAGAAAAAGTGTCACGATTTCGCGACAAGTTCGAAGAAAGAGAACAAGTAAGAAAAGTGTCACGATTTCGTGACATGTCGCATTTTCGACTAAAATAGGAGAGAGAAAGTAAGTTGGAAAAGTGTCACGATTTCGTGACATGTCGCATTTTCGTGACTAAAATAGGAGAGAGAAAGTAAGTTGGAAAAGTGTCACGATTTCGTGACATGTCGCATTTTCGTGACTAAAATAGGAGAGAGAAAGTAAGTTTGAAAAGTGTCACGATTTCGCGACATGTCGCATTTTCGTGACTAAAATAGGAGAGAGAAAGTAAGTTTGAAAAGTGTCGCGATTTCGTGACATGTCGCATTTTTGTGACAAAAGAAAGAGAGGAAGCGTACGGAAGCAGAACTGTCATGATTTCATGACAAAAGTAGAAAGAAGACTTCGAAAGTAGAAGTGTCACGATTTTATGACAAAAGCAAAGAAGAAGACTTCAAAGGCAGAAGTGTCACGATTTCATGACAAAAGCAAAGAAGTAAGTAGGAAGAGAAGTGTCACGATATCATGACAAAAGCAGAGATGAAGTGTATGGAGGTGAAAGTGTCGCGATATCGCGACATGTTGTATTTTCATGGGCCTAAGCAAAGAGAAAGAGGAGAGAGAAAAAGTGTCACGATATCGTGACATGTTGTATTTTTGTGGGCCAAAGCAAAGAGAAAGAGGAGAGAGAAAAAGTGTCGCGATATCGCGACATGTGTTTTCGTGGCAACAACAACAAAAGAAGCTTTAGAGGTAGAAATGTCACGATTTCGCGATAGGTCGTATGTGCGCAAGACAAGAAGAAGAACCCAACTAAAATGAGAAGTATGACAGGACCGACATCTCTACAACATTTATAGGGGCTGAGTGAATTCATGCAGCTAAAATATGAAGAGTGAACAAAAGTTGATGGCTATTTATCGAAATGAAATCTTGCCGGTGGAATTATCGAATATCTTCATGAGTTGAAGCCGACTAAGACCGATGATAGTCGACTAAGATTAGGGTTTACATTTGTTATGCAAGCCGACTAAGATTAGGGTTTTCATCATGAAAATATTGTTATAAAAGGAGGGTTGTTTGGAGAATTGTGGTGTGGTTGCATAAGTCATCGAATGTGTGTCGAAGTGTGAAATGTGGTCGTAAGAGCGTAGAAAGTGCAGAAGCGGTGAGATGATGGCGAAGTGCACAAAGTGAGCGAAGAGTCATGTTGAATTGTCCTAAGTGCGTCTGTGAGTGCGCAAGAGAGTGCAAAGGGTGAAGACGAACGCAAAGTGCAGTTATAAGGGCATAGAGTGTATGAAGATAGTGCGTAGAGGGTGCGTAGAGAAGCGACTCAAAGAAGGTGAAGTGCGGTTGTAGATCGTAGAAGATGTGTCTATTTCGTAAACAGTGAGAGAGATTGGGTAAGCAATAGACCAATCAAGGTCTTGTAAAAGTGAAGGTATTTTTCTGTTAAACTTCTAGATTCAAAATTGAAGTCCAGGTTGCAGCTTGGCATCAGGGGTTGGTGCTCCTTCCAGTTGGTGCTAAATAGGGGTGGTGTTTGGTGGTAAATCAGGGGTTGGTGCTCCTTCTAGTTGGTGCTGGTAAATCAGGGGTTGGTGCTCCTTTCTGTTGGTGCAGATAAATAAGGGGTTGGTGCTCCTTCCAGTGGGTGCTGGTAAATTGATTGTAAAGTTGGTGCTTTGCAAAGGCTGGATTTGGATGGTAGTCCAAGCAGTCATTCTTGAGGAGTAGCCAAATTGGTGAACCTCGTTAAATCTTGTGTTGTGTGATGTTCTCTTGTGATACTTGCTTTATCTAGTTTTAAGGTTTCATTATTTCAGTTTTAAGAGCTATGAATTTAAGTTTAAAGAACTACACTGATTCACCCCCTCTCAGTGCCATTGTAAGACTAACAATTGGTATCAGAGCTAAGTTCTTATACAAGCTTAACCGGCTAGGGTGATCTTGGAAGTAACACAATGGCAGGTGGTGAAGGCTTCTCATCAAACAAAGCACCTTTGTTTGATGGAACTAATTACGCGGTCTGGAGAATCAGGATGCAGACATATCTTTGTGCTTTGGGATACGACATCTGGGATTCAGTAGACAGTGAATACACAATACCCATCACTCCTCCAACCGATGTTGTCGATAAGAATCTGTTTGAGAATGACTCAAAAGCAAAGAATGCTATCAAGTGCGGATTAGTAGACAGTGAACTGGTAAAGATCATGAGTTGTAAAATGGCAAAAGAAATATGGGACAAACTAAGGAGTATTCATGAAGGAGACGATGAGATCAAGGAGGCCAAGTTACAAACACATCAAGCTCAGTTCGAAGCTTTAAAGTTGAATAACGATGAGAACATAGAGGCATATATGCTGAGAGTTAATGAAGTCCTAGAGGATGATTCTAAAAAGGAAATAGGTGGAGGTCTTTTCATGACACTCGAAGAAGAAACAAAAAAGAACAGGAATGTGATGAAGAAGAAATTGATGCAGAAATAAATTTGAAAGAGGAACTAATTGCAGCTCTGGATGAATTGAAGATAGAAAGAAAAAGGAATAAGGAAATCTCAAGAAAGCTTGAGGATGCAAATGAAATAATAACCAGTTTGAAAGTACAGGTAGAAGAATTCAAAAGGATTGAAGAAACTCTCAGGTCACAGATCAATGAGAAAGAGATTGGTTGCTGCAAACAAGAGGAAGAGATTGTTTTATTGAAGAAACAACTAGAAGAGGCCAATACAAATCTCAAATTCGAGAAGAGCACAGAGTTGCTAGATAAAATGATAAGCCAACAAAGAAGCTCCACGGATAAGCGTGGTCTTGGATATGAAGTTGAACAACCTTCATCTTCCAACTCTGCAGAGAAGAAGAAGTTCACTGTTGAAGGATCGAAGCAAGAAAAGTTTGAAGTTGAATCTTCAAAAGGAAGAAAATATCAAAGGAGATCTACAACAAAGCAACCACAACAAAAGAGGTTCTATCACTCTCACTCTATTCATAATAATACTTTTAATGGCTATTGTTTCAGATGCAACCAGTATGGTCACAAGGCAACTTATTGTGGATTGAATAATAAATCAAAGAGTTATGTTGGTAGAAATACATCTGCGTTTCTGAGTGAACACTATGTACAATGTTTTCAATGTAATGGTCATGGGCACATAGCAAGGTTTTGTCCAAGCACTTTTGTATCTAATCTAAGGCAAAATAGTAGATTTCATCAGACGCAAAGAACGCAACACAGACAGGGAATAAATCATGTACATAAAAGAAAGGAAAATAATCATTCATCAAGGATGCACAAGAGACAACCACACAAGAGAAATGTTCGAGTTCACGAAAAGGTGCAAAACAGGGATGTAGTTGAAAAATCCAAGCCCGAGTTCAAGAAAGTTTGGAGAAAGATAGAAGAAAGGAAATCGTGTCTCCTTGGACTGAAGGAGACTACTCCTCTATTGCACTAAGCAACTCCAGGTAGCACATCCTCAGGGGGAGCAATCTTAAAGTTTTATTTTAATGCTCCTATGTATTTGTTTGGTTATCTGAGGATGAAAGGCAAGTAGTCAGGGGGAGTTGTCGTATAGTTGTCAAAGTGTGTTTCAGTTCATGTAGTTGTTTGTGGAGGTACCGTGATGGGTGGTTGATTTCTAAAAATATCATCGAAGTGAAAAGGATTGATTGTGGTTTCTTTTTTGAAAGTGATTGGTTGAGTAGAGTTGATTGAGCCTAGTCAAGTGATTGGATGCATGTGGTTGTTCAAGTTCCATAAAATAAACTATTCTATTTTCTTGATTTGAGTTGAGATTGAGATTTGAGAATAGAACATATAGAGTCTCTAACAATTCTCTTTATGCTTCTATGAGATTGATTTGAGTTGAGATTGGGATTTGAGTATAGAACATATTGAGTCTCTAACAATTCTCTTTATGCTTCTATGAGATTGATTTGAGTTGAGATTGGGATTTGAGTATAGAACATATTGAGTCTCTAACAATTCTCTTTATGCTTCTATGAGATTTAGTTGATATATTGATTGAGCATTAAGTATAGAACATATTGAGTCTCTAACAATTCTCTTTATGATTCTATGAGATTGGATAAGTTCTGTGTGATCTTGTTAAGCAGATTTGAAACAAGCCTTTTCACCCTTATGTACCTCAAGGGTACTATGGAATATGGGTTATGGTATCCGAAAGGTAAAGACTTCACCCTTATTTCATATTCAGATGCAGATTGGGCAGGAGGTGTCGATGACAGAAAGAGTACCAGTGGAGGTGCATTCTATCTTGGAGATAGATTGGTCACATGGCACAGTAAGAAACAAGAGTCAGTTTCTTTATCGATAGTAGAGGCAGAATATATTGCAGCGACAACATGTTGTACGCAGGTATCACTTTTTGAAGGAGAAAGTTGCGGAAGGTGAGGTTAAGTTGGATTTTGTTCCAACTACAGAGCAAGTAGCAGATATCTTCACAAAACCATTGCCCAAGGAAGTTTTTGAGTACCTTCGCAATAAATTGGGAGTGGTCACACTTCCCAAGAATTGACTAGCTACGGGGATCACATTCTCGGGGGAGCATTTAAGTATTTGATTATCTTTTTGCTCATGTTCATGATTTTTGCTAAGTGTAATAAATTTTGCTTGAGAATGTTGTGCATGGACTCAAGGGGAGTCTGCAGTAGCCCTTTGGTATTATTGTCAAAGGGGGAGAAGAGTTACAGGAAATTGCACATGTGTTGCCAACAATTCCAAAGGGGGAGATTGTTGAGCAAGGTGCAGACAACAATATTGTCATTGTTGTCAACACGGTCGGATAGATCTGTTGATGCGAGTGGACAGGAAGTTCAAAAGCTATTCAGATGCAGAAGACAGGAGTTCAAAGGTTATTCAGAGTATGTACAGTGATTTTCCAAGAAGACCGAAGTGGCCCATATGCAAAAGATCAAAGAAAAAGACAAGTAAGAAAAGTGTCGCGATATCGCGACATATACAACAAGCAAGAAAAACTGTCACGATTTCGTGACATGTTGGAAGAGAGAGAAAAAGCAAGAAAAATTGTCATGATTTCGTGACATGTTGGAAGAGAGAAAAAGCAGGAAAAACTGTCACGATTTCGCGACATGTTGGAAGAGAGAGAAAAAGCAGGAAAAACTGTCACGATTTCACGACATGTTGGAAGAGAGAAAAGCAGTGGAAAAATTCGCGATTTCGTGACATGTTGGAAGAGAAAAAGGCAAGTGGAAAAACTGTCACGATTTCGCGACATGTTGGAAGAGAAAAAGAAGTGGAAAAACTATCACGATTTCACGACATGTTGGAAGAGAAAAAGGCAAGTGGAAAAATTGTCATGATTTCGTGACATGTTGGAAGAGAAAGAGAAAGCAAGAAAAAGTGTCACGATTTCGCGACAAGTTCGAAGAAAGAGAACAAGTAAGAAAAGTGTCACGATTTCGCGACATGTCGCATTTTCGCGACTAAAATAGGAGAGAGAAAGTAAGTTGGAAAAGTGTCACGATTTCGTGACATGTCGCATTTTCATGACTAAAATAGGAGAGAGAAAGTAAGTTGGAAAAGTGTCACGATTTCGTGACATGTCGCATTTTCGCGACTAAAATAGGAGAGAGAAAGTAAGTTTGAAAAGTGTCATGATTTCGTGACATGTCGCATTTTCGTGACTAAAATAGGAGAGAGAAAGTAAGTTTGAAAAGTGTCACGATTTCGTGACATGTCGCATTTTCGTGACAAAAGAAAGAGAGGAAGACGTACGAAAGCAGAAGTGTCACGATTTCATGACAAAAGAAGAAAGAAGACTTCGAAAGCAAAAGTGTCATGATTTCATGACAAAAGCTAAAGTGGAAGACTATGAAGGCTGAAGTGTCATGATTTCATGACAAAAGCAAAGAAGAAAAGTATGAAAGTAGAAGTGTCACGATATCGTGACAAAAGCAAGTGGAAGAGTATGGAGGCGAAAGTGTCACGATATCGTGACATGTATTTTCGTGGCCTAAGCAAAGAAAAAGAGCAAGGAGGAAAAGTGTCACGATATCGCGACATGTTGTATTTTCGTGGGCCAAAGCAAAGAGAAAGAGGAGAGAGAAAAAGTGTCGCGATATCGCGACATGTTGTTTTCGGCAACAACAACAAAAGAAGCTTCAGAGGCAGAAATGTCACGATTTCATGACAGGTCGTATGTGCGCAAGACAAGAAGAAGAACCCAACTAAAATGAGAAGTATGAAGGACCGACATCTCTACAAACATTTATAGGGATAGAAGTGAATTCATGTAGCTAAAATATGAAGAGTGAACAAAAGTCGGACTAGGGTATACCGAATGAAATCTTCGAGCGGTGGAATTATCGAATATCTTCATGAGTTGAAGCCAACTAAGACCGATGACAACCGACTAAGATTAGGGTTTACATTTGTTATGCAAGCCGACTAAGATTAGGGTTTTCATCATGAAAATATTGTTATAAAAGGAGGGTTGTTTGGAGAATTGTGGGTGGTTTGCATAAGTCATCGAATGTGTGTCAAAGTGTGAAATGTGGCCGTAAGAGCGTAGAAAGCGTAGAAGCGGTGAGATGATGGTGAAGTGCGCAAAGTGAGCGAAGAGTCATGTCGAATTGTCCTAAGTGCGTCTGTGAGTGTGAGATAGAGCAAAGTGCAGAGAGCGAAAAGGTTGAAATTTGACCAAGTGTGGCTGTGATTGCATAGAGAAAGCAGAAGGCAAGAGAGTGCAAAGGGCGAAGATGAATGCAAAGTGCAGTTGTAAGGGCATAGAGTGTACGAAGACAGTGCATAGAGGGTGCATAGAGAAGCGACTCAAAGAAGGTGAAGTGGTGTAGAGGAGAGAAGATTGGGTAAGCAATAGACCATTAGGGTCTTGTAAAAGTGAAGGTATTTTTCTGTTAAACTTCTAGATTCAAAATTGAAGTCCAAGTTGTAGCTTGGCATCAGGGGTTGGTGCTCCTTCCATTGGTGCTAGTAAATTAGGGGTGGTGCTCCTTCTAGTTGGTGCTGGTAAATCAGGGGTTGGTGCTCCTTCCAGTTGGTGCTGGTAAATCAGGGGTTGGTGCTCCTTTCTGTTGGTGCAGATAAATAAGGGGTTGGTGCTCCTTCCAGTGGGTGCTGGTAAATTGATTGTAAAGTTGGTGCTTTGCAAAGGCTAGATTTGGATGGTAGTCCAAGCAGTCATTCTTGAGGAGTAGCCAAATTGGTGAACCTCGTTAAATCTTGTGTTGTGTGATGTTCTCTTGTGATACTTGCTTTATCTGGTTTTAAGGTTTCATTATTTCAGTTTTAAGAGCTATGAATTTAAGTTTAAAGAACTACACTGATTCACCCCCCTCTCAGTGCCATTGTAAGACTAACACATTTAAATATTGGGGAGTTAAATTTAATCACCAAATCTCAATTCAGTCTGGTGATGTTGGAATTCATATCCTTCCACCGATTTTCCCCCTAGAGTCTCCTATAAACGGATTGAAGAACTTCTTGATAGTGGCACTAAGATACTCGTATTAAAACTATCTCCCACTGATGGAACTATCATTTATTCATATTGGAAGAGCTAGGAGAACCCCCCACTAGGACTTCAATGGTGTACCCTAGCTTCTTTTGAGAAAATCATGTTTGGCATGGGTGTTCTTTATTAGCACTATGAATGAGTATCCTCATTCTAAATCAAAACAAGAGCAAGAAAGCAAATAACAACACATCAAAACACACCAAACTATTTAGGGCACACTTAAATTGATAATCAAGATAAAAATTTGTTTGGTATTGTGTGGCTATTCCTAAATTGTAACTCAAAAGATCAATTCATAGACAAAATGGTCAAAACAAGAAGTAAACACCCTCAATATGATATCGAGGGAGATACTGAAGCAACTCATAACCATAGGTGAAGTTGTAGTAACATTGAACAACCTACCCGTAATACCGTGAGATATAGCTTCGCAAGTCTAAGGGGTGATAACTCAAACCTTGGGGGATCTCCTCGAGAAACCCCAAGTAGGGAACCACATCATTGAACAAAGTCACATAAACAAAAAGAGGCTTCATAGCCATCCTCATAAAGGAGACATGAGGAGACCTCAAGGTCCTCCTCTAAACACACAGAAACATCTCAAATATGTGAGTAAGCTTCAAGGGCTTCCTACTCACATGGACATAAAGAAGGTTCTAAAATTCATTATTCACATAGGGATGAAGAGACTGCTACATCTCCATCCACATGGAGAAAACATGTCACCATAAATTCTTCTTCATCAAGAAGGCAAGAAAGAGTCGCAACACCTCAATATTCACAAGAAACATATGAAATAGGTATACCCACTGAAGGGCAGGAAACTAGAGCTACATCTAGTCATGGAAATCAGATAGAAGAAATCCTTCACACAAAATGAAATATTCCCATAGACTATGACCTCATAGGAGTGAATGGCACCCCACGGGACCAGCCATGGAAAACAAGATAGCTAGATGGGTTGGATCGGTTTCTTACATGACCAACTCAAAGAACTGTAGCTACTGAGAACTCTACATCTGGAAGCTTTCGAACTATAAATTCTAAGCACACCTCTTAGTTTTGGGGTACCTTAGATCAACCTCATAGTAAACGTACAGAGTCTAATCATAGAGATACTCAAAAGTACACTGAACAAGTCACATTAGCTAGCAAGAGTACAAGTACGGTAGAAACCTCCTCGAGGAATCTATGAGTCAAGACAAAAATAATAGAGTCAGATAAACATGATTCTTTTGTGACAGTGCAAACTGACTGTATGATATGGTTAGAAAATGCATTACATAAAAGGTGAGAGCTAGTGGAAGCTCTCAAACAAGATAAAAAAAGAGAAAGACTCTTGCGCCAACATGAGCAACACTTAAGAGAGCAAGCTGAGTGGCTAGATTTTAGCAATTTATAGACAAATGGTGGTGACCACAAAATAACTAGATGCGCTAACTCACCTATGAAGAGTCACACTAGATAAGATAGCCCATAATGAAACCACCCACCAAACCATGAATGAAATCCAACTAGTGGGGAAAGGGAAAACATAACAAACCAGGATCACAATCCTGATTCCCCTCATAGGAGGGAGGAAAAAATAAAAAATCAAATGGATAGAGAGTTACCTCCATTACCACTGTGAGTAGGCCTACAAGAGGAGGAAATCCATGCATCAAAGGAATTTCAAGAGCTTGCTGAAAATATGTAAAACTTTGAGAAACAAGAGGTAGCTGAGAACTCGCCAACATTGAGAAAAATACACAACCAACCATTGTTCCCATAAATCCCTAGCCCTCCATATACTAAGCACTTTGATATGCCTAGGTTGAAAAAATTTAAGGGTGAATATGATGCACAAGAGCACGTCACCAATTTTATCAATGCATATTTTCATCTTGAAGATAATGACGCTCTCATGCTAAGAACTTTCATAATGACATTTTCAGGTAATGCCACTCAATGGTTCAACCAACTACCTAAGCATAGCATAACCAACTTTGAACAACTAGTAAATGCATTCCTAAAGCATTTCTCCTTTGGTGATAAGAAGAAGGTGAACCTTTCAGACCTGGCCAACTTGAAATAATATGATGATGAGCCAGTAATGGATTATGGGAATAGATGGAGAAAATTCATGGTGAAGTTATCCTTCTCCATTCCCATAGAAGAGATCATTCACATGTTCACCAATTTTTTTTCTAAAAACATCTCCCTCTTGCTAAAACTTCAGTAGTATCCTTCGTTTGAGGAAGCTTTGGCATAGGCCAAACTCATCGAAGACATAAAAGTATATGAGGGAACCATTAAAATCTGAAACAAAAAGAAGTAGAACAAGAATGGTAATAATGACAAGTACAAGCAAAAGCAGGGCAACCCTACTCCAGTCAATCAAGTCGTATTGGCTACACCTAAGGATGAGGGTGCACAAAAAACCTAGAACTATCAAACACATCCTGCACCAGCCAATTACAATGAAAGGAACAATCAGGGGTGAAACAAAGAATGCAATCCACCTAGCTATTTCACGCCCTTGGTAGAATCAATGCAATCAATATTCAATCAGTTGAGCGAGGCTAGGAGGATCATATTTCTTGATATAATTCTTATATATCCCAACCATCCTAAGCCAAAAGGATATAAGGAAGATCAATTATGCCCTTATCATAGGATATCGAGGCATGACATTGAGTCTTGCATTGATTTTAAGCATCAAGTACAAAACATGATTGAGGTAAGAGAACTCAAATTTGACAACCCACTTGCTCCCGATAATAGAGACATGGGCATATACAAAAACCTATTGCCCAATCATGAGGCTCCTAAAGGGTAGGATGCCCAAGTAACTCAATTCCAAGTGGATGCACCTACCCATGGATGCATTGGGATGGTTGATATTGTTAACATAGCAACCAGGACTAGACGGTATGGTCAACCACAACCTCCTATAGCTCCCATGAATTTCCCAACTACATCTAGGTAGAGGTAGGGGTAAGAAAACCTTCCAGGTCCACCAACATGACCTATGGTAACTATCCAGAGTATATTGGAGTAAAACCTATAGATGACTCCAACTAAGCTATACATCTATGAGCTCATACAAAAATACCCAAAGAATAGGGAGACTTTAATGGAAATTTTAAGGGCAATTGAGCTCCAACCACAAGATGCAAATGCAATCACTCATTTTGTGGGACAAAAAAAAGAATGCCAAGAACCTGTAATTAAATTCTATGATTATGATATTAAGACAGTACCTACTGCCTTACCAGACCCTCCACTAAACATTGTGGTGTCAATCAATGATTTACCTTTCAAGAGGGTCTTGGTCGATACAGGTTTGTCAATAAATATCATTACAACAACAACAATAGAGCACCGTATGATCCCTAAGTCCAATATCATTCTAGGAGCTTACACGTTGAGAACTTTTAATTATACTTTATGCAATACTATGGGAATGATAATCCTACCCATCAAGGTGGGGCATAAGACCGTCCTTGTGATGTATCATGTCTTGTAAGGGGCTATGCAATACAACATCCTCCTAGGGTGTCCTTGGATAAGGTACATGAGGTGTGTTCCTTTGATATTGCACTAGTGTATCAATTATGTGCACAAAAACAAAGTCTATGTGGTTTTGGCTGATGAAGATCCATTCAAATACGTCCATCAGGTGGACATTCCGAGATAATTTGTAATTCCTTCTACCCACCTGTATGTAGTGCCTTCATCTCCAACCACACAATTGGATAACAAAGGCAAAGGGGTAAGAAAAGACCCATGCACATAAACACCTCCTGGTGCACTTAAAATAGTCAATGTATCTAAAGTACCATCAACATCAAATCCAAAATACAATCAGAATCTAAAGGCACCCTTATTCAAGGAAGAAAGGCCTAAGGAATTACCAATTGTAGCCATTGCTAAAATGCCAAGTCCTATGGAAGAAGAAGATCTTAAAGATCAATATGAAGATAGTGATTATCATCCTGCTTCGTCAGTGTCATCCATAGGGTCATCCACATCGCATGCATCAATACACTTGGCAAGCATAGGAATAGGGGAGTACCTTGTGCAAAACATTACCTTTACACCTATCATTGAGTTTGAACAAGACATGGGAAGACCTAAGGACTTGAGACCGCTAGTGGGAATAGTGGTTCCACTTGGAATAACTCCCAACCAAACCAATTTTGTCTATGTCAGCTTGTACTATAACCATAAGTATTTAGACGTAGAAGAGGATTATGACGAATTATTCACGGTGAGTTTTTGTTACCTCTCTAATCTTGATTTTGCTCTAAGCTACTTTAAGCATTGCCATTGGCATGGCTATGGCCTTGGTATATATGAGAAAGGGCATAGGTGGCTATACAAGCCACAATGTCAACTTTCCTTTGATAGGGTTGGGTTAGGCTATTATATTGGAGGTCGAGATGACTCTCTTGCAGCAACATTGGATAGATTAAGCTTAGGGTTAGGAGAAGACATCGATTTCATTCCTTATCACCCCCTATGAACAAGAAATTTGAGTGATAGATAAGTGGCCATGGTGAATGTACCGCCACCAAAAATTTATCATCCAAACATCTTAATTGATTCCACCCCAACAAGTTACAACTCATGGGATAAAGAGGTACAACTTGGCTTAGCCTACCGTGGGCCTCACTATTTACAAAGATTCACGTGGTCCATCCACAATGAGAGTGGGTACATATCAGATGAAAGTGACTATGAATCAGAGGACTCAACATAAAGAGCCTACTTAGGCCTGAGCCATCAACCCTTGAATTTGGGACAAGAGGCAAATGTAAATGGATTCTTCATAAATGATGAAGAATATGAAGATGAAACAGAGATGGCTTACTTGGGGCCAAGACATGAGCCTTCTGTTCTAGGTCCACATACCAATTCTAATGGTTTCTATATAGGTAATTATTAATTTGAGGATGATAGCGAAATGGCTTATCTTGGGCTTCAGAACTTGTCACAAGTAATTGAGCTAGTAGAAATAGAGGTGAAACTACATGCCATAGATCCTAGATTAAGGTTCCTCGAAAGACCCGTTGACTTAGGGGCTATTCATCACATAGTAAATCCCCCTTCACCCATATTTTGAAAGATCCTTGAGCCAAATGACCCCATTCCATAATCTATGCATAGAGATAATCCAACCGATTGCATACTGTATAGGGAGGACCCATTCATCCCCAAACTACAAATATCTCATCACAAGTATGGAAGGAAAACCCCTGAAACAAGTTTACACCCATGTGGTCCTGGAGATTTTAGCCCATTCATCAACAAGATCTCCATTTATTTGGCCACTCCACTTCATAATCTAGTAGATCCTACCAAATCATTGCATATTGATGTAGAGGCTATTGATTGGGATCGCGCTTATTCACCCATAGAGCCTAAATACCTCTTCCCTAATGAAGAGATGTTATAGCCATTCCATTTTGCATCAAGTTATGCGTATGACATATTCCATGCTGGTTTGGATCCTGAGTCAGTAGGACCTATAAATCTCGTTGATGATATTCATTTGACACACAAGCCTCATCAACTAGAGGATGGGTCATATATGGCTATAGAAGCAACTTTCGATGTGGATGTCAACGATGATCCTACCCTATCGAGGAAATTCAAGTTTAGAGAAAGTCTATATCCAGAGGAACAAGCCATCCTAATTCCTCAAAGAGAGGCCAAATATTTTTGCTTGGACTTACAAAGATATGCCAGGGATAGATCCAAATTTAGTCATTCACAACCTTTCATTGGATCCCATGAAGAAACCAATCAAGAAAAATCTAATGAAAAAGCATCCAACCATCGCTTTGATGGTGAAGAAAGAATTGCAAAAACTATTGGATGCAATGTTCATAGTTCCTATCGACTACCCTGAGTGGATGTCGAACATGGTAACCATGAGGAAACCCGATGGAAGAGTCTGTATCTGCACAAACTTTAGAGATTTAAATAGGGAAACACTAAAGAATTCATTCCCATTTCCAAACATATATGCTCTTGTAGATGCAACCATAGGTCATGAGATGCTCTCCCTAATGGATGGTTTTTCTAGATACAACCAGATCTAGATTAAGCTCGAAGATCAACATAAAACTACTTTCATTACTCCGTGGGGAACATTCTGTTACAAAGTGATGTCATTCGGTCTCAAAAATGCTAGTGCCACATATCATCGGGCCATGACATACATATTCCATGAATATATGCATAATATCTTAGAGTATTACATGGATGACTTACTAGCCAAGTCCCTGTTATGGCAAGAGCATGTCGAAGTCCTTAGAAAAGTCTTTGATCACCTTATTGAGCACAATGTCCGATTGAATCCTAAGAAGTGTGTATTTGGCATAACTTTTGGCAAGATTTTGGGATTCATCGTATCCAAGAGAGGCATTGAAGTCGATCTTGCAAAGGTAAAGGCTATATTGGAAATGGTCACCCCTACCAACATTAGGGAGCTAAGGAGCCTACAAGGCAAGATAACATCCATAAAAAGATTCATTGTGCAATTATTAGACAAATGTCGACCCATGAATCAGTTGCTATGCAAGGAGGTCCACTTTCTTTGGGATGAATAATGCCATCAAACCTTTGCAGAGATCAAAAATTATCTAGCAACACCACCAGTATTGGCTCCACAAAGGCCAGACATACCATCTTTACTATATATATTGGCTATTAATTTCACATTGGGCACCATGTTAGCTCAAAATAATGCACAAGACAAATATCAAGCCATATATTACATTAGTTGCATCTTAGTGAGTTATGATCTAGGATATGCCTATGTCAAAAATTTGTGTTTAGCAGTGGTCTTTGCAACTCGAAAGTTGTGACACTACATGTCGAGTCATACGAATTATGTCATATCAAAACAAAATTCTTTGTAGTACATGATGAGCAAGACATTTCCCAATACATGTATCGCAAAGTGGATCATGCTATTGACAGAATTTGATCTAGATTTCATAAGCCAAAATTCCATTAAGGAACAATTCATAGTAGATCAATTAGTAGAGGTGCCTCTTCAGGATAACAAGCCTCTCACCATAGAATTACTTGATGATGCGGTCTTTGCATTATTAGATCCACTCAAAAAACCTAAGAAATAAAGAGACATGTCATTGTTCTTCAACGGTTCGAAGTGTGAAAAAGGGAGCAGAGCAGGGATTTTCTATCACACCGTAGGGTGCTCCATTACCCTTATCATTCAAACTAGACTTCTCTTGCACAAACAACACAGAATATGAGGTATTGATATTGGGACTCCAAACAACTGTAGCAATGGGAATTAAAATATTGAATATCTTTGGTGACTCATTGCTCATAGTAAACCAAGTCAAAGGACTATTTCAATGCAGGTTCCCACTCCTGAAGACTTACAAGGAACTTGTTGACACCTACCTAGCCCAACTGGAATGGTATGACATCGAGGCAATCCCTCGTACGTCAAAAATATTTATAGACACCATGGCCTCTTTAGGATCCTTAATCCCTCAAAATACATCAACTGATTTTACAACCATTCATGTGAAAGTGCTTTTGTACTCAACAATGCACCATGAATCTTTTGATAATCAAGAATCAGTCAACATGATCAACATCAAACCAAATCAAGATTGGTCCTTCACAGCTAGATATTTATTGCAAACGACACCTTGGGGGTCTTTGATAGCCCAAGGACCTATGGAGTGTGGCACAACCATACACCATAGAGTTTTTCCTTAATCCGTATTCAACAGCTCAAGAATATAGGAAGAGCAAGTTGTATTTTCTATAAAAGTCATGGCTTATCAGGATTGGCTTTCCCAAATGCAAGACTTCCTGAAACTTGGAATAGTATCTCAAGGTCTATCACATACTGAAAGGTGAACATTCAAATATAAAGCAAAAAGATACATATTTCTAGGATAAATCCTCTATATACAAGGATATTATGAGTATTACTCCATTGTCTTGAGCCCCAGGAAGCAGCTTGGGCAATTTCACAAGCTCACGAAATCACATGTGGAGGGCATTTCAGTGGCATGGCCATAGTTAAACGCATCTTGAGAATGGGTTACTATTGGCCCACCATGGAAAATGACTACTATGATTATGTTAAGAAATTCATTAAGTGCCAACATCAAGCAAATCTAACACACTTACCACCGCAAGCCTTGCAACCCATCCAGGAAGCATGGCCATTATCGCAGTGGGGACTAGACTTGATAGGGAAGATCTCACCCCCGTCCTCAGACCAACACACATTCATCATAACGACCACTAAATACTTCACTAAATGGGTTGAAGTGATCCCATTAACATCAATAACTGAACCGATTATTGCAGAGTTTATACTCCATAATATTATAAGTCATTTTGGGGTCCCTTCAAAGATAATATCGGATAATGGGCCATATTTTAAGAACAAAAATGTGCATGCTTTAATGAAAAAATACCATATTCAACATAGTTTTTCAATGCCTTATTATCCACAAGCAAATGGGCAAGCAGAAGCCTTGAACAAAATAATAGTCTCCATCTTGAGGAATACGGTGCAAGACAATCACAAGGATTGGCACATGTAGTTGCCTCTTGCACTATGGGCATATAGGATTAGTATATGGATGCCCACTAGGGTGACATTGTTTTCACTAGTATATGGCACTGAGGCCATCATGCCACTAGAGTTGTAAATTCCAACTCTACGCATAGCATTAAAGGATTTCATATATGATGATGTCGTGCGGTAAGGCTGCCTTGATCAGTTGATGCTTCTTGATGAACACTAAGTCCATGCTTTAGAGCATATTTGCATTTACCAAGATTACCTTGTACAAGCTTACAATAGTAAAGTCCACTTAAGATAATTCAAGGTTGGAGATCTAGTGCTCAAAGAAAACCAACAAAATTTGAATTTTCCACTGCACCTACGAGACAAGTTCATGGCAAATTTTATAGGCCCATACATGATTTCACAAAGAGTTGGTCCTGGAGCATATCGCCTTATATCATTAGATGGTGTTGAAGAGCTTGAACCTCTCAATATCATTCACTTGAAGGAATTCTACACATAAAATACAAAAACATTCAAATATATCAAAAATACAAAAACATTCAAATATGTCAAAAATACAAAAACATTCAAATACATAAAAAATACAAAAAAAATCAAATATATCAAAAATACAAACAAATCATAAAAACATAAAAAATAAAATCCAATCAAAATTATCCAAGGGCATTCAAGCCACTTGGTCAAAATCAAATTAAAATGCTCCAAGGGTATTCAAACCGCTTGGTCAAATTCAAATCAAAATTCTCCAAGGACATCCAAACCGCTTGGTCAAAATCAAATAAAAATGCTCCAAGGGTATTCAAACCGCTTGGTCAACTCCAATAAAAAATGCTCCAAGGGTAATTCATGCCACTTGGTCAAAATAAAAAATCTCCAAGGGTACTTCATGCTACTTGGTCAAAAATAAAAAATCCCCAAATGCACAATAAGCCCTTTGGTCAAATTAAGCAAAAATACAAAACAACATAAAAATAAAAATACAAAAATAATTGTATCTCACATCTTGCATCCACATAATTACATTACATTTTCATATCCATTACATTCGCATATGTCATGAGAGCCTTAAAAGTGATGCCACAGTTTGTCTCACAAACCATTCAAATCCATACCTCCATCAACATGTGTGTAATTGTGTTTTCAACACAACCATTATCAGTTGCTATAGATAATATACTAAGGTTTTTTGATTATTCAACCACATCTATTGATCTTATAAACTTTTGTGGAAAACCATCTTGGTTAGTAGAGAATAAGGTCTAGTGGTGACAAATCCTAGCATATCTTAGGATACCACCACTAATTACAACACTAAATTCTAGTTGGTACACGGGAGGATGAAAACCATAAATTGGTTAGGTTACATAAAGCAAAAAGGGACATCCTTGCTTATCCCCCTGTGCAACCATTTCAAAAATACTAAGAATTGACAAAAGGACAAGCTCCAACCTACCCAAAAATCCCTTTCTTAAGTCAACAAGCAAAAATCCTAGGTTCAAAGTTCAAAATCTTCAAAAATTGCACATCAACACCCATATTCATAGCTCAAAATATCGAAAGGACAAAATCAAAATAAACAGTGATTTTTATCACTAAATACGAGCAAGTATCCCAAGTCAAAATGAAGAAAATAAGGTATTGGAGCTTGAATCCTTGGAATTCTTGTCACTATACATGATTGGAAGGAGAAATCCTTATGCATGATGATATGTCTATCACAAAATCTATGCATTTGTATAGACCAATGTTTGAATGTGGATAAACTAGATTTAGGTAATCCAAAAATGCCTAGTGGTATAGTCCAATTGAGTCCAATATAAGAATGAGATGAACACTTGAGGATCCCAAATCTTAGCAATGGGCTAAAAGAATCCCACCTGAAATCGGATGAAATGCATGGGTTCTATCTAAATATATTCATTTGCACATATAGGGAGAATGAGTATCTAGGACCATGATGAAAGCCTAATTTTCAAAAGCCTTAAATGATCCGTACACAGTCATTGATAGGGTAACTAGAGTTTTTGGATCTCCATAAAGCCCCAAAATTCTTACATAGAAAAAAATCATATCATCATTCACACCATCACTTTCTTTATAAGATTCTATAAATTAGGGGGTATCAAAATAGCATTATAGATACCGCATATATATTAGAAATAGTATATAGATGGCCACTGACTACTTTATATCTTTTAATTTATAGAAACTTATCAAGAAAATACATCTCACACCATTACATCTCATATATGAATACTTAATTAATTATTATGATAAGAGTGATTATTTAATTCATGATTAATTTTTTTAATTTTTGTGGTATCACCCATTAATATTATCAATGTCATATGCATTCCTTATGTTTTATGTGATTAGAGCATACAGGTTCGGTCATACCATCCCATCACATAAGTTAGATGCATACAATTAAAGCAAAATTAAACATACATTTAACAATGTCGCATACATAAACACAAAAACCAAATTACCCATCATTACATCATAAAGCACATCATAAAACATATAGGCAATATCCATTTGCATACAATCATAAATTCATCATTAATCAACTCAAAATATATCACATCATATTATCAAATCATATAAGCATCTACACATCCATATAAGCATCTAAAATATCATCTATCATCTAAAATATACATCGTCATCATAATGCCATCATCACATCACATCATAAAACAAAATAACAAAAAAAACATGAGCAATAAACGATACACATAATGAGTCATAATGCAAATATATCATAAAAGTATGTGTGTCAAGTCCATGGATATACAAAAATACCCATGGGATATAGTCATATAGGTCAGCCAACCTAAAAAAAAAAAACCAAGTGCACCATCAATCAAATATTGGGCCTACATCCCATGCAGCTCTGCCCCCTATGGCCAGATCTCTAGGAGAATGGTGCGATTTGGATCCTACTGGTCTCTCAATATGAGTTTGGCCCCCATGACTAGGCTGGATGGAAGACTACCCTATTGTAGAGCTCCTGCTGACCTGTGACCCACCTATGGCTCCTCTCTCCCTAGGGATGGCTCCTAGCCTCTTGATCTACCTCAAGAGAGCGATAATATGGGTTGCATCATCAGCAATATGTACATCACTCTCATCCAAAAAACCCTTTATATGCCTGATCTCATCCTCAAGAGCTACCCTTAAAGGACCCTTAGGAATAGGAGGAGCAAAAACAACCTACATCCGATTAGCTCCTCCTACAGCTTGCAAAGCCTATATCTGGTCTAAAAACTATGCTATAGTTGTATCCCACCGATCTATGATGATGTCACGCTACTATACCTCTATATTGGCTTACTAGAGCTTGACCTCCACATCATGCAACTATGCCCTGAGAGGATAATCTCTCTCTTCAGGCTCCATATCCTCCTCTGCCTCCTCAGGAGCCTCCTACTCCTCCACTACCACCTGCTCTACCTGCTGGACCCACATCGTAGTCCTAGCATGAACTATGCACCTCAATGGATCTACCCCATTTCTTCCATCATCCTCTCAGCCCAAACTACCCTTACCATTCCAAATAAGGTCACCCCACCACTACACAAATGCATCTATGACTACCATAGCCACTCTAGGATCAATAGTTGGGGCTTCCTCCTCATTAGCTCTATGACCTATCGAGGAGGGAGGTCTCTCTCTGCTCTGATGCACCTGTATAAAAATGGTACTAGTGGCACATCCTACTGCAACCCGTACTGACAAAGAACCTGAGAGTAGAAGAAGTGATACCAGATGCTAATATTGTGGTCGATGAGTCATCGCTTGTTTCGTGTCCTAGCAATAAAACTAGTTGGGTCATCCCAAGAGAGACACTCATGATACGGGTACCATATGACATCTCCAACTTGGAGTCTAGTGAAAGTAGCAGTATAATGAGACAACTCACCTACAAAAGTGTGTCTCTTGCACTCCTCAGTCTCTCTAGCCCATATGGCAGCATAGCACTGCATCCACTCATCCATAGTTGTGATCTCAACATAAAGTCCCTTGGGATGATCTACCTTAATGTTCTCCCATACCCAAATCTACAAAATTCAACTATAGGTAATACTGACATGACCCCTCTGATGGATGTGATACAGCTCATCATAACATTAAGCCAATAGAGACATACCCCATGCATATCTAATAGGATCCTCGCTATCCATTAGGTCCTGAACCATCACAAGGAGGTTCCAAGGGAACCTCAAGCTTGAGTAGTCTGGGATAAGGACATTACTGATGACCATTAGTAATACCACATGCCTCGCTATGAAAACCCACTCTTGGTACCAAAAAATAATGGACACTCCCACAGACTTGGTCTCCTTGAGGGTCGACGCAAAGTGTCCCCCAAAAACCTGAGTGAAAACAACCACCTGATCATTAGTGGCCGAAGAAATGATGGTCACTCCATCAAAAGGGATTCAAAAGATCCTATACACATCCTCTGGTGTAATGGTCATATCTCCAGTCATGATGTGGAAGGTATTAGTCTGAGGGTCCCAGCGATGAGCCAAATCTATAAGGTAAGCCTGATCCGACATGATGTGAGGCAGTCTGGTAACATATTGGAGCCCGCAAGCCTTAAGCCACCTCCAATATGTGTCATCCAAAAGAGGTAGAAGGTCATTCATGAGCTTCGGGTGCCAAGCTCGAGCAGTAAGGATATAAGTAAAACAAAAGAAAGATGAAACATAACTACAGTGCATCTAAGGTATAAATCCTAATAAAACATGAAAAATCTGACACTTCCCTAAATATGAGCAAAGAGGGGGGATAAATACACCTAGGCATGCAATACATGCTAAAGAGTAGTACAAAATTCTAAAAAAAAAATTAAAAACTATCTCAAAAAAATCCAAAGATTTTTTTTTTTGCAAAATTGGCTAAGGGATTTAGCCACTATCACCCACAGCGGCCAGAATCTGACGGCTAGAGACAACAGTGGCCAAAATCCCAACAGTAAAATTTTTGACCATTGGGGTTCAAAACTAGCCGCTCTGAGCAACAATGACCAAATTTCTACCACTTTGAGCGACAATGATCGAAAGGCGACACAACAAACCTGTGAACCCTAGGTCGTAAAATACAAAAAAAATTGAAAAAAATAAAAAATGGAGACCAACCCACCACATAAAAACTTATACTAGGCCTAGCTACGGATTCCGTTCGTTACCAACAGGTATAGTGAGGTTCATTTTCCAGTTAGTGAGATTCAATTTTACCCAAAAGAGGAAAAGAGCTTAGGGTTTAAAAGAACACCCGAGAAGATTCGGCTCCTCCAATAGCTAATACCTCATCCTACGCAACCATATCATCGATGCAGGGATATTTTGAAACTACAACTATCGTTGTCTCAACAGAGCTCTAAAAAATGAATTATCAACAAAGAAAATGACAGGTCAAAAACCCTAAAAGTGTATTTTATATTTTCAAATTATACCTTGGCCACTGTTGATGTCAGCAACCCAAAATTTGTGGCTGATCAAGGCAACAGTGGCCATAGGCAGAGACTTAGAGGCCGCTGGACCTGATAGCGGCCTGCTCCACAGATAAAAACAAAAGATTCCTTCCATAGGGTGATAATAAAAAAACATAAATAAACACATTTTGATGAATTAAAATCATCTTGATGATCAAAATAACAAAACAAAATCACATAAAAGCAAAATCTCAAGCATGCCTCGTATCTAGTTGCTTACTCTATCCACTCGGTGATTGCAACGATTCACACTCAATGCACTTCGATGAGATGAGTAGGTTACCATAAGGCCACTTGGAGCAAAAAAAAATCATTCTGGAATTACGATGTGCCACCCTTAAATCCTAAAGAAGACCAAGATGGTCGAACTACTCCACAGGTGTGAAAGTGTCATCCTAATTCCCCTATGATACCAAAAAAATTAAGCCAAAGTGATACAATATGAACATAAATAGAATCACTCATCCTAACTCCCTAATAAGGCTATTAATAGCTGGACCGCTCCTCAGGATAGTGATGGATGATTATCATTGTTAGCAATTTTGGGTTTGAAATCCTAGCTTCTTGTCTATGAGTTGTCATTGATGTCAAAAGGAAATGGCATTAATGTTAAGAGGATGTGTTGGCTTCAAAGGTGGAAGATTCCAAGAGAATCTTTTTAAGAGAATCCGGAGAGATTCCATTGGATAGGGTTTTTATTAAAACCAAGTTAAATGGTTTTTATTAAAACCAATGGAGGTTCTCTTTATTATTTATTTAATTATTATTTAAAACCCTTCAAGGTTTTAATTAATTAATTATTTAATTAATTAAGGGAGAAATTATTTTTAATTTATTAAAAATACTTAAAGGTTTTTAAACCTTTTTTTATTCTTAATTTATTAAAATTATTTAAGGGTTTTTAAACCCTTTTTGAAAAGACTTTTGATTAATTTCGAAATGGTCTTTATTTCCACCGACGTCAAGGTGTCTTCGAAGAGACTATTTATTCTCCAACTCCTAAGGTTGGAAGGCGAATGAATTCGAAATTCCTCGAATGCAATTTGTGGTGTTTGTGCTCTGTATTTGCTACGATCGAAGGAAGACATAGAAGCACGTGCAGTTGAAAAGTCTTCGGGAGTTTTTGTGAGGGTGAAGTGGAGGGAAGTTCACTTGTGAACTCCGTAGCCCACGTGGGCTAGTGGCAGCGAAGGCTGTTGTTGGGCGCTGCATTGGTGGAGGTCACCATTTCGAGTCTCGCGAGGGTGCTTTGCTAGAGTAACACACGTTTTTATTAAAACGTCTTTATGCTATGAAATTCGGAGTTTCTTGGACAGCGATTTATAAGCTTGAAGGTTCAATTATCTTCTACTCCAATAAGGTATGGGCACATTCTTCTTATGAGTATGATTGGTGTATGTTTTCTAAAATAAGGTTGGAGTGAAAAGGTATTCTACTAGGTATCCTTTGGCTAGGTGTAAATCCTATTTTCTGGTTTGTTGAAGACTACTTATGCATTGTTATCCTTAAGGAGAGTTTTTGGTGAATGCATAATTTTTGGTTTGAGATAGTGGAAGCTTTGTGCACTAGGGTTTATATTTGTGAGTCTAGCTACTTGCATTGAGTTGGTGGAACCCTTGGTTGGCTGTTTTGAGTTTGATGGTTGAGTTGCTTCCATAGAGGTTGTTTGATCAAGTTATTACTTTACTTGATTCATGATATTGGGCTTACTCCATTGAGTTGATTTGAGCAAGTTATTCTTTGCATTTGGTGATATTGTGTTGGTGGCTATTTTGTTCAAATATCTTTGGAGGGAAAAGGATTTCTACTTGTTTTCTTTTATTATGATGATTGGTTGAATGCTTCAAGGTTGATGTTGAGTTGAATGGTGTTGGTTGACTAAACCTTTTTTGATGAGCATTGTTGTTGAAACCCTAATTTATGGTGAAAATAACATGAGTATCATTGTTATGTGATTCTTTGCATAGTTGGCAATTGTTGGGGTTTCATGTTCTTGAAAGAAAACATTCTATCCTATCCATTTCGGATATTGAGTTGAGTTTTCAGATTTGAGATTGAGATTGAGCTGAGTTGATTTGAGTTGAGTTTTGAGATTGGGATTTGAGTATAGAACATATTGAGTCTCTAAAAATTCTCTTTATACTTCTATGAGTTTGAAAAATCACATTGGGTCTCTAACAATTCACTTTGTGATTTCCCACTAAGAAATTTTTTCTTGGTGAGCTTGCTGAGTTTTTGGACAGGTTCCGGTGGGGATTTGTGAGCAGTTTTGGACATGTTCCAATGGGGACTTGTGAGCAGATTTGGACAGGTCCTAGCAGAGGACTTGTGAGCTGATTTTGATAGTTATATCAGAGAACTTGAGGACAGAGGTGCATTTGTTCTATGAGAAGAACCTGAGGACAGATTTGGAAAGTCTTTGAGAAGGCTTGTATGCAGAGGATTGATTTGTTCAAGAGTTGGACAGATCTGATAGACAAAGGAAGACTTGTATTAGACCGACTGACTATGTTTGGTACAGGTTGCTCAGCTACTATGGACGTGATCATAGAAGGCAAAGGTCTCTTAGGCTAAGCATTGAGGACAAGAGGTCTTCGATGGAAAGCAGTTCCATGTGCTGGCAAGAGGTAGAGGCAGTTGATCTTCTGAGGGATCATTTCCAGAGCAGAGGGGAAGGTATATCCTTTGGTACGAGGCTCATAAACATTGTAATTGGGAAGGATTCCCAAAGAACTTTGAGATAAATTTTAGAGAAAATATTTTGTGGACATAGCCCAACCATTTTGGGTGAACCGCGTTAAAAATGGGTCTTCAATGTGTGATGCTTTCTGTCTTGATTAATGTTGTGTTGATGCCACTGCTATCTAAAGTTAAAATTATTAATTGGTTAAGTCTTATACTCGTTCACCCCCCTCTCAGTATAAGTCCATGTTCTTCAATTGGTATCGGAGTCGGTCTCTCCGAAATAGCCTAACAGCTTGGAGAAGGATCTATCGAGAGGAACATACGTGATTCGTAAAGAGATGAAGAGGTTGAGTTCAATCTCAAAGGTGAATTCTTCTTGGATTTAAGAAAGCTTGAGAAATTTAGGGAAGAGAATTATGTTCTCAAGCATCAATGTTAGGAAGAAGAGATAGCAAGATCAGAATTGTCTCAAAGTGTTATAGACTTCAAAATTCTAGTCGAAGAAGGGAAGAAGGTTGAACGAGGTTCGACAGAGGCTCTCAAAGGAAAGGAAGCTGATTGCGAGAAACTAGAAGAAGAGGTTATGTCTCTTAGATTGAAGTTGGAACAGTTGGCTTTCAAACAGAATACTCCATGTGAAAAGCAAAAGAAGGATTGTATCACCATTCATGAAACAGGGTCTTCAAGCAAGATCAATCTTCATCCTAAAGAGTGGTGGATTCCAGTTCGTCACAAGAAGAACAATCATCCAAGGCATCAAAACAGGTTACATAATACTTTCCATGGCTATTGTTTTTCCTACAAGAAATTTGATCGCAAAGCTATGCATTGCAATAAGTCTTTGAATAGCCATAGTAAGGAAAATGTTAACTCTTTTGCACCTCTTATGAATAAAAATGTCATGTGTTACAAGTGCAAGAATTTTGGGCATATAGCAAGGATGTGCTGTTTGGATAGATCTAGCCTTGAGTTCACTAAAAAGAGAAATGAGATCAAATCTAAGTCAATGATAGTTCAAACTGCTTTTCATGCTCAAGACAAAGTAGAAAAATGGTATCTTGATAGTGGTTGTTCAAAACATATGACTGGTGAAAAGGAAAAGTTTTTGGTCTTAAAAGAAACAAACAGAGGAACAATCGCTTTTGGAGATAACAGGTCAGCTAAAGTCTGTGGTAAAGGGACTCTTCGTTTGGATGGGAAATACAAAACAAAAAATGTGCTTTATGTAGAAGGCCTAAGACATAATCTTCTAAGTGTGAGTCAAATTTGTGATCAAGGGCACATAGTATATTTATTTTTAGATAGATGTGAGATAAGTAAAGAAAAAAATGGAAAACTCATTGCTAGTGCTACAAGGACTCCAAACAATCTTTACATGCTAAGTGAGATAAAAAAGGAAAAGTGTTTTCTAACTCAAGAAGATGAGAGTTGGTTATGGCATAAAATATTGGGGCATTTGAGCTTTGATAATCTTGTCAATATTAGTAACAAGGAAGTAGTTAGAGACTTGCCCAAAATAAAAAGGCCCCATAACATCATTTGTGGTCCTTGTCAACATGGAAAACAGACCAGAACCAGTTTCAAATAAAAAGGGTATACTTCTTCAAAACCTTTGGATCTTATTCATACTGATTTATGTGGCCCTACCAGAACTTAGAGCATTCAGGGAGAAAGCTACTTCATGCTGTTTATAGATGATTATTCTAGAATGACTTGGGTTACTTTTCTCAAAGAAAAATTCGAAGCTTTTGAAAAATTTAAAGCTTTCAAAGAAATGATTGAAAATGAGATCGACAAGAGAATCAAATGCTTAAGATCGGATAGAGGAGGAGAGTTCACTTCAAATGAATTTGTGGAATACTGTGAGCAACAAGGAATCAAAAGAGAATATTCAACAGCAAGAACTCCTCAACAAAATGGAGTAGTTGAAAGGAAAAACAGAACTATTGAAAATATGGCTAGAGCTATGTTAAATGAGTCAAAACTTTCAAATGGTTTTTGGAAAGAGGCAGTCAGTACGACAGTCTACATTATCACCAGGGCCCAACTTAGAGTCAATCATCATAAAACTCCTTATGAGTTGTGGAAAGGAAGACCAACTACAGTAAAATACTTCAAAGTGTTTGGGAGTAAGTGCTTCATCAGAAGGGAAGATCAGAATTTGGGTAAGTTTGATTCTAGGTGTGATGAGGGAATATTTCTTGGATATTCCAGTAGAAGCAAGGCCTACAGATGCTTCAACAAAAGAACTCATACAGTTGTAAAGAGCATAAATGTAACAGTTGATGAAAAGACAGGGATAAGAGAACCAGTCAAGGAACTCAGTGATGAAATTTCTCAATAAGAATTCAGAGAGGTTTCAGATGAATAAGAGGAAAGACAACAACTGCTTCCCAAAACTCCTTCACGATATGTTTAGAAACATCATCCCAAATATTTTATCATTGGTGATCCAAATAGCAGACAAACAAGAAGAAGAGTCATTCCTTCACATGATTCTACAAACGTTTCATTATTATCTCAGATTGAGCCAAAAGATTTCGATGAAGCATGTGCAGATAAGTTTTGGGTAAAAGCAATGGATGAAGAGCTAAATAAAATAGAGAAAAGTGAAACTTGGGAATTGGTTCCAAGACCTAAGGACAAGAATGTCATTGGCACAAAATGGATATTCAAAAATAAACTCAATGAGGATGGAAATATTGTTAGAAACAAAGCTAGGTTAGTCTGCAAAGGTTATGCTCAAGTAGAAGGTGTTGATTTCGAAGAGACGTTTGCTCCTATTGCTCGTCTTGAAGCTATCAGAATCTTTTTGGCCCTTTCAAGCTTCAAATAATTCAAGGTATATCAAATGGATGTAAAGTCAGCTTTTATAAATGGGGTGTTGGTAGAAGTCTACATAGAACAGCCAGAAGGAGTGTCTCTCTCGAAACAATCAGACTATGTGTGTAAATTGAAAAAGGCCTTGTATGGGTTAAAGCAAGCACCTAGGGCGTGGTACTCAAGACTTTATAGGTATATTCATGAGCAAGGCTTCAGGAAAGGCGTGGCAGATAGCAATTTGTATATTAAGAATGAAAATGATGATATGTTGATTATGGTTGTCTATGTTGATGATATTATTTTTGGGGGAAATAATACTCAGATGTGCAAAGTTTTTGCTAACACCATGCGAAGGAATTTGAGATGTCTATGATTGGAGAGTTGTCATTCTTTTTAGGTCTTCAGATTGCTCAATCAAAGGATGGTATATTTCTCTCTCAAAGAAAGTATATCAAAGAAATGTTGAAGAAATTTGGGATGATGGACAGCAAACCAGTGTGCACTCCAATGATTACAGGGTGCAATATGAGTAAAGATGATAAATATCCAGCGGCATATCAGAGGTTGTACAGATCTATGATTGGCAGTTTATTATATATTACAGCTACTAGACCAGATATCATGCGAGCGGTTGGGTTAGTAGCAAGATTTCGAGCAGCTCCAAAATATTCTCATGTTATAGCAAGTTAAGAGGATATTCGGATATCCGAAGGGCACTATGGACTTTGGGCTTTGGTATCCCAAAGGTGATGATTTCACCCTCACAGCTTATACGATGCAGATTGGGCGAGCAGTATTGATGACAGGGAAAAGCACTAGTGGTGGATCATTCTTTACGGGAAAGAGTTTGGTTTCTTGGCTAAGTAAGAAACAACCTTTAGTTTCCTTATCTACAGCAGAGGCTGAATACATAGCAATAGTGGCTGGGTGTACACAGGTTTATGGATGAAAACCACCTTGGAGGATTTCAAATTCAAGCATGAACAACCCATCTCCATACTTTGTGATAATACAAGTGCCATAAGTATTTCCAAAAATTCGGTAATGCACTCAAGGACAAAGCATATTTTCATCAAGTATCGCTTTCTAAGGGAGAAAGTGCAAGACAAGCAGGTCAAGGTAGAGTATGTGTCTACTAAAGAGCAGATTGCAGATATCTTCACCAAACCTCTTCCAAGAGATACGCTTGAGTATCTAAGGGAGAAATTGGGAGTTGTACTCCCACATAAGAATTAATCACCTCATCAGGAGGTGGGGGAGGGACTAAGCTAAGAGGCTCATTCTTAGTCATGAGCCCCAAAGGTGACCCTTTGCCATTGATGACAAAGGGGGAGATATTTGAGTAAGGGGGAGAGCCTCAAGACAGGGGGAGCTGTTTATGTTGAGTTTTTATGTTGTTGAGAAGCATGGTTTGCCATCAATGACAAAGGGGGAGATTGTTGGCAATTTTGGGTTTGAGATCCTAGCTTCTTGTCTATGAGTTGTCATTGATGTCAAAAGGAAATGGAATTAATGTTAAGAGGATGTGTTGGCTTCAAAGGTGGAAGATTCCAAGAGAATCTTTTTAAGAGAATCCGGAGAGATTCCATTAGATAGGGTTTTTATTAAAACCAAGTTAAATGGTTTTTATTAAAACCAATGGAGGTTCTCTTTATTATTTATTTAATTATTATTTAAAACCCTTCAAGGTTTTAATTAATTAATTATTTAATTAATTAAGGGAGAAATTATTTTTAATTTATTAAAAATACTTAAAGGTTTTTAAACCTTTTTTTATTCTTAATTTGAATCACACTTGGATGTGGGATTGCCCATTAAAAGCAACAAATGCTAGAAAGGAACTATATTAGTCATATTGGTCAAGTGACTTGTCACTTCATTCATTGTCATTTCTTCACCAATCCATTGTGTGAGGAGGTAGTTCAAAGGTTCAAAATAATCATAATTAAATAAAAAAAATATCACTTGATCACATCAAAATCATGTTCGTCCTACGAATAATTGCATACAATAACCACAAATTTCCCTTGTTTGCTGGGAATGGAAGTAGACATGACATATTCAATTGTAGCTCTCCTACTGATCGGAACTATTGTAGCAGCAAAAGCTACCTGATTGAGTTTGAGGAATGACTGTAATTTAGCATGCCCAAGACACTAAGCTAAGTCCTCTAAAAATTGAGGCAATGATTCAAAGGATGCACGTCATCTTGCATGATTGGGCCATCCAGCGTTGATCAGACCATTGATCACCATACACCCTACAAATAGATCAGTCTATGTTTTTTCTCAGCATTTTGTTTTTCACACAATGCATCACAAAAAGGGTCATATGTATACACCTAAAACATGTCATTCTTAGGGGAGCTACTCACATAGACACATTCATAATATCATATGACATAATATTGGACTTTCCAAGCATAAAAAATGGTTCTCACCACTCATTTGGGGCATTTTCAAGCCATCCAAGCCTAGTTGCTCAAGACTAGAGTGACTAGATCTTAGTTGCTCAAGCCTAGAGTGGCCAGACATTAGCTGCTACAGATGACAGTGGCCAGATCTTAGTCACTGTAGATGACATCAGCTAAAACATAAAAGTAGTTTTTCCAACAAACATGGCTAATCACGGGAGAAAGTGGTAGTCTGCATGCAATAAATATGAGCGGGAGTAACTTTGCATTCCCTTTCACGACCAGTTCACATAGGAGACTTGATTTTTCATTTAGACTTTAGTTAACTAGTATTTAAACATAGAAAAGAAAAAAATATTCTCATGCTAACTCTCACTACGCATGAGGAATTCATTCCTAGGGCTTGGACATAGACCTAGGGTTTCACACTTTAAAAGGTGCAAGCCTACGAGCACCAAGGATCCAGAATTTATTAGGACAGGTCATTAAGGAGAGCTTTCGAGACTTGGAGAGTTTCCCTTGGAGATCACATTTACGGTGGAGCCCTTACAAATTGGAGAGCATAGCAACCATCATTCCAACATCGAATACAAGATTTGATCCATTTCTTTGGATAAAAAAGGACAAGAGTCGCATTCACGATTGTTGTCTTGGATAGTGGCCCGCAGGTCTAACTTAGGGTTTTAGACATTAAATTCATTATTTTGTTTAGCATATCATTAGCATAGAATCATTTCATTCATTCGTATTCATAACATTAGTCTAATTTGTAGTTACTTTCATTTGTTATATTCATTGCTAACAACCTAATCCGAGGAGGCATTCTCGGACATCTAAGTGTGTGTTGTTGTTTCATTGCTTACAGTGCCACAAGTTCATCGATTGGAATCTACAACATATGAGAGCAAAAGGGATACCTTTAGGAAATAGGCCTAGAGAAGGAGGCATCTATAAGTCCTCATACATTTTCGTGTGTGAAACCTAGAAGCTTTTGAAAGCACACCACCTCTTTGTGAAAGGGCACTCTTTGGCTATTTGTAACCTTATTGTATCGAAATGGGTATCCCTAAGAGGGACCAAAATGTAACCGGGTTTCAATCGAAATAAAGAGATCTATATTTTTTATTTTCGTGTTATATGATTTTCACTGTCTTCCATTTCATTTTGTATTTTAATACATTGCAAGTAGAGTAAAAAGAGCGGTGCATGCGTACTGGGGTCGCTACACTGCCATTGAAGGATTGAAATAATTACAATATTTGTAGTGAATGAGTTTTAAGTAAGCGAGGATAATATGTTGAATAGCCTAAATTAAGTTAGAGTATAGTGGTGAATGACATGCACCATGTGGAATAAGGTTTTTCATGCAAGAAAGAGCGAAGTCACCATCTAATTGAAGATAACTCGAGTGCACAGTGAAGAGGAATCTTGAGCATAAAAATTATTTGTATAATGCTCTCAAGGAAGTGTTGATTATAGCACTTACCACCAAGACATTGGAGGAAATAGTTAAGACTCTTAACACCACTTATCATAGGCATTGAAAGGAGGTGCAATAGAGTCATTTTGAAGGAATTGGAAAATGCAAGTGCCACTTGGAACTACCCATATTACACTATGTTAGAATACAGAGAAGATGCTCATAAAATAAGCACTTATATAATTATCATTTAGTGAAGCCAATATTAAAAAGAAGAGATACACGATTAAGGTAGCATCTAAGAAACTAAGGCAGTGCATAGATCAAGGAGTAAGAACATAGTGAACTTGTCGATTGAAGAGAAGTGTGCAAGCCAACATATTTACATAGAAGAAGAGCATGAAATGTAGTTATGATGAGGAGTAAGAGGTATAAATAGTACCTCAAAGTTGACATGGAGTCAACCACCATTAATACATAGGAAATAGAGTTGATTATAAGCAAATTGTAAGTCAAAATTAAGCACTTGAAAGGTGAGAATTATTATTATAAATATTGTTGGATATTTTGAGTCAAAGTTGTCATTGATGTCAAGGAATAAGCTACAGTTGATGTCAAAAGGTCAAGAGAAACAATGCACAGGTTAAAGTAAAAAATCTTCATAATATTTTTAATATTATGTGGAAGCATAAGTCATAAGGGTTTTTATTAAAACCATGGGTGAACAAAAATAAAAGGTTTTTCGTAAAAGCCCAAGGGATTTTTAATATCTATTTTATAAAATATTTAAATTCTAAAGAATTTAAATAATTTATAAATTAATAAGTTTGAAGGAAAATTGAAGTGCTGACATTTAAGTTTGAAGGAAAATCGTAGCGCCGACGTTTATGTTTGAAGGAGAAAATTGATATAAAAACAATATGCCTTAGAGGTATTTAATCATCCTTTTGCTTGAATGTGTAATCGTGTGTCTAATAACTCGTGCGAAGAAAGAGACAAGTGTATTGTTTTAAGTGCGAGTGAATAAGGATACAATCGATGAGCACTGAAATTCAAGAGCCATCCAGGAAGCATGGCCTAGTGGCAAGTGGAAATAGGCTAGAGTGTTGGGTGTGGAGTGGCTTACGATCGAATCGTAGTGGCAGCATTATTTTGTTGGTAGTGTTAGAAACATTGAAGGAAGTGATGTACATTTTTTCTTAGGTGCACTAGAGGAGCATTATAGAGCATTTGGTGCTCTTTACTCTCCAAGTGAGTGCATAGCTTGCACGAAGGTTGGAGCCACGACTAGGGCGTTGGTTGAGGCTGGATCATGATTTCGAGTCATACAAAGGCAAAGGTAATAAATTTTTAATATAATTTTTATGATACCTAAGGTTTGACATGAGGTCTTAGGGAGTTAAAAGGGTTAGTTGAAAAGGTTTTTAATTAATCATTATTTTTGGTAAATTGGAGGAATAAGAAGTTAGCTTTATTTTTGAATAAAGGATTTGTGTCACATTGGTCTATTGGATATTTAAAGTGTTGAGAGGACTTATTGCATTGAGTTATTTTGAAAAGGAGTGTGTATTGATATTATTCTTGGTATTGAATATTATTTTAATTGGAAGATTATAAGGTGTATTTGGCCAATTATTTTTATATGTTGATGAATGTTTTCTTAAAGATGGAGTGATAAGGTGTATGTAATTTTTGATATTTACATTGTATTTTTGAGGGAGTTTATCATCTTGTAACTTCTTTGAGCTTGGCAAGGAAGTGTTTGTTGTTGTGGTAGATTTAAGAGGTTCCTTCATCATCAAGAAAAAGATATGGGAACATTATTCCATAGTTGAATTGATTGGTTGGTTTTTTGGAAAATAATTTTGGAGTGAAAAGGACTTGATTAGGGTTTCATTTTTGAGTGTGTTGAGTTAATGCTTCAAGGTTTTCTAGAATAAAGAGTTATTGTTAAAACCTTGTTTTATAAGCATTGTTGTTGAAGCCATTGATTGTTTGAAAAACTTGAACTAGGGTTTGAAAAAGAACATGAGTATCATTGTTATGTGAGATTGGTTGATGTAGCATTGTTGGAAAACATTTTGAGTGAGTATTCATATGCTTGGACTAGGGTTTGTGAGCAAGGATTATTTCATTGAGTAATTGGTTGAGTAGAGTTGGGTGAGCCTAGTCAAGTGGGTGTGTGAAGTGATTGTTCAAGTTCCATAAAATAAATTATTCTATATTCTAAATTGATTTGAGAAGAAGTTTGAGTATTGATGAGTGTGAAATATATTGAGTATCTAACAATTATCTTTATATTTCTATGAGATTAGACAAGTTTTAGTGTTGACTTTTTGAGCATATTTAAGGCAAGTCTTTGAGAAGACTTGTGGACAGATTTGGTTAATATTTTGTGGAAGCTTAAAATACAACTTGAGAGTAGATTTGGATAAGTTCTTGTGAGGACTTATTAAGAAGATTGGATAAGTTATAGAGAATACTTGAGGACAGATATTGAGGATAGATTTATGCTAGACTGAAGGACTGTGTTTAGTACATATTTGAGGATGGTGTTTGGTGCAAATATGAGGACAAGTTTGTTCTAGATCAAATATAGAGATTGAGGATATATTTGTGCTAGAATAAAGGACTATTTTTAGTACAGACTTGAGATAAAACTTTGTAGGTGATAGAGTTGAGGATAGATATCTCCAACTAGAGTAGGGAGAACATGTATCTTCTGTGGATAGTGTTCCATTTACTAAGGGCAGTGGAGGTAGAGGTCATCTAGAGGATCACCATCCAAAGCAAATATTAGGATATTGGTGTCTCCTATGGATAGAGATCCAAAAACTTGATTTAAGGGATTGGTATCTCCTTTGTATAGAGGTCCATAAACATTGTAGGGAAAGGATTCCCAAGAGAATTTATTTGATTTATAAGAAATATTTTCTCCGTGGAGTAGCCCACATTGGGTGAATCACATAAAATCATTTCTCTCATGTGTGTAATGCTTTGTGTGATGTTTACTGCTTTAATATTACTAATTCTATTATTTGTATTAAAAAACAAAAAGTTTTATCTTATACTATTCACCTCCCCTCTCAGTATAAGCACATGTTCTTCAACTAGTATCATAGTGGGTCTCTCCGTGAAAAGACTAATAGCTTGGAGGAGGATCCATAAGTAACACACATGACTTCAAAAAATGAAGAGGATACTATGTTTGATATAAAAGAGGAATTATTTGCTACTCTCAGAAAGTTGGAAAGAATTAGAGAGAAGAATTCAAGCTTGAAGGAACAAATTCAAGAGGATCAAGAAGCAAGGATGGAACTTATACAAAATATCATAGAACTCAAGATAAGGGTGGAAGAAGAAAAGAAAATTTGAGCAAGATATGACATATATGTTAAGAACCAGAGAAACATAATGTGAAATATTGGAAGCAAAAATTGTCTACCTAAGGAATGAAGTTGAAATGACCAAGGCACTACAATATATAGAAAATGAGGAACATAAAGAGAAATCAAGTCTTGAAAAAGTAGAAACTTCAAACAAGGATAATAAAGTAAAGGATATAAGAAAGGATGAAAGCAATAAAGAACCTTGGAGAATATTTAATAACAAGAGAAATAATACTCCACCACAAAATCTAAGGCATCAAACAGGTTACATAATTTCTTCCATGGTCATTGCTTTTCTTGTAATAAATATGGTCATAGAGCTGTACATTGTATTAATCATGCAAGAAACAATGTCAATAGAAATTTCAATTATTTTGCACCTCTTATGTAAGATGATATTATATATTACAAATACAATAATTTTGAGCACAAGGCTAGATGGTGTAAAATGATATTTCCTAAGTCTAGAAAAATAACTTCAACAACTAGGAAAGATGAAAGGGAAAATGTTAAGGCTAGATCAATGTTAGTTCAAAAAGCCCTTTATGCTCAGGATAAAGAAGAACAATGGTATCTTGATAGTGGTTTCTATAGTCACATGATAGGAGACAAAGAAAAATTTACTGTACTAAAATAAACCAACAGAGGGTCAGTAAGTTTTGGTGATAATGGATCAACAAGGATTGGTTGAAGAGAAAATCTAAGCTAAAATAATGGGAAAACAAAAACAAAAAATGTGTTATATGTTAAAGGGTTAAAACATAATATAATAAGTATAAGTCAAATTTGTTATTAAGGGTATATGGTTACTTTCCGTCCAGATATATGTGAGATAAGAAAATCAGAAACTAGAAAAGTCATTGCAAATGCAAGAAGAACCCCAAACAATTTATACATGCTCAATGAGATCAAAGGGGAAAAGTGCTTTCTATCACAAGAAGATGAGATTTGGTTATGGCATAGAATATTGGATCACTTTAATTTTGATAACATAGTCAACATAAGCAATAAACAGGCAGTCAAAGATTTACCCAAAATAAGAAGACCTCAAAGCACAATATGTGCACCTTGTCAACATGGAAATAAAACTAGGACAAAATTTAAATAAAAAGGATATATGTCATCTGAGCCATTAAGTCTAATACATACTGATTTGTGTGGTCCTACCAGAACACAAAGTATATAGGGTGGGAGCTACTTTATACTATTTATAGATGATTATTTCAGAATGGTTTGGGTAGCTTTCCTAAAAGAGAAGTCAGAGGCCTTTGAAAAATTCAAAGCATTTAAGGAATTGGTTGAAAATGAAACTTGGAAAAGGATTAAGTGTCTGATATCTGATTGAGGATGAGAATTTACTTCAAATAAATTTGTAGAGTTTTGTGAACAACATGGAATCAAAAGAGAATATTTAGCAACAAAAACTCATAAACAAAATGGAGTAGTTGAAAGGAAAAATATGACTATTGAGAATATGGCTAGAGCTATGCTAAATGATTCTAAGACCTTATATGGATTTTGGAGAGAAGAAGTCAACACAACAGTATACATAATAACTAGGTCTCAAATAAGGGTAAACCATCACAAGAATCCATATGAGATTTGAAAAGGAAGACCTGCCACTGTAAAACACTTCAAGATTTTTGGAAGCAAGTGTTACATAAGATGAGAAGATCAAAACTTAGGAAAGTTTGATCCAAGATGTGATGAGGGAATATTTATTGGTTATTCCTCAAGGAGTAAAGCCTATAGATGCTTCAACAAGAGAACACATACTATGGTGGAAACTATAAATGTAACAACTGATGAGAAGATATATTCAAGAGAACCAGTTCAGAAAATTGTGTATCAAGAAGATGGATGTTGTAAAGAAGAATTTTGTGAGGAATCAGATAAAGAAGAAGAAGAAACACAAATGCTCCTTCCAAAAACTCCATTCAAGTATGTACAGAAGCATCATCCAAAAGAATAAATCATTGGAAATCTAGATGAAAGACAGACAAGAAGAAGAATAATAACCCCATCTCAATAAATAAATTTTTCTTTGCTATCTAAGATTGAGCCAAAATATTGGAGAGGGCTTTGCTAGGGTTTGATGAGGAAAAAATACTCTACTAGGGTTTTATGAAGAAAAACTGCTCTACGGGGATGGCAGAAAATTTTGGAGGAGGTCCAAAAAAATGGAGGAATGTCGTGATGGCATCGGGTCCGACATAGAGAGTGCATTCTCATGATGTTTTTTCATCTGAAAATGACTGGAAGGAACATGATTTTCCAGTGCATGTCGGGAACCACTTGTTAAATAAAAATGGATGTTTGGAACGATGTGAAGCCAGGCCAGTTCTAGTGGTTCAACCAGACTCGGTGGTGGAATATGTGGAGTATCTAACCAAACATGCCCTTATTGGAAAATTTTTGGGCATCTAAATTTCTCTCCCCTTTGTGGAGGCTTGGGACAGGAATACTTGGAATCCTAAATGTGATGTGGAGGTGATTCTGAGTGTGAACAACTATTTTATGGTGATTTTATCTTGTATTGTAGATCGTAACAAAGCATTTGAATGGGGTCCTTATTTCTATAACCAAGTGGGACTCTTTATTAAACCCTGGCATGTGGGTTTCAACCCGTCATAGGAGCATTCATCGCGGGTTCTAGTTTGGTTGTAGCTTCTATGGCTCCCGTTGGAATTTTGGAGAACTGATATCTTGCATAAGATTTCCCTTCTGCATGGGAAGCTAGTTGGACCATCACAACAGATAATGGATAAAAATGTAATCTCTGTTGCTCGTATTTGTGTTGAATTTGACTTAAATAATCCTATTCTAGATTCTATTGAAATACAATTTGGATTAACTACATGGGTTCAAAAACTTGACTATGAAGCTCTTCCATTTTGTTGTCGGATTTATCGTGAATATGGCCATATGCAAAGAAAATGCCCTAATTTTATCCTACCAGTGGCTTCAAATCCTGGGCCCTCTCGGTTTGGACAAAGTTTGGATAAAAGAAAAGCCTCGATAAAGGAAGGGGAACGAGATAAGGAAGGTTTTGTTTCAATAAAATCCTAAAATAAAGGACGAAGGGCAAACAAAGACCTTAAGGATAGCCAACCATATGCTCTACTCAACCATTTTGAAATATTAGATGATCTTAATCAATGCATGGAGATACCTAAAACGTCGCTACCTGATGCAAACATAAAAATGCCAAATCAGATGTCTCTTCTTGAGGAGGAACTTCAGGAATCAGATCTAGGGGGTTTAAATGAAGAACAAAGGGCTTTGGATCTGAGTATAGGGGACATGGTTGGGTCTATCCCTATAAGGGAAACTATTTTAGAAAGTGGTACAAATTTAGTTATGCCCTCTCCTACTCAGGCACTGATGCAATCATCCTTGGACTGCAAAACTCCTATGGTGTTGGGATTGCAGTAGAAAATAATTATAAAAAAAAATTCAGATAAGAATATGAAGGTGGGTTGAAAGAAGGACCAGGATAAAATTAAGTTAATGGGGGAGAATTTTGTGGAGTCAGGCATGGTGAGAACATTGGACTCCCATTTTTATAATCCCTAAAAATGATTATCCTCTCATGGAATGTAAGGGGGTTGAACAACATCCCCAGACAAAAAGTTATTCATGATTTGGTTCGTGTGCATTCTCCGGATGTGGTGTTTATTTAGGAGACTAAATTGGCTATTGATAGTATGTTCAATATTACTCCCAAGTTGTGGAGAAGGGGGAAATTCCAGTGTATTGGTGCATGTGGATATGTTGGTGGTGTCACTTGTTTATGGGATCCGGTTAAGATATCCCCTCTTACTTGGATTTCCATTAGATGGTATATTTCTATGGTCGGGCATGATAATGAATCTGGTGAAACCATCCTACTTAAAAATATGTATGCTCCTATTGATTACAATGGTAAAGTGAATTTGTGTGAGCACATTTGCTTTATGAGAAGTTTGGTTCCCCTGTACCCATGGATTTTTGTTGGAGACTTCAACTCTATCACTTGTCTAGAGGAGAAACATGGTGGGGTAGACCATCTCAAGCCTTTTTATTCTATCTTTAGTGCTCATATCCAGGCCCTAAAATTGGTTGAAATCAAGACAGATAATGGGATATTTACTTGGCATAATAGAAGGTGTGGGGAAGCTTCCATCTCAGAGAGACTAGATAGGTTTTTGATATCCAGTTATTGGATGGATAATAACAGAAGTGCTAGTTCTGTGATTCTCGAGGGTAGGGGATCTGATCATTGGCCTATAAAACTCTCTAATTTGGATTTAGGGCTAAAAAAGAACCCCTCCTTTAAGTTTCAACTTATGTGGCTTCGTGATCCTAAGATTCATGATTTCATGCGAGGCTGATGGACCACTGGCAAACCTCCTCATGGCACCGCTATGTATTCCTTTATGAAGTGACTACAATTTGTAAAACATAAATTTAAGAGATGGAATAGACTGAATTTTGGGAAACTTTCCTTGGCTAAGATGGTAGCTCTTAGGAGGATGGAAGAAGCTTCAAGGAAGATTAGAGATCAAGGATTCACGAAGGAGCTTCTTTTTGAGGAATTTGAGGCTACGAAAGACCTTGCTGAATGGGAACTGAGGGAAGAATTTTTTTGGAAACAAAAATCTTGAGTAGATTGGCTTCAAGAATGGGATAGGAATACAAACTTCTTTTATAACTCAGTTAAGGCTCACCGTAATGGTAACCTGATTACCTATCTTGTGAATTCTCAGGGTGCCTTGCTCTCTTCTTTTAGGGATATTTCAGAAGAGACTAAGAGGTATTTTTCCTCTCTCTTCAAGGAGGACTCCCTATCAGATGATGAGAATGAAAAGCTTATTCTAAACTATATTCCAACGATTTTTTCTAGAGAGATGAATGAGCACTTGATGGGTACAATTTCCCTTTAGGAGTTGGAAAATGTTGTATTCAAGATAAAAAAATTAAAAGCCCCAGGTCCAGATGGATTCCCAATTGATTTTTATCAAGAGTTTTAGGATTTAATCAAATTTGATCTTTTGGAGGTGGTCCATGAGTTCCAAAAGAATAAACAGATGCTAAGGGCCCTAAATGCTACCTTTGTGGTGCTTATACCCAAAAAAGAGGGATAAAATTCCTTGGATATGTTCAAGCCTATTGTTCTTTGCAATGTTGTAGAAAATATCATCACAAAAATTATTATTGAGAGGTTGAAGATAAGGTTGAAAAAAATCATATCTGAGGAGCAAGGAGGGTTTGTTGCTGGCAGACAAATCTTGGATGGGGTTGTTATTATTATAGAAGCTATTCACTCGATGGAAAATTCTAAGGAGAAAACTATGTTTATTAAGTTGGACATGGCCAAAGCCTATGATCGGGTCAGATGGTCCTTTCTTCATAAAGTTCTTGCTGCTTTTGGATTTGAGGAGGAATGGATTATATGGGTGATGAGCTATGTTTCTTCTTCCTCATTCTATGTTCTTGTTAATAATGAGCCATTAGAGCTGTTTGATGCCTCAAGGGGATTGAGGCAAGGAGATCATTTATATCCTTATTTGTTTATCATTATGGCAAAAGGGTTGGGAATATTGCTCAAGTCTCAAGTCATGCAGGGTCTCATTTAGGGGTGGAAGTGGGATAGTAGTTTGCCACCTCTTTCCCACATTCAATTTGTTGATGATATTGATTTGTTGGGAGTTTCCACTATCAGGGAAGCTAGCAATATTAGACAGTCTCTTGACATATCTTGGTGCTTCTGGATACTTGATTAATGAGGACAAGTCTTCTATTTTCTTCTTCAATACCCCTCCTCTTATTCAATCCAGGATTGCTTGCATTCTAAGATTTTAGGTTGGGACTCCCCCTTCATTTATCTTGGTATTCCAATTTCATCTCATCCTCTACCTAGATCTTCTTGGCAGTCTATGCTTGATAATTTTAGAAGGAAGGTGAATCACTGGACTTTCAGATGGATATCCACTGCAGGTAGAGTGTTGCTTTTAAAATATGTTGTTCAAGCTTTACCTATTTATAGATGTTTTGTACAAATAGCTCCCTCTCACTTCATCAAGGACATGGATGCTTTGTCAAGACAATTTTTATGGTTTGTAAAACTTGATCAATATAAATAGAGTTTGGTTATATGGGATTCTATATGTAGGCCGATGCAAGAGGGAGGCCTTGGGTTGCGATAGATAGCTCTTTTTGGGCAGGCTTTGGCTACAAAAATTTATTGGAGATGGTGTACCTCTCAATATCATATTTGGGCTAAAATATTATCTTGTAAATACTTGAGAGGTATTTTTGAGGTTGAGATCCCTAGAGTAAGCTTGGTTGGGAAAGGTTCAATTATCTAGGACACTCTGAAAAGAGGAGCTAATTTAATCAAGCAGGGTTTGTTTTGGATTTGAAATTAGGGATCAAATACTCTTTTTTGGGAGGATTATTGGGAAAGTCACCCTCCTATCTTGAATCAATATCCTATGTTACGTTACCTAAGCATTTTATCTTGGAAGCAGGCTGGTTTTGTGTGGACTTTAAAAAAATCTAGTCTTTTGGAAATATGGAGATGTACAAGTGGAAAGATCCCCAAGAATAGCCCTAGGGGGGATTAGCCAAGGATAGAGAGGTGCTTGCTCTTATTATTATGGGGAGGCCTTGTTATTCATTGAGGGGTAAAGATATTCTGGCTTGGAACCCTGATCCTAAGGAAACCTACTTGATAGACTACGGTTATCAGGTTCTTGATAAGAAAAAGTATGGGAGTCTTCCTGTCACTTGGTGGGAAAAGATGTGGAACAAATTTTCCTGGCAAAAATGTAACTTATTTCTCTGGTTGGTAGCTCATAATAAATGCCTCACTTGGGATAATGTGAGGAAGAGGGGATTTCAGGGTCCCTCTTTTTGTGTCCTTTGTAGTAAGAATGAGGATGACTCTTCTCATTTATTTTTCCAATGCTACTTTTCCAGAGACATTTGGCACCATTGGTGGAGTGCTTGGAACCATCCATGTTTTCATATGTTGTCCCTTGTGGAGTTTTGGAGTATTATGGGTAGACCTTCGACCAAGGCCCCCTTCCTTTGGGTGGCTTGGAATTTGGGCCCTTCTTGCATCATCTAGAAAATTTGGCTCAAATAAAACTAGCACATATTTTAGGGTAGTTATTTGGTTGTTCAACAGATTTGGCAAAGGATCCTGTATATGGTTTAGGAAACCATCCATAGAAAATGTGATGTGGACCCTCTTTTGGATTCTAGGGAGGAGAAGGTACAACAAGCCCTTGGTCTCTTTGGGGATGGTGTGAACTCTTCTATCCCTAGTAGGGTTCCTTAGCTCAGCAAGAAGGTTAGGAGAGATGGTAGGTGGAGGCCACCCCCTAGAGGAGTTTTAAAAATTAATACTGATGGATCATCCAGGGATAATCCTGGACATGCTAGAATTGGCGGTGTTGGGAGAGATTCTACTGGTGGTGTTAGTTTTTTCTTTTCCATTTATAAAGGTGTTCACTCCAAAAATTTTATGGAAGCTCTTGTAATTCTTGAGGCCTTACGGAGGGGGTTTTCTCTTGGTTGGCATAGGATTATCTACAAGTCTGACTCTCAAATTATGGTTAATATTTTAAATAGTAAAAGGATGGAGGAAGTTAATTGGAAGTTGGCATCTGTAGCCGTTTAGATTCTCAGAATGAGTGAAGATTTTGAATTTATATCCTTTGTGCACATTCCAAGGGAATGGAATGTGGTTGTTGATTACCTGGCCAAAAGGGCTTCTGAGCTGCTGTATCCTTGGAGTATCAATAATTGGGAGAGTCTCCTATCTGGGGACTCTCAACACCTATGGGAGTTGATCCACAAGGATGTACAGACTTAATGTGGTTTGTTCTTGTTGTATTTTCTAGGTGTCATTCTAGTCTAGTGGTTTTAGCCTGTTTGGTTGTTTATTTGAGTCCTGGTTGGAAGCTCAATTGTACTCTGTAATCCAGAATTTTTATCAATAAATTTTTACCCCTTTATTTAAAAAAAAATATTGAGCCAAAAGAAGACTTCACTCAGGCAAGTGAGGATAAATTTTGGATTAAGGCAATGGATGAGGAATTAGATCAGATAGATAAAAATAAAACTTGGGAACTTGTTCCATGACCAAAGGATAAAAATGTGATCAACACAAAATGGGTATTTAGAAATAAGTTAAATGAAGATGGACAAGTGGTCAGGAATAAAGCAAGGTTAGTATGCAAAGGTTATGCACAAGTAGAGGGAATTGATTTTTATGAGAAATTTTTTCTAGTTGCATGGCTTGAAGCCATACAATTTTTTTTAGCCTTATCAAGTTTCAAAAACTTCAAGGTATATCATATGGATGTCAATTCAGCATTTCTAAATGGTGTTCTAGAAGAAGAAGTTTATATTGAATAGCTAGAGGGATTCATATTAGTAGATAAACCAGATCATGTATGCAGATTGAAAAAGGCACTATATGGTCTAAAGAAGGCTCCGATAGCATTGTACTCAAGATAGGATAAGTATCTTCAGGAACAGGGATTCAGAAAAGGAATAGTAGACAATAATTTATACATAAAAAATGAAGGAAATGATCTACTTATTGTGGTTGTTTATGTTGATGACATCATTTTTGAGGAAACAATGATAAAATGTGTAAATAATTTTCTAAGAAAATGCAAAATGAATTTGAGATGTCTACGCTTGGTGAACTATCCTTATTTATTGGAATTCAAATTTCACAATCAAATAAAGGGGTATTTCTATCACAAGCCAAGTATAGAAAACAAATGTTAAAGAAATTAAGGTTAGAATATTGTAAACCGGTAAGTACCCCCATGGTCATAGGTTGCAAGTTGAGTAAGGATGATGAATCTCAAGAGGTAGATCATTTTTTATATAGATCTATAATTAATAGTTTATTGTATATTATAGCTACAAGACCAGACATAGTATAGTTAGTGGTATTAGTGGTAAGGTTTCAAGCAGCACCTAAGAAAACACATGTGGCAGCGGTAAAAATAATTTTCAGGTATCTAAAAGGAACTATGGATTTTGGGCTTTGGTATCCCAAAAGTGACAGTTTCACATTGACAACATATACAGATGTAGATTGGGCTAGTAGTATTGATGACAGAAAAAGCACAAGTGGAGGAGCATTATTTCTTGGAGACTTTCTAGTCTCTTGGCTAAGTAAGAAGCAGGTTTCAGTATCCTTATCTACAATCGAAACATAATATATTGCAGCAGTAGCTAGTTTTACACAAGTGTTATGGATGAAGTAAACTCTAGAAGACTTAAAGATAAAATATGATCATCCTATTACCATACTATGTGATAACACAAGTGCTATAAGTATCTCCAAAAATCCAGTGATGCACTCCAGGACAAAGCACATTACAATTAAGTACCATTTTATGAGAGAACAGGTGAAAGATAAACAAGTCAGGTTGAAATATATTACTACAAAGGAACATATAGTAGATATTTTCACTAAGCCAATTTCAAAGGAAAATTTTGAGTATCTTGGAGGAAAACTAGGAGTAATACTCCCACCCCATAATTAACCACCTCAAGAGGAGGTGGGGGAGGGGCTAAGCTAAGAGGCTCATTCTTAGCCCCGAGCACCAAAGGTGACCCTTTGCCATTGATGTCAAAGGGGGAGATATTTGAGTAAGGGGGAAAGATTTGGTATTTGAGTAAAGAGGAGATATTTAAAAAGAGCATTGATCTAGGGAGAGCAATGCCCTAGGGATATCATAACAAAGAAAAGGTTAAGTTTTTAGTAAAAATAATTTGGGTTGTCATCAATGACAAAGGAGGATATTGTTTGACATTTTGATTCAAAGTTGTCATTGATGTCAAGGAATAAGATACAATTGATGTCAAAATGTCAAGACGAACAATGCACAGGTTAAAGGTAAAAAAATTCATAATATTTTTAATATTATGTGGAAGCATAAGTCAGAAGGGTTTTTATTAAAACTATGGGTGACCGAAAATAAAAGGTTTTTCATAAAAGCCCAAGGGAGTTTTAATATCTATTTTATAAAATATTTAAATTCTAAATAGTTTAAATAATTTATAAATTAATAAGTTTGAAGGAAAAATAAAGTGTTGACATTTAAGTTTGAAGGAAAATCGAAGCATCGATGCTTATGTTTGAAGGAGGAAATTGATATAAAAATAATATGCCTTAGAGGTATTTAATAATCCTTTTTCTTGAATGATAAAGTGTGCAATTGTGTGTGTCAAGGTTATGCATAAGGGGTCGGACTCAAAATGTACTTGTAAAAAATGGTGAATCCTAGTCAAAATCAAGGTGAATCATGGAGAATCATAAGCAAATCAAATCGAGCATCTTCATACCAAAATTTGGGGTATTTGAAGCCCTAAAATATAATATCATATTTGGGACAAATTTTTACCTATTAAATCATCTTATAGCTTCATAAATACACCACCATTAGATCAATATTGAAAAGAGATTTCCAACGAGTACAAATATGCCTATGTTTGGATATATAAATGGCAAATTAACCCTAATAAATAATTGATCTTGAAACATTTAGGCGAATGGGCTGACGTCGAGGGTCCTCATATTCACCAATTTTTAATTTTGGAAATCCTGATATTCACCCAATTTGTGAATATTCGCCACTGTGCATAACCCTTATGTGTGTAAGAACTTGTGAGAAGAAAGAGACAAGTGTATTGTTTTAAGTGCCAGCGAATAAGGATAAAATCGATGAGTGCCAAAATTCAAGAGCCATCCAAGCAACGTGGTCTAGTGGCAAGTGGATAGAGGCTAGAGTGCTGGGTTCAGAGTGACCTGTGATCGAATCGTGTTGGTAGCATTTTTTCTGGTAGTGTTGGAAACATCAAAGAAAGTGGTGTACGTTTTTACTTAGGCACACTAGAGGAGCATTATAGAGCACGTGGTGGCATTTACTCCCCAAGAAAGTGCATAGCTCGTGTGATGGTTGGAGCCATATCTAGGGCACTAGTTGAGGCTGTGTCGTGAGTTCGAATCCCACCAAGGCAAAGGTAATAAATTTTGAATATAATTTTTATGATACCTAAGGTTTGACATGAGTCTTAGGGAGTTAAAAGGGTTAGTTGAAAAGGTTTTTAATTTAATCATTATTTTTGGTAAATTGGAGGAATAAGGAGTTAGATTTATTTTTGAATAAAGGATTTGTGTCACATTGGTCTATTGGAGATTTAAAGTGTTGATAGGACTTATTGCATCGAGTTATTTTTAAAAGGAGAGTGTATTTATATTATTCTTGGTATTGAATATTATTTTTATTGGGAGAATGCTTTCTTAAAGATGGAGTGATAAGGTGTATGTGTGTATCTGATATTTACATTGTATTTTTGAGGGAGTTTATCATCTTATAACTTCTTTGAGCTTGGAAAATAAGTTTTTGTGGTTGTGTTAGATTTATGAGATTCCTTCATCATTAAGAAAAAGGTATGGGCACATTATTCCATAATTGAATTGATTGGTTAGTTTTCTGGAAAATAAGTTTGGAGTGAAAATGAATTGATTAGGTTTTCCTTTTTGAGTGTGTTGAGTTAATGCTTCAAGGTTTTTTGGAATAAAGAGTTATTGTTAAAACCTTGTTTTATAAGCATTATTGTTGAAGCCTTTGATTGTGTGAAAAACTTGAACTAGGGTTTGAAAAAGAACATGAGTATCATTGTTATGTGAGATTGGTTGATGTAGCATTGTTGGAAAATATTTTGAGTGAGTATTCATATTATTGGACTAGGGTTTGTGACCAAGAATTATTTCATTGAGTAATTGGTGGAGTAGAGTTGAGTGAGCCTAGTCAAGTGGATGTGTGAAGTTATTGCTCAAGTTCCATAAAATAAATTATTCTATATTCTAAATTGATTTGAGAAGAAGTTTGAGTATTGATGAGTGTGAAATATATTGAGTCTCTAAAAATTCTCTTTATGTTTCTATTATATTGGACAAGTTTTAGTGTTGACTTGTTGAGCAGATTTAAGGCAGGTCTTTGAGAAGACTTGTGGATAGATTTGGGTAAGATTTTGTAGAAGCTTACAATACAACTTGAGAGCATATTTGGATAAGTTCTTGTTAGGACTTAGTGAGCATATTGGACAAGTTCTAGAGAGGGCTTAAGGACAAATATTGAATATAGATTTGTGCTAGATAGAAGGACAATGTTTATTATAGATTCGAGGATAGTGCTTGGTGTAGATTTGAGGATAGGTTTATGCCAGATCAGAGATATATATTGAGGATAAATTTGTGCTAGACCAAAGTACTGTGTTTAGTGTAGACTTGATACATAAATTTGGTGGTGACAGAGTTGAGGACAGAGATCTCCAGCCAGAGCAAGGAGGACAGGTGGCTTCTATGGATAAATTTCTATTTGCTAAGGGCAGTGAAGGCAAATGTCTTCTAGAGGATCACAAACCAGAGTAGAGATTAGGAGATTGGTGTCTCCTGTAGATAGATATCCACAAACTTTATTTAGGGGATTGGTATCTCCTTTGGACAGAGGTCCATAAAAATTGTAGGGAAAGGATTCCCAAGAGAATTTATTTGAGAAAAAATTATAAGAAATATTTTCTTTGTGGAGTAGCCCACATTGGGTGAACCACATAAAATCATGTCTCTCATGTGTGTGATGTTTTGTGTGATGTTTATTGCTTTAATATTTTTGATGCTATTATTTGGATTAAAAAGAAAAAAAATTATCTTATACTGTTCACCCCCCTCTCAGTATAAGCACTTGTTCTTCAAATATTTTAACTTCATTAAGGTTGATATCAACTAAGTTTCATACTCTAGGAATATTGAATATTATGAGTAATAAGGTGTTAAAAGAAACCCTAAAAATAATATTGATTGCCTTAAGAAGGAAGTAGAAACTAGAAGCATTTAACCACTACTATTATTGCTTCAAATATTTGTAAATTTTTAAAACAATGAGATATAAGGCTAGTGAAATTTAATTTGCAAATACATAGTCTTTCTAAATTTCTAACTAGGGAGATATAAGGAATTCTACACCAAATTAAAATCATAGAAATTTAGAATCTACAAATATAGAAGGAAGTCAAACTCTAGTTGGAAGATTGATTTTATTAGTCTCATACTTAAATTGAAGAGACATAGAGAATCCAACTTAAATATCTCAAAGATATTGAAATCTTATCCTTTGAAATTGCATTTCTAAGATTTCTACAAGAAAAGATAAAATAGTTGATTGTAAAGTGATAGAAGTTGAACATTATTCTAAGTTTTTCATCACAATACTAGGGATACAAAAGGAATTCAACTTAAAGTATAAATAGAAAGCTAAGCATACTATCAAGTTCATTGTTCACTCAATTACTTACAAGTCAAAAAGGATATTTTACGAAATTTAAAAATTGGAAGTCTTTCCAAAATTGATTCTACAAATTGAAGGATTATATATTATCAATCACTAGGGAGTTATAATGTAGACTACTTCAAAATACCTATCAAAATTATTCTCAAAATTTTAAAGAGCTAGAATTCCAATGATTAATCATACACTACAAGATTTGATTCAGTGCAAAATTTAAATATAAATATACAAGGTCTACAAGTAACATAGTCTACTCAAACTAAAAGAGGAAGAAATATGTCAACCTCAAAGAATATAGTAAACAATGATATGAACACCACTATTAGAAAGGAAAAGACAAGTGTTCTAAAAATTGGAATCAAGAATCTACTTGCCAAAATTGAAAACTTATATCTTACCTCAAAATTGATCTATAGTGAAGCCTTAGAAAAAAATTTACAAACATGGGATATTATATTTATGCTAAAATAATTGAATCAATTGATAATGGAAAGGATGATATTTTAGTTCCTCTAGACTTTGGGAGAATTCTATATATGTTCTTACTTACACTTCAAAATTACAAATAAGAGAATGTAAAGTAAAAAGAATTAATTGAATTACTCAAAGAGAAAACAAAGATAGATGAATCCTTCTTAGAGAAGATATTTTAATCCTCATGCAGTATTAATACTTCAAGTTCTACTAACTCAAGATCTTATCATGATGCCTTAAATATTTGTTTAGAAGCCTCTAAACATAACAAGAATATAAATAAGGACAAAGGAAAAGAGAAAATACTCTTGAAAAAGAGAAAATACTCTTGCAAGAATCAGATGATAGTACAAATACTTATGAAAGTGTAGAATCTAGACCTAAGGACAAGGATAAAGAATAAGAAGAAGAGGAATCAAATCAAAGAGGTATACAGTGTAAGGTAAATTAAAGATAATACACAGGACTAGATCAAAATGAAGAATACTCAAAGGACGAAGACCCTTTGAATGCTAAAGTCTTCAATACCTAAATAATGTAATACAAGGGGGTATTATAATATATTACATTATTTGGTTCTTACTAATGTACCATCATGGGTACATTTTTATATTATGAGTGTATTAGGATTTAAGTACTTGATAAAAGCAATGTAACAAATGCAAAAGTGTTAGAATGTGCAATGATGTAAATGTGCATGTAGTCCACATGTACATGAGTCCCTAGAATAGAATAATGAGGTGTCATAGGTATATGGAAGGCAAAGAGTTGTGACTCATTATAAATAGGCCTTCTTAGAGTAGATGTTGGACATTTTGAGTCAAAGTTGTCATTGATGTCAAGGAACGAAGTTGTCATTGATGTCAAGGAATAAGCTACCGTTGATGTCAAAAGGTCAAGAGGAACAATGCACAGGTTAAAGGCAAAAAGCTTCATAATATTTTTAATATTATGTGGAAGCATAAGTTAGAAGGGTTTTTATTAAAACCATGGGTGAGCAAAAATAAAAGGTTTTTCATAAAAACCCAAGAGGGTTTTAATATTTATTTTATAAAATATTTAAATTCAAATTGAATTTAAATTTTATAAATAAATATTATTTATACAAAGTTGTAAAATGAGAGAAGGCTTTAATAAAGCCAAAGGGATTTAAAAAATTAATTTATAAAATTTAAATTCTAAAGAATTTAAATAATTTATAAATTAATAAGTTTAAAGGAAAATCGAAGTGCCGACATTTAAGTTTGAAGGAAAATCAAAGCACCGACGTTTATGTTTGAAGGAGGAAATCGATATAAAAACACTATGCCTTAGAGGTATTTAATCATCCTTTTGCTCGAATGATAAAAGCGTGCAATCGTGTGTGTAAGAACTCGTGTGAAGAAAGAGACAAGTGTATTGTTTTAAGTGCCAACGAATAAGGATAAAATCGATGAGCACCAAAATTCAAGAGCCATCTAGGCAGCGTGGCCTAGTGGCAAGTGGACAAAGGCTAGAGTGTTGGGCATGGAGTGACCTACGATCGAATCATGGCAGCATCATTGTTTTGTTGGTAGTGTTGGAAACGTCAAAGGAAGCGGTGCACATTTTTGCTTAGGCACACTAGAGGAGCTTTATAGAGCACGTGGTGCTCTTTACTCCCCAAGCGAGCGCCTAGCTCATGCGATGGTTGGAGCCATGGCTAGGGCGCTGGTTGAGGCTGCGTCATGAGTTCGAGTCCCACCAAGGCAAAGGTAATAAATTTTGAATATAATTTTTATGTTGCCTAAGGTTTGACATGAGGTCTTAGGGAGTTAAAAGGGTTAGTTTAAAAGGTTTTTAATTGATCATTATTTTTGGTAAATTGGAGGAATAAGGAGTTAGCTTTATTTTTGAATAAAGTATTTGTGTCACATTGGTTTATTGGAGATTTAAAGTGTTGAGAGGACTTCTTGCCATTGAGTTATTTTTGAAAAGGAGATTGTATTGATATTATTCTTGGTATTGAATATTATTTTAATTGGGAGATTATAAGGTGTATTTGGTCAATTATTTTTATATGTTGATGAATGTTTTCTTAAATATGGAGTGATAAGGTGTATGTGTGTTTTGATATTTACATTGTATCTTTGAGAGAGTTTATCATCTTATAACTTCTTTGAGCTTGGAAAAGAAGTGTTTGTGGTTGTGGCAGATTTTAGAGGATTCCTTCATCATCAAGAAAAAGGTATGAGCACATTCTTCCATAGTTGAGTTGATTGGTTGGTTTTCTAGAAAATAAGTTTGGAGTGAAAAGGACTTGATTAGGGTTTCCTTTTTGAGTGTGTTGAGTTAATGCTTCAAGGTTTTCTGGAATAAAGAGTTGTTAAAACCTTGTTTTATAAGCATTGTTGTTAAAGCCATTGGTTGTGTGAAGAACTTGAACTAGGGTTTGAAAAGAACATGAGTATCATTGTTATGTGAAGATTGTTTTATAAGCATTGTTGTTGAAGTGATTTGTTGTGTGAAGAACTTGAACTAGGGTTTGAAAAGAACATGAGTATCATTGTTATGTGAGATTGGTTGTTGAGCATTGTTGGAAAATATTTTGAGTGAATGTTCATATGCTTGGACTAGGGTTTGTAAGCAAGGATTGTTTCATTGAGTGATTGGTTGAGTAGAGTTGGTTGAGCCTAGTCAAGTGGATGTGTGAAGTGATTGTTCAAGTTCCATAAAACAAACTATTCTATATTCTGAATTGATTTGAGAAAGTGATTGAGTATTGAGTTGAAGCATATTGAGTCTCTAACAATTCTCTATATGTTTCTAAAAGAGTGATTGGAAGTGATTGAGTATTGAGGTGAATGTGAAGCATATTGAGTCTCTAACAATTCTCTGTATGTTTCTAAAAGAGTGATTGAAAGTGATTGAGCATTGTGATGAGTATAGAGCATATTGAGTCTCTAACAATTCTCTTTATGTTTCTATGAGATTGGACAAGTTCTAGTGTGGACTTGTTGAGCAGATTTAAGGTAAGTCTTTGAGAAGACTTGTGGATAGATTTGGGTAAGATTTTGTGGAAGCTTACAATACATATTGAGAGTAGATTTGGATAAGTTCTTGTGAGAACTTATTGAGCATATTGGACAAGTTCTATAGAGGACTTGAGGATAGATTAGTGTGAGATTTTGTGGAAGCTTACAAGGCATATTTGAGATAAGTCTTTGAGAAGACTTGAGAGCATAATTGATTGATTTGTTCAAACCTTGAGTTAAGGTTTGGGGTAGATCTAGTAGAGTTGATTTGAGATTGAGTCAAGCTTTGAGTTAAGGCTTGAGGATAGATATTGAGGATATATTTGTGCTAGATCGAAGGACTATGTTTAGTACAGATTCGAGGATAGAGTTTGGTGCAGATTTGAGGATAGGTTTGTGCTAGACTAGAGATAGATATTGAGGATAGATTTGTGCTAGACCGAAGGACTGTGTTTAGTATAGATTTGAGATAGAGATTTGGAGGTGATAGAGTTGAGGATAGAGATCTCCAGCCAGAGTAGGGAAGATAGGTGTCTTCTATGGATAGAGTTCCATTTGCTAAGGGTAGTGGAGGTAGAGGTCTTCTAGAGGATCACTAGCCAAAGTAGAGATTAGGAGATTGGTGTCTCCTATGGATAGAGATCCATGAACTTGATTTAGGGGATTGGTGTCTCCTTTGGATAGAGGTCCATAAATATTGTAATAGGGAAAGGATTCCCAAGAGATTGATTGAGAAAATTTTAGTGAAATATTTTCTCCATGGAGTAGCCCACATTGGGTGAACCACGTAAATTGTGGTGTCTCTATTGTGTGTGGTGATTTATGCATTGCTTTGATTACTTACTATTGATATTGCTATCTATACATTGCATAATATTGATTGGGAAAGAAAAGTAAAAAGTGGTCTTATATTGTTCACCCCCTCTCAGTATAAGCTTGTGTTCTTCAATTGGTATCAAAGTGGGTTCCTTCAAAAGAGTTTAACAACTTGAAGGAAAATCTTACAAGAACACAATGGATTCTAAGAATGGATCATCAGATAATACAACACTAATATTTGATGGAAGTGATTATATATATTGGAGTTTGAGAATGAAGATTTATCTGAAGGCACTTGGCAATGAAATTTGGGAAGTAGTTGAAAATGGATATGACCCCTCAGTTGATCCACCTATAGATAAGGAAGGTAAGCTTCTACAACATTACAATTCAAAAGCAATGAATGCACTTTTGAGAGGTTTGCATAGAACAGAGTCCATAAAAGTTATGCATTGTCAAAATGCAAAAGAAATGTGGGATAAGTTGCAAAATATATATGAAGGAGATAAAGGTGTCAAGAAAGCAAAGATATAAAATCTCAAAGGACAATTTGAAGAGTTAAGAATGAAGGATGAGGAAAACATTAGTACTTATCTACTTCGAATTGATGAGGTTGTTAATGCTATGCAAGGACTTGGACTTAATGTTGATGAATCAGATGTTTGTGATAAGATCTTAAGATCTCTTCCAACAAGGTTTAGTGAAAATATTTCAGCTATAGAAGAATCAAAGGATGGTGATTCTTTGACAAGAGATATGTTGCTTGGTATTCTTACAACTTTTGAGTTGAGAACAAAAGAACCTATTCCCTAGAAGGAAGCAGACCTTCAAAGCAATTAAGAAGACAAAGGGTAAGAAGTCAGAATCAAGCAATGAGTCATCCAGTGATGAAGAAGCTAATTATGGTAGAAGGAATAAGGATTCAAGAAGATCTAGAGATATAAAATCCATTAAATGTTTCAATTGTGGAAAGTATGGTCATTATGCAACTGATTTTCAAGAAGCAAAGAATAACAATGATGAAGAAAAATAGGATCATAAAAACAGGGAATCAGAAAGATATTGGCACCAAAAGAAAAGCAAGGATGGACAAAGTAGACAAGGAAAGAAGTTCTTTCAAAGGCAAAAGAGGAGCTACTATGCAGATAAGGCAAGTAAGTACTCAAGTGATAGTGATGCTAGTTTTTTAGATAATGATAGAGATGAAGTCCTATTTATGATTGAAGAAAAAGAAGTCCAGAAAAGGGCACCAATAATTCTCAAGTGTTTTAGATGTGGTAACTTTGGACATCTTGAAGATAGTTGTACAAGGAATGGTTATAGTTTTAGTGATGATGAATATGAGGATGCACTTGAAGGACCAGAAGAGAATATTCTAATGGCATTAGAAGAAGAAGAAAGTGATCCTATAGAAGACAAGTCAAAAGAAAATGAAGATATGGACAAAGGCAAACAAATAGAGGAAGAATCAGATAAAGAAGGATATGATCTCAAGGGAGAACTCATTTATGCTCTTGAAATAGTAAAGAAGGTAAGAAAGCAAAACTCTAAACTTGAATTTCAGTTTCAAGAATGTGATGAAGAGAGAAGAATGCTTATAGAGGATCTAGAAAAATCAAAGGCTAAGACAAAGAAGTTCAAGGATAAGCTAGAAGCAAAGGTCTTAGAATGTGAAAGGTTAGTACAAGAAGTAGCCCTATTAAGGGAAGATTTAGAAAACTCCAAAGTCAAGCTACAAGGGTTCAAAAATAGCTCAAAGAACTTAGATAAGTTCATCAAGATACAAAAGCCTACATCAAGCAAAATAGGTCTTGGATTTGAATAGGAACAAAAGAAATGGGAAGGAAAGTCAACCTCAAGTTCTGAAGGAGAAGAAACTTCAGATGAAGACACTTCAGAAGAAGATAATGTAAGAGAAAGTGAGACATCTGAGGATGAGTTGGACAATAGAAAGTTCAACAAGGATAGGAACAATGCACAAAGAAGAAATAGATGGAACAACAATCAGAATAGGTCAAGAGAGACTAAGAGACCAATGAGGTCAAGACAAGGAGGCTTCAATGGAAGATGTTTTTCATGTCACAGGTTTGGACACATGGCTTCACAGTGCAGGACACATGAAAGATAGGTATATGGGAACATATAACTTTTCCATGGGTATTGCTACTCATGTAATCAGTTTGGTCACAAGGCAATGAATTGCAGGGTTCATGATAGAAGAGGATATGGCTTCACTAGGAGAAATCCTAAGACATTTGCACCTCCAAGGAATAATAACATTAAGTGTTATAAGTGCAATAATGATGGACATACAACAAAGTGGTGTAGAGTAGATATTCCAGAATCAAGTATGAACAAGAACAGGAATAGGAACAGGAACATGGATATGAATAGGAATAAGAACAAGAACATGGATATGAACAAGAATAGGAATAGGAACATGGATATGAACAAGAATAGGAACAGAAAGAAAAGAATATGGACATGGATAGGAACATGGACATGGAAAGGAATAATCAGAGGAATCAAAAGGATCAGATAAGAAGAAAAGAGGATAAAGGTAAAGAACAGTGCTTGTTGGGAGTAGAAATACTCCCACCCCAGAATTAACCACCTCAAGAGGAGGTGGGGGAGGGGCTAAGCTAAGAGGCTCATTCTTAGCCCCGAGCCCCAAAGGTGACCCTTTGCCATTGATGTCAAAGGGGGAGAGATTTGAGTAAGGGGGAGAGATTTGGTATTTGAGTAAAGAGGAGAGATTTGAAAAGAGCATTGAGCTAAGGGGAGCAATGTCCCAGGGGGAGTAGAACAAAGAAAAGGTTAAGTTTCTGGTAAAAATAATTTGGGTTGCCATCAATGACAAAGGGGGAGATTGTTGGACATTTTGAGTCAAAGTTGTCATTGATGTCAAGGAATGAAGTTGTCATTGATGTCAAGGAATAAGCTACCATTGATGTCAAAAGGTCAAGAGGAACAATGCATAGGTTAAAGGCAAAAAGCTTCATAATATTTTTAATATTATGTGGAAGCATAAGTTAGAAGGGTTTTTATTAAAACCATGGGTGAGCAAAAATAAAAGGTTTTTCATAAAATCCCAAGGAATTTTTAATATTTATTTTATAAAATATTTAAATTCAAATTGAATTTAAATTTTATAAATAAATATTATTTATACAAAGTTGTAAAATAAGAGAAGGCTTTAATAAATCCAAAGGGATTTAAAAATTAATTTATAAAATTTAAATTCTAAAGAATTTAAATAATTTATAAATTAATAAGTTTGAAGGAAAATCGAAGTGTCGACATTTAAGTTTGAAGGAAAATCGAAGCACCGATGTTTATGTTTGAAGGAGGAAATCGATATAAAAACAATATGCCTTAGAGGTATTTAATTATCCTTTTTCTCGAATGATAAAAGCGTGCAATCGTGTGTGTAAGAACTCGTGCAAAGAAAGAGACAAGTGTATTGTTTTAAGTGCTAACGAATAAGGATAAAATCGATGAGCACCAAAATTCAAGAGCCATCTAGGCAGCGTGGCCTAGTGGCAAGTGGATAGAGGCTAGAGTGTTGGGTGCAGAGTGACCTACGATCGAATCATGGTGGCAACATTGTTTTGTTGGTAGTGTTGGAAACGTCAAAGGAAGCGACATACATTTTTGCTTAGGCGCACTAGAGGAGCATTATAGAGCACGTGGTGCTCTTTACTCCCCAAGCGAGCACCTAGCTCACGCATGGTTGGAGCCACGGCTAGGGCGCTGGTTGAGGCTGCATCGTGAGTTCGAGTCCCACCAAGGCAAAGGTAATAAATTTTGAATATAATTTTTATGATGCCTAAGGTTTGACATGAGGTCTTAGGGAGTTAAAAGGGTTAGTTGAAAAGGTTTTTAATTGATCATTATTTTTGGTAAATTGGAGGAATAAGGAGTTAGCTTTATTTTTGAATAAAGTATTTGTGTCACATTGGTTTATTGGAGATTTAAAGTGTTGAGAGGACTTCTTGCCATTGAGTTATTTTGAAAAGGAGATTGTATTGATATTATTCTTGGTATTGAATATTATTTTAATTGGGAGATTATAAGGTGTATTTGGTCAATTATTTTTATATGTTGATGGATGTTTTCTTAAAGATGGAGTGATAAGGTGTATGTGTGTTTTGATATTTACATTGTATTTTTGAGGGAGTTTATCATCTTATAACTTCTTTGAGCTTGGCAAAGAAGTGTTTGTGGTTGTGGCAGATTTTATGAGATTCCTTCATCATCAAGAAAAAGGTATGAGCACATTCTTCCATAGTTGAGTTGATTGGTTGGTTTTCTGAAAATAAGTTTGGAGTGAAAAGGACTTGATTAGGGTTTCCTTTTTGAGTGTGTTGAGTTAATGCTTCAAGGTTTTCTAGAATAAAGAGTTGTTGTTAAAACCTTGTTTTATAAGCATTATTGTTGAAGCCATTGGTTGTGTGAAGAACTTGAACTAGGGTTTGAAAAGAACATGAGTATCATTGTTATGTGAAGATTGTTTTATAAGCATTGTTGTTGAAGTGAGTTGTTGAGTGAAGAACTTGAACTAGGGTTTGAAAAGAACATGAGTATCATTGTTATGTGAGATTGGTTGTTGAGCATTGTTGGAAAAATTTTGAGTGAGTGTTCATATGCTTGGACTAGGGTTTGTAAGCAAGGATTGTTTCATTGAGTGATTGGTTGAGTAGAGTTGGTTGAGCCTAGTCAAGTGGATGTGTGAAGTGATTGTTCAAGTTCCATAAAATAAACTATTCTATATTTTGAATTGATTTGAGAAAGTGATTGAGTATTGAATTGAAGCATATTGAGTCTCTAACAATTCTTTGTATGTTTTTGAAAGAGTGATTGGAAGTGTTTGAGTATTGAGGTGAATGTGAAGCATATTGAGTCTCTAACAATTCTCTATATGTTTCTAAAAGAGTGATTGAAAGTGATTGAGCATTGTGATGAGTATAGAGCATATTGAGTCTCTAAAAATTCTCTTTATGTTTCTATGAGATTGGACAAGTTCTAGTGTGGACTTGTTGAGCATATTTAAGGTAAGTCTTTGAGAAGACTTGTGGATAGATTTGGGTAAGCTTTTGTGGAAGCTTACAATATATATTGAGAGTAGATTTGGATAAGTTCTTGAGAGAACTTATTGAGCAGATTGGATAGTTTAAGTTCTAGAGAGGACTTGAGGATAGATTAGTGTGAGCTTTTGTGGAAGCTTACAAGGCAGATTTGAGATAAGTCTTTGAGAAGACTTGAGAGCAGAATTGATTGATTTGTTCAAACCTTGAGTTAAGGTTTGGGGTAGATCTAGTAGAGTTGATTTGAGATTGAGTCAAGCTTTGAGTTAAGGCTTGAGGATAGATATTGAGGATAGATTTGTGCTAGACCGAAGGATTATGTTTAGTATAGATTTGAGGATAGATTTTGGTGTAGATTTGAGGATAGGTTTGTGCTAGATTAGAGATAGATATTGAGGATAGATTTGTGCTAGATCGAAGGACTATGTTTAGTATAGATTTGAGATAGAGCTTTGGAGGTGATAGAGTTGAGGATAGAGATCTCCAGCCAGAGTAAGGAAGATAGGTGTCTTCTATGGATAGAGTTCCATTTGCTAAGGGCAGTGGAGGCAGAGGTCTTCTAGAGGATCACCAGCCAGAGCAGAGATTAGGAGATTGGTGTCTCCTATGGATAGAGATCCATGAACTTGATTTAGGGGATTGGTGTCTCCTTTGGATAGAGGTCCATAAACATTGTAATAGGGAAAGGATTCCCAAGAGATTGATTGAGAAAATTTTAGTGAAATATTTTCTCCGTGGAGTAGCCCACATTGGGTGAACCACGTAAATTGTGGTGTCTCTATTGTGTGTGGTGATTTGTGCATTGCTTTGATTACTGCTATTGATATTGCTATCTATACATTGCATAATATTGATTGGGAAAGAAAAGTAAAAAGTGGTCTTATACTGTTCACCCCCCTCTCAGTATAAGCTTGTGTTCTTCAAGTAGAAGAAAAAGAGGATTTTGGAGTGCATAGAGTAGATTAGTAGTAGATACAATGTAGAGCATTTTTACAAAATGAAGAGGTAGTTACCTCCATTACATGGCATCATATATTTCCATGAGCTTTCATTAATGGCTATGTCTTAAATATTTTCAGAAGTCTTTTATCATATTTTCATGCAAATTAGTTAGCCAGTATCATAGTTACAATATTTTATACTTATTTCATTACTTGTGGTTGCATTTACATTAATTTTATAGCTTCAAAATCTAACAAATGAGACTTCCTTAGTTGCTGCAATAACCATGACCCTAATATCACATTATAGTTGGAAAATATTTTTGAGTGTGTAAAGGATATCCTAAAATTTGAGTTACCACAAGAAGAGTTCAATAACTTAACAATTGCTTGACTAGAGAATGCAAAAAATTATGTAGATGACATTTTGACAAAATAGAAAACTCATCATGACAATATTGATTTTTTATACAAATTTTTCAAGTGATTACTGGAACACAATGTGAGACTCAACACAAAGAAGTGCATATTTTTCATCACATAAAGAAAAAAATTAGGGTTCATAGTCTCCAAACAAGGTATTGAAGTTGATCCAAACAAAGTCAAAGCCATTATCGAGATGCCTCCCTATGAATCTCAAAGGAATTACGTAGCTTGCAAGGTAAGATCTAATCAATCCATCACTTCGTAGTATAATTATCTGATAAATGCAAGTCTTTCAATCACTTATTAAAAATGGGGTCACCTTAACATGGACTCAAAAATGTAAAAACACTTTTGATGATATAAAATAATATATTTCATCACCACATCTATTGACACCAGCTTGACCAGGTGTTCTATTTAATTTATACATATTCACCACATATTTTTCCCTCAGCACCATGCTAGCATAGAAGAATGAAGCTAAAAAAGAACAAACCATTTATTATATTAGTTGCACCTTAGTGAGCTATGAAAATAGATATGCATACATTAAAAATTTATGCTTAGCAATCATCTTTACAACTAAAAAGATTTGATACTACATGCATGACCATACAATGTCTGTAGTAGCCAAAAAAACCCTCTAATCTATATGATGAGCCACACCTATACAAATAGAAAAAAATCCAAATAGATAAATGCTTTTAATAGAATTAAATCTCAAATTCATCATCCAAAAATCCATCAAGGATCATGTAATCACAAACTAGCTCGCAGAAGCTCCAATACCAATCGATAAACCTTTCATAATTGAGCTACCTGACAATTTTGTGTTCCATATAATGAATTAAGAATATGGACGACCAAGAGCTGGGGTTTGCTACTACTACCAAATCTAGATCTCTAGGATCAGGTAGATTTGGGTTACCTTTTAGATTTGGGTCTATATTATTGGATCTAGTCCAGACATGAGTCCCTACACACAAGCTAAAAGAAAATAATAAGTAGTGTGTTGGGCTTCCAAAGTGAGGCCTAGATTCAAGAGGTAATAAACCAAATGTGATAGATAAAATGCTAAAACATGTAAGAGAAATAAAAAAGATCAATTTTTACCATCCCATATGTTGTTGCTATTGAGTTGAGTTGTGCTGCATAGAGCTACACTGTGAGGATTCTGGTCTTCTTCATGTAGGTCAGATGCTGATCTTATGGGGGACTAATGACCATGGAATAAGACCATTCAGGGTTAGACAATCATGAACTGTGGTGTCATGTCATTGTTGAAAATCATATCCAGACATACAAAATTTTATGATTAGACCTAGCACGAGATGGGGATGGTGACATGAGAGAACTCATGTGGTGGATGTGGCATGGGATCAAAGTTTCATTAGTGCTTCAATGTATGTTCCATCCTCATGCTTCATGAAGGAGAAGAGGTTTTATTTATAGATTTCCTAGGGAGGGAGGATAGGGTGGTGAATTAGATAGTTAAGTGGTGTAACTAAGAGTCTCCTCTTTACATTGGTGTCATCATAGATAGTGCATTCTTGGAGAGAAATATAAAATTACCTCATAATTATCAATATATGTACAATGTGCATGTAATTTTGTAATATGGATGCTCATTGGATTTTTTACAAGATAAGATGTGAGTATTAAATTGGATATGCATATTAATTAAATGTGCATGTGAAATATCTTGATGAGTTGAATTGAGTGTGCAGGTTGTGCATATCTGTTAATTGAGTGTGCATGTGAAATATCCCATATACGGATGGAGGTGTATCTAAAAGTTACTAGAGTTTAATTTTGGAGAGGATTGATTCTTTCTTATGCATGATTGGTATGGGTGATATGAGGTGGAAGTGAAGTGAAGTGAATGATGTGGCCATGAGGGGATGGAAGGGTGAATGTGCTCATAAGGAGGGCTGAGTGGTTGCGTAATCTAGGTATTAATTAACTAATACTTAGGTGAATTAATGATTACTATTAATTGATTTAATTAATATACCAATTAATTATGATTAATTAATTAGTATTTAATATGCTATGTTTTGGTGTCTATAGATGCCCCTTTTTGTATCGTGTTATGTGAAAACACACTGCAATGAAAAAATAAATAACACCTTCGAATGTATGGATGAATGAATTATGGAGTAACTCTTGTACTTGAGGAGGTTGACATTTTATTGCCCCAATGTTGGAGGTGATGAATGTCTTTGAGTCTTGTCATTGAACTGATAACTAACTAAACTACTGAGGCATAGAATTTTAATCACTATGAAAATGTGATGAATCTATGATGTGGTGGGTAGGGTTATGCATAAGGGGTTGGAATCAAAATGGAATCGTAAGAAAATGGTGAATCAAAATTGAAATCAAGGCGAATCCTAAGCAAATCAAATCAATCATATTCACACTAAAATTTGGGGTATTTGAAGTTCTAAAAATTAAGGTCATATTTGGGACATATTTTGACCAATTAAATTAACTTATAACTTCATAAAAATATAACCATTAGATCAAGATCGAAAATATATTTCCAATAAGTACAAATATGCCTATGTTTGGATATATATTGTGGTGAATTGACCCTAAGAAAAAATTGGTCCTAAAAATTTTAGGTGAATGGGCCGACATCGAGGGTCCTCATATTTGCCAATTTTCAATTTTGGAAATCCTAATATTTCCCAATTTTTGAATATTCATCACTATGCATAACGTTTGCGGTGGGATTTTCGTGACCACCAATGCTAAACTCATATCATGGAAATCTAGGACAAGATTCTTAGTTAATTATCAAGTCCAAAATGGGTGTTTGCATATTAATATTGTTTGAGATGAAATGTTGGTATCGTCTACCCCATAAAGCATTGAGTTGGTCGAAGACAACATGAATGATGGTGAGGAGGTGATTGACCTGATCAAGATTGGGTATGGTTGAATGGATGGATGACACTTGGCAGGTGGTGGGCTGATTTATTTTTTAATTTGTTTTTCTTGATTTGATTTTTTTTGTAAAATTACGACCGCCTAGGATGGTTGAAAAACTAGGACCATTTGAGATGGTCATGACCCAATCGTCCTAGATAATCATGCATTGAAAGCTATAAATAGTAATGTTCAATATGCAAGGGATCATTTTCACTATTGCAAATGAGTAACAACAAGAGAGTGAGGTATGTGGGGGAAAATTTTACACAAAGGTCTTGTCAATTTTTGGGTGGAGGCAACCATATGGCTTTGGAAGGTGAAGCAATTGGTGATAGAGAGAGTGAAGGACTGGTAAGTTACAAAAGTTACCCTATCAGAATTTATTTTTGGATTAAAATAAACCCAATTCTCTATGTATTTTTGGATGGTCAACTTATTGGTGAAAATGGTGTGTGTGTTTTTTTTACATGCTAAAATAATATTATTGAGCGTCTAGGGGCTAGATAGTTTTGGTCTACGGTTGTCTTCCTATTGGATGGTCATCCCCACAAGGTTTTTTTTGTAAATAATATTTATTATGATTTTCAAAGTCTCAAATGATTGTGTTTATTGGTTGTTCGATCCTTGGCTAATATTGTGTGTCAATTGTCTAATGGTAGGATTGTTATGAGGTTTAACTGTCAGTTGGCCTGACAGTTTATGTGTGTGAGTTATGATTTTTTTGGTTTTTTTTGAAAATGTATAGCATGGTGCTAATGATTTATTTTGATGTGTTTGTTTATGAAGCAACTATTGTTGTGACCAAGGCATTGATTCAATGGCATGTTTTACAAAGCTTGGTGGTGGATGTTAGAGGTAGATTGGAAGTGGTTGAATGTGGGGTTATGGCATGTAGCCAAGTTAGAGAATGTGTATGTGGATCATGCATATATAACTACATTGGTTGAAATGTGGGACCTTGATACATGTACATTCCACATACTGATAGAGGATATTACAATCATGCTTAAGGATGCATATAATATTTTATGAATACCAATGGAGAGTGATAGGATTAAGATGGCCCAAAATCATTAGAGGAAGGACTTGCTATAGAAATTTTATAGGGATCACTAGATGGTGGTTAATGTGAAAAATATGAGTGTAGATGTTGATATTCATTATCGACTATGATGGATGACATTAAGACATGCGATTCTGATAATGTTTATTTCCAATATTATATTGCAAGATTCATCAGGTGTATGATTCCCATGGAACTTGATTGGGATGGTATAGGACCTGATAGAAGAAATCAAAGTGATGGCATGGGCTCTAGTGCTACTATAATAGACTCACTAAGATCTATATGAGATATGATGCTAAAATAGGTCTGGTTTGGGATGTAATTTGCTAATGTAGATTTGGGCATAGTAGCACTTTACAATTGAGAACCTAGTGGGTTTTCCTTGGATATCACAAGAGAACATGAGGTATGATATGTCTTACTCCATAAGATGGAGTAAGGATCAAGAGGAGGTTAGGAGTCGCCCATTTTTTGGAGTGTAGGTGCATTATGATGATAAGTTTTCATAGTTGTGATAGGTACGACATCGTATGGATATTAGTGTAGGACTGCATGAGAGTATGAGAAGGTGATCATGGAGGGTAGCTCAAGAGGGGATGGGGATAGTGAAAGTAGTGACTCTGTAGTAGAGTATGTTGTTAAGTCATATTGGGTATGGGTATTGAAGAGGAAAAAGGTAGAGGCTCAAGACTACCCTTACCAAGGAGTGGAGCTAATGGAATGGCGAGTTCCAAAGGTGGCATAGTTAAAAGGAGCAATTATATATATTGTAGGCTTAGGCATAAAGCTTGTAGGTGGAGTGGGATAGGTTTGTGAAGGAACAAGATAAATCCTTGATCGATAGATCTAGGAGTGTGGTAGAGCATGATGCTCTATATACGTAGAGTGGGATGTATTACATGTGAAGTGTGATGCTTTGAGAATAGAGTGAGATGCATTATAGGTAGGATAAGCACAAGGGGTTGGAATTAGCTAGACAGTGAGAGTTATGCTAGCTTAGCTAAAGTGGGAGAGGAACAAGGTGGAGTAGTAGAGGGATAGGGTGAGGATGCTAGATAACACATTTTTGAATGGTATAGTGGTACCATTATCATCCTATTATTCATATTATTGGAATTAGATAAGTGGATCTTTAGGTGGTCCTTCAATTGCCCCACCTATACCTCAGTTTGTAGAGGCATTGATATCATAGGCCTCAATAGTAGGGATATCTCATGGAGATAGTCACCGTAATGGGAGTAGTAGTGGGTAGGCCCGAGGATGTTATATTAAGGGTAGTAGGGATAGTAGTGGGGGAGTGCAGTGATATATGGGTGCCGATAATTATATAGTTTTTGTAGATACCTTTTATCTCTTATTGATGATGATGAGGAGCTTGATAGATCTGATATATGTAGCCTGTGGGTGATATTTTATATATATTTTATTATTTATTATATATATGATGCACCTTATTGATGTGTTGTGTTGATCTAGTGTTTATTATGTGATAAAATATTTTATTCATGTGATGTGATCAATCATTTTATTGAATCGACGTTGATGAATGCAATGAATATATGTATATACATTTTATTATCTTTTGAAAAATACTTAAACATATATTATTATTCATGAATTTAATTAATTAATCAAGGGTGTCAACCCAATAATACTAAAAAACATGTGGGATGGATGTAAGTGGGCATTATGTAATGATGTGTAGACACTATGTTGCTATGAAGGCTAAGATTACATGATTTGTTCTTTCACTTGTCCTAGGGAAGACTAATCTAAAAGTGCTTTCATGATGCTTAAACACCCTAATGACATTGTTAAAACTCATCTACTAATCAAGTAGGTACTTGAATATACTAAGACCAACCAAGTTATTTAATTTACTCAAATACCAATAGTCTATGCAGTGATGTGTTCATTTCTAATTTTGAGCAAGGTTGGACTCACCATTTGTCACTTACGCCAATAAGCTAGCTCATCCAAGAGTGTACATAGGTCTGTATAAAATAAGGTTTCTATTGTAATAGAAATTTTGCAATGTAGGGTATATTCCATTACTAGTCAGGAATTTATAGCCTTGATGGAGATTAACCCCATGCTCTAAGGAACTAAGAATTCTAAGGATTCAAGATATTGCCTTCTTTATTTTTGGATTTTCTCAAATTTGTGGAAGAGCAAGGGAGATTTTTGTTTTTTTTTTGTTTTTGAAGGGGAGGGGGAGCTTGTGCTTTTGCCAATTCTTAGCTTTTAAAGCATCTACATGATAGGATGAATAGGGAAAACCATTCACTATTTGGCAATAACAACATACAAATTCATCTTTCCTAAGCATCAAAATTTATTTAATTTGTGATACATGTGTGTGGCCTTAGAGAAAACTGAAGGTTACTAGGAATACCTATAGCACTCAAGGACTAATGAATTTAAATGTAGGCTAAATGAGACACTAGGTATGGTTGAGAAACCGAAAGTACCTAAAGATTTGTCAAACTCTAGACTTGAAAAAGGCAAGTTGTCATAAGGATTTTTGATTTCTTTTTTCAAATGGGGATGAGTGTGGTTGAATTGTGTACAATGAGAGATAATATGAGATATATACCATAAGGAATATGCCATTTATTAATGTGATAAAATGAATCCTAGAAACTAGATAAAAGCATGCATCGAACGATAACCAAATTATTATTGGTAATGATGAAATGTTATCACTTTGTTTCTTTTGATGATTTTGATTTTTTTGTATTTTGTGATGATTTTTGTGTTTTTTTTTGTTGATTTTTTTTTTTTTTTGTATTTTTGATTGATTTTGATTTTGTTTTTGTATTTTGGTGTCTTTGTGATGTTTTATATTTTTTATGGATTTTGATTTTTTTGGTAATGTTTTTGTATTTTTGTTTTTTTATGTACAAAGCTAGCTATGAGCTAGGCATAGAAGGGGCACAAATGAAGTATATTGATGGGTTTAGGTTCCTCAAGTCCCTCAAGAGTCACAATTTTGTAGGCTCTTGTTCCAAATATTTATGTTATGATGTATGGACCAAGCCAATTGGTTGTAAATTTGTCACGTAAATGAGGTAACAAGCTTGAGTTTTACTGATTCTCCTTAAGAATTAAATCACCTACATAAAATTATTTAGGATGCACTTTGTTGTTGTAGGCATGTTTGACCCTTTCCTAATAAGCATGAAGGTGCTCCAATGTATTGACTCATTGTTCATCAAGAAAATTCAATTGATCAAGGTATTCTTATCGTATGGTTTCATCGTAAATGAATGCTTGCAATGATATGCATAATGATGAAATTTCAAGATCAAGGTATACCTCAACCCAATAGACTAATGAAAATGTGTTGCTCCAATTGGCACGTGAATACTCATGTGATAAGCCCACAATGCCAAGGGGAGTTGAAGATACCAATATTTATGATTGTATTTGAATATTTTATTAATAATGGCTATTATAGTCTTGTTGGTGGCATCCGCTTATCCATTATTTTGTAGATAGTAAGGAGTCGAGAAACTATGTTGAATATTTTACTTGCTACAAATTGTTCGAACATCCTTATTTTTGAATAGGGTGCCATTGTTAAAAATATTTTTGTTGGTATGCCAAAATGAAAAATGATATGATGGAGTATAAAATCCACAACTCAAGATCCTATTGTGCTGGTGAGAGGAATCACCTCAAACCATTTTTTATAGTATTCAATGACTATGAAGATAAATGTATGATACCCCAAAGGAGGAGATATATTTCCTATAGGATCGAAGTCCCATTGTGAAAAATACCACAAGGCTTTAATAGGTTGTAATATTTGTGATGGGACATGGGTTAAATTGGTATGATGTTGGAATTTTTAGACATTTTGTTACATATGCACAATAATGACATTCTATGGTGGACCAATGATAACTCATGCACAAGATGCACTTTGCAATGGCCATCCTACTGAAATGAGCACCACAATTACCATCATGGTCTTGAGATATTACCCAATTTACCTCTTGAGAATCAATACAATGAAGGAGGATACCATCATAGCTATGGTGACAAAGGATATCTCCCACAAGAGTGTAGCGAGACACTTTTTTCTTAAACATGCATTTAGCAGTTGAGGACAACTCTATGGGGAGAGTTACTATATTTATGAAATATTTTATTTGTAAGAAACCCTCATTGCATTACTCTATTTAAATAAAATTAGCATTCCATTTAGGTTTAAAGGATTCACGTTCGATGGTTGATTGTGTAAGTGTACTAATTTTTATGTATGTTGTGCTATCGAAGGTATTTTTTATGATACATGATCCCAAAGAGACCATTGTGTCGATAAAAGGATTAGTAGACCTAGGTGTGTTGTTTATTTCGTATCATTCAAAATTCCTAAGCAAATTATGATAATTTATCTATATTGCTTCAAGACTAGGCATTTGCATTGGTAGATCCCCTTAAATTGTTTAACAATGAGCTCTAAATCATCGAAGATGTTGATTTTTTTGATGCCCAATATTATAGTAGTTTGGAGTCTTGGGATCAAGGATTCATATTATAATTTTTTTTTGGTATAGGAGAAGTCAAGTTTGAATGAAAGGGGCATAGGATATCCTTGATGCATGAAGAAAACAATGCTAGCACCTCCCCCTTGTTCACATTTGGAACCATAAAATAAGAGGACAACCTCAACTTCCTTCTCTATCTCAACGGGTTCTTTTTTATTCATTATATGGAACATAGAAGAATCAGGTAGCACAATTATGAGAGGTTTATCATTTCAGAATGGAGCTTCTATGATTTGGTTTACGATTACTGTTAGCTTTTGATGCTATAAAATTAAAGGAAATGCAACTACAAGATATAGAATAAGCATGCAATGTTATAACTATGATAATAGTAATATAATGTGCAAGTAAATAGCATGATAAAATTCTAAAATAACTCATGAAATAGCCATTAATGAAATCTCACAAAAATTTGAACTTGTTATAATATGTGGAGATCTCAATGCTCCATCCTTTATACAAGTTCTAAATTGTATCTACTAATGCTTCTCATTGTCTATCTCTCAACCTATTCTACTCACTCTCATATTTATACTCATATACCAAAGGCCTATATATAATTAGATATAGCTCTTGGCCTTCTACCTTCCTATGAATCTTCATATTCCTATTCTAAGGACTCATGTACATGTGGACACTATGCACATTTACATAATTACACATTCTAATAATACTTGTGCATTTATTTCATTATATAAAGTAAATAATCAATCCTTAATCTAAGACACTCTCTTAATCTAATGATATACCCAGTATGGTACATTAGCATGTAAAAAATAATGTAATATATTCCAATACTCCCTTGTATTAAATTATTTGGTTATTGAAGACTTTAGTCTTCAATATGGTCTTCATTCTGGTTCTGGAATTTGAGCTCTTTTTTTTTTGTTTTCTTCATTTTGCTTCATGTTTGTATCCTGATCAAGTAAATAGTTAGTATCTTCATAAAATTTTATTTTTAGAGAGAGCTTTAAATTCATGTTCATCTATAGGTTCTTCTAGTTCCAAAATTTCTTGAATTTCTTGAGTTAAGTGTCCTTTTTGTTTTCCTTCTCTATATTGCAGTTGAGGATAACTATATTGATTCTAAGAAGTATATAGAAACTAAAATTAATGTTGATGTGGATTATATTGATTCTAATATTATCATTGTTAGAATGTCCAATTTTATTGGCTTCCATAATTTGTTTGACTTCCGATATTGGTTTATATGATTGAATTTGTAGCAATTGGTATTATGTCCTTTATTCTTGCATACTTAACAATATCTATTATTCCATCTTGATCTTCCTTTTGGGTATGAGGTAAAATTTCCCTGTGGATTATATTTTAAAATTTAATGCATTGTTAGTCATTTCATATTTGAATATGTTTTCCATCTCACATTCTTGTAGAATATTGACTAACTCATCAAACAATGTAGTGTTACTTCGGATTTGTAAATATGCAGCTAAATGCTTGTAGTATTTTGGAAGTGCTCTTAGTTACTTCAAAAAGAAAATTATCTTCTACCTGTTATTATAAGGTTAAAATTTTTCCTTTTATATCTACTAATTTTATTTGGAACAATTCTATACTTTCACCACTAATTAATTTTAGAGAATGCAATTGAGTTTGAAGATTCAAGATAGTAGCTTTATTACTTATTTCAAATATCTTGGCTAAGGTTTTCCAATATTCTATAGAATTTGATGTTGAACTAATATATGGTTGCATTTCATCTATAATTGCAAATATTATTATCATTAGTACTTTTGCTTCATCTTCTTAAAACTTTTGAATCTCCCTATCACCTGTAGTAGGTTTAGTTTGTGTTCCTTTAAGTATTTCCTAAATATTTTCAACTATAAATATTGCCCTCACTTTGTTTTTCCATGAAGAGTAATTATATCCTTTAAGAAGTTGGGATTCTATAAGAATGAAATTATTTGTTGTCATGATGATACTTGTAAGCTACCTTATATCTCCCTAGTTTAGAGTATGTGATACAACTTGATAAGACCTTTTAAAATTTTCAAGTTTTTTAAAATAATTTCTATCTTGCAAGTATTTCGAATATACTATGATCTTGATAGTATGCTTATATTTCTTAGTTTTACTTGAGTTGAATTCCTTTTATCTCCCTAATGCTCAAATTCAAATTTTCATCTTATTTCTCCTTATGAATAAATAGAAAGCTAAAAATAATTTATGATGCACCTTCAAGTTTTGACAAGGTTATTTATTTTCAATACCTTTAATTTGGATTCCTTATGTCTCATAAATTATAGAAAGAGATAAATTCTAAATGCAATTTTCCAGCTTTCTATAATAAGCTTATTCAATGTTCAATAGAACAGTTTCTATGCTTTGCTTCTTTCAATTCTAAAAAGTATAATTTCTAGATTTCAATAATTTAAATTGGTGTAGGACTCATTATATATCCCTAATTAGAAATTTAGAAACTATGGATATTTTCAATTTTAATGTTTTAAATTTCTATGTAGAATTTATTTTTCCTCCAAAATATGGTATTTGAAAAATCCTAGTGCTTGAATAAAGTAATGTCGTATAATTTTAATTAAACTTTCCTTTCTTCATAAATGCTTTCAAATATCCAACAATGCATCTAAGGTTGTACTATATCAAAGAAAATACTTATACCTCCAATTATATAATTAATCTCAAGCATTAAAGTTAATTATTTTCAACCTTAGCAATAAAGTTACTTATTCCTCTTTTACTTTATAAACATGCACTTTGATTTAAATAAATTCAACACCTCTTTAAGATTTGAGGTGCGTTGAGATTGAAATATTCCTCCTTGAATTTCTACACATTGCACTTGTATTGAAGTGTTATTCACTTCTTCTTCAATCATTATGATTACATTAATTGCACTTGATTTTGGTATCTTTGTTGACTCACTCTAATGTGTTGTTGGTTATATTCTCCTTCACTATGCTCAAGTTTCAGTACACTATTCTCGTTGTATTTACTTCATTGTAATTCTCTACGTACTCTTAGAATGCCTTCTTATTAAATGAATAAGTGTGAGACTTGTCACTCATGCAAGGCAAACATTTGCTCTTTATTTGGAGTTTTATTTATCATTGTGACACTTGGAAGCAATGACCCTTCACCTCCTTGATCTTTTAAGCACTTGTACTTCCTTGTAACATTCTTTCTTTGTGTTGTTTTCCTTCCAAGTGGTATTAAATTACTTGTTCTTGGTATGACACTAGCTTATCTCCGAGTGGAATTGTTATTTACTATGTAACATCCTTAAAGATGGTTCTATTATTTATGACAATTTTTCTAGGTGGCATTAATACTTGTAATGCCTTTTTCATGCACTATCTTTTATGTATCTCTCTAATATGCAATTTAACTCTCTCTATAATATTGTACTTCAATGTGGTTTATTCAATAATTAGCCCTTCTTTACAATTTTCTTTTGCTCCTTCAGTGCTCAATACACATGACACTGCAACTATCCTTATTTTGGTACATTCTCAAACCTTAAATAACAGAATATCCTTGCTTCTTGCACTTCCTTTGCTTTCTAGTGGTACTATGGTGATTAAATATTGATGTATTGTGGATCTTCAAAGTTTGATGGCTACTATACATAATTTGATTAAATGATTACACCCCTATGCTATCAATATTCACCTTTAATTTTCCAAGATGGTGGTTTTAACTCTTGAATGTGGTGGTACCTCTCCCTTTTATAAATTATGGTAATTGTGGTTTCTAAATTGCATTTTCCTCCTTGGAAACTCTTCTACTATGTCTCCTTGCTGGTTCAATGCTTGGTGATATTTCCAATGGTGACTCCAAGATTCTTAATCATGCCAATACTTTGCTTTACTATAATGTCTTCTTTGTTATACAATATTCATAGTTATATTTCAATAGATAGGAAGAAGTTGATATTTTATTTCCTTGATAAAATATCTAACTTCTCCTTATTTTGTGTAGGTTTTAGTTCCTTGTAAAAGCTATATTTTGCATCCTTAAAGACATAAAATTGATACATTTCTTCTTTCAAGTTTAAACCTCAAATTTTGTGCTTTTAAAAATTAATAATAAGATAAATATGATTGTTCAAATAATGAACTTTTTGCACCAATGTTGCATACCTTTTGGTCTCCATTTGTAGCTTGATTTCTTGGTGATTTGACTCACCTATTTTCTGCATTTTTTTTTGTAAATTCTATAGCTTCAACTCCTTGCATGTAGTACCCTAAAATTTGTAAATTTGCAGATTTTATTGTTGTTATGTGATCCTAGAATTTGCAGCTATTAGTGATTTCCAAATTGCTACCCTCTTGCTGTCTTAATATCTGAAATTTTTATATTTTAATGCAGCTAGTTCTTCTTTCAATTTTCTTTTCTCGAATTTTTTTTAAATCTACTTGGAAACTCCAAGTTTTAGTTCAATATTACCTTCTAGAAACCCTTCATTTTTTGCTGTAAAAAATAGAATTCCCATTCTTCCAAATTCAGCCTTCAAATTCTTCAAAGGTAATATTCAAACCTCTCAAATCTATGGCCTCTTCTAGCTCCTTTCACCTTCAATCTCCATGTCAAAATTTGACTTCAATTTAGGCCTCATTCTCAAGAATTTGAATATTTTGAGGTCTTAAATAATCTCTTTCTAAAATTTTACAATATTCTTGACAAATAATTTTTCCTTTTGGGCTTGTTGTCGGATGATGTCAATTATCACAAATTCTTCTCTATCAGGTACTCCCTACTAGCAATGTTCTCCCTTGAGTTCTCAAATCTCCTCTGTTGAGGCTTTCCTAGCCTTCTCCTTCTTTCTCCTTTAAAGTTAGCTTGAGGTCTTCTACTCTTGGGCCTTCAAATTTTGTAGCTTCTCAAGTCTTCTTCAAAAAAAATCAATGAGATCTTTCCTTGATCTCTCCAATATTTCAACTATGAAAGTATTGCAATGAGATCTCTATCTTGGATCTTCAAATTTTGTTGCTTCTAAAACCTGCAATAGGACATTTTCTAGTCCTTCTCCATATTCAATCTTCTAAATCTAGAAGTTTTTTAATAGGACATCATGTGGGTCTCTTCAGATCCTTCAATATGACGTATTCAATCTTCAATGGAGATCTCTTTCTTGAATCTCCTCAATATTTTATCTTCAAATCTACAAATATTGCAATGGGACATTTTCCTTAGGCCTCTAAAATATTCAATATTCAACTTGTTGCTTCAAGTACTAGATTGATTCCAAAGAAGATATTATTCCTAGCTCTTGTAGGAAGCTTCTTAAATTTATTTGAATCTATTCTTCTCTGCAACAAAGTATTATAAAACGATAATAGAAATTTCTTTAGATTCGAAGAAAATATAATTCACTAGTTGATTTGTCAATCTAGTGGAACCAATGTTTTTTTGGTAGATAAGATACTATAGCATTAATACCGGGTTTTACAAGTTGACCCAAAACGTTTTACAAAAATCAGCCCAGGGTTGTTGATGAACATATCTTTACTAAGGATCCTATATATGTAAAATATACATACCGCCAAAGCCATTACATCCGGTTAGGCACATAGCATATTATCAAAAAGAAACTTTCCATAAAAAATTTTGGGTATACCCCGAGAAAACACACATGCATCATAATTACAAAAAATAAACAGACACGGATCCCTTCCTTGAGACAATGGAGAAACAAAAAGTTGTAGACACACATAGCAGAGTACTAAAAATCTCCCACAAGCTCTGTATTGACAGTTACTCTTAATAATTATTTGGTAATTAATTTATTTCATATATGACATGCTTTGGTACCACATACTGTATTGGCCAATCAAACATGGAGAAGTGAACCTACTAGCTAGATTTATGGTGGTGGCTATCTGGTGCTCCACGTGGCTTTGGTTCAAAGTCTTATATTATCGTTTCTTTCCTTCCCTATGATTATCAACCAACCTCAAATTACTAAGATGACTAGGAGCCATGTTATCTGATATGTGACTATCCCCATTAGTCTTTGTGGTATTTCCAAGTAGCATCCATGAAGATTGATAGCTCAGATAATTTTTATTGTGAGTCCAATTCACAAAAGAGACGGGAATACTCCTAGCCTTTGAAATTACAATGCCTTCCCTGTTGGTAAATTTGACTATCATTCTTGGTATTCTTGTTGAATAAGCTCCTCTACTTCACTCGGGACACCATGTTCCCATTTGAAAAGTTTGTCACCATTGACACCCAAATTGGCCAGCTTATCAACAATTTTGTTAGCTTCCCGAAAGACATGTTTGGATTTTCTATCCTGTCTTCCCTGAAAAAGGATCCTAGCCTCTTCAACAATTGTTTTAATCCTCCAAGGAGGTGTTTTCCAATTATTGATGAGATTTATAACATGCATAGAGTCTCCTTCTATGATCAAATTGCCTTCTAAGTCTTGAGTCATTTGAAGGCCTCTCCACATAGCTCTGGATTTAGCTTCATTGTTCGTCCTTGTTCCCAAATATTCAAAAAACACAAGCATCATATTCCCATTATGATCTCGCACAATGCCACTAGTGCCTGCTCTGCCAGGATTGTCCTTAGCTGCTCCATCAAAATTAAGCTTAAACCAACCCGTAGGAGGTGGAGACCACTTAACATTAGTTTTGGGGTTGACTACCCTAGGCACAGACTCATCTAACAAGTTTAAGCTTAAATATTGAGCAATCGTGGTCTCCTATAGATGAGGTTTACAACTATCAAAAGGGATAAGGTCCACATTCTCATTGGCAAAGGATAGGATCCTGGCAATGATAGTTTGATGATCATGGATAGACTCATTAAAGACTCTAAGGTTCATTTCTAACCACAACTACCAAAGATAGTGATTGAGACAAATTTTCCACATGTATCTAAGTCTTTGGCTTGAAAAGGGGCAAGGCCATTGGATGAACAAATCAAGTACAATGGCTGGTTTAACCCATGAAATATTGAAGACGTGAAAAATTCCACTTAGGACAGTCAAGGAAAAAGGACACTCAAGGAAAAAGGACACTCAAGGAAAATGTGATAAATGGTCTCCCAAATAGCCCTACACAGATAACAACAATTAGTGATACAAATACCTTTACACATCATATTATCAATGGTTAGAATTCTTCATTAGATAACCAGCCATGAAAAGACTAGAATTTTTGGAATTAAAAGTTTTATCCAAACTATGTTATTTTGGAGGACAAAATCCTCGTCATCAAGCAGAAGATTGTAAGCTGATTTAACAATGAACTTCCCATTTTTCGTAGGAGCCTAGGTCACTTGATCTTCCTTGGGTCTCATGGGGATAGATCATTGCTTGAGAATGTTACAAAGATCATTTGATTCTACTTGAAATCCCAGAATTCTTATTTGTTTCCACTTCATTCTACCTCTGTCATCAACCATATAATTAAAGACTTTTCTACCAATGAGTTCTTCTATGATATCTTTGATTCAGGCTAAGTTAGGATATTGCATCAGTGGTTCATCCTTAGCCCACCTGTCATTCTAGCAATTTATCCTCTCAACATTGCCTAAAACCCATCTTAAACCTTTTTTGATGATTTCCTTACGATTAAGAATTGCTTTTCAAAAAGAATAACCTCTGATTGGAACTGAGTCACTTAGAAATTCCATATTTTGAAGATACTTTTGTTTGATGATAGTTTTCCATTCATTTTATTCACCAATAATGAGATGCCACTCCTGCTTAGCTAGTAAAGCTAAATTTACATGAGCAATTCTCCTCAGACCTAAGCCCCCATTTTCTCTGGGTCTGCACACTTCGGTCCATCCTACAAGGTGTATCCTTTTTTTCTGCTCTGATCCAGTCCATAAGAATTCTTTTTGGAGTTTCTCAATTTTCTAGAAAACCTTCACAAGGGCTTTGAAAACAAAGAGGAAATATACTAAAATGCTCTGAAGAGAGGCCTTAGTGAGGGTTAGCTTTCCTGCTTGAGATAGAAGATGACCTTTCCATCCAACAAGTTTTTTTTGAATTCTTTCAATAACCCTATTCCACATTGACTCTCTCGAAGAACCAATGAAAAGAGGGAGACCAAGATACAAAGTGGGGAGGTTTGCTATATCACACCCTAAATTTTTTGCAATCCTTCATTGCCTCTGAGTGGGGGTGTTCAAGAAATATAACTTTCTTTTACTAAAATTAACTTTTTGACCAAAGAGCGTCCTCGTAGAGTTGCAGGATGTATTTAATTATTTTGGCCTCAACCATTGATGCCTTAGTCAATATAAGGGTATCATCGATGAATTGTTGGTGATAAATAGCCCTAGTGAGAGATGTTGCCTTGATTCCCGATATTAGCCTTGAATTGCAAGCATTTTTTATGGTTCTACCTAAAGCTTCTGCCATAATTATGAATAACATGGGGCTGATAGGGTCCCCCTTCCGAATTTCTCTATGACTTTGAAAGTAACCAGCAGTTGTTCCATTAACTAGAATCGAGAAACATGCTTTAGGAATACATTATTTGATCAAATTAACCCATTGGTCATGAAAACCAAACTTAAGGAGGACAAAAATCAAAAATTCCTAATTTAGCCTATCAAATGCTTTGTTCATATCAAGCTTGAGGGTAAAAATAGACCTGTTAGTCTTATGAGCAGAGTGCAGAGCTTCATGAACTGTGATAACTCCATCCAATATTGACCTGCATTGGATAGAGCTTCCCTGGCATGGATCTATGATGGGGGGAAAAATATCTCTCATTCTATTTGCAATGGCTTTAGTTAGGATCTTGTAAGAAACATTACACAAACTGATTGGTCTGAAGTCAGCCATAGATTCAGGGGTTTGCTTCTTAGAAATTAGTGAAATAAAAGTAGAGTTGATACCTTTTGGGATATGATTGCTTTCTTGGAATTATCTGACAGCAAAAATTACATCCTCACTTATGATGTCCCAAAAACCTTGATAGAAACGAGGGGGAAAGCCTTCGGGTCCTGGGGCTTTTTCTGGCTCCATGCTAAACAAGGCTTCCTTAATTTTCTCATCAGAAAATGGAGCTAGAAGCTTAAGGTTTATATCCTCATTTATTATGCTAGGAATTGATTACAAGAAAATATATTTGGCCTCCTCATTGCACTGTGATTCCTGACCAAGGATAGAATTGAAATAAGTTACTGTCTCCTTTCTGATTTCTGTTAAGTCTTGAGTAATAGAGCCATCTATTTTTTTTATAATTTTATCTTGTTATTGTTTCTGTTTATAAGCGTGGTGACGTGAAAAAACTTAGAATTTGAATCTCCATATTTCAACCAAATAGCCCTTGATTTTTACCTCCAATAGATTTCCTCACAGGCCAAAATGTTATGAAAATTTGCTAGTTTTTTTTGTTCCTCCTGCCTAGTAGTTTTATCAACATCACCATGTTGGATCCTCTGATCAATTATCTTCAAAATTTCAACAATATATTTTTTATTTTCAAAGAGGTTCCCAAAGACCTCTTTGTTCCAAGTTCAAATATTTTCCTTAACAAACTTTAATTTTCCAGTAATTTTAAAAGCTGCACTACCCTTGATAGGCTGCTACCACCACTGACTTAAATTATCTCTGAAACTAGAATGTTTGATCCACATAGATTGAAATCTGAAAAGTTTTTTGAAGAACAGAGAGTTAGGGATCTCCAAAAAAATGGGATTATGATCAGAGGCAATTTTAGGAAGGGCTTGCAGGGTAGAATCACCGAACAAAGTTGTAGCCTCCTTTGATAGAAAAAAACTGTCAAGCCTTTCTTGAATGAGAGGACACCCTATCTACAATTACTCCAGGTATAATTTTCTCCTCTAAGTTTTAAATCCATCAACATGTTGGAGTTCACAGATTCATTGAGCTCATCCATGCTCCTGATAGGTGGTCCATTTCCACCCATTTTGTCTGAGGGGTAAAGAGGATTGTTAAAATCCCCATCCAGAATCCTGGGGACATTGTGGAATATTTCACTCAGATTACCAAATTTGAGTCCTGATTAGTGGAACCAATGTTGAGTCATAGTATTCACAAGTTTTTTCACCTTTGTGGAAATACTCCAGCCAAATGTAATTTCAAAAAATCTGAAAATAATATTTTCTATCTCCTATCAATCTCTATTGTGGCTCTATCTATTTTATATCAATCTGCCTTATGCTCTGATACCACTATTAGGTTTTTATACTATAAAATTAAAGGAAATGCAACCACAAGATATATAATGAGCATACAATGTTATAATTATGATAATGGTAATATAATATGAAAGTAAATAGCATGATAAACTTTTGAAATAACTCATGAAATAGACATGAATGAAAGCTCACAATTTTTTTACTTGTTATAATATGTGGAGATCTCAATTCTCCATGCTTCGTGCAAGTTCTACATTGTATCTACTAATGCTTCTCATTTTCTATCTCTTAACCTATTCTAATCACTATCCTCTTTCTACTCATCTACCAAAGGCCTATATATAATGAGACATGACTCTTGGCATTCCACCTTCCTATGAATCTTCATATTCCTATTCTAAGGACTCATGTACATGTGGACACCATGCACATTTACATCATTGCACATTCTAATAATATTTGTGCATTTATTATATTACATAAAGTAAATACTCAACCCTTAATCTAAGACAATCTCCTAATCTAATGATGTACCCAAGATCGTACATTAGCATGTACAAATAATGTAATATTTTCCAATAATTACTTAATCCTTGATGGATTTCTAGTTGATAAATTTGAGATAAAATTCTATTAAAATAATTATTCATTTGGAAGTTCTATTATTTGTATAGGTGTGACTCATCATATAGTATAGAGGGTTCTCTTTGGATACTACATATATTGTATGGTCGATCATGCAGTGTCAAAGATTTTTAGTTACAAGGATGATTGCTAAGCCTAGATTTTTAAAGTATACATATATGGTTTCGTAGATCACTAAGGTGTGACTGAAGTAATAAATGACCTATTCTTGATTAGCATAGTGTCAAGGGAAAAATATATGGTGGATATGTATAGATAAAATGAAACACCTGGTCGAGGTAGTGTCAACACAGGTGGTGATGCAAGATATTATTTTATGTCATCAAAGTGTTTTGAAACTCTTGAGTCCATGTGAAGATGACCCCATTTTCAATAAGTGATTGAAAGGCCTACATTTATTAGATAATTGCACTATAAAGATATAGATTGCTTGGATATTGTCTTGAAAGATACATAGTTCCTTAAGATTCATAGGGGTGGCATATCGATGATGGCTTTGAATTTATTTGGATTAACTTCAATTCCTTGCTTGGAGCCTATGAACCCTAAAAATTTTCTTGATGTGATGCCAAAGATGCACTTCTTTGAGTTGAGTCTCACATTGTGTTCTAGTAATCACTTGAAAACTTTGTGTGAAACATCAATATGCTTGTGATGAGTTTTTAATTTGGTCAAAAGGTTATATACATAATATTTAACAATTTTTTTGTATGTAATCATGGAATATGTAAGTCATGGTGTATTGATATGTAGCCCCTATATTTTTGAGATTGAATGAGATGACTTTGTAGTAAAATGTCCCCCTAGGTGTTGTGAAAGTAGTTTTGTGTTGGTCATTAGGATTGATTTTTTTTTTTGTATCCTAAAAAAACATCCATCAAGGAGAGCATTTCATGGCTAGTGGTAGAAACCATGAGCATATCAATGTTTAAAATTGGGAAGTCATCCTTGTGGCACACTTTATTTAAGTCATAAAAATTAGTGTAAATATGTATCTCCCATTAGGTTTGCTAATGAGTACCATGTTAGAAACCCATTTTGGGTAGTCTATGGGTTGAATGAAACCTTAATCTAGTAATTTTTCAATTATTCTTTAACCATAAGGGCTATGGTAGGATGAAGCTTCTGGAGTTTTTGATTTATGGGTTTTGCATCAAGGTTCAAGATGAGATTGTGAACCACTAAATTAGGATTAAGGCTTGGCATGTATTTGTATGACCATGTAAAAACTCTTTTGTACACAGTAAGAAAGTTAAAAATTGTTCATGTTCTTAAAAGAAAAGGCTATTTCCAAGTTTAATGATTTGTGGATTGTCAGGGTCTACATTGAGGTTGACATTAGTGGTTTCCTCGATGAGCATGTGAGAACCCTCCTCTAGCTAGTGAGAAGTGGGAATAAGGTGGATGTCATTGGTTATATTTTTAAATATAGGTGACTCAGTGTCATTTACATCAACACGATGAACAATAAATAAAGAGGATTATGAGGTTGGAAGAATGTAGATGTTGGATTGATGAAGCAATTGACTGGATGGAAGAAAATCATTGAGGTATGGTAGGGAGGATATGTTCTCAAAATATATGAGACTTGGATCAATGTGGATGGGGTTTAATGGATTGTTTGGATTGTGGAGGGGTGTGAATAGGTCAATGGTGATCATGCTAATTTAAAAAATGGAGGGGATTGGATGCTTACAAGGTAGGAGTTGGTCCAACATGGATGAATACAAATTTGATTAGATTAGTGGTGGTGGAGGTGATAGATGCATGAAATGTTTGTATTCTCCAATGGAAGGAGCATGTGAAATATGGGGAGTGGCATAGGTAACAGATATAGGTAAATGTCATATTCATATAAAAAATCCATGAGTAAGATGATGGAGGAAGAGTCCTCTTCAGATCTATCAGAAGCATTTGAAAGTGCCTCAAGTAGCTTGTTGACTTTATCTTCTGAGGTGTTAGATGGTGTGACATGAATATTAGTAACTTGGAAAGAGCTATTAATGGATGAGTGAACACATTAAATATCAATTTACTTATTGTCTATACTTTATTCAGGATCAAGAGCAAGATGTTGGAAGTCTTTCTTGAGGAGGTTGATTGATGAATAGTAATCAAACCCTAGTCCAAATATCTGTTTAGGGAGATGATAGTGTGGTTCAATGAGATGATGAGTTACTTGTTCATAGAAACCAAGAAAAAATACTCTCCAATGACAACATTGGAAGTAGCTAAAAGAAAAGGAGGGATTTGATAAGAAAGTAATGTCACCAAAAAAAGGTGACTTGGGTCATTCATTATGGTGTACACTAAAGGCACTATCAACTCCAACATACACAAAGTTTGTTTAATTTTATGTAGGATCCATATAAATAATGGTGCCTATGTGTGGGTAGCTAAAATACCTAATTTATTTGATAATGGGAGGCATAAATGTGATATTTTTCTCTAGATACTCGCTTATTCCTAAATTTATTATGTGGACTACAACCTACGTAGGTTGGGAAGTGGATGCAGGAATGGTTCCCATATCATTTTCTATTGAATATGGGGTGGTTTCTAGCATGGATGGGTTCATGATGGATGAATTCAGTGGAGGTAGTGGTTCATACTGCATGGAGAGAAAAATGGTTAGGGTTGGAAATGATGGTGAAAAAAAGGGAAGTTGTGATAGCTTATATAGTGTTGGTTTGAAGTGATATTTCTAGTATGCTAGAAATTAGAGTGCTTTAGGAATTTGATGTGAGGGAAGATATGAGGATTGCAAGCAATGGAGGTGTAGTAGTTCCTTGGGCCACTATTGATGGAGGTAATTTAAAAATGGGTGTGGTTGGCTGGAGTGGGGGATTGTTTGTGGAAGGTGTAGGTGGAGTGTGAGGATAGAATGGGGTGCCTTATGTGGAAAAGGATTGGTTAGGGTGTGGGGAATTTTATCAAGTGTGGGGAGAATGAATGGAAGTGGAGGATGAAGGTGATGGTGGGTTATGGAGATTGCATGAATCCATAAGGGTAGTGTAGTGCACCAGGTGTCGTGAAATGGGGGTCAAATGTGAATGCGTAGGTGGTTTGGAGAATGGTGATGGATGAGGTGTGGTATAATGAGGTAACCCCAATTGAGGACCTAGTTTTAGCATGATCGAGGTGACGTATAAGTGTGTGGAAGGTAGGGAAGGATAATACAAGTTGGAAATAATGTTGAAGTACTTGAAAGGTTTCCTGTTAGTGGGTATGCAATGTATACAACCCTCATGAACATATTTGAGGTAATGATGTAATGTTGAGGGAACACATCACATATCCTATATCCATGGCCTTCTAAGGAGGATATTGTATTGCATTTCCCCTTTAAGGATGTAGCATTAGGTATAGATGATTTTTACACCTACTTGAATAGGTAGGATAATTATCCCTAGTGTTGAGCACAACGTATCATTGAAGGTCCTCAGGGTGGTAGGTAAATGAGGCTATGTGCGATGGTGATAGGTTCAAATGTTGAAGTGCAATGAAAGTAATGATGTTGATGGAGGATTTAGTATCAACCAGAACTTATTTAAAAGCTTTACGATCTATATGATCCACAATATGCAATGGAGGGTCAGGTACCTCTATAGGTAAGGTTTTTATTTCATAATCATAGAAGGTAATGGATGGCTCCATGTAAAATTTTTGCAAAGGTATTTGGATCTTGCGTTTAAAGATCAATGGATTTTAGAATCTCCATCAATGCCTTGCGATGTGGGGGTGATTGTTGAATGAGCTCATAGATCAAAAGCTTGGCCAATGTCATTATAAGGCTCTAGGTGAGGTAGTTGGTTAAAGATATGATGGGTCATGGAGGGTGGGGCATGGATTACACTGGCATAGGTGGCATGGCAAAAGGTAAAGATATATTAGGGAAAGTACCTAATTGTGTTGGATGAGTAGGTAGCATTAATTCCAAGCAACAACATGTATTATTCCCATAAATTTTTAGTATTATGGGATGTTGTTAAGGTGATTGACCTAATTGGTGGGTATGATGGAGGTGAATGATGCAATGGGTGGTTGGTTGTATTGTGGTAAAGGGTCATGATAGATTATAAGGTTTTGATTTTGTTGAGTGAGATGATTGTCTATGGAAATGACCCTCTTCACAATAAGATCTTGAACCAATTTTTTAAATGTGAAGCAATCATTGATGTCATGAGCCTTCTTCCTATGGTAAACACAGTAATGATATTATTTGTATGATTTGGATTAAGGATTTTTTGGGTCTTCTAGTTTTATTTCCAACAATGAAATTGCTTGCACCTCATAAAGCAAAAAGAGGAGTGTAGTTGCAAGGAGACCTAGCAGGACACTTGGTGTGGTTGTCAGGGTGTGGATGATTTTGAAGTTGCATGGGAGGTGGTGTGGCCTAATATATGGGTTATTAAGGAGGATGTTGAATTTTTTGAAGTTGTTGAGCTTGTGGTTGTCATGAATCTCCCTTGGAATTTTTTTTATTTGGATGGTTTTATGTTTTGCTATTGGTTCTTCTGATGAGATGATGAACTATCTATTAATTTATCTTGCAAAACATATATTTTGTAAATATTGTATACTGAAATGATTGACCATTTCATGTTTGAGTTTCTATTAAGCCTAAATTTTATGAAAGAATAAGATGCTGCTAATGGAACTCTACTTTTGCAGGAAAAACTTTGCTATTGATGATAGAAAGAATTGGTTACCGAGAAAGGGAATTTTCTAAGGGAAATGATGTGATGGGTTATTTGAAAAAGAAATCAGGAGAAAAATGAATGAGTGCCCTTTTCATGAATATGCATAGCATGATTTGCATAAAGAAACCAACTGTATTGATATTTAGCTAAAAATTGCTTATTATTATGGTAGTTTATTTTTGGATGAAATTTTAGTGGTTATGAAAAAGCTTGTTTGTTGTTGTATCTTTTAGAAGAAGGAAGCATATGTTTTAAAAAAAAAAAACATCACCACTAGAGAAAAATATAGAAAGGAATGAAGATAATAATATTAATAAATGTGGAATTCTTTTTCTACTTTAGTTAATTTATTTTGGAGTTGTTTTTGATGTCAAACATTTTGGAGAAAACATAGTTTTGTTCATAGTTATATTTTTTCTTGGTTGTTGTTTGTGAAATAATTAAAAATTATGAGGTGTGTTTTTCCACCACCCTATGTGTTATAAAAAACTTGCTTAACATGACCTTGGCTACATACAAAAGAACTCAAGATCGTGCCATGCTTGAGGAGTAATGCTTTAAGAAGTGGGAAGCTCGCAGAAGGCGGATGGATCGGTAAGTGAAGGCAAGAGGTTGGTGAGTGTGTGAGGGTGGCTTGGAATAGAGGAAAATAAAAAAATAGTGTGAGGAATGTGGAGAAGAGTGATTCATAGGGCAAAAAAATAGAAAATAAGGAAGCACCATGTAGAAGAATGGTAAACCTATGACGAACATCAGGTAGATTTCTCTGGATACAAACTTGAATATTATACTGTGTGAAATTTGTTTGTATGAGTTTGTTCTTTTTTGAAAGTCATAATTTTTCTTGGAAAAGGAATCTAGCATGTTAGCTATAAATTGAATAAAGAAATAGGTATCCCATGTGTATTTAATTGCAACAGGGAGTTTGTACTTTTGACCATGTTCCAAGAATTGAGGTGGTTAAACCCAAAGCATATTTTTAATGTCATGATTGGTTGGATGATTTCTATTTTTTCCAAGAGTCATGCATATTGGAAATCTAGAAGAGTTACTATGTGTAAGATTAGTGAACAGATTGTTTGAGTAATTGGATATTTCTTCTCCATGTGAGTGTACTGTTCCAACTTAAACTTGGTTTTTAAAATAATAAAGAAGTTTTGGGTAAACCTTTGCTATACTTAGTTTTTAGAGAACATGTAATGTTTTCCAAGTTTGTTTTTCTTAGATTTTAGAACTGAGCTAATGGAGGGTGAATATGAACTTTTTCCAAAAATTGTAGGGAAATAGAGTATGTTGTATTGTTGTTTTGAAAATAGGATGGATGTGTTAAAGAGAATTTTACCAAGTTTCTTTAGAAGTTGAAACTGAATTATAGAATTTGTGTGATGTTGTTTATGATTATACCATCCTGGAAGTATGTTGATGAAAGAGTATCATGAATGGAGATACAAAAAAGAATTAATGTCTTTGTACTCTTTTATTAAGGAAACCAATTTACACTTACATCAAAAAATAAATTGATAAGCGATTTTGTCCATCATTCGTGTGTGTATTGGTTAGGGATTGTGAAAAAGAAGTTTTCATATATTTTCATATTTCAATGATTTGCTAGAATGAAGTAGATATTTCAAAATTAAGACATGCTTGCAGTTATGTTAGATGCATGTAAAGAATTTATATTTTTTTAAGAGTTTGCAATGTTAATATCACAATGACACTGAGAGGGGGGGTGAATCAGTGTAGCTCTTAAAAACTTAAATCTTCAATTCTTAATGCCAAAACAATGAAAGCTTAAAACTCAATAAAGCAAATATACCAAAAGAGCATCACACAACACAAGATGTACCGAGGTTCACCAGTTTTGGCTACTCCTCAAAATTGACTGTTTGGACTCCCATCCAAATCCAGCCTTTGCAAAATACCAATTTTACAATCAATTTACCAGCACCCACTGGAAGGAGCACCAACCCCTGATTTATCTGCAACAATAGAAAGGAGCACCAACCCCTGATTTATCTGCACCAACATAAAGGAGCACCAACCCCTGATTTATCTGCACCAACAGAAAGGAGCACCAACCCCTGATTTACCAAGCACCAACTGGAAGGAGCACCAACCCCTGATGCCAAGCACCAACTTGGACTTCTTTTCTGAAACTAGAAGATTGACATAAAGATGCCTTCACTTTTACAAGACCCTGACTGGTCTATTGCTTTCTCAACATTGCCCACTCTTCACACAACACACACCCTGCTCGCTCTCCTCTTGCTCTCTTCGCAAGATTAAATCCGCCTCGCTTTAATCCCGAGCGCTTTCACTCTTTTTTAGCAGCACTTTAATTCTCCACGTAGACCTCCTTTTATAACAAAGTTTTGACTCTATTTTTAACTTCCATATTTTTGCATGCAACCCGTAACTGCCCTTGTAACTATCGTTCTGACTTTAGTTCACTATTCTTATTTTAGCTGCATGATTTTTCTCTATAACTGCACTTGTAACTATCGTATCGACTTCAGTTAACTCTTCTTATTTTAGCTGCATGATTTTTCTCTGTAACTGCCCCTGTAACTGCTGTCATAACTTCAGTTAACTGTCACATATCTTATTTCGGTTGGGTTCTCTTCTTAGCTCGCGAAAACACAACATGTCGCGATATCGTGACACTTTCGCCTCCTTGCTTCTTTTGTTTGCTTGCACCCATGAAAACACAACATGTCACGATATCACGACACTTTCACCTCCGTACTCTTCCTCTTTACTTTTGTCATGATATCGCGACACTTCTGCCTTCTTACTTTCTCTCTCCTCCTTTAGTCACAAAAATGCGACATGTCACGATATCACGACACTTTTTCTCCTTTGCTCTTTCTCTTGCCTTCGGGTCACGAAAACATGACATGTCGCGATATCATGACACTTTTTCTCCTTTGCACTTTCTCTTACCTTCGAGTCATGAAAATGTGACATGTCACGATATCGCGACACTTTTTCATTCTCTTCCTTCCTGCCCTTTTCGAGTCACGAAAATGCGACATGTCGCGATATCACGACACTTTTCCTTCTCTGCCTTCCTCTTCACTTTGGACCGCGAAAATGCTACATGTCGTGATATCGTGACACTTTTTCCTCTCATTTTCTCTTCGCTTTGGACCATGAAAATGCTACATGTCACGATATCGTGACACTTTTTCCTCCTTGCATTTTCTCTTCGCTTCGGATCGTGAAAATGCAACATGTCACGATATCGCGACATTTTTTCTTCCCTTCGGACCGCGAAAATGCAACATGTCATGATATCGTGACACTTTTTCTCTCGAATCTCTCTCTTGCAATATGTTGCGAAATCGTGACACTTTTTCTTCCATACAATCTCTCTTGCAATATGTCATGAAATCGCGACACTTTTTCTACTTGCCTTTTTCTCTTCCAACATGTCACAAAATCGTGACACTTTTTCTTTCGTACTATCTCTCTTGCAATATGTCACGAAATCGCGACACTTTTTCTACTTGCCTTTTTCTCTTCCAACATGTCATGAAATCGTGACACTTTTTCTTCCATACTATCTCTCTTGCAATATGTCACAAAATCATGACACTTTTTCTACTTGCCTTTTTCTCTTCCAACATGTCACGAAATCATGACAGTTTTGCTTGCTTGCGCTTTCTCTCCGAACATGTCACGAAATCGCGACAGTTTTGCTTGCTTGCGCTTTCTCTCCGAACATGTTACAAAATCGTGATAGTTTTTCTTTCTTCTCAACATGTCACGATATCATGACAGTTTTCTTTCTTCTCAACATGTCACGATATCGCGATAGTTTTCTTCCTTCTCAACATGTCACGATATCGTGACAGTTTTCTTCCTTGCTCAACATGTCGCGATATCGTGACAGTTTTCTTCCTTGTGATTTTCTTTTGATTTTTAGCATATGGGCCACTTCGATATTTTGGATAATCATTGTACATACTCTGAAGAACCTCTTAACTCCTATCCACTGCATCAACCGATCTGTCTGACTGTGTTGACAACAATGACAATACTTTTGTTGCACCTTGCTCAACAATCTCCCCCTTTGGAATTGTTGGCAACACACGTGCAATTTCCTGTAATTCTTCTCCCCCTTTGACAATAATACCAAAGGGCTGCTACAGACTCCCCCTGAGTCCATGCACAACATTCTCAGGCACACATTATTCCAGTTAGAAAAAATTACAAACATGAGCAAAAAGATAATCAAATATATAAATGCTCCCCCTGAGAATGTGATCCCTATAGCTAGTCAATTCTTGGGAAGTGTGACCACTCGACCAATCTATCTCCAAGATAGAATGCACCTCCACTGGTACTCTTTCTATCATCTACACATCCTGCCCAATCTGCATCTGGAAATCTGTCCCAACACTGTCCTCAAATCTGTCCCAGCATTGTCCTCAAATATTTCCCAAAGGCCTTCTTCAAAGGCTCAATCAATCATGCTCAAGTAGTACTCAAAATGAACTCAACAATGAATGACAATCTCAAATCAAATCCACTTCATAGAAGCATAAAGAGAATTGTTAGAGACTTAATATCTTCTAACCTCAATCTCAACTCAACATAGAATGATGGAATAATTTATTTCATAGAACTTTAAAAATCACTTCACACATAACTTGACTAGGCTCAATCAAATCAACTCAACCAATCATCACTACACACATCATAGAAACCATCTGGCTGCTCAATATAAACCTCTTCTTCAAGCTTCCCATTCAAAAATGTTGATTTCACATCTGTCAACAAAATTGACAAGTGACTCACACTTGTACCAACTTTTGTCCAACACTGTACCAACACTACAATTTTACTGCCAACTCTGTGCAAGCATCAAACATAGTACCACAACACCAACCAAATCCCTTTTTACATTTTCAACTTGGTCTATGTTTTCTATAGTCATCGCTGGTCACACCTTACTTTCAACTGTTCGAATCAGGAGATAATATTTTGTTAAATGCTTCACGGCCAACTATAGTGCACCTTACTCAAACTCATACTTCTGGACCTCGGATAGGTATGATTCACAAAGCAAAGTTGCTCATCTTGATGAGCTAAACATGAATCAATGATCAGACTTCAATATTTTTCACCACAACGTCATAAAAGATCTAACAATCTTCACGTCAATGTGTAGTTCAAATATACACTGCTTTTATCGAAACACATATATGCGGCTAGGGCAACATTCTTTCACTAACCAAATTATCTGAACTGTTATAATCCTTAACTTTGGATAGTGGCAGTAAGAACCATCACCAGTACAACAATGACATATAGCAATACTACCAATAATGACAACTCTCAATTTAATCACCACCCTTCACGACACTTCCACAAACTACATGAACTGAAAACATACTTCGACAACTATACGACAACTTCCCCGACTACTTGCCTTTCATCCTCGGGTAATCAAACAAATACATAGGAGCATTAAAATGAAACTTCAAGATTGCTCCCCCTGAGGATGTGCTACCCGGAGTTGCTTAGTGCAATAGCGGAGTAATCTCCTTCTATCCAAGGAGACACGATTTCCTCTCTTCTTTCTTTCTCCAATATTTCTTGAACTTAGGCTGAAGGTTTTCAACTGCATCCCTATTTTGAACCTTTTCGTGAACTTGAACATTTCTCTTGGGTGGTTGTCTCTTGTACATCCTTGATGGATGATTATTTTCCTTTCTTTGATGCACATGATTTCTTCCCTGTCCGTGTTGCATTCTTTGCGTCTGATGAAATCTACTGTCTTGCCTTAGATTAGATACAAAAGTTCTTGGACAAGACCTTGCTATGTGCCCATGACCATTACATTTAAAACATTGCACATGGTGTTCAACAGATGTATTTCTACCAGCATAACTCTTTGATCTATTATTCAATCCACAATACATTGCCTTGTGACCATAAAGGTTGCATCTAAAACAATAGCCATTACAAGCATTATTATGAATAAAGTGAGAGTGATAGAACCTCTTTTGTTGTGGTTGCTTTGCTGTAGATCTCCTTTGAGATTTTCTTCCTTTTGAAGTTTCAGCTTCAAACTTTTCTTGCTTTGATCCTTCAGCAGTGGACTTCTTCTTCTCTGTAGATTTAGAAGATGAAGGTTGTTCAGCTTCATATCCAAGACCAAGCTTAGACATGGGGCTTCTTTGTTGCCTTATCATTTTATCTAGCAACTCTGTGCTCTTCTCAAATTTGAGATTTGTATTGGCCTCTTCTAGTTGTTTCCTCAATAAAACAATCTCCTCTTCTTGTTTGCTGCAAACATCGCTTTTATCATCCAGGTGTGACTTCAAAGCTTCTTCTATTTTCTTGGCTTTATGAATTTGCAAGAAGAGATCTTCAATATTATCCCCATATTCTTCCAACTTCTTGGACAGTCTTTTGTTCTTTTTCCTTTCTATACCCAACTCTTCAAGTGCAGCGATCAACTCACCTTCTAGATATACTTCAGCCTCAGCCTCAAGTTTTTTATTACATTCCTATTTTTCCTCTATTTTTTCTTCTTCGAATGCCATGAAAAGAGCTTCATCTGTTTCTTCTTCAGAATCCTCACCGGAGCTGTCTTCTGATGAACTGACATTCTTGGAGATGAAACTTTTCTTCCTGAAGTTGTTGTTTCTGAAATTTGGTTTTTTCTTCCAGTCACTTCTTTCTTGGTGCGATCCTTCATCACTTTCGTCCTTCTCATTAAGTGGACATTTAGCTGCAACATGCCCAACGCCTCCACAGTTGAAACACTTAAATGGTAGCTTTCCTCTGTATTTTCCTTTTCCCCTTATTAGTTTTCGAACAAAGTTTGCTTCCGTTTCATCTGATGTCTCTTCTTCCTCGGATTCTTGTTTTGCTTTTATATTTTTATGTGCTTTAAAAGCAGCTTCTCTTTCTGTGGGTTTGGTTTTTCCTATTCTCATCTCATATGCAGTCAAAGAACCATGCATCTCATCCATACTAAAAGTATTTAGATCTTTAGCTTCTTCTATTGCTGAAACTTTAGAATCAAATATTTTGGGAAGAGATCTTAGTACCTTTTTCACGACGATAACATCTTCCATTTTCTCGTCGAGTCCTCTAATCGCATTAATGATTCCATTAACTCTCAGCATGTATGCCTCTATGTTCTCATCGTCATTCATCTTTAATGCTTCGAACTGAGCTCGATGCGTTTGTAACTTGGCCTCCTTGATCTTATCATCTCCTTCATGAATGCTCCTCAGTTTGTCCCATATTTCTTTTGCCATTTTACAACCCATAATTTTTACTAGTTCACTATCCATTAATCCGCACATGATAGCATTCTTTGCTTTTGAGTTATTCTCAAACAATTTCTTACCGGTAGCATCGGTTGGAGAAGTGGTGGGTATTGTGTATCCACTATCTACCGAATCCCAAATGTCGTATCCCAAAGCACAAAGATATGTCTACATCCTGAGTCTCCAAAATGTGTAATTAGTTCCATCCAACAATGGTGCTTTGTTTGATGAGAATCCTTCACCACCTGCCATTGTCTCACTTCCAAGATCAACCCTAGCTGATTTAGCCTGACAAGGGAAACTGGCTCTGATACCAATTGTTAGTCTCACAATGACACCTGAGAGGGGGGTGAATCAATGTAGCTCTTAAAAACTTAAATCTTCAATTCTTAATGCCAAAACAATGAAAGCTTAAAACTCAATAAAGCAAATATACCAAAAGAGCATCACACAACACAAGATGTACCGAGGTTCACCAGTTTTGGCTACTCCTCAAAATTGATTGTTTGGACTCCCATCCAAATCCAGCCTTTGCAAAATACCAATTTTACAATCAATTTACCAGCACCCACTGGAAGGAGCACCAACCCCTGATTTATCCGCAACAACAAAAGGAGCACCAACCCCCGATTTATCTGCACCAACAGAAAGGAGCACCAACCCCTGATTTATAGCACCAACTGGAAGGAGCACCAACCCCTGATGCCAAGCACCAACTTGGACTTCTGTTCTGAAACTAGAAGATTGACATAAAGATGCCTTCACTTTTACAAGACCCTGACTGGTCTATTGCTTTCTCAACATTGCCCACTCTTCACACAACACACACCCTACTCGCTCTCCTCTTGCTCTCTTCGCAAGATTAAATCCGCCTCACTTTAATCCCGAGCGCTTTCACTCTTTTTTAGTAGCACTTTAATTCTCCATGCAGACCTCCTTTTATAACAAAGTTCTGACTCTATTTTTAACTTCCATATTTTTGCATGCAACCCGTAATCGCCTCGTAACTGTCATATCGACTTTAGTTCATTGTTCTTATTTTAGTTGCATGATTTTTCTCTATAACTGCACCTGTAACTGTCGTACTGACTTTAGTTAACTCTTCTTATTTTAGCTGCATGATTTTTCTCTGTAACTGCACCTATAACTATCGTATTACTTCAGTTAACTGTCACATATCTTATTTTGGTTGGGTTCTCTTCTTAGCTCACGAAAACACAACATGTCACGATATCGTGACACTTTTGCCTCCTTGCTTCTTTTGTTTGCTTGCACCCACGAAAACACAACATGTCACGATATCATGACACTTTCACCTTTGTACTCTTCCTTTTTACTTTTGTCGCGATATCGTGACACTTCTGCCTTCTTACTTTCTCTCTCCTTCTTTAGTCGCGAAAATGCGACATGTCACGATATCGCGACACTTTTTCTCCTTTGCTCTTTCTCTTGCCTTCGGGTCATGAAAACGTGACATGTCACGATATCACGACACTTTTTCTCCTTTGCACTTTCTCTTACCTTCGGGTCATGAAAACGTGACATGTCACGATATCGCGACACTTTTTCATTCTCTTCCTTCCTGCCCTTTTCGAGTCACGAAAATGCGACATGTCGCGATATCGCGACACTTTTCCTTCCTTGCCTTCTCTCTTGCCTTCAAGTCATGAAAATGCGACATGTCGCGATATCACGACACTTTTTCTCCTTTGCACTTTCTCTTCCCTTCAAGTCATGAAAATGCGACATGTCACGATATCGCGACACTTTCTCATTCTCTTCCTTCCTGCCCTTTTTGAGTCATGAAAATGCTACATGTCACGATATCACGACACTTTTTCCTCCTTGCATTTTCTCTTCACTTCGGACCACAAAAATGCAACATGTCACGATATCACGACACTTTTTCCTCCTTGCATTTTCTCTTTGCTTTGGACCGTGAAAATGCAACATGTCATGAAATCGTGACACTTTTTCCTCCTTGCATTTTCTCTTCGCTTTGGCCCACGAAAATGAAACATGTCATGAAATCGTGACACTTTTTCTCTCGGACTCTCTCTCTTGCAATATGTCGTGAAATCGTGACACTTTTTCTTTCATACTATCTCTCTTGCAATATGTCACGAAATCGTGACACTTTTTCTACTTGCCTTTTTCTCTTCCAACATGTCACGAAATCGTGACAGTTTTTCTTGCTTGCGCTTTCTCTCCGAACATGTCACGAAATCATGACAGTTTTTCTTGCTTGCGCTTTCTCTCCGAACATGTCGCGAAATCGTGACAGTTTTTCTTTCTTCTCAACATGTCACGATATCACGACAGTTTTCTTCCTTGCTCAACATGTCGCGATATCGCAACAGTTTTCTTCCTTGCTCAACATGTCGCGATATCGCGACAGTTTTCTTCCTTGCTCAACATGTCGCGATATCGCGACAGTTTTCTTCCTTGTGATTTTCTTTTGATTTTTAGCATATGGGCCACTTCGATCTTTTGGATAATCACTGTACATACTCTGAAGAACCTCTTAACTCCTATCCACTGCATCAACCAATTTGTCTGACTGTGTTGACAACAATGACAATACTGTTGCTGCACCTTGCTCAACATGCAAATCCTTGAACATCTTGGGTGTCGTCTCTGATCCTAATGAATGGACATCCCCTTTTCAACGATCGAGAGAAATTTTTCATGGAGATGCATCACTATAGGAATGACCACTAGGGATAGTGACAAAGGAAAAATAAATGTACCTTCAGCTAGGTATTTCATATAGAGACACGAAAGGGTGTCTTTCACTATTGTTTAAAGGAAAGCTATTGTATTTATGAAACAATGGAGTTAGCTAATTCTCAATGATGCTAGTAGATTTATATTGTAAAGTTTTGTTATAAATAAATTTTATTTACAACATGGGATTAAAGATTTAAGTGGAGATGATTGTCTCTAACCTTGTGTAGAGGATTATATTAATAGCTCTCATAATGTAAGATAGGTTATGTTTATGGTGAAGCTATTTCCAAGCTTAATATGCTTATTTTAGATATTCGTTTATGCATCATCTTTCATGGGGATAATATATTATTAGGATTTGGAAATTATGTTGTCTTCAGAAACCTTAAAGTAATTAATATAGTATTATTTAAAGAAAAATTAGGTAATCTTCTTTTACTAGGTTTTCAATGTGAGTATGTTTGGATGCATGGGAGGTTAGAGCTTTTTTAAAGCTTAACTCTTTTGGTTTCAAAAGACTGTTTAGTTAGGTTTTTGATGATGTAGCTTTAACCAAATTAGAACTATGTTTAATATAGGTACTCACCGTGGGCATCATATTAGTTTTTCTTTTAATTTCCTCGTGAGTTGAATGCTCTTAATGGTAGTATGGAACTATGGAAACAAAGTCAGGTTAGATATTGTGGTGTAGTGGATGTTAGAATGAAGTTTAGATTTTTAGTATACTACTTCGTAAGAGCCACAAGGATATATTTTAAAAGAAAAAAATATAACTTAGACATAGAGGAGCTAAAGACCATCTGGTTGACAATGTTTTCCCATTTCCAGTATAAGGTTGTGAAATATGGGTGCTGTTGAGTAGACCAACACTTAACAGGTGAAAGGGCAGCTTGTCATTATGAGCAAAGTGCAACAACATAAAATGACTTATGTAGATTGCAAGGATTTTCTCAGAACCTTTTTTATAGATAGAAAATTGTGTCTTCTACACTAAAATACTTGTATAGAGTGATGGGTTGGGTGCTTCCTTTTCGAAGGATAGAAAAGGAAAACTCCTATATAGAAGGACATATGTAGAGAGCTAGATTTCTGGAGATTCCCTTTCAAAGGAAAGTAAGGGGGGTGGCAAACCATAAATTTCTAAGAATAGAAATGGTTTACTTTTTAAGAAAACTATCCACACAATATTTTCGTTAAATATATGTGTGGAAGATGATCTATGGAACATTAGTGATGGTCCTTAAGTGGTTCATGGTTCTAGGATAAAAAAATAAGAGGGAAAATTTTGGGTTGTGCCATTTTGTATCAGAGCATGGTTCAAAAAGAGAATTGACTCATTATGCAAAATTAGCTAGGGATATTTTAGTAGAAAGCAAACCTTGAGAGGAGCTTACCTTATTTAAAAAAACAAGCAAAACCTAGATCAAATCTAATTTATTATCTTAGGAGATAGATGGTAGGAGAATTCACCCAAAGATGGATTGGAACTGATTTCTACCATCTCTTTTGCATGTCGTCAAGGGATAATGCCAACAAAAATGAGAAGAAGAGGTGTCACCCCATCTATGAGGAAGACACAAGGAACCAATGCAAAAAATAGAACAACTAATGTTGGTTTAGAAAATCCTATTAAAAGAGAGAATCTTACTAAAACAGTGGCTCTACTTCATGAATAGGTGGAGATCCAAAATAGTTGTTAGATACTGTGTTGAGTCGTGATACACAATATGGTAATCTGAGAAGGGAATAAGAAGATGAACCTCTTACAGAGGCACAACTAGCCAGAGTATGACTGGAGGTTCAGTTGGGCAAGGAAATGAAATATTTGAAATCTTCCAAGTTTAATGGAGAGGAAGATGGAGATAAGGTCAAGGCTTGATTGAACGAGATAGAGATATATTGCAACATGAATAACTTTTCCTCGATAACTCAAACATCCTATGCTACACTACATTTTCAAGGAGATGGTTTGGCATGGTGGGAAACCCTTAGTGAAGAACAAAATTAAGTGGTTGTAGTTGACCTAAAATGGGAAGAGTTTGTTAAATATTTCAAAGAAATATTTCTCACAAAATATTTTTATTCCCAAAAGTTTGATGAATTCACTAAAATTCATTAGGAAATTATAATAGTAGAGAAATACTATCAAAATTTTGTTAAGTTGGTGAAATATATGCCCGTTTACATTGAGAAAATCAAGATCCACAAGTTCATACTTGGAGCAGATCCTAGGATAGGATAGGAAGTGGAAATGCAAGAACCTAGAACATTACAAAAGGCCTATGAACTAGCAAGGAAAGTTGAAACATATCTTAAATCCTACTTTAATTATGAGGGGTTAGATGAAAAAGGTAAATAGTCACTAAGGAAGAGAAATAATTTAGGATTCATGAAGTGGGAATGTGAGCAAGAAAATAAGAGTGACCCTAGATAGGATGGAAAACAAGACACTAAACATGAGAAATTTAGAAGGATATTTTGAGGAAGGAACCATAGATACCATAATTATGGTAACATTGGCAATAGATCACCACAGGGACAAACTAACCTACCAAAAGAACAAGGAACAACAAGGGAGCTAAAATGAAAAGAACATCTAGGACTAAAAGAAGGATGTTTTATTTGTAAGGGACCACATTATGCCACCAATTATCCACAAATAATAGGAATGAGTTCAAAATAAAAGAAACTAATGTGTAAATAAACCGCACCTAAGGAACCAACACAAAGTTTATGTAGCTACAAGAAATCAGAATCTGGATGGACAGGTAACACCACTAGTGATAAAATATAAAATCTTTGGCAGGTGTGTTTGGTGCTACAAAAAACTTTATTTCCACTAGTGTAGTTAAAGATATATTAGAATGACTAGGAATATTAGCACATGGGTGGAAGGTTGAGTATGGTTTAGGATAAACCTACTTTATAAACCAGCGTTATCCCATGATAGAAATTGCCTTACCTAGTGGTATGACCATAGGGTGTCTTTATGTTGCACCTTTGCATGCCTTTGACATAGTTTTAGGAATGGATTTTTTGCAAGCGCATAAAGTAGTGGTTAATTTTCTAGATCAAAGAATTGAGTATACAAATGATGATGGGTTTTTTTATAGAGTGAATAGCTTGCAAGGAGATTTCAAAAACCAAATTATTTCAGCTTTGTAACTCAAGAAATCCATCAAAAAAAGAGGAACATTATATATTGTTAAGATAAATGAGATACAAGAGGAGAAGAAGGAAGAGGTGATTGGTAAACATCTTGTTCTTCAGGAATATAGGGATGTATTTCCAGAATATTTACCCGGACTACCTCCTAAAAAGAGAATTTGACTTCACTATTGAACTTCAACCCAAAACATAGCCTATCCATAAGGCTTCTTATAGAATAAATCCTATTGAAATGCAAGAACTAAAAGTACAACTTTAAGGATTGCTGGATAAAGGACTAATTAGACCAAGTGTGTCACCATAGGGTGCACTAGTTCTATTTTTAAAAAAGAAGGATGGATCCTTAAGATTATGCATTGACTATTGAATGTTAAATAAGGCAACTATTAAAAACATATATCCCTTAACCAGAATCAAAGATCTCTTCGATCAACTCAAGGATGCCACAATATTTTCAAAATTTTATTTTAAATTAGGATATCGTCAACTAAGGATCCGTGATGAGAATATTCCCAAGATAAATTTTAAAATCCGATATGGACATTATGAATTTATTGTCTTACCTTTTGGTCTAATGAATGCTTCAACATCATTCATGAATTTGATGAATATCATGTTTAGGAAGAATTTGTATAGATTTGTTATGGTATTCTTGGATGACATAATGATATATTTTTGGAATAAAGAAAAACATGATAGACATCTCAGAATTATGCTGTAACCATTAAGAAAAAATCAGTTGTATGGGAATTTGGCCAAGAGCGAATTTCATATGACAAGAGTGCAATATTTGGAACATATTATGTCAGTAGAAAGGATCGTGGTAGATAATAAGAAAATTGAGGCTATTTTTAATTGGCCACCACCTACTACTATGATAGAAGTCCGAAGTTTCATGGGTTAAACTAGATATTATAGGCGGTATGTGAAGGACTATGCTAAAATTACTACACCAATAACTAACCTGCTAAAATAAAATCTTACTACACCTCATATATTAAAGGTACCCAACCCTTAGGGAAGTTTTTTAGTATGCACGAATGCATTATTGGAAGGATTCAGAGGATAGGTCTCACAAGAAGGAACAATAGTTACTTATAGATCTAGGAAATTGAAAAGACATGAGGTTAATTATGCAACCCATGATTTTAGTATTTTATCTCAAAATTTGGTAACACTATCTAGTAGGTAGACCATTTGAGCTAAGAAAATATCATTAGAGTCTACAATATATCTTTACACAACCTTTACTCAATACTAGGCATAGAATACAAATGGAATTTCTCGTGAATTACGATTTTGACATTGAGTATATAAAGGAAAAATATAATAAGGTTGTTGATGCTTTGATTAGGAGAAGATATGTTGTTATTTTTTCTTGTATTCATTTGGACTTGATGGAACGAGTCAAGGAGATGCAAAATAAGGACACTTATTGTAAGCAAATTTGGAAAGAAATGGAAGGGAAACCATATGAAAACAAAGGATTCAACATCAAGGATAGTTTCCTATGCTTCAAGAATAAAGTGATTATTCCTAAAACTAGAAATTTGAGAAATATGACTATAAATGAGGCTCATAGATCCCCATATTCTACTCACCCTAGTGGAGCAAAAATAAGAAAAAATATGAAAAATACTTTCTTCTGGTCTTGGATGAAGAGGGGTATAAAAAAATTTATTCTTCAATGTATTGAATATCAGAAAGTTAAGGCATAACATAGACATCCTGCAGGACTGTGGAATCCATAGACATCCTACAGGACTATTGAATCCACATGGCATACCTGAGTACAAGTGGTAGGTAATCTCAATGGACTTCATTATAGGATTGCCTAAAAATAGGTTTCAACATGATGCAATCATAGTAGTGGTCGATAAAATGACCAAGGTTGCACAAGACCTGGAAACACCAAGGATGATATTGTGGTTGTGGCCAACAAATTTTCCAAAGAAATATTTTGGCTTCATGGTTTTCCAAAAGTAATCATATCAAACAGAGACTCGAGATTCACCTCTAAGTTTTGGCAAGCCTTACATCCCTCCACTGGTACCAAATAGAACATTAGTTCTTCTTATAACCCAAAAACTAATGGGCAAACAGAATGAGTAAACCAAGTGTTATTAGATATGCTTTGTACGTATTGTATGGATGAAAAAAATCATTGAGAGGATTACTTCCATTTTGTAGAATTTGCTTACAATAATGGACACCATTTAAATCTAGGTATGGCACCTTTTGAAGCGTTGTATGGAAGAAAATGTAGAATGCTATTATCATGGGATAATCCAGAGGATTGGATTGTGCTGGGACCCAACATGGTTAAAGAAATGGAGCAATAGTTTAGAATGATTAGAGAATTATTGAAAGAAGTTGTAGATTGACAAAAGAGTTATGTCGATCTTAAGAGATCACCATGGGAGTTTGTAATGGATGATAGGGTGTTTTTAAGGGTAAAGCCATGAAAAAGTCCAATCAAGTCCACAAATTTAGATCCTCATTTTGTCGAAACCTTTGAAATATTGGAGAAGATCAGTCCTATGGCATATTGAATTACCTTACCACCCAGTATGTCTAAGATTCACAACACCTTTCATATTTCATTGCTTAGAAAGTACATTGCTAATCCTGAGCACGTGTGGAACTTCTCTAATTTGTATATGGTAAATATCGAGGCTATAAAGGTTTGACCAGTAAATATATTTTAGTTCCAATCCAGATCGATGAGGAAAGGAATTTTGAAGCAGTGTAAATTTTAGTGGGATCATTATTCCAGGAGGAACGCTACTTGGAAAAAAGTAGTAGACATGCATCTATTTGAAAATGATTAGTAATTATGATGATTTGGTTAAACTTAAAAGTCACAGAGAGGACTGTGTTAAGCCTAGGGTTGAGTATGTCATGATATTCCCTTGGAAAATTTTAAATTTGGATGGTTTTATGTTTTACTATTGCTTCTTCTGATGAGATGATGGACTAAATATTAATTTATCTTGCAAAACATGTAATTTGGTAAAGATTCTATAGTGAAATAATTGACAATTTTATGTTTGAGTTTCTATCAACCCTAAATTGTGCTGCTAATGGAACTCTACTTTCGAAGGAAAGAGTTTTCTATTGATGATAGAAAGAATTGGTCACCGAGAAAGGAAATTTTCCAAGGGAAATGATGTGATGGGTTATTTTATGAAGAAATCAGGAGCAACATGAATGAGTGCTCCTTTCATCAAGATGCATAACATGAATTCACATAAAGAGACTAACCATATTGATATTTAGCTAAATATTTGCTTATTCTTATGGTATTTTGTTTTTGGATGAAATTTTAGTGGTTATGGTTATTGTATCTTTTAGAAGAAGGAAGCATATATTTTTTTTAAAAAACATCATCTGTAGAGAAAAATCTAGAAAGAAATGAAGCTAATAATATTAATAAATGTGGAATTCTTGTTTCTAGTATTATATGAGCTAGACCCTCGTATAATTTATACTTAATTTATTTTGGAGTTTTTTTAGACGTCAAAGATCTTGGAAAAACATAGTTTTTCTTGTAGCTATATTTTGTCTTGGTTGTTGTTTGTGCAATCATTAAAAATGTGAAGTGTATATTTCCACCACCCTATGTGTTGAAAAAGAACTTGCTTAAAATGATCTTGGCTACCAATAAAAGAACCAAAGATCATGCCAAGCTTTAGGAGTAATGCTTTAGGAAGGGGGAAGCTCATAGAAGGCAGATAGGCCAGTAAGCGAAGGCAGGAGGTTGGTGAGTGTGTAAGGGTGGCTTGGAATAGAGGAACAAAAAAAAATAGTGTAAGGAATGTGGAGAAGAGTGATTCAAAGGGCAAAAAAATAGAAAATAAGGAAGTGTCATGTATAATATTGGGAAACCTACGACGACCACCAGGTAGATTTCTCTTGATACAAACTTGAGTATTATGCTGTGTGAAATCTGTTTGTATGGGTTTGTTATTTTTGACAGTCATCATTTTTCTTGGAAAAGGAATCTTGCATATTAGATATAAAATAAATAAATAAATAGGTATCCCATGTGTATTTAATTGTAGTAGGAATTTTATACTTTTGACTACGTTCCAAGAATTGAGGTGGCTAAACCCAAAGCATATATTGAATATCATGAATGGTTACTAATCGATTTATGTTTTCCCAAGAATAATGCATATTACAAAGCTATAAGAATTACTATGTGTAAGATTAGTGAATGAATTGTTTTAGTAATTGGAGATTTCTTATCCATGTGAGCATACTGTTCCAGCTTAAAATTGGTTTTTATAAGAATAACAAAGTTTTGGGTAAACTTTTGCTATACTAAATTTTTAGAGAACATGTATTCTTTTCCAAGTTTGTTTTGCTTAGATTTTAGAACTGAGCTAATTGAGAATGAATATGAACTTTTTCTAACTATTGTAGGAAAATAGAGTATGTTGGATTGTTGTTTTGAAAATAGGATGGATGTGTTAAAGATAATTACACCAAGTTTATTTAGAAGTCAAAATTGAATTATAGAATTTGTGTGTTGTTGTTTATGATTATACCCTCCTAGAAGTATGCTGATGAAAGAGTATCATGAATGGAGACACATAAAAGAATGAATGTTTTTGTACTCTCTGATTAAGGAGAATAATTTGCACTTGCATAAAAACAAAATTGATAGGTGATTTTATCCATAATCCATGTGTGTATTGGTTATGGACTGTAAAATAGAAGTTTTTGTATGTTGTCATATTTGAATGCTTCATCAGAATGAAGTAGATATTTTGAAATTGAGATATGCTTGTAGTTATGTTAGATGCATGTAAAGAAATTATTTTTTTGTGAGATTTTACAACTCTTTGAACATCTTGGGTGTTGTCTCTAATCCCAATGAATGGAAATTCCATTTTCGATAATAGAGAAATTTTGCATGGAGATGCATAACTACAAGAATGACCGCCGAGGATAGTGGTAAAGGAAAAAAATTGTACCTTGAGCTAGGTTTTTCAACTAGATATGCAAAATGGTGTATTTCGCTATTGTTTAAAGGAAATCTATTGTATTTATGAAACAATGGAGTCGACTAGTTCTCAATGACGTTGGCAGATTTATATTGTAAAGTTATGTTATAAAAAATTGTTTTTGCAAGATGGTATTAAAGATTTAGGTGGAGATGATTGTCTCTAACCTTGTATAGAGGATTATATTAATACCTCTTAGAATGTAAGATAGGTTATGTTTATGGTGAAGCTATTTCCAATCTTAATATGTTTATTTTAGACATTCCTTTGTGCATCATATTTCATGGGGATAATCTCTTAGTAGGATTTAGGCATTATGTTGTCTTCAGTGACCTTAAAGTAATTATGTTAATTTATTTAAATAAAAATGAAGTAATATTCTTTTGCTAGGATTTCGATGTGAGTATGTTTGGATGCGTGCGAGGTTAGAGATTTTTCGAAGCTTAACTCTTTTAGTTTTAAAAGACTATTTAGTTAGATTTTTGGTGATGCAGCTTTAGCCAAATTAGAACTTCATTTAATACGAGTTCTCACCATGGGTATAGTATTAGTTTTTCTTTTAAGTTCCTTGTGATTTGAATGCTCTTAATGGTAGTATGGAACTATGGCAACAAAGTCAAGTTAGATATTGTGGTGTAGTGGATGTTAGATTTAAGTTCAAATTTTAGTATACTACTTCTTAAGAGCCACGAGGATATCTTTTAAAAGAAAAAATAAATATAGCTTAGACATAGAGGAGCCAAATACCATTTTTTGATAATATTTTTCTATTTTTAGTATAAGGTTGTGAAAAACAGTTACTATTGAGTAGACCAACCCTTAACAAGTGAAAGGATAGCTTGACATTATGAGCATAGTGTATCTACATAAACTGAATTATGTAGCTTGTAAGGATTTGTTCAAAATATATTTTATCGATAGAAAAGGGTGTCTTCTACACTAAAAGACTTGTATAGATTGATGGGTTGGGTGCTTCATTTTCAAAGGATGAAAAAGGAAAAAATATACATAGAAGAACATATGTAGAGAGCTGAATTTTTGGAGATAACCTTTCAAAGAAAAGTAAGGGGGGTGGCAAATTATAAAACTCTAACAAAAATGGATGACTTGTTAAGAAAACTATCCACACAATGATTTTGTTAAACAGATGTGTGGAAGATGATCTATGAAAGATCAATGATGGTCCTTAAGTGGTTAATGGTTCTAGGCTAAAAAAATAAGAGGGAGAAGTTAGGATTGTGATAGCAGTTGATGATTTTGTTGATTGGGATTGCTTAGGGTGCTCAATACCACCTGATTGACTTGGTTGGGTTTGGACTGATTGTTGGAGGTGCCCTTGGAGTTATTTTTTTACCACTCCTTCTTGATCTTAATTTATCCCTCTAGGATTTTGATATCTTCAATAGTCCTGGCTTGCACTAAATCCTCCTCGAGTGTGAGATATTGCAAAATTTGTAATAACAATGATATTGATTTTGAATAACTCATGCACATTTGAGTGAGTTCCATGGTGGGGAGAGGGAATGGTAATTTTATTTTCATGGCTCTAAATAAATTTCCATAATCCAAGATAGGCTCATCATCAAATTGTCAAATATTGTAAAGGTCTATCAATGTCATTCTCTTCTTGAGATTGAGAAAGAAGCGTTCCTAAAAGAGATTGGCCAATTGTTCAAAATTGTAGAGGTTATGCCTAGAAAAATTATTATACCAATCCAAATTCCCTCTCCCAAGGGATAACAAGAAAGTGTGGAGCATGAGAGGGTTTATCTCATTGATGAGATAACAAACATTGATAAATGTGCTCATGTGTTCTTGGGTTTCCTCATTTCCTTTGAGTTTCTTAAATTTTGGCATTTCAAATAAAGGAGGATATGGTGGTGATAGCACTCATGGATGGATGGGGAAGTTTTGTAGTTGGTTGAGCATTTTTTTTTGATACCATGTGCTAGCAACTTGTAATTGTAAAGTGTGGTCCCGATTGACCAATAATTGAAATACATCTAGAGTAGCTTGGTGATCTACATGAGATGTGTCGATTTGAAAACTTGAATGTGGATATTGGTGGTGATGAGCATTTTGGAAGTGAGTGTATGTGATGTTGGATGATGGATGTTGGTTGAGGAGTTACTCATATGTAGCATGTGGTTGATGGTATTGTTGTTGGGTGACCCATTGATGTTGAATGGATTGTTTTTTATATTGTTTTTGGGTGACTTGTTGGTGTTGAATGAGTTGTTGTTGGTTTCGGTGTTGGTATTGTGGTGTGGGTGAGGACTATTGCAGATATAGCTATTGGTACTAGATGGATGGATATTTTTGGTATTGAGCCAATGTTTGCTATTAATGTTGTGGCATGGGTGCAATTTTTTGCAGTGATAATTGCTAGTATTGGATGGATGACAGTTGTTGGTATTGAACTAGCAGTTGTTTTTGGTGTTGTAGAATGGATGGTAGTTGTTGATGGTAGTACCACAAGTACTATATGGGTGGTTGTTGTTGATTTTGTGGTGTGGGTGGTGCTTGTTGCTAGTAGTATTGTTGATATGGGGATTCTTGTTGATATTGTGAAGTGAGGGGAGGTTGGCCATAGGCCTTAGCATTTGGAATTGGTTGGATGGGTGCTAAAGAAGTTTGGTAATAACTAGTAAATGGTTGATTTTGGATTGGTGGTGGTTGGGAGTAACTATAGGAGGGATCTTGTGGTTTTCGGGTTGTTAGTGCCAAAATTGCAGGTGAAAAAGTGGTCCTCGATGGAGACTACACAAAGAATTTATCTTGCATAGATGTGAAAGGTGGGGGGTTCAACCCCTGTGGTAGTAGCTAAAGTGGATGGGATGAGATGGATAGAGTAGATGTAGGAAAATAAGATACCACATTAACATAATATAAGGGATATTTATTTGGGTCCACTAAAGTAGATATATGGCTTGCATTGGGTTGAGAATTAGATCCTCCAAGTGGGAAAAATTTGATAGGCATGCCATAATTAGAATTTGGCTTAGTAGGATAGGTTGCATGAGTGTAGAACTACTCTTGGGTTGTGGGGGAGACTGAATGGGGTGGAATTATCATTGGTTGGAGAGATGGATGTGGTAAATATGGTGGGGAAAATTTTCCACAAAGGACTTGTGTAGTATTCATGTCAACGAGGGTGATGTAGCCTAAGGATATGAGGGTTCCTAGACTGATGTATCCAAATATGCTGGTGGGGATGTGATGGTATGTGGTACCTGAGTTATGTAACTCGGGTGGATTGGAGGTGAGTTGGTGGGTTCCATTGGACACACTACCTATTAGAATTATATAATGTGCACTATGCCTCTTGACACTTGTCATATTTATATGACACTTGTCATGTCATCATATAGGCTTATGTCTATATATTGTAATCCATTGTTGTATCAATACATCTCATTTCCTTTTATTCCCAATATTTGGTATTGGAGCTCCAGGCGTTCTCCTACCCTTGTGAGCTTGAGGGAGGATTTCCATCATGGAAATCCCCCATCCCCTCAAATATTCATTTTTTTCCTCCATTCCTTCCTTCTCCAAAAGGTTCAGGGAGTATGCTCTCCACTTTTGTGGATCAGAAACCAGAAGGCCAAAGGGAGAAGGAGAGGATTTCATGGCTACCCCTGAAGCTTCAATGCTTGGGGCCATGATTTTTTTCCAAGTTCTGAAATGACATTTTTTTTATGGTGTATATTTTTATGAGGCTTTCTATGTTTTTATATGGTGTTTCTGTGATGCAGAAGCAGTTTGTAAGATATTGAGGGCAGATGGTTCATCAGATCTACGTTTCACTATGTAGCAATGGAAAAATTTGGCTCCATTTATTTTTAGCTACCGCAAGTGCGCACAACTGCAGACGTCCAGAATAGAAAGCGACTGCCCTGGAGGAACATGTTCAAAGATGAAAACAACTATAGTGCTGCTGTACGGGAGACTTTGTTTGATGTCATGAATATTTTTATATGTGGGATGTGTTGTTTGTTTTTTTGAAGATCTCGCATAACCACACAATCGAGGAAAGTGCAGTCGACATTTGCAGGTAGAGCAGTAGTAGTTTGTTTTTTTAACATGGGCGACCAAGAAATTTAACCGTGCTAGTGTGCAAAAATATCCATTTTTTTTAAGCGTGCACAACGACCATTGTCGTTGCTGCAGTCGGCGCATGTCTTGCGCAAAGAGACATGCAAATCATGTTTAGGCTATGAAGATATGTGTTGCTGAAGATATGGGTTGCTGAAGAGGCGAGGTCTCAGCTTGTGCAGTAAAGCCAAATTGCACAGTGCACGCGTTGATATTTTTTAATGATGTCAAAGCATAAAATATTTTGTGCTATTTTATTTATCTATATTGGGGCGGTATCAAAATCTATCCCACAACAATAGCAAACTTCGTATAATCTTCGCTGGTGATCGATTTGTTTTACATTGGGTGGTTGTAGTGGAGTTTCCTCCACTAATGGATGTGGTAGACCGTACCTAGAGTTCATTTTCCATTGTTGATGAGATTCTCACAGAAGAATGTGGAGATCATGGAGACCCTCCTACGTGAAACACCCTCACTATTTATATCTGCCACTCATAAATTTTGTTAATTTTTTTTTTTTTAAAGATGATACATGGTTGAATCTTTCATAGCGCCATTGGATTTTATGTAGTCATTGATATGGTGTATCATTGCATGCATTAAAGGACTCTGTAGCCATTTAAGATGCAATGGGAAATGTTTTTTAGAGCCTCAGTTTGTTGGTGGAAAAGGCCCAGTTTTCTTTCGGGCGTAGTGGGGCATTGAAGAGGGCCGATATAAAAACTTCGTTACCGTTGTAGTAAACACACGATAGGTTTTTTTTTGGCGTTCATATGTATATAAAAATATCTTGGCAAATGGATGACAAAAATTCAATTTGGTGGGCTATTCATTACTATGTTCTTCGACAGCCAGTGTGTCATTTTTCATCAACTTCAGCAAGACATGATTGTCCATCTCCATCAACAATAAAAATATTGGCATAGAAGCATTGTTGGGCTGTCAATCTCCATAAAAAATCAATAACAAAATAGGAGTGTTTACAGAAGTTTCCATCACCGCTCGCACCATGATACACGCCTCCTCCCTAAAATGACACATCAACAGAAAACACACATTGTTTACCATTTATTTTCCATATACCAACAAAAAAACACACACACTATGACAAAACACTTCGAGCTATGTCGTCACTACTAGGTCAATCAAAATCCCCAAAAATGAAGCTTATTTATTTTTGTGGAACCTCAATCAAGGCCAATCAGGCCAATTTTATCATCGAATGCACGACAAATCAAGTTGTGGTAATTAAAAAAGAAATCAAGGTGCATTAACTCCCATTGATTGCGCCAGAGACCACCTGCAATCTTGAGCTAGTGCAGACTATCTCGATAATTTTGCCGTAAATTCCTCGTTCACGAGCTACATGTCACTCCCAGTTGGCGCACAACTGTGTAGGGTGCGGGAACTTCTACATCTTTTGGTTTGAGAAAAATGGGATCCAATAATTTTAACTATTACACAACCAAATTCTCGGTGCGTGTTACACTGGGACCACTAATTTCTTCAACCAACATTCGCAATCAACTGCTTTGTCATAGAACAGTGTAGCTTTCTGAAGAGAAAAACATATAATCCATAGCAACCACTGTTAATTTTTATTCTTGCAAAAAAATTGCATTCGTCATTCCGACTGGAAAATCCACCACAAACATACATTCCGTTTGATAAACCTGCATGCCTATCACCACAAAGGACAAACTACCATTCATGTACGACACCATCCATACATAGCACCATGTTTCAGTTGATAAGCGCATCTGTTTTGAGAATCTGGACCAAGGATCACCTCGATAGCTATCAACAAATTCTACTCAATGCAGCACAAACCAAGCACAACTATGTTGCCAAGTCCTCCTCACATAAAATATTCTGACAGTCATGGTGGGAGAACTTGACTCTCCTAGTATTTACCAATAAATACTTGTATCCTATAATTTCATGCCCTGTAGAGAGCGGCTCAGAATTATGAAAATAGGGAGAAAATTAATTTTGGTTTTGCAACTTTTGAGGTCTGAGAAACTTCTATAGGTGTGGCTAATGGGTTGAAAAAAATCAAATCAGCGCATCTATGCCAAGCCACTTTAAATCAAAATTGCAGAAGACGGTAATTGAAACAATAAAAATGAGATGGGGTTCTATTGTGGCCAAATAGGATTTCTCCGTTGCCATTATCAATCTCAGAAAATCAAAAAACTACGTCGCATTCCCACATAAGGGGGTAGTCATATCAGGTCTACACATCTCCGGTGATAGCGCAGGATCTTCAAAATAGTCTCGATATTTCTTCCTATCGTAAATTAAAAAAAATAGACAGTATTATATGTATTTTCTAGCCTCAAAGTTTTGTACCTTGGAGTGCACTCTCGATTGTACTCGACATTCCTATGGTAAAATTTGTATGTGATCTTTGTACCTAGTAATCTTCTCTATAGACCTAGTGGATGTAGCAGATGGTTATCCACGCACTCTAGTGGGATGGAAGGTCACCATAAGGAAACCTACTCTAGGTACTACAAACATAGACAGCCTAGACTCTATCCAAAAAAAATTTGGATCTACTTCTGTATACTACAGACGAACATGCTTCAAAAGATTCTCTTCTATTTTTCTTTCTTCTTCTCCTCCATATTTAGATCCTATGGTTCATTTTTTATTGTATTTCATGGCTCGTATTTATTTTGTATTAAGGTACATTTTTGGTAGAGACCGACACCTTCTAGATCAAGTTCACCATGAGGGGAGATTTGATATTCATGGTGAATCTAGTTAGTGATCTACAAGAGGGAACAAATCTAGAAGTGGTTGACCCTGAGGCACCCATGATGACCTTGAGGCACTTTGACGATTGACCCGGTGGCAACAAACCCATGGAAATAGCTGACCCTGAGACAACAGACCAAGATGTATACACCGTTGATCTAGCATTATTTACCGTTGATCTAGCAAACAACACAATCCTAGGCCAAATTGTGTAATAAAGGAGGATGATATGGTTCTTTTAGAGAAGTCAACATTAAGGGGGAATGTTGTATAATGTTGACTTATATTTTTCTATTTTTAGGATAGTGCACATTAAGGGAGAAAGTTAGAATTATATAATGTGCACTATACCTCTTGACACTTGTCATGTCATCATATAGGCTTATGCCTATATATTGTAATCCATTATTGTATCAATACATCTCATTTCCTTTTGTTCCCAACACTACCTTAGGATGGTTGGGAGGCTACCTTCTGTTGGGTCGAAGGAGTGATGGATGGATGGGAAGCCTGACCAAATTGGTCCATAGCAGCATGGGTTGTGTCTTGGGATTGATCTTGGACTTGACTTTGAGTCAAGACCATAAACTTGGGAATATGGATGAAATGCAGATGGGGCGGTTGGATGGTGATGGTGTGGTGGAGGTGGATTTTTCTATCTAGAAAATAAGCAATAAAACAAATAAGATATTTGATGTTTCTTCATTTTAGTGTGTCAATAGTGTGCCAATGTTTGAGTTGATGTGTTTGTGAGATTTTTGGAATTATTATTTTTAATATTTTTGAAAAAAAAATTGGATTTTGTTTTATTTTTTTAGTTTTTTTTTGTGTGTTTGATGAACCTAAACCTAAACTGCATATGAGATGATGAAATTTAATCTAATCGGTTCGGTTTATGCCCACATCTCTTATGAGAAGTGATACACAAATGACTGGAATGACTACCTAAGGTGGATGTTTCTGATGGTAACCTAGAGAGATAAATTAACCTCATGAAAGAGGTCACACTATCTAAGTTCTTCTATTTTCCTAGGAAATATTTTGCTTCATCCTTGGGCATGCTTGGATAGTAATGACAACTACGTATCCACTAATTATTAAAACCTATGAACAAAGGTGTCTAACCTAACCAACCTTGAGATCTTAAGAGTGGGATATTTCGTGATTATGAAGGTCAAAAAACTGCTAGTGGGGGCTACTATGGTGTCTAGGGAGTGAACCAATGGAAGGAGGTGAATTCCAATGTCATTGGTCTTGATTGATAGTTGGTGATGAAATCCAACTTTGTTGATGTTTTTGTGGAACGTGCACATGTGCATGATAAAAAATTACTTTCTTTATTTTTAATTTTATTTATTTATAATGAAGGGAATGCCTTCTCTTTCCCTTTTCCTTGTTCATACGAATCTATAGCTTAAATATCTAATTTTTTCCAAGACTCCTTTTGGTATATGAGCCAAAGATTACCAATATACTAGTATTTCCTCCAACAGAAACTTGACCAAAGTCAATATCCCCCCAAAGATATCCATTTTGTGCACCAAATATTAATTCTTCCTTCCACATTTTTTATCAACCAATTTCAGTCTTTTTTAGTGTAGTCATTGGGTTTCAAAAAGAACCCCAAATACTTAAACCCCTCTTGAAGATAAAATCTGTTAAAAGGGAAAAGCTGACCTATTGTTATGATTTGATTCTGATTCACACCATTAAAAGAAATGCTTGAATTATGTTCATTAATTTAAATACCTATTGCTAGACAAAAAAGATCTAAATATTGTTTTAACTTCTCTACAACTCTTACTGTTCCATATGTGAAAAGGATAACATCATCTACAAAAAGTAGATGGGTAACTTCCACTATTATACCTATTTTAATTCCCTTTATTGCTCCTTATATCTTTACTTCTATAATACACCTACTTAATCCCTTAGCTACCAAAATAAATAACAGTGGTGACAAGGGGCAACCTTGTCTAATACCCCGAGAAGATTTGAAGAATTGAGAGGCTGACCCATTAACCAAAACTGCAAAAGAAATAGAACAAAGACATCCCATAATCCAGTTCATCATCTACAAACATAACCCAATATAAGTAAGTATCATTCTTAAAAATTACCAATTTACTCTGCCAAAAGCCTTTGGAGAGATCCAACTTCATGACCATTGTTGGTAGTTTCTTTGATTTTAGGGTATGAAGACTTTCCTAAGAAGCACCAATTGCTTCATGAATTTGTTTACCATGTAGGAAACCAAATTGCTCAATAGATATAGAAGCAGAGAAGAACCTTTTAATTCTTGAAGCAATTATTTTTGCTATGATTTTATACACATAATTACACAAAGAAATGGGCTTGAAATCATCAAAGGAAGAAGGATTGTCTTTTTTTGGAATAAGAGCAATGAAGGTAGAGTTGAAAACTACATTTACCCTTCATTTTATCCTAGATTCCTCCAAAACCTTGAGTAGGTCAGACTCCAAACAATGTATTAATTTTGTTTGATTTAATTCCTACTATACTTTTTACAGTTTTATAATAAAATTTAGAAGTTGAAATGAGATAAGAATAATTTAAAAAAAAAACTAAAACAATTTACACATCAAAATAAAATGATTTATACTTCAAACCATATAAAATAAATAGAAGTAGAAAAGTAAATGAAATAATAGACTAATATTATTAAATAGTTGTAAGATATTTTGACATTACTAAAAGCAACTTCTATTCAATATTCTTTTACTTTGAATATTATAAATTAAAAAAACTTAAAAAAGAAATAATTTCACTAGATTGTATGAATATCTTTCATAATATTGTCTATCACCATTCTAAAATTTAAAATTTGATAATGTTGATAAAAATACGTTACATGGAGAACCTAGGTTAAAATTACAAGAATACATATTTGTAAATGATCTTGTAACAAAAACATTTGTTCTACATAATTGTTTTTTAAGCAGCTAATTAAAAATATAGATAAACATACTTTGTTCTCCTTGCATGTATTTTCCTTTTATTGTCTAATGCTTTCAATTCTTAGGCACGATGAATAAATTTATTTTAATTTTAATAATTTTTGTTTTCACTTATTGTAAGCATATCGTCCCTTTAAAAATACAAATGCCTCAAGTTGAACTTGTTAAACGCATATACATTTAAATTGAAACATTATTTTCGAAAACCTAGACATCCTAAAATAAATTTATTGGATTGTTTTCTGTTCATTCAATTAGTTTTAAAAATAAAATTGCAGTTCTTATCCAAAGGTTTTAGACTTATAAGCATCCATTACAAAAATTCAAGTTTGAATAACCAAAAAAATAATTTTATTATATTTTAATTAAAATATCTTAAAATACAAAATACGCCGTGTACATTTGATGCAGCTTTCAGTAGAAGCATCCATAACTTACATAATTGCATGTACCTTATTGTCTGTATTTTCAGTAGAAGCTTCCAAAACTTACATAACTGCATATGCTTTACCGTCTGATTTTCAGTAGAAGCATTCAAAACTTACATAACTGTATATACCTTATTGTCTCTATTTTTAGTAGAAGCATCCAAAACTTACATAATTGCATATACCTCAATCAATGGCTATTAATAATTAAAGACCACTTGCTATTAAAAAAAATTGAAACTGTCTGATTTTCAGTAGAAGCATCCAAAACATACATAACTGCATATACCTTCTTGTCTGTATTTTGAGTAGAAGCATCCAAAACTTACATAATTGCATATACCTTCTGTATTCAATCAATGACTACTAATAATTAAAGATCTCTTGCTATTAAAAAAACAATTGAAACTGTCTGATTTTCAGTAGAAGCATCCAAAACTTACATAACTGCATATACCTTAGTGTCTGTATTTTCAGTAGAAGCATCCAAAACTTAAATAATTGCATATACCTCAATCAATGGCTATTAATAATTAAAGTTCACTTGCTATTAAAAAAAAATTGAAACTGTCTGATTTTCATTTCAGTAGAAGCATCCAAAACTTACATAACTGCATATACCTTATTATCTGTATTTTGTGTAGAAGAATCCAAAACTTACATAATTGCATATACCTCAATTAATGGCTATTAATAATTAAAGATCACTTGCTATTAAAAAAAATTGGAACTGTCTGATTTTCAGTTGTCTGTATTTTCAGTAGAAGCATCCAGAATTGTCTGATTTTCAGTAGAAACATCCAAAACTTACATAACTGCATATACCTTGTTGTTTGTATTTTCAGTAGAAGCATCCAAAACTTACATAATTGCATATACCTTCTGTTATCAATCAATGGCTAGTAACTATTAAGAAAATTAAAACTAAATATTTCAATCGTTACATTTTTATTTGAATATCTGGTGGCTTCCACTTATATTAAAGTGTACTTAGCATTACTTAAAAATAAATCTCTCTCAAAATTTGCTTTCAAGGCGTTGCAATAACTGTTTACTAAAAGCTGCTTTCACGTTGTGGAAACATAGCATTTGGAATCTCTTTAAGACTTCTTCAAGGATTCCATTTTATTTCTTAATGTCTTTCCCATCTCCACACTGAAATCGGCAGATACTTTTGTTTGTCGTATATTTCGTAACAGAGAGAAGAGAGAGAGAGCAAACAATGTTATAAATTCGAGACAGGATTCAGGTGGGTTAAACTCAAGGTAGCAGTTCAATATGTATGACCTTATACCGATGGCTGGTACAATAATAGCTGGCGGTGCTCAATCTCCACCTGAGATCATTGTATTCATAATTTTAGTTTCAGTCTTCTTCTGGGCTTTATATAGATTTAGAAGTAGTGAATTGAGATTGCCCCCTGGCCCCTTTGCGTTGCCCGTCATCGGAAATCTCCATCAGTTGGGAGAACTTCCACACCAAAATCTTCAACGCCTTGGTCACAAATATGGCCCGCTCATGCTCTTGAGATTGGGATCCATCCCCACTCTCGTCGTTTCCTCTTCGGAGATGGCAAAGGAATTCTTGAAAACTCACGATTTGGTGTTTGCTAACCGGCCTTACTTTACCGCTGCAAAGTACGTGGGTTACGACACCAAAAGTTTCGGGTTGGCTCCATACGGCCCTTACTGGAGATACATGCGCAAGCTCTGCCTCGTCGAACTGCTCAGTCCCACCAGATTGGAGACCTTCAGAGCCGTACGCGAAGAGGAGGTGTCTCTCGCCATGCGTTCCATTTGGGACAGGAGCCAGCGTGGCACGGTTCCCCTCAATCTGTCGACCACCATTCTAAATCTCTTCTTGGGTTTATTTTGGCGAATCCTGTCGGGCACCAAATACTCGGGCGATGACGTGAACAAGGACGGAGAACTTAAAAAAATGACGAGGGAGGTCGCAAATGTGGTGGGAGTGTTTAACATCGGAGATTTGTTTCCTCGTCTCGCCTGGGTGGACGTCGTCATGGGAACCAGGCGGCGTATGAAGCAGACGCACCATTTCTTCGACGTACTGGTCGAAAAGATCATCGACAAGCACGTGGAGCGCAGGCAGAGCAGCAGCCACGAGGAGAAGGAGCGTACCAAGGACTTGGTTGACCTAATGCTAGACTTGGAGATGAACGACAACAGTGGGGACGTTAAAATAGAAAGAGAACATATCAAAGCAGTTGTCTTTGTATGTTGCTCTTATCCAGTGCACAACCAGATTAATTTACAGTTCTACTCTTTCTTTTTCTTTTTTTTTAAATTTGGTAAAAAACCTTTTCGCCACGATCTTGCTAGGGATTTTACAAAATTGCGTCTGGTCTTTACTGCATCATCATTATCAACTAGATTTAGGGTACCTTACTGCATCATCATTATCAACTAGATTTAGGGTACCAATGTGTATTTGGTAGGGTGAGATTCAAACCAGGGACCTCCTTTGGAGGATTGCCCTACCCTCTCCAACTCACCTATAACACGTGGTTAAACCCTTACCACTGCAATGAGGTTGTAACTGTTCTACTTATTTTTTTCTTCAGTTTTTTTTTTTTTTAATTTAGATGATGGAATCGTTAGCTTAACCACCACTAATCAGGGTAGGGCTGTCCTTTTAATGACAGTCATAGTATTCTGTGCTGTCCGTCTTGGAAGAGGCCACACAACTTAAGCACCAGGAAAGGGACAAGCTTTCAATCCAACGAGACCTGAGATATGAACCCTGGCCCGTTATGGGGTTTGGTTGACTTAGATATGAACCTTGAACCTCGTCTTCGTTATGGGGTTTGGTTGAACCAATTAATATACACCTCGGACCTTATTTACGGTACTACTTATCAAACTAATTAACATTTTTGTTTTAATGCCTCAGGATTTGTTTTTTGCTGGAGTGGAGACAACAGCCACAGCGTTGGAGTGGGCGATGAGCGAGATGCTGAGAAACCCCCGCGTAGGAAAGAAATTGCAGGAAGAAATCGAATCCGTGGTGGGGAAAGATCGAGTTGTGAGAGAGAGCGATTTGGCAAAGATGGAATACCTTGGATGTGTTGTGAAAGAGACGTTGCGATTGCATCCGCCAGGGCCCCTGTCGGTTCCGCACGAATCAAGAGAAGCTTGTACGATTGGAGGATACGATATACCGGAGAAAACGAGGGTGTTGTTTAACGTGTGGGCGATAGGAAGAGATCCGGCTGTATGGGAAGATCCGTTGGCCTTCAAGCCTGAAAGGTTTGTAGGAAAGAATATCGATGTGCAAGGGCGAGACTTCAAGATGATTCCGTTTGGCGGAGGAAGGAGGTCATGCCCGGGGGCTGGGATGGCGCTGGGAAGCATGGAGCTTGCATTGGCCCAGCTCATGCACTGCTTTGAGTGGAGAATTGAAGGAGAAGGCGATCCATCACAGTTGGATATGACGGAATCCTTTGGAAACAGCATGCACAGAAAGCACAATCTTTTCGCTATTCCTATGCTGAAATTGCACGAGTGCACTCTGTTTGCTGAGTAGCCAGATAAGTGCTCTCCCGTTGGATATGGACGCAAACGTCTATTTTTAAGTAATGGTTGACGGTTTAAGATGTTTTTAAGGGCAACATTGCTAATTTTATAACTTAGAAAGGTGTGTATCAGTTATTTTGTATTTGAATTCCTATGGAAGGAGTTGAAGAGAAGGTATTAAAGTCGTATTTGAATTCCTATGGAAGGAGTTGAAGAGAAGGTATTAAAGTGGGGTGAATTATTATTATTATTTTTTAAATAAGCGAAATATTTTTGCGGGGCTGTTTTGGTTTGAGAGATCACGAATAGGGGTTCTACACCTTCACAGTTGTCTTGGAGTCGCATCCGACCCTGCACGCATCAACATTATCAATTAGATTTTGGATACCCAATTCAACTTTTTGGTAGGGTGGAGATTTGAACCTGGGACCTCTTTAGGATTGCCCTCTCCTCTCCAACTCACTTACGATACCTAGGTAAGTGGAAATTTTTTTTAAAATAGTAATAAATTTTTAAAATTTTTGAAAAGTATAAAATAAAAAGAAATTCCAATACAATAATAAATTTTAGGAAATAATTGAAACATCCCTTTATATTGTGTGATGTTATTAACTAAAATCACACCATTGATTTACCAATATTTAAATATTTTATTAAAAAGCAATTTTTTTTTTTTAAGTTTTAGAGAAGTACAAAGTTTTTCCTCATTGTTTTATTACATTTAGTAGTGGATGTATGTTTAGATATAACACCTATCAAAATAAAATAAAATAAAATTTTAAAATTAATATATAATTTTATAAAATTTAAAGTTTGATTTAAAAAGGAAAAATTATATATGATTATTATATATTGGATAAAGATAAATGTTTTATAAAGTTTATATTTTTTTGGTATTTGTTTTTTTTTTTTAAATATTTTTTATGGTTTGAACTTGGGTCTCTTAATGAAAATTCAAAGACATATCAAAATGATGTTTAGATAAGAACATTAAAAAATTATATTTCTTTTTTCTTTTATATTATTTAAAACAAAACGAGTAAGACCATGCATTTGTGGTTATTTAACTATGATCCATAAATTATCATACGTCACTTACATGTACATGTCCATAAATTATCATGTCATCGTATTGTTTAAATATAAAATTATTTTCTTTTAATTTATAAACCATATTTTAGCTTTAAAATGTAAGAGTATGGAAGCATGTAGTGAAACTAATAAAAAATTGACTATTAATGTTAAGGGAGAGAATGATAAAATATAGATGAAACAAGGATTTAATTGCTATAGCAATGAAAGGTTAAAATTGGGTCAACAAAGACAAGATCACAAATTTTTATTGGATATATATATAAAACACATTAACCCAAATACAATTTCTTCTTCTTTTTTATCCATAGGGGAGTTGGTTACATCTACATTTCAATCTTGTGGCTATCCCTAGCAACACTTATTGTACCTCATTGTTATTTAATCCAGTATGAGGAGTATTGGAAGCTCAAGATTGGTATTATTGTTGTTAGGCTAGCATGCACTTAACGGATGTAGGTCATACTACTACCTTTGCACAAACAAGCATGCCCCCATAGCTTGAAGCTAGGTTTATTCTTAGGAACGATGTAAATACAACATTTAATAGGGTATATAATATAAATGAAGATAATAACTATATAAGAGGGAAAAAAGATTTCATTAACTTAATAAAAATTATGTTTATCGTTCATGCTTATACATTACATCCAATATAAGTGTGGAGTGATAACATTTTATTAAAAATATAAATTTTAAATATGGGATAAAACTATTTTAAATAGATATTGTTTATAAATGAAATAATAAACATTTAGACAATAGAATCTATCTTACAATAAATTATTAAAATAATATTTTAAGATTCATAGACCAAGGGTGTGCCTAAAAAGAAAGGAACCATATAGTTTTGGATACATTACCTTTAAGAAAGTACACATAAAATAATAGAAACCATTATCTCAAATGTATATATATAGATAGATAGATTTCAATTTCTAAAAGTAGACACATTGGACTAGAGCACTATCAATATTTTAAAATTTTATTATTGATAATATAAAATAAATGCAAAAATATTATAATATTTTTAAAAAAATTATCCATATTTTTTCTTTTATAGTCTTAAAAATACAGAATGGCTCTCGAGCGATGTTCATTATGGCAAAAAACTGCACATAAATGGTGCGGTCATGAATACTGGCGAACGGTGATGAAATGGTGGAAAATGGATTTTAATGAAGGCCAGGGAATCAAAGATCCAGATTATGGATTTATAATTATTTTTTTAGTAGAATGGTTTGAGGGTGAAAGCGGCTACATTAGGGTTTATAGTGAAAATTTAGGGTTTCTTGCAATTTTATCTTTTGGATATTGGGATGGAGGGTTTCAACAGAGATGCATGCATTAAGTCAAAAATAAATTTTAGAGAAGCAATCCATGGAGGACCACCTCAAACAAGAGGGGAACACAATCAATGATTGCCAAGGAAACCATTGAGGATGCCAAAGGTCATCCAAGCAATACAGATATGGGTTGCATGAAAAAAACTAATGGATCCCTAGTAATGAAGTTGGAAATAACAGATATTCAAAAAGGAATAGATGTGATTGAGAGAAAAATGTCTAGTTTATCTATTCATGGGATTTTGACCAACTGTTACTACCTTCAAGCAATGAGCTACCAATAAATGGAGCACTAAAGGTAAGTTCTAAATTTTTACATACCCTAATGGCTACTTGCTTATTTAAAAAAAAAAATGAAGAATATAGGGAGAACATTTTTCAAGGGGGGTCATTTTTATTTGGTAGTGCATGGCTCTTCATGAAGCCCTGGCATACCAAGTTCAAAGCTGAGGAAGAGATGCCATAAAATGCCCCTGTTTGGATTCTTTTATTTGGTCTTTCGATAGAATACTGGAATCTAAAGATATTCAAAACAATTGGAAATTATTTATGAGTTTACATGATGACTTTTGATTGTACCCAACACTTAGAGCATATGATTTATGCAAGGATTTATGTTTTGATTGATTTTGACAAACCACTTCCAAAGAATATTACTTTACAATATGGAGAAGAAATATGGGACCAAGTAGTAGATTATGAAAATATTCCATTTAGATGTAAAATTTGTCATGAATATGGTCATATAGCCAAGGATTGTCCACATAATATCCCTAACAAAGAGAAAGAGGATGGAGACTTGGTAGGGTTTCAAATCCCTAAACAAAAAACACAAAAAAAATAGCAAAAAAAGAGAAAACAATTATTTCTCTTAACACCTTTGAAATTATCTCCATGGATGAGCAAGCAGATGATGAGGATGGTCAAATGAAAATAGTTATTATGGAGACAAAGTTTGATGAAGAGAGGGAACATGAAGGATTGCATGATGAGAAATCATTAAAAGAGCTTGCCTTGATGCTAAGAAATAATAGTAAAGGGAAAAAAAGTACAATGTAGAAAACCAAACCAAGTGCAAAACAAAAGGACAGGTTCAAACTATGAACAAAACGGATCCTCAAAAATACCATACAAATTTCAATAGTAGTGTCATGGTACCAAGTAACTAGCCTATAGTCCCAACTGGAAAGAAGCAAGATACAAATAAAAGGATAAGGATGCCATACTCCTAAGGTTTATAGTCAGTCTCTTCATGGCAAAGTTGGAAGCTTTAGCTATTTTGCTAAGCAATTTTTGATATTTTTGGTAATTTGATAGACTTTGGTTTTTTTCTTAGTGTTATCGTATTTTGTTTGATTTTTCAATTGCTCTTTTGGCTTAGTTTTTTTTGTATTTTTTTTCCTGATTTCGTTTGTGGTGTTTTTTATTCTTTTTGTTGTTTTTGTTTTGTTATGTTGTTTTTGGGGTTTTTTTGTGTGTTTTGATTTTAGTGGTTTTTTGTTTATTTTTGTTGTTTTTTATGTTAGTGTTTGTTATTTTGCGTTGGTGGTTTTTTCTGTGTATTTCGTGTTTTGGTGTTGTTTATTTTTGTCATTTTTTTTAAATTTTATTTATTTATTTATTTTTTAATGTGTTTTCCTCTATTGTTTGTGTGTTTTTTCTGTGTGGTTCATGTTTTTTTTGCTTGTGCCTTTTCTTGCCAACACACTCAAGGAGTATGCTTTATTTGTTTTAGATTTTTGTGTGTTTGTGTTTGTTTGTTCTTGTTGTGTGTTGTTTTAGGCATGCTCCTTGCATGTGTCAAAGGTGGTAGACCAGGTGCGAGCCCTGGGTATTTTTTATGAAATAGATACCCCTACCTCCTTGGGTCTTACCCAAAAGTGGCATCCCTTCTAGGATGTTTTTCACAAACAAAAAAACTCATAAAAAATGCATAGTACTATTAAATCATATCCATTTAATCTCCACTTCTTCTCAATCCACTTCTAGATCTTTCAAAAACCCATCTAGAATTAATTGAACTACATTTAACCCTATACTTCTATGATCTAATAACTAATATATCATGTTAGACCATACCATCTTTGATAATCACTTACTTATTGTGAAACTTTTTGTTTTTTAATTTCTTAGAAAGCCATTTTAATATTTTTTCTAGACTTGATAAAAATTAATTATTTCCTTCAACTAAAATATACTTCTAGCTAGTCCTTATTTAATTTTCTTTTCTTCAATTTTACGTAGATTTTTCCCATGATGTCCTTTCATTTTTTATTTCTTCTAAGGATCCACAATAAAATTTTGAATATGATAATGACACATGGCACTCAAAGCTCAATAACTAATATATTATGTTAGACCATACCATATTTTATGACCATTTACTTTTTGTGAAACTTTTTTTTTTTTTAATTTATTAGAAAGGCATATTTATAATTTTTCTAGACTTGATAAAAATTAATTATTTCCTTCAATTAGGATATACTTCTAACTAGTCCTTATTTAATTGTCTTTTCTTCATTGTTACCTAGATTTTTCCTATGATGTCATTTCATTTTTTATTTATTCTAAGGATCTACAATAAAAAGTTTGAATATGATAATGACACATGGCCCTCAAAGCTCAATAATTATATATATCAAAAATATTTTTTATTATTCACATAAATATATTTTATTTTTATTTGGTATAAGAAGGGGTTTTGGAAGGGTCCCAAACCTTTTACATAGGGGTTTTAGGAGGGACCTCAAACCTTTATAAAACCACAAAGATATTCAAAATACTCCAAAGAAGATCACAAATAGGACTTTATCCCTAAGGGAAAACTGATTCAACATCCAAAAATATTGTTCCAGTAAGAAGATCCAAAATAGAAAGCATTCTCGCCTAAACTTCAAAATTAAAAATCAGACTTGGAAAGGATCTTCCCTCCCAAACCATCATGGGAGAAGCAAATCTAGAAAATGGGACAACCATCTAAGACAACCGATGATAAATTAATTTTTAAATTTAAATAAACTGCTCAATTTAGAAAAATTCTATTGAGACATCAATAGCACCAAAAAAACCAAATTAAAAACATTAGGACTTCCTACCAAGGAAGGGATTCCTAATTATGGAAACATAAGTCTCCACCAATAGACACACAACACCTTCAGTAATCACTTTGACAACAATAAAATGGAATCCTACCCAAAGATGGGATTTTGAAAGGTTCCCCAAACCTTAAAAAAAGGTTTTGAAAGGCTCTCTAAACCTTAAAAAAAGGTATTTGGAAGTATCACCAAACCTTTAATCAAGGTTTTGAAAGGCTCCTAGAACCTTATAAAAATGGACATGCCTCAAGAAAAGGACCATAGGGTTTTGGAAGGCTCCCCAAACCTCATAGGGGATTTTTGAAGAGTTCCTAAACCTTTACAAATTATATTTTGAAAGAATCCCAAAACCTTGTACAAGTGGATCAAGCCTCAAGAAAAGGATCAACAAGTTTTGATAGGTTCCCTGAGACTAAAACATAAGGATGGAAATAATAACCATTTCCCATCCAAATAGAACCAAGATTACAAAGATAATCCAAAATTAAGATTCCTACTAAAATACTAATAGTGAAATGAAAAAGCAAGGTTCCCAAAACCTTTTATAAATGGATTAGACCTCTAATAGAGGACCCTAGGGTTTTGGAAGGCTCCCCAAATCTAAAAAATACCAAAATATTGGAGATTTGAAAGAACTAGGTCCACATATCAAGGTAAAAAGGAAACATTCCCATTGAACATTAGATTTACCATTTTGGAAACTCCCTCTTAGTCCAAATAGGAAAAAACTACAAATAGAACAAATAGGAAACAACCATTTCTACTCAGATTTGAATTTGGAAAAAACTTTTCTTCCTAAAAATATAATGACCTGATAGACCACCAAAAAAGCTAAATATTGTGAGAAAATATCTACGAAGGTTGTGTAAAGAAAAACATACAACTAGATGATACTGAATATAACCCATACCTTCCCCACAATGGATCTAGGAATAAACTATGTCCCAACAAAACACTTTTTCAACAAAAAATAGATCTGGACTCTTAGATTCATCCAAGAAATGAGAACAAACCCCCAAAATAGGGTATGAGGAAAGAAGCAGCCCTCCCTAAGAGATATAAATTATTTTCAAATTACTATAATTAATTAATTTAAATTATATTTTCAATATATTATTTAAATTATTTGTCATTACCAAGTGATTAAAATGAGTCATATTTTATGAAGAAGGATTAGGTTCAATCCTTAATGAACATATAGACATAAAATGTATAAGAAGGCACTTAACTTTATAGTATAGAGTGGTTACCAAATTTAACTCAATTTGAGATGACCATTTGCCTTGATTTGAGGGGACTATGTTCAAGAATTTAGATTTATAATATTAAAGTCTTGTGAAATAAGAACAAGTTGTTTTTGAAGTTTATAAGCTCTTCATCATCATTAATAATAATAATAATAATAATAATAATAATAATAATAATAATTTAACAATAGAAACTTGTTATTTAGGCTATTGATATAAATATTGTTTGTTTTGGATCCATAGGATCTATCTCAACTTGGTTTCTAAGTTCTTGATTTCTTGGTTATCATTGAATATATTTTTCAAGTTGTAAGAGGTTTGAGGATCCTTTCAAAAGCCCTTATGTAAAGGGTTTGGGGATCCTTTAAAAACCTCTTCTTCCACCTAATAAAAAAACATTACTTCAATAAATTATTTTATCATGGTACTATAACAAATTATATTATCATTTATTGGATTTGTTTGAGAATATTAAATTATTTTGTTCCTCATAAATGCATTTGGTTATATTTAATCATTAGGTTTTTCATTATTAGAAGCTTGTAATAAAATATTTCTCCTATGAAAATATGAAGAGTCATATCTCTCATGAGTTTGAGGAGATGAAGAGATAGTTGAATATGAAATGTCAAGAGACTCCATGTAAAGGATTTATGTAGGGGTTGCAAAAGAGATTGTAAGTATTGAATTACAATGCATCATTTGTATTGTAATCCATTTTACACCCACTTGAATAGAGAGTGTTGTTTCATTTGAGTCATGGCTTGAGTATGTGAGTGTGTTCTAGTATGTTGTATGTGACCTTGTTGTGAGTGATTTTTTTCCAACATATGTGAATTTATTATTGAATCTAAGCCTTAAGATAGTATTGGTATCAAATCTAGTCTATATGAGGACTACCAATTGAATGCTCCTTTGTGTGTCTTGAGAATGGAAAACTACATGTAATGAAAGAGAGTAGGTTGTGAGAAGCTATAAGAAAATTATGAAAAGTCATGATGAGTTTGTATGAGGAACAATCAAGCTTGAAGATTGGTGTGTGCAGGGACAATCATCGTCATCCAATGATATGCCCTAATTTTTCCCAAAAGGAGGACAAGTTTCTTGTTGCTAATAGGTTAACTATAATTCTAGTGTTGAAATATTTCATATTATATGGTATGTCTCCTTTGTTGACTGAAATAAGCTCTTAATATTTATAAGAATTTTCTAAGTTGATACTAAAAGTTGTTTCTTTCTTGATTTTAAGGTAATCCATGATTCCTCTTATCTAAAATATTCATATCTATTCAAATCCTATGATAAAATTCTATGAGTTTTCTTTATTATTTTGTAAGGCATATGTGTTTTATAACCAAAAGTTACACTTTGAATGAGAGTCTAACTTTTACCTAAGATGTTACATCTAGAAAAGTTTGATTTTATCCCTTAGAAATTACAAAGTCTCTAAATTTGTGTTAGATTTCTAAGGTGTCTTCTTCTATATTTAGTCATTCTATTATTTTGATAGATTAAAGTGGTGCAACATAACATAGAAGGATAAATTATTTTAAATTCCTTGTTAAATATTAGAGTATTTTAATAGCATATAGTATAAGTTTTTTTAAGAAGGTCAATATATGCATTGTGAATTATTTACAAGGGGAAATTGTGTATGAAAGTTAATTTTTCATTATTCAGTCGCATCATCATGATATTGGTATGAAGGTTTGTGTGGGAGATATGTTTTAAAGAGTTTTTCCTTTGAAGGACATTATTATTTTTAAATTCCCAATTAGGTACATCCAAATAATTTAATTTTTATTAATTGTTTCTCCTACTTCAAAGCATATATTGTTTCTAAAAACATTCCCTAAGAGTCTTGGTGTTATGGCATTAGAATGGTATTATCAGTTGCCCAATCACTTTTTGAGGAATTTTGAAAAGTTTGCAAAATTATTTGTCCAATAGTTTGGGGCTTATGTTGAAAAGAATGTGATTACAAAATATCTTTATATGCTAAAATAAGGAAAAGAGAAAAGTTTTTTAGAATTTTTGTCTCCTTAGTTGGACACTTGAGATATTCTTTGCCTCCTCGAGAAATTCTTGAGATATTTATTGGAAATCTACAAGAGCAAATGTCTTATGAATTGGAAACAATGACTATCACATATTTTGATCAAGAAATAGATCTAGCAAGAAGAGTAGAGCAAGCCCTTATAAAAATAGGTCATATTAAAGTGAAAGAATATAGGACCACTTAAATGTAGTATAAGAACAAGCATGTGGTAGGTGATGGGGTAACAAATAGTCGGCATATTAATAGTGTTGTTAACACCCTACAAAATATGGTGCTTAACCAACCTCAAAAACCTCCACAAAGGAATTTTACAAGACTTAACATGCTTATGATGGTGGTCCTAAAATAGCTTCTAGAAGCTAACATGATTGAGTTACTTCCTATAAGGCAACCTGATACCATGACTAATTGGTATAATACCTATTTAGCATTGAGTACCATAGAGTGGAGAGGAACTTGAAAAAATATTGTAAGAGGTTGAAACATGTGTTTCAAAACCTCTTTATGCAATTTGCCTTGTTATAGAAGGTTTTCAGCACAATCCTCTAATAAACAATCAACATCCTACACAACAAACATCCACAACTAACCATGATATGAGAATATTCCAATATCATCTCCCTAAGCATGGGAAGTAGGCTGCTAATCAAGTATCATATCATAATGTGCCACCTCATTATGATAATATGGTTGGTATGACAACAAAAACTACAAGGTAATAAGCACAAGTTCAACTAACTCAACATTATTAGCAGGAGATGAGTTCTTTATATAACCAACCTTCAAAACCTCCCTTAGTTTTGAAGAATACCCAAAAATGGAACACAAGTTTAGAAAACCCATCTTTACTGTTGAAACCTCAACCTAAAGTCTCCTTCAACATTCAATAACAACTAGCTAGCACCCCAACCAAGATTTCCGTCTTAGAGCTTTTGCATACTTCTATTCATAGGGAAGCATTATTAAAACTTCTAAGACAACAATTGGTTCCTCAAGATATTTTCCCTAATGCTATAGTCGATGTTGTAGGATCTCTTAGGATACATCACATCACATTCTTGGATGACGATATGTCTTCCTCATACTTACGAGGGTATTCTTCCCTCTACATTACAACATTTATTGGGGAAACTTTTGTGAAGTGAATCTTAATTGACAATGGTTCTTCCCTCAATTTATGCACTTATCAATTTTTCTAAAATTTTGGACTAAAAGAGGAAGACTTAACTAAATTTGATGTTATCATCAAATATTTCAACAATGAGTCTCAAGAGGCTTGTGGTATTGTATCTACTCCCCTTAGAGTCGGACCTAATATTTTAGATACCTTGTTCTATATAGTACCTTGCATTGCATATTTTAATCTTCTTCTTAAATGCCCTTGGATTCATGCAATGACGAATGTCCCTTCTACTTTTCACCAATTTTTGAAATTCAAACTCAAATATCATCTTGTCACAATTTTGGGTGATCCTCAACCATTCGGATATTGTCCAGTGGTTGAGAAAGCTCAATAAAATATTAATCTTTGTCCATTAGTTTTATCATCTCACATAACTAAGCAAATTAAAAATATTAAAGTGATTGAGGAACCAATAATCAATGTTTCATCACAAGATCAAATTAATCCATTTAATCAAGAACCTCTTTTGGATCTTTTCCAGCAACCACCATCACTAAGGACTATGGGTTTACCCCATACAAAGGGTGATATTGTAAAAATTGGCATGTGTACCTTTATCTTCATAGGGATAGCCTTCAATGAAAATGTTTGTGGTAGCAACCCCTATCCCGTCAAGCTTTCTTTTTCCCATTGTTACCTATCCAGTTATTACCCACTCCCTAAACAAATCCTATCTACTATGGTATATGTCGATAAATTTTTGGGGTTCCAACAGAAAGGTACTCAAGAGCCTTTGGACATTGAAGTTTGTCTTGGGAGTTTTGGCATAGGCTACATGCCTAATAAAAACCAACCTTTACCCTTTGATGATGATGATCACCTTATAATGTATGATGAATATTTGGGTCATCAAAGATCAAAGTGAAGTGATGAGGACGAGGGTACATCTTGTCCCTCTGACATTTTGTTTTGCAATGAGGTAACTTTTGTTCATCTTGAGTCAGTTGAGACCCTAGGGGAGTGTATTAAAGATGACACTCATTGTGTTATAACTCGTGAGGATGTCCTTCACAATAACCTTTCATATGATGGGTTAGTCTCTTGTTCTATGTAGGTTGAATCTTCTAATTCTCAAGATAACTTTGGTTCTATGTCTCCTGAGCATGTTGAGAAACTAGGAGTAGATCCTACCCCACCTCCTCTTATTGATGAGTTTATAATCCTCATCGAGGATAACATAGATGTGAACATAGGTTATAAGGAAATACCTACAATATTTAAGCTAGGAAATGCCTTGTCCATGGATGAGTAGGAGTAGTTGACTAATTTGTTGAAGGAATTTCATGATATTTTTGCTTGGTCATACATTGAAATGTCATGGCTTGATCCCTCCCTTGTCATGCATCATTTGGTGAAGCCTAATGCCAAGCCCATTAAGTAGAAACTTAGGAGGACACATCCTAAGGTCACCCTTTTAGTATAGGAGGAGCTTCAACAACTCCTTGACGTCGATTTTATAAAAGCTATCGACTATTCTGATTAGATATCTGTCATCGTTCCTATGGTTAAAAAGGTAGGGACTATTATAATATATATCGACTTTAGGGATATTAACTTAGCATATCCTAAGGATTATTTTCCTCTCTGCAACATAGATCAGATCATAGATTTCACCGCCAAATGTGTATGCTTTCACTCATGGATGTTTTTTCAAGATACAACCATATCATAGTTACCCCTAAGGACAAGACCAAGACAACTTTCATCACACCATGGGGTAGCTTCTATTATAAAGTTATACATTTTATATTAAATAATGCTAGTGTCACCTATAAGTAGGCTATGACTTACATTTTTCATGACATGATGCATGATATTTTACAAGACTATGTGGATGATCTTATGGGTCATTCCATACATTTACAAGATCATGTCCATGATCTAAGGTGAATTTTTGAAAGGTTTCAATAGTTTAGGGTCTATCTTAATCCCTCTATGTGTGTGTTTGGAGTCACATCTAGCAAGTTGTTAGGTTTCATTATATCTAGGTGAGGTGTTTAAATTGACCCCACTAATATAGTGGCTATCATTGACATGCCTCCTACTCACATCCTCGCCAAGCTACATAGTTTGTAAGGTAAGCTTTAAGCTATTCATCGATTCATTTCTCAATTAGCCATTAAGTGTTAGTCATTTATTAATATTCTTAAGAAAGATGTGATATTCCAGTGAGATGTGAATGTCAACAAGCCTTTTATGACCTCAAATAGTATCTCACCTCCCCACCTATCTTAGTTCCTCTTATGCCTAGTAAGCATTTGATGCTTCACATAGCAACCACAAATTATGATTTGGGGGATTTTTTGGCTCAACATGATGATCAAAATAAATATAGAGCAATATACTACATCAGTAGATCCTTGGTTAGCTATGAAATCAAGTACACTCCCCTAGAGAAGCTTTACCTTGTTGTAGTGTTAGATTCCTAGAAGTTAAGACACTACATGCCTAGCCATAAGACTTTGGTTTTTATAAATTTTGACCTTTTGTGCTACATAATGTCTAAACCTCACCTTTCAAGTCGAGTCGCTAAGTGGGTTCTAGCCCTTAGTGAGTTTGACCTAATATTTATATATCAGAAGGCTATCAAGGATTAGGTTATTATGACAAGTATCAATGCCATGACAACCTTATCCATGCTCCTTATCAAAACCTTTAGGTTATTTCTTCTCCTTGGCCATTTTCCATGTGGGTATTAGATATCATAGGGAATATTAACCCCACATCGTCTGATGATCACAAGTTTATCATAATAATGACTAGGTACTTCACTAAATGGTTCAAAGCCATACCCCTAGCTACAATAACTAGAACATAGATTTCCAAGTTTATTTTAAACCAGATCCTTTGTAGGTTTGAGATTCCTTCAATGATTATTTTTTAGAATGGAAATCCTTTCAAGAGCAAGGATGTCCATAAAATTTGTGCTAAGTAAAAGATTCAACATAGGTGGCCAAATCCGTATTACCCTTAGGGTAATAGGAAAATCAAAGCATCCAACAACAATTTGATCAATATCTTGAAAATGTTTGTTTATAAGACCATTCAAGATTGGCATATCCAACTCTATCATACCTTGTAGGCCTATCGCACTAGTGTGTGAACTCCTACAAGTACCTCTTCATATGTTTTAGTCTATGGGACTAAGGCCATTTTTTTATTTCAGTTAGAGGTTCCTTCATTGTGCATATTATTGCAAGATGCTTTGATTAGTAATGAGTATCTCATTGGTTTTTTTGCACCAATTGGAACTACTGGATGAAAAATGCATACATTTCTTAAAGAATTTTTGAGCTTATTAAAATATTCTCAAGTGATCTTACTTGAAGAAAGTTTGCAACTCTTCTTTTGATATTGGGGTTATTGTCCTTAAAGAAAAAAAAAAGAATGCGAATGATCATTCTAATATTAAAGGTAAATTTCAACCCAATTGGATAGGTCCCTTAGTCATAATAGCCAATTTTGGATTACAGGCCTATTGTTTAGCTTCTTTAGATGGTAAGGACTTATAGAACCAATGAACATAATGTATCTCAATATATATTATGCATGATCCACCATTGTCATTTATTTCGCACTATATTTAGCATAGTTTCATATTGTATTTGATCTACTTGCTCATACTACATGACTACTTATCATTTTTTGCATAGCTTACCTAAAATTATATTCCACTTGCATTTCTACCTATCATAATTATTTTTTTCTTGCTCATATTTGCATGACTACTTGATCATATAGATTCTGGGGGATGCACGACAATGGCAAGTTATGACAACTAGTTAGGTCATAGATCACATGCATTGCACCCTCACTAGGGCTTTGATGCCTAGAAAATTCTCCAAACTAAGGCCCATTTAATTATATTTCCACCATTTCCATATCTCTCTCTCTTGTATTCCTTGACTTTAAAATTTTTTAATTAGTGACCATCAATCTCTCTCCAAGTTAAGAAAAATAATTATTTTTGGTATAATCTTGTCCTTTGCATGTTTTTCTTCTTCCTCTCCTCAAGACAAGGGTACGTGTTTCCTTATTTTATCTATTCATATTTTGATTTTGTTCTCACTTTTTATTCTTGAAATTTTTCTTATTATGGATTCCTCATAGGATAAGATAGATACTACATGGATATCATTTTAGGTGATATTACAACCACTAAATTTATTACAAATACCTCGTAGCTATCAAAAAATATTGAAGGACATACACATACTTTTATTTGCTCTTTTTCTCCTCTCTTCCTTTTGCTTTCTATACTTCTAACACTTGCACACATGCAAAATTTTTGGCTATGCTTTAATTTTCTCACTCATATTTTATACACACCATAACCCTATCAGGTATTACTCGCTAATACATCACTCATACATAGAACACCCTATATGGAATCAACTTCATAGCCACATGTAAGGGGTAGCATCCATCTCAGTCATTTGCAAGCATACATCCTAGCAGGTATCTCTTTCTCTTTTATCCATCTTAGCAATCACTACACCCATAGTAGGTATCACTCCATGCTTATCCATTTTCTTTTTAGAACCCTTTATGAATAGCTTCATGGCCACACGTGAGGTGTAACATCCATCTTGGTCATTTGTGAGCATGCATCCTTACATGGTTTCACTTTTATTTTTTTGCTTTAACCTTTTGGTACTTTGTTTTCTTATTCTTCTTCCCTTCCACCTCTTTTATTTCCTTCCCCCCATTCGTTCATCCATGCATTTTTGTTTTGTATTTCACTCTATTGCATTAGTTAAATTTATCCTTGCATACCATTCTAGTTAAATTTTTTATACATTGCATCCATTATGTTTGTGATCACCATTCATCATCAATTAAATCAAACACAAAAAATTAAAAGTAATCACACATAAGCACACACATTATTTTTCACAAATAACATAAATAATCGTATCTAGTATTACTCTATAGAACTAGGTGTGTTCTATTCGATCAATGTGTGATAATTGAGAGATTGGAACACTTGACCATCCTCAAGGATGCATGCCATAATTAAAATTGGCATGTCACCCCGATCCCAACCCTAGACATGTGATTTTATCCCTTTTGCTTCACCTTCTGGAGGCAGTGGAGGAGTCATGTTCATAGACCATGAACCAAATCATGCCTGTGATTATGAAATACTTTGTGAGCATTGAGATGATGGTTTTGTGACCCTATGATCAGTTGGGATGGCATGGTAATAGACCATATAGTAGTAGGCTCCCTCCATACTACCATATCATATGACTTCCTCATACTTTGTAACTTAGTTAGTAGTAGGTGGCCTCCATAAATTTTTTGGATACCCACCATGATAGCCATCCCATCTACCTAGGTCTATCGACTCATATTCCCTATGATATGCTCTGCCTCATCTTGTATCATGTCTTGATCTACTCGAGCCTAGTCTAGTGCACTATAAATAGACTCCATATCTTCTTACATCATTTCCATCATGGCCCATATTACCTACATCTCCCCTAGACCTATTACCTCATTGGATATTGCTTATGACATTTTAGGAGTAACCCCTATGGCTCCCCCTACTCCTGAGATAGATATGGTGATCATCCCGTTGTAGACTATCTCCAGTCAAACCTATACTTGAGCCAATATTAATGGGATCGTACCCCTATACTATTGATTTGTGGTACATCAAGTGGCCTCTTGAAGTTCTAGTTACACTCATCAACTCATCACCTAGCATCACTACACTGGTACTATCAAGGATATCCTTAGGGTCATAATACCCTTGTACCATCTCATGTACCTAAGGGCCACCTCGATGTTGTCCAACCCTAGATCCACATACAATAGGCCATCTAGATCCTCCTCTTTCACCTAGCCACATCGAAAGTACCTTCACATTTGGATGGATCCCTCATCACATATCAAAACCAATAGTCTTCTAGATCCTTAATCTCCTATAGAATTCTAAACTAGAAATGTACTCAATAAAACTTGAATAGCTTCCACTCACCCTTCCTAGTGACGAGCCACCATATCCTCCTCACCTAAGCTAGCTCCTTCGTGTCCTCCCTCTAGCTAGGGTGTAGATACCATAATAACCATATGATCTGGTGCTCTCATAGCTCCTATTCCTTTATCACCTACCTCCCTTGTGGTAGGACTCTATCATATAGCCTATACCATTACTTGTAGAGTTGGGCCCACCTATATGATTTTGGTCACTCCATAGTGGATAGTGGTATTAAAAATATATTTGATATTTGAAATACTATGTGCTCCTAGGACCACACCTGGAGTAAAGTCATATAGATCATCTATGTCTATAACTTGTACATAATTCCATGTAGCATCCTATATAGGTGCACCAACACATATGGTCCTCATGCAAATCTGAATCTCTCATACTGCATGTCTACCACTACCCTTGCCAAAGACCATGGTAGGTATTACCTATTATTATGACACACCAACATCCCCACCACCACTCCATATAGTATGAACTTTAGTGTCTCAACTCCATATTGATGTGGCATCTCATCAACATGGAATCCACTCTACTAGATCACATGTGTTGGATCTCTCAACATCATCTTTGATGCCACCATTAGCCCCCATACCATGTAAATAGTCCCCCCTGATGAGGATCCTCTAGATGCTTCACACATCCTCTAGTGTGACCACCATATCCCCAATAAATAACTAAAATATGGATGATTTTAGATACCATATCTCTACCAAATCGGTTAGTACGACCTTATCCACCTCAATGCAGGGTATCTCTGCTAAGTGCAGTAGTCCCAAATTATCCAACACCCTCCTATCCTCTATTGAGAGCTACTCCAAGGTAGTCTCTAATGTGATTGATATTCACTCTCTACTTTCAAGGACATATAGCTACATAACAATATAATATTAGCATTAGATCATCATTCAAAACATATAAAATTCACAAAGACAAAAATTTCAAAATCAAGTTAGTTTTATGTAAAATTTACCAAATTCTCACCCTAGAATGATTGAGCACAAATTTGGCAAATCCTCCCAAAAAAATTCATGCCTAGTCTATACAAGGCATGAATTTAGCATGGCATGACAACAAAATTCATGCTTTGTAATTAGATTTGTAACCCATAGTGAATTTTTCCAAAATTGACTAAAAAAATCAAAAAATACAAAATAATAATGAAAATTTTTATGTGTGTAGGTGCAAAATAAAAAATGGACAAGTCGGTATCGATCCATACATTCACCTAGATAGTAGAAGCTTTTGCCTTGCCCCTCACCATTGTAGAAAAATGAGTTGGTAGTGCCATTATCCTATTTCTTCTCCCAAGCTCTTTTTCCCTCCTCGTGTGGTGAAAATATTCCCCTTTTCCCTCCTTTTTCCTATTTTCCCCTTCTTTACCCTCCTTTTTATTCTCTCATTTTATTTTCCCTTTATCTCTTCTTGTCTTGTCTTTTGCTATTTGCTTTTACTTTTGTGTCCTTTGTTCACCTTTTTTGTATTTTTACCTAAAATTTTATATTCCTTCTAAAACCTCAAGGTGGTACCCAATACTCAAGGGAATTAATAGAAGCAATACCTCACTTTGTATGTAAATTTGTGGTGTTTAGGATAACACCCCCTTTTGCACTACCCCTCCATATAAACCTGACCATCTCTTTTTCTTGTGTGTTTGTCATTTCCATTCATAGGTGTCTACATCTTTATTTGATGCATCAAAGAGGGGATAAAATGTAGACATGGAAAATTTACCCATCAAAAGGGGTCAGTTCTTCCTTAGAATTTTAGCCATCCACCCAAGCTTACCAAGTGTAAATTTGGGGTTTTTATTGCCTTTTTTCCTTTACCTTTTCTTCTTAGCTTTACCAAATTTGTGTTCGATGCATATCAGGTATAAATTTGACTTGCCATATTCATGCCTTGTAATTTTAAGGTGTGAATTTGGTGTTTTAGGGTTTTTTCTCATAAAAATCCCTCCCCTCATCAGTCCACTTTAGGGTTGGCCTTTGTTTGTAATGAAATTTCATTTTCTCACTTGTTTTTCCCTCTAAACCTCTTTTAAATGGGGTATTTGATTCCCTCATTTTCTGTAGTAGTTTCCAATGAATTTTTGTGAAAATCTAACTCTTGAATCACACATTTCTTATGCTAAAAAGTTTTCATCTACTCCAAATTATTGTTTTGTTATTTCATATGTTGGTGATTGCTACCCTTGGGGATTGAATGGATAAGTATTGATGATTGGATAGATCAACCATATTGGAGTGCTTCTTCCACCACTTCATTACTCCCTACCATTCTCCATTAGCTCATTAGGTTATTTATTTGTATTATTAGCTCTTGGATATATTTTTTATTGTTTTGCATTACATTTTTCACTAGTTTGAGACACAAAATATCATTTGAACCAGATTCACACCCTACCCATACAAGGTGTAAATTTGGTTAGCTAGATTCATGATCCCCATTTAAAAGGTATGAATTTTGTAAATTAGGGCTTGGGTGAATGTTTCACACCCAAAACCTGAATTCACACTTTGTATTTTTGAGTTCTTGTTGTGTCCATCGTGACTGCATTTTATTTCACTATTACATATATAGGGAGAAAATCAATTAAATTCATGATTGATTTTGTGATATATATACAAAGGTGACGGCTAAGGATAGCCATAAAACAAGTATCCCCCAATATTCAAAATAAACTATATGCTCTGTTGTCCATGGAATATGTCAGCAAATATGACGATAAAACTATACATAGCGGAAAAAAATTGGAATTACCAAAATTATATTCTAACATCCCCCCTAATTACATTATTTTAAAATACAAAGTGAGTTGCAAAAGAACTAAAACTTAATGCGTGCAAGAGATTTTGTGAAGATATTCGCAACTTGATCACTGGTGGGAATGTATTGAAGCTGAATGCGGTGTCTTGGAACCTCATCTTGAATGATGTGATATTATGTATCAATGTGCTTGGTTCGTTCATTATGTACTAGATTCTTGACTAGATTAAGAACACCTTGATTGTCATAGAATAAGTGAATAGGTAATTTGGATGGACGACTCATACTTGTTAATATGCAACATAGCCAATCGCTTCATGCACTGCTTCTCATGCGATGTGATATTCTACCTTTGTTCATGAAATAACAACCACATGTTACTTCTTGATATGCCAAGAGATAGGACCGGATCTAAGATGAAAGAGATATCCTGAAGTTGACTTGTGATCATCATATGATCTGGCATAATTGGAGTTCGTGGAACTTAGGCGATACTGAAATGGAATCGTATTATTGATGACACCTACCATAGAATACCTTCTATTTGCATGCATGGGGTGTAACTTCCCCTAAACACTTTGGATATTAGAAAACTCATCAAGATTTACGTCTAAACACAAGAACGATTGGGGTATTGGATGGAGTAAAAAGTAATAAAATGGTAAACTTATATCTCCTCGACGATTGATAGAGAACAAGCTCAGATGTCATTTTGGTAGCTATTTTAGATGGTGGATACAGTAGTATGATCATGATAGCATTACCTGTAAGTGTGGGCTAGAGGTATCACAAATATCGAATGTTGTAGTGCAAATTAATTTGCACGGTTGGGTTCAATTTTTGGGACTTAGAGGTGCTTGATTTTACTTAATGAAGTTGTGCATATGAAAGAGAAAATGCAAAATACAACAAAAAGTGCCCACAAATAAACAAATGAACCTATAGGTGTCGAGCGCTGCTGAAAATGCACCTTTACAATATGCCAAATTGTCTTTCTCAAAATGAGAAAATGCTCATCATCCCCCCTTTTGTTGCAATGAAATGAAGCAAAAAATCACCCCCCAAATTCTTCAGGTTGCAAAATTTTCAAGAATATCCACAAAGGTATGGTGTCTTTTTTTGTATTTATTTCTATTTTTAAAGTATAGGTTTTAAAAAAAATTATATTTAAATAATTATTTAAAAATTAAATATCTTTTTTTTGTTTGGAGATAAAAGGCAAAAAAAAAATCACTTTTCACTTTTCACTTTTAAAATAATAAAATGATATTTAAATTAAAAAATAATTAGAAAAAAAATTTAAATCAAAAAATAAACTTTAAAAAACCTTTTTAAAAAAATACCTTATGGTGGGATCAGAGTGTTTCGAACCCTCAAACTCAGCTGTAGCAACGGGCCACTTAACCACCTCGGCTAGCTCCACTGCCGAGAATGGAGGTGTAGCTCCACATTCTTATCCTCCTCGTGGTGGGAGCTTTGCCTTGCAAGCAGCGATGATGGTGGCTAGCAAGCAATGGGTGGTGGGGGCTAGCGAGCGGTGGGTGACTTTCTAGTGGAGCGGCGGTGGCATGTTTGAGCGGGGTGGTGGTGGTGGTTGAGCATTAGAATAGCCTATGACAAACATAGTGTTTTATCTAATTTTAAACCATATAAATGTGCCTAAAATACATCAAAAAAACTCTCCTTCTATCCTCTTGGTGAGCCTACGACACATGCAGAGCTTTAATCCTCTATAATCCTTCTCGCTTGGCACCTGAAATGTGAGTCTATAGGGTTTCAGTGATGGCCTATGAGATCAAGAAGGGAAAATGGGAGGAGATTCGAGGACAAAAATAGAATTTGAATCCACCCAAAAATGTTAAAAAAAACTAGCAAAATAAATTTTTGCAAGAAAAATTAAGAGCTAGCTTGCCAAGAAGCAAGGAAAACATCGATATTGGTGTCGAAAGTTGATGGGTTTTCGTAGTTGACTTTGGGAAGGAAAAAATGGTTTATCCCACATGCGTGGGAAGGTGGACTTAATAGGGGTTTAAAAGAATAAATGCTCCCCTATTTACTTGTCTCCTCTTGAGGAGACTTTGCCTGAGAGGACTATGGGCCTCATTAGCATGTGACCTAACCGACTGCCATAATGTGGGGGCCTAGCTGGCCAAAATTTTGTTCGGTTGGCACAGTCTGGCCTTAGGGCCTTCTGTGTCATCCAAGATCAGGACCACATGTCATTTGGCCTTAGGGTCTTGTATGTCTTCTAGTTCGGGTCATTAGCTTGTCAACTGCATCAGTCCGTCACTTCAGTCTATCTACATCAGTTGTCCAGTCGGTCATTGTATCAACCTCTATGCTAATTGATTCTTGTTGACAGGTCACCACATTAGGTTACATCAACCTTCGGATAGTCTAGTCAATCGTTGTATCGATCTCCATGTTGATTGAGTTCCATCTATAGGTCACCACGTTAGGTGGAATATCAGAGTCGATCCTTGAGATGCAAGCTTGAGTTGCAGTTCTAACCCTAACTCAGGAAGCATACCTCGATATTCAAGTTAGGGGCAGCGTGCCACAGGAATCGGGTAGCGTAGCTCCGCTCTAATACCATATAAGGAGAAAATCAATTAAATTCATCATTGATTTTGTGATATATATATACAAAGGTGACGTCTAAGGATAGCCATAAAAAAAGTATCCCCCCAATATTTGAAACAAAATATATGCTCTGTCGTCCATGGAAGATGTCATTAAATATGACAGTAAAACTTTACATAGCAGAAAAATATTGGAATTACCAAAATTATATACTAACAACATATATGTTTTACTATATTTGTGCATGTTCCAAAGTTCAAAGATCATTTTTATTTTAAATGATCAACTAAAAGGACCATGGGGGTTTTATTTCTATGCCTCCAAGCTCAATCTATAGTGGCCTAAGTAGACCCCCAAACATTGATCAAATTTTCTAGGATTTTATGAAGTTATTTTGCAAGATTAAAGCTATTGGATATTTTGGATGTAAGACAAAGCTTGGATCAATCATCGAATTAGATAAGTACCTTGTTATATCTTTATGTTGTTTGTTATTTTCTTTCTACTTATTTCTATTCAAAATAGATCTTAAATAAAAGTGAAGCAATTGATTGAATTTCTAGGCATTTGAAAGAATAAAATCATGTAGTGTGCATTTAGGATTTTAATATTTTTTGTGCACTCCCTTGGACCCTTGCTAAAATATATTATTTTTGTGAACCTAGTGTTAGTCTTCATTCAATCAAATAATCATATTAGGGTTTAGTCCTTACTTTCTTGCATCTTGTGTGTTCTTTCATTTTCATATCTTAGTCTAGAAAGGCCAAAAAAATAGGTGTATGTTTAATTAACACATCAAATATTTCCACCCTAAACTTGGAGTGAGTCCTAAAACCATTCTTGGTGAACCCTTTTTTTTGTCCACTGAGTGTAGAGATCACAACATCCACTACAATCACCTTAGCTCCTAGCAGATCTAGTCAAAATCGTATGTGGTGTGAAATTTTCCCCCTCTAAAATGCTTAGTAAACTTTATCTTGAGTTTATTAGCCAAAATTTTGTGAAAATTCAAGCTATTGCAAACCAAATAGTATTCATGCCCTTAGAATCTAGTTATCCCTTAGACATAGACTTCATAGATGAGTTAGTATTTAGCCTATAAGTTAATCAATATAATTTTTTGACCTTATATATTGATGTAATTTGATGTGTTAAAGGAGCAGGGGTAGGAGTCATCTTAATCACTCCTCAGTAGTAGTTTATCCCTTTGTCCTTTAAGGTTAAGTTTTCTTGTACCAACAATACCACTATGTACAAAGCTCTTATCCTAGGGATTCATGTAGCCTTATTTTTGTAGGTTAGAACTCTCTCTATTTTTTAAAGATTCACAACTTGTATTTAACCAAGTCAATTATGTATATCACATGAAAGATAAAAAGTATAAGCCATACAAATACATCATCAGTATCTAATACCTACTTTTAAAAAATTACCATTGAACCTATTTGTAGGTCTAGCATCCACCATGCCAATACCATGGTAATGGTTGCATCCCTTATCCTCTTAGAGTTGGATGACAAACAAGACATGATTGTTATTCAAAAAATTAGAAAGACTTATGGAGATAAAGCTCCATGTTGTATGGATATATTATGGAGATAAAGCTCCATGTATTGTATCAAAGAGTATGGAAAAAAGATAATTAAATATCACGTTCAAGCATTAATAATATTGAAGCTTGTATAGATATTTTAGGTAATTCTACTATAATTTTCTTCATGTTATTGCATGAATAATTTGATCTTCATATTAGATATTTTCATGAATATTATTATAATTCATATTATCTGACTTATATTTTGATTGCTCATATATTTAAGACTACTCAAGATCTAAAATATTAGGATTTATATAACCTGGATTAAAATCCAACAAAGTGGTATTTTTATCAAGTAATTTCATAAGGGTATTCGGATTGAAAAATCATGGAATATTAGTTAGAAAAGAGTCAATAAATATGAACCAATAAAGGGATTTGATTAATGAGGCCATCAATATCACTCTTAAAGAGGTGATAAAGTTGTTGAAGCATAGAAGCCACAAGATGAAGATGCAACAATTGAAGACATCAAAACTACAATGTACAATTAATGTCACAATATCAAAACTATAAGGAGAGTAAATAACCTCGAATATGCCCACTTGGATCATATCGTATGTATAAGGGATAATTACTAGTGTTGCATATGATTGGGTATCATACTTGTCATATCATATCAAGAATTTCTTGATACAGTATATGCAAAACAAATTATGGATTTCCATGTCATTGCACTTATGATTAATGTTGGAACATAGGTGAGGGTACAGTTTCTAGAACTGAATCCTCTTAAGGAAAATCTAGAGTATGTGTCAATGATTTTTAGGTGGACCAATGTGATACCATAAAAAATATTATCCCTTTGGTGAAGATAAATATGATACTAAAAAGGAAGATATAGGATCCCATGGAAGACAAATAAAGTAAGGATTTAAATGGAACCAAGAGACAACCAAGGACAAAGCTAATATAAATAGGAAATAGCATAGGATATTGGAGTGACAATGAATAAAGGCTCAACCTTAAGTACAATATTAACCATAAGAGCAAGAGCACCCCATAATAGGCCATAGTACATTTTTGTGGTAATGTAATGTGAATAGTTGAGGGTAGAAGTGAGTAGCATGGAAGACCATATAGAGTAGTATAAGAGGAGGATCATGCATAGCCAAGTAGTCAAATTATGCAAGGAGGAACTATAGGTACCAGTATGATTACCAGGAGGATGACTAAGGAGAAGGCTATAGTGGATGAGTAGCAACTTAAGGATATTTTTCCATAAAGAGGATAAGAATATGAAATGAGAAAAACATAATAACAATAATTTATTGTTATTGTGGATGTACATGAGGAGACACAAGTAGCAAGAGAAGCAATGCATATGAAAGGTGTCAGATATTAAAAATCAATTCACCATACATTTTCAACACCCCAACACATTTGAAGGAGTAGGATCTATGTGGATCATCTCCATTGGATGAACATACAATCATTGAGATCACATTTGTAGTAGAGGAGCTGACGAGAAGGAATATAGTACTAGAATAATAGGAAGATAAAGTGAAGCAACCTACATCATATTTCAAAGTTTTGTATTGATGAGAAAGTTGTCAACCACTAGAATAATGATAGAGAGGATGAAAGATGACTAAATACTGAACCACTAATGTAACATAATTTGTATAGAAAGGGAAGGTAGCCAAAATACCAATCAACCTAAGAGGTGATAATGGAGAGGATACAGAGTAAATGACCACTAAAGATAATACATACAAGGAGTTTGTGGAATATGTGAGTGATAATTTGATCATAGAAGTATCTAATTTGAGACTACCAACTTTATGGGACTATAACAATGAGTAGGTTGATGTATTTTTCAAATAGATGTCTCAAGGCCTGGATAGAGAAAGGATGGATTTCCATGTTGGATGTGTTGGAGACTAGTGATAATAGAAATTGATGGTAGAAAATGAGTTAGGCAAGTTATTGTATTGGGATCAAATAGAGGAAAATATGAAAGAACTTACCAATGTTTATCAAAAGCAACTATGGGAGCTAAATACTAGTAGTGTGCAAAACATTATTGGAGTGGAGAACCTACCAAAGGAAACTCATAAATAATATAGGTATCCAACTAAGGCATACATAGATGAATGTAATTTGACACCTTGTCCAACAAATGAAATAGGTGTGAAGTATGTAAAAATTACACCTAAATTAATGAAGATATATGCTAGGATTAACTTTTTGACACACTTGATTCAATTTTTAGCAACATGCTTAAATAGGATTCATTAGGAAATGGAAGAACAAGCTAATTAATGGGAGGAGAGAATTTTGCAAACATAGGAGAATGTTAAAACAAAACTAGTAAGATTGTGGAAAGACTTTGAGTTGAGAGTGTGATGCAGGACTGATATAACACACAGAAAAATTCACAAAAATTTCATTAACAGAGGTTTCAAATTCAGAAATACAGTAGTTATATCAAATGGCCAACCCCTTTTACAATGTATGCACTACCTTTTATAACAGACCCGACCCCCTTCGGACATCATTACACAGAATGTGGGATTCCCTGTAACCACCTGCACGAATGTTCTGTCGCCGGCTGCATGTTGTTGCCAGGTGTCTTCAATCATCATGGCATGGGATGGTGGAGTGCCCTGCAGCCATCTGTCCATCCACCCATCGAGTCATCATTCATAGGAATGCTCCATAGCCATCTGTAATTTGTTGCCACGTGCCCTTCTGCAATGGCCTCTATAATCGCCTAGTGCTCTATGGCCACCTATAATTTGATGCCACGTGCCCTTCTACAATGGCCTCTACAACCATCGGCATGTTTGGAGTCATGAGCATTCTGTCGCGATATCGTGACATCTTGGCGTTCGGCCTCTATTTTCTCCTTCAAGCCACGATTTCATGACACATCACAAAATTGTGACGCCTTCGCTTTTCGCACTCACTTTTCGCCTTTGGGCCACAAAACCGTGACATGTCATGATTTCACGACGTCCTTTCCTTTCGCACTCGACTTTTGTTATTGGGTTGCGATTTCATGACAGTTGCTCCTTTCGGCTCTTCCTTTCAAAATGTGTCATGATTTCATGACCACTTTGCCCCTTTGGTGCCCTTACTCCAAAAGTGTCGCGATTTTGTGACCATTTTGTGCCTTTGAGCCTTTGGTCTAGAAGTTTCGTGATTTCGTGACCACTTTGCGCCTTTGAGCCTTTGCTCCAAAAGTGTCACGATTTCGCGACCACTTTGCACCTTTGAGTCTTTGGTTCGAAAGTGTCACGATTTCATGACCACTTTGCGCCTTTGAGTCTTTGGTCCGAAAGTGTCACGATTTCGCGACCACTTTGCACCTTTGAGCCTTCGCTCTGAAAGTGTCATGATTTCGTGACCACTTTGCACCTTTGATCCTTTGCTCTGAAAGTGTCACGATATCGTGACCACTTTGCGCCTTGGCCCCTTTACTTTGAAAATGTCATGATTTCGTGACCACTTTGTACCTTGGCCCCTTTTCTCAAAAAGCGTTGTGATAGTGCGATAGTTTGACCCCTTGGCGCCTTTTCTCAAAAAGTGTCATGATATCGTGACAGCTTTGGCACTTAGAGAAAAAAATATTTTTGGGTGATGCAAGATTGCTCTTCCACCTCCGGATGCTCCTGCATCAGACACCCGAGGTGAATTGAGAAGTGACCTTCACTTTTGATCTGTCTGAGGTAGACCCAGGCGGTCAACCTCTGCCTTCGACAACCAAGTCGCATCTTCTATGGGCCTGCCCTTCCACTTGATCAAATACTCATAATAACACCTATTCTAAGTACTTCGGCCCTCACGCGTATCAAGGAATTCTTCTATCTCGTCTATGACTGGAGTGACCGTGATAATGCCCCACAAATTCGAGCTTGGTGTTGCACTGCTATCTCCTTCATGATACTCGACCAAATCTAAAATGTTAAAATTTGGTGAGATGTTAAGTTCACTCAGAAACTCCACCTCATATGCATTACCTGAATCCCGTTTTCCAATGATCCTGCATGGCCCAAAATTCTTCATCTTCAACTTATTATAGGTCTTGGCAGGAAACCTTTCTTTTCTTAGATGGACCATGACGGAATCTCCTACTTCAAACTCCTTAGCCCAGCACTTCTGGTCTGCCCTGGTCTTATACTGAGTATTCATCTTAGCAATGTGCCTTGTCACCTCCTCATGCACTCCCTTCAGGTGTTCAACAAAGTCTTCAGCCTTAGCACTGCATTTTTCTCTTGTATCCATCCTTCTCAACTCTGAAGCATTTCTTGGGTTGCTCCCATAGATTATCTGGAATGGCGATTTATTGGTACTCCTATTGATAGAGTTGTTGTAAGCAAATTATGCCTGTGGCAAAACTAAATCCCATCCCTTGGGCTTGTCTCTGACTAGGCATCTCAGTAGATTGCCAAAAATCCTATTTACCACCTCTGTTTGGCCATCTGTTTAGGGGTGGTATGCAGAACTGAATTTTAAATCCGTCTTCAGTTTCTTCCACAGGGTTCTCCAGAAATACCCTACAAACTTGGTATCCCTATCCGACACAATGCTCCTTGGCAAACCATGAAGGTGTACCACTTCCTTGAAGAATAAACCAACCACATGGACCACATCGCTAGTCTTCTGGCAGGGAATAAAATGAGCCATTTTTGAAAACCTGTCCACTACCACAAATATGGAGTCATGCCCCCTCTACGTCTTGGGTAAACCAAGAACAAAATCCATACTAATATCCTCCCATGGCATTTTGGGTACAGGTAGTGGTTGATATAAACCAGTAGGCTGCCTCACACATTTTGCCATCTGGCATATCCTACAACTTTGCACAAATTTTGCTACATCTTGTTGCAATTGCGGCCAGTAGTAATTTTCACTAACAAGGGAAATGGTCTTATCTCGACCAAAGTGTCCAGCTAAACCTCCACTATGCTTTTCCTTGATCATATTCTCTCTCATTGAGCTCCTCGGAATGCATAATTGGTTCCCCTTGAACAACATTCCATCTTGAATCAAAAAATTTAACCACTTAGTCCTGTCCAAAGTAACAAGCGCAGTGCAGGATTTCCAAGCTTCTACAAAGTCGGGGTCTACAGGGTATAAACCCTTGAGCTCCGCAAACCCTACAACTTCCACTTTCATTTCCATCAATAGACATTGCCTCCTACTCAAGGCATCTGCCACTCTATTGGACCTCCCGCTTCGATGCTTCAGCACAAAGGTGTAGCTCTGCAGGAACTCGACCCATTTTAGGTGCCTCTAATTTAATTTCCCTTGACTATTAATATACTACAGTTCCTGATGATCAGTATACAGAACAAACTCCTTTGGAAACAAATAATGCCTCCATTTCTTTAGAGCCTAAACTATAGCATAGAACTGTTGATCATATACCGAATACTTCTTCCTGGCATCATTGATCTTCTCACTAAAATAAGTAACAGGCTTACCCTCTTGGATCAATACGGCTCCTATGGCACTACCACTTGCATCACAGTCTACCTGAAACACCTTGTTAAAATCTGGAAGTGCTAATACAGGTTGCTCTGTGACCTTCTTCAGCATAGCAAAGCTTTTGTCTGCTTTGGCTATCCACTTGAATTCCTTCTTGTTCCTCCTCATTGTCTCCGTAAGGGATGCACAAATATTGTTGAAGTTTCTAATGAACTTTCTGTAGAAACTGGCCAAACCATGAAACAATCTCACCTCAGTCACGCTTCTTAGAGCAGGCCATTCTATGATAGCCCTCACCTTTTCGAGGTCCATTTTGAGACCATCTGCTAAGATAAAAAATCCCAGGTATACTAACTCTCTCTTCACGAAGTTACACTTCTTTAGATTTATCAACAACTGCTCCTCCCGTAGTTTCTCAAAAACCCTCCTGATGTGCATTAGGTGTTCCTCCAGGGTTCTGTTAAAAATCAAGATATCATCCAAGTAGACAATAACAAATTTGCCTAGAAATTCCTTCAGGACTTCATTCATTAACCGCATGAATGTACTCGGTGCATTGGTTAGCCCAAATGGCATGACCAACCACTCATACAGCCCCTCTCTGGTTTTGAAGGCTATTTTCCACTCATCCCCTTCTCTAATGTGGATCTGATGGTAACCATTTTTTAGGTCAATCTTCGTGAAGTACTCAGCTCCACTCAAGCAGTCCATGATATCATCCATCTTGGGCAATGGGAATCTGTATTTGATAGTGATCTTGTTAATTGCCCGAGAGTCTATGCACATTCTCCACTCTCCATCCTTCTTGGGTGCTAGTACTACAGGTACTACACATGGACTAAGACTCTCCCTAATCAACCCCTTCTTTAGCAGATCTTGAACCTATCGATTTAACTCCTCAGTTTCTACAGGCATCATTCTGTGTGCAGCCTTATTCGACAAGCTCGATCCAGGCACCAAATCTATGTGGTGACTGATCTTCCTAACAGGTGGTAAAATTTTAGGAACATTATCAGAAATGATATCTGGAAACTCCTCTAACAATCCCATGACTTCCACTGGAGTTTCCTTACATTCTTCTTCCCTAACCCTAGGGATTATTGCATAGCACATATGATCTGGCTTTAGGCCATCTAAAAATCTTCTGCCATCAACTAGATAGACTCGTGCACTGCTACATACCTTCTCATCCGCCTCCTTCAAGGGTTTCAACTTATGGTGAACTCCATTTTTTGACAAGGAATATGTATTGGCTCGACCATCATGCACAACACTTTGATCAAACTACCATGGTCTCCCCAGCAGTAGGTGACATGCATCCATAGGCAAGATGTCACATAAGACCTCATCTCGATAAGTTCCAATGTTGAACTTCACCAGGCATTGCTCACTGACCAGCACCCGATGGTCCTTTTGTAACCATGCAATTCGATAAGGGTGCAGGTTTTTTCTTCTCTCCAGTTGTAGCTTGGTAACCATCTCCTCAGAAACCAGGTTATCAGTGCTTCCATTATTGATGATGATGTTACAGACCTTGCCTGGGCACTTGCATCTTGTGCAAAACAGGTTGTTCCTCTGGTCTGCATTCTTTTCTTCATTCAACAAGACTCTTCTGATGACCATCACCTCTCCTCGTTCTACCTCCTCAGAGTGCTCATATTTGACACCTTCTTCTGCTACAGCAGCTCGGGCCTGACCCTCAGGTCTTCGATTTGGTCTTTCTTGATGCTGCAAGCAATTGTATGCCCGATGTCCTTATTCTCCATAGTTGAAGTAGGTTCCTTGAAAGAATCCTCTTCCAAACCCTCGCCCAGGCCTACCTCTTCCCCTTGGGTATTTATTGTTCTGATTACGTGGGCATTGGGTATTCTCCTCCTTCTCTTCTTTCCGGTTCTGGCTATTGCTTGCTTCACCAGTCTACCCCAAATATCTGTATCTTCCTCCACTGGTCCTTCCACCAGCTCTTCCACCCCTCTCCTTTCCTCTCTGCTTACCATCAAATCTCCTATTCAATTTCTCCTCCACTTTTAATGCAAACTGGTATGCATCCTCAACTATGCTCATTTGAACCAGACTCGGCTCTTCTTGAATGTTGGTTCTCAATCCATTGATGTATCGTGCGACTTTCTCCTTATTCACCTCAAAATGGCCGGTTCTAATCGAGATCTGATAGAACTCTTCCGTGTACTCCTTGATAGATTTACTTGCCTGTCTAAGACTCTGCATCTTCCTCAACAAATCCAACGCATAATTTGCAAGGATGAATTGCCTCTTCAACTTCTCTACCATCCTATCCCACCTGGTGATCTTTTCCTTTCCCCTCCTGTTCCTTTATAGCTGCACTCCTTTCCACCAGATGCTAGCGTGTCCCTTCAACTTTGTTTTTGTGAACCTGATCTGATTTGGATATGAGATCTCCTCATACTCAAAGTATTCCTCCATGTCGTTGATCCAGTCTATCAACTCCTCAGGATTGAGATTCCTATAATAGGTGGAGACGTCAAACTTTGGCTTCTTATCGATCTGATATATGGCCCTATACAGCCTAGCCTCTGTTGGATCCAACGCTTCTTCTTCATCAGATGGACCCTCTTCTTCCCAAACTTCATCTTCGTTGGGTTCCTCCCTTCTTGGCTCAACTCCTATTCTTATTTCCTCTTGTAGGGCTTGAACTTGCCTCTGCAAGGCTCTAAGATCAACCTCTGCTCCCCTATTCCTCACACCACCACGGTTCCTACGCAGAGGCATCCTACTCACTTCCTCACAACCCACAACCATAATACTGGAACAAACTGCCTCACTGCCGGTGATCGGTTTGTGCACTTAGAACCTTCTGGCTCTGATACCACTTGAAGTAGGACTGATATAACACAGAAAAATTCACAAAAATTTCATTAACAGAGGTTTCAAATTTGGAAATACAGCAGTTATATCAAATGGCCAACCCCTTTTACAATGTATGCACTGCATTTTATAACAGACCCGACCCCCTTCGGACATCATTACACAGAATGCGGGATTCCCTGTAATCGCCTGCATGAATGTTCTGCCGCCGCCTGCATGTTGTTTCCAGGTGTCTTCAATGATCATGGCATGGGATGGCAGAGTGCCCTGCAACCGCCTGTCCATCCACCCACCGAGTCATCATTCATAGGAATGCTCCATAGCCATCTATAATTTGCTACCATGTGCCCTTCTGCAATGGCCTCTGTAACTGCCTAGTGATCTATGGCCACCTGTAATTTGATGCCACGTGCCATTCTGCAATGGCCTTTGCAACTGTCGGCATGTTTGGAGTCGTGAGCGTTCTGTCGCGATATCGCGACGTTTTGGAATTCGACCTCTATTTTCTCCTTCGAGTCACGATTTCGTGACATGTCACAAAACCATGATGCCTCCACATTTCGCACTCACTTTTTGCCTTTGGGCCGTGAAACTGTGACATGTTGTGATTTTGCGACGTCCTTTCCTTTTGCACTTGGCTTCTGTCATCGGGTCACGATTTCATGATAGTTGCTCCTTTCGGCTCTTCCTTTCAAAATGTGTCACGATTTCGCGACCACTTTGCCCCTTTGGTGCCCTTGCTCCAAAAGTGTCACAATTTCGTGACCATTTTGCACCTTTGAGCCTTTGGTCTGGAAGTGTCACGATTTCGCGACCACTTTGTGCATTTGAGCCTTTGCTCCGAAAGTGTCACGATTTCGCGACCACTTTGCGCCTTTGAGTCCTTGGTCCGAAAGTGTCACAATTTCACGACCACTTTGCGCCTTTGAGTCTTTGGTCCGAAAGTGTCACGATTTTGTGACCACTTTGCGCCTTTGAGCCTTCGCTTCGAAAGTGTCACGATTTCGTGACCACTTTGCGCCTTTGAGCCTTTGCTCCGAAAGTGTCGCGATATCGTGACCATTTTGCGCCTTGGCCCCTTTGCTTCGAAAATGTCGCGATTTCGTGACCACTTTGTACCTTGGCTCCTTTTCTCAAAAAGTGTCGCGATATCACGACAGTTTGACCCCTTGGCGCCTTTTCTCAAAAAGTGTCGCGATATCACGACAGCTTTGGCACTTAGAGAAAAAAATATTTTTGGGTGATGCAAGATTGCTCTTCCACCTTCGGATGCTCCTGCATCAGAGTGAAGGCTCAGTCAAGAGGAATCATATGAGCTACTTGGGTAGCTAAAATCTAAATGTTCATTGACAAAATAACTATTGGAAAATAAAAATAAGGAAGTCAAGGTTCATGATTAGTTGATTATAAAAATGGATGAGCAGCTGGAAATTGTAGCCAAGAATAATACAAAAGTGACAAATAAGGATACTACTACAACTAGGAAGGATATTGAAGCTACATTTGCAAAGAAGGATAAAGAGATATTGGTGAAGTTGGCAAAAACTAAGTAGAGGGTAAACCATTATGGAGTACAATAGACTTGATATCTAAACTAAAGGGAGAGACAAAAACCCTTAAGTTACAAATTAAATAAATGGGAGGCATACCTATTCCAAAACCTCAACATCAATAGAATCTTATCCCCTAGAGTAGAGATAGTCATCGATGAGGATATTGATCAATCTAAAAGGGAGGGTAGATGTAGGAGCTATGTTTGACTAGCTACCAGAGTAACTGAAGTAAATAATGTACATAAAAAAATAAGTGCAAATTATGCACAAAATGGGATGCAAATGAAATAAAAATTTAAATATACATATAAATTAAATAAATATGAAATATCATTTTGTTAGATTATGTCATAAATCATGACATCATAGTTGATTAATTGAATTTGTAATATGTACAACTAATGTAATGTTTGCTTAATATGAATGAGGGTAGTAATGTGGTGAGGTGTTTGAGAGGAAATTGCTTCTAAATACCTATCTATAAGCATAAAATGACCTCCCATTGAATTGTGTGATATTATTTATTACATTGTGTATTGGAGACAATTGATCGGTCCTAAAGTAGTAAAGAGCATATGAGGATTCTAGGATTTCATAGCATGAGAGCATCTATGTGATTTATGTAGTGCAAGTGCAACCATTATGTAATGCCATTGCCCTATAGGTAGTTATAATGGATTTAAATTCCAATTCTAATATGTGTATATTTGATGTTATTCTTGAAATAGTTGTTACATTGTATTGCCATGTATGTGTGTTGAGGGTTGAATATGAAGTTGTAGTCCATAAATTATATGAGTTGCCATAAAAATTGTGCCATTGAAATCCTATATGAGGGTCATCACAAAGTGTCATACAAGGAGTGTTGATGAAGGTGTTTCTATACAAGTCATTATTGAAAAAAGTGATAGTTGAAGGGGTTAAAAGTAGATCAAGATCTTCAATTTCAAGCAGATTTAATCAAAAATTTAATAAAAAATATAGTAAATTATATAAATAACAATATACATGCATGTAATATAAAAAATTAAAATGAAATAACATTGGAAATAGCCAAACCACAATATTGACACCGAGTTTACATGGAAAACCTTCTGAAGAAAAAAAACGGCCAAAATAGTAGCTCCAATATTTTATTGTCTCAATAATGTACAACTCAAGTGTTATAGCTTTCAATCACCAATAAACTATGCATTAAGAATTTTACAATTAACCTCACATTGGAATAACCTCAAATATATAATTTGGTTTTTCCATCTATTTAAAAATTACCATGGAGAAAATCCTCCACTATGTGGAGTGCATGAGACAAGTGTCTCATGCACTTCCACTACCATGCCACCACAATGCATGAGTCCACATGTCCTCATGCAAGCCAATGTGTGTGCCACCACACTCAACCATGTGCCACCACTCCTATGCCACATGCCACCACACATATACCACATGCCATGATGTGCCCCTCACATGCCAACACACTCAAGTCTCATGCCAAGTCACCTTTGACTTCTTGTTGACTCAAGTTAGAATATATTAGTTATTTATTTAATTTATGATAAATATAAGATTAGGTAAACCAAGGTGAATTATAAAATAAATATAGGTATATATTTATTTTATCATATACTAGTATATAATATTTAACCTAGGTAATATTATTTAATATAATTTAAGTACCTATTTAATTTATTTATCCTAAAGCCTAGATACCTAGATACCTAATATTTTATTCACCTTTATACTTAGGTGAATTTACAATAATAATCCTAAAATTAGATTATATGTTCCAACAATAGTTGTTTGAAGTTATATTTCAAGTGGATTGTGACTATGTTGTATGAGTGAGTAACTTGCTCTACAAGTACTCAAGTTGTACAAGTATATGTTGAGACTTTGTCATACAAGTAGTCAAGAGGAATTGTTGTATAAGTAAAAAAGTTGAATATGTTTGAATTAGGAATGACTGTAGTCTTAATTATCTCTTAAAAATATGTCATTCCAATTGTTCCTCCAATTTTTAGAATACTCACCATCGTGCTATAGTGCATCCAACAATGCATGTGGCAAAAGTGAGATATGTAAACAAGAATTACCTTTGCCAAATCAATTGGTCATGGTGATATCCAATTTTGGTGTAATGAACATGTGTCACACCTTTCATGAAGGTGGAACAGAGGACCCAATTAGACATTGGAACCAACAAGAAAATGAATGAAGTAGATTGGTGTAGGTTATTTCTTGTTGACTGTACCTAGAATTGTAAGGGATTGGTAAATGAGATTGCCAAAGGAAAAGTTCTAGGCATGGGAGGAGTTATTAGAAGCCGTAGTGTGGGAATTTAAATTGCTCAAAAATGACAATGAGGTCATTGCAGAAATCTATATGGTGGAACAAAATGAGACAGAGCATATATGGTCATACAACTAGAGGGGGAATGGGTTGTTTACCCATTTGGAGGGAGGAAGAGTTGTTAGAAGCATTAAAGAACTTAGGTAGTGACTTCTTCCTTCAAATAGGAAGAAGATCATGGTGGTCCCTGTAATGTCATATCAAGAGGTCTTTGAGCAACATATAAACTTGGAAAGCAAATCAAATACAATATTTAAAATGTTGGGGTCATCTTAATGAGGACAAGAACAGCTCCAAAAATGAAAATGAAATTGACAATAAGAATGACTTTGAAGACAAATGTGAGGTATTCGATGATGAGAGCAACTAGAAGGATGATTCGAGGATATTATCCAACGGGTTTAGGAAGTCAATACAAAGCATGACTTTAAATATTAGAATGACAAAAGTAGTTAGCTTTCGAATAAGTGTGACATGAAGAATGCGTGTAATGACATAAAATCATCACTATTGGTATATGCAGCTTAGAGAAAGATTTTTCGAGGGAGGGATGCCATTACCAATGTAATTTATGACATGAAGAATACATGTAAAAATGTAAAATCTTCACTATTGATATATGAAGAATACATGTAAAAATGTAAAATCTTCACTATTGATATATGAGGAAGACTGTTCCAAGGAAGGATGCCATCAACAATGTAATTTGTAACAATCACCAAAGTGTTGAAAGATGTTGAATTGAGTGCGATACTCAAAATAAAACCATTAGGCAATGTTGACGATGTAATCTCTAGGACCACTTCTCACGGGAATGTCACCGTTGTGGGTCAAAACGAACAAATGATGTATAGAAGGTTCAAATAGTTAGAGAAGAGCCAAAGCCCTAGAAAAGAAGCATAGAGGCAACGTGAACCTGATTGCTATCAAGGCGGTTGAGACTACGCAAGTAAATGAGCCTGCACAGGAGATTGAAACTACACAGGAAGCTGATACTGCACAAGTGGGGTTAAGACTGCGCAGAAGTTTCTCTATTGTCTAACGCAAGACTATTGTCCAGAAAAGAGACACCGTACGGGGGCTATGACGGGCAGAGTCGGGCATATGGACAGGGAGGAACCTGACAATAAAAGGCATGACTTTGCGTGCAAAACACTTTGACGCGCGAAACCACAAATACGTTTAACAGAACGTGGTTATTGCTTGCCTATAAACATTTTGGTAGGAGTTTGTAAGAGCAAAACTCCTTTACAACACGTAGGATACCGGAAAGATCTATTATTCTTTATCTTGGAATAATGTTGTAATCTTATGAGTTCAACGTTGAATTTATTGCTTATATATGAGGCGACTTGCGTGATCATAACTTATTTTCTCCACTGCTGTATCTCTTTTTTAACATAGTCAAGCTTCCAAGATGCTCTTCCCCATGCTTTTCTTCATGTTGATGGAAGAACGTGAAGTTGGTGTATTGTGCGCGAAGTTGCGACAATAAGAAAGTCCATAAAAAGTTAAATGTCTAGTGAAGATCAGAGAAAGTTTCACCTTGTGCATATTATATAATGAAAAAAATATGACTAAAGATTGGTAAATCATTTATTTACGCTTACGTTACAGACTATAACTCTGAAGAAATTAAGAAGTTTGAAAGCATTGAAATTGGCTGTTAGACTTCATTTCCTTTTAAAATTAATTTTCAGAATTGTGTGAGCTTGAAAAGTTGAAATAGAAGAGTTTTTCACCGAAATCATTGACTATTGAAACTTGATGAGGTTTAGAAATTATTCACGTATGACACTATGTCGACGTGACTAACAAGTTTCGTGGAGAAGTGTGCATGCTAACTTTCAGCAGTTTGGGCTGTCCTCCCTCTTCTGATATAATATCTATATCAATCTCAAATCGCAAATTGGGTTGGACTCCCATTATTTATTCTCTCGCTCCCACCTGAAATACATGCTAGGAAGACCGCGTAGAAGCCGAATTTGACATTGTATAATTCAAGTTTATTTTCAGGGCCGTTTTTCTCATGTTTTGACAAACGTTGCATGTATTTTCAGAGCTTCAGAGATTATTTACTTCTTTCGGACATCTAGACTGATGCTTCTCTGTTCCAATTGATGGCTCTCACATATTGCCGTGCTTCGGTGGTCCTGTTTGCAGTTTTAATTTTGGTTTCATGTGCACAGCCCAATGGAAGCACTGATTTTTTCTTTCCATTCTTTAGCCAAAACAATAGCAACCAGTTTATATACATGGGAAACGCTTCTTATTCTACTTCAAAGGCATATATTGATCTCACTCCGGATCCAACCGGTGCTTCTTTTTCAAACGCAACAGGGTTGCAGAACTGCATCGGACGGGTTCTCTACAGTCACCAACTCACGCTCTGGCCGGCGAGTTTCAGCACCACCTTCACCATGCTGGTGCAGAACCTGAGCAACAACGACACCGGCGGACAGAAGAACTTCAACGGCGATGGTCTCGCCTTCATCATCGTCCCCGACAACAAAATGTTTCTACCAGACAGCTACGGAGCTTTCCTGGGCATGTTCGATTCGTCCACCGACGGAAACACGGCCGACCAGATTGCCATTGAATTCGACACTTATAAGAACGAATTCGACCCGGACAACAATCACGTGGGCATCGACGTCAAGAGCATCAAGTCCGACGCAACGGCGAATCTGGAAGAGCACGGCATGGACATCAAATCCGGGCGCCCGATAAGTGTCCGGGTGGACTACGATGGGTGGGCGAAAGCCCTGCAAATCTACGCCGCCTACACCGAAGAAGTTTCGAGCAGCGGCTACGCAAGTCTTCTGAACCGCACAATCGAGCTTTCAGAGATCGTCCCCAGGTCGGCGTACGTCGGGTTCTCGGCTTCGACAGGGAATTCGTTTGAGATACACCGTATTTTAGACTGGAATTTCAGTTCCGTCACTCTGCCGTATTCCTCCTTGAGTCTTCCACCGGCGCCGGAGCCCAACCTCGCGTCTGGCGGCGGCGGGGGGTCGACACGCGGTCTCAAGATCGGGGTTCCGGTAGCCGCCGGTGTCCTGGTTCTGGTGGCGCTGGCCTCGTGGATCGTTGTAAAAAACAGGAAGAGAAAACCCCAGGGAACCCTTTCGTTAAGCCGGGGATTCATCGGCGAGTTGGCGATGCTGGAGAAAGCGCCCCATCGGTTTCCCTACAGGCAGCTTTCGGCAGCCACCAAAAACTTCAGCGAGGCGGAGCTGCTGGGAAGTGGCGGCTTCGGGAGCGTTTACAGAGGAAACCTCGGCGGCGACGGAGAGGGCCCGTTCGTGGCGGTGAAAAGAATTTCCGCCGCTTCCCGGCAGGGCGAACGGGAATTCATCGCGGAGATCGCTACTATCGGGCGGCTCCGCCACCGGAACCTGGTGCAGCTGCAGGGGTGGTGCCACGAGCGGGACGAGCTGCTCCTCGTCTACGACTACATGCCCAACGGGAGCCTCGATAGATTTATCTTCGGAGCGGGGGTGCACTTGAATTGGCAGCGGAGACACCGGATTCTGTGCGGCCTGGCCTCGGCGTTGCTCTATTTGCACGAGGAGTGGGAGCAGCGAGTCGTCCACAGGGACGTGAAGCCGAGTAATGTCATGCTGGACGCGGAATTCAATGCCCGGTTGGGGGATTTTGGGCTAGCACGGTTGATCGAGCACGACGACAGTTCGCCCGCGGTGACTACGCGGCTGGCGGGGACGCCCGGATACGTGGCGCCGGAGTGCAGTTACACCGGGAAGGCGACGGGGGAGTCGGACGTGTTCAGTTTCGGCGTCGTGCTGTTGGAGGTGGCGACCGGGCGGCGGGTGGTGGAGCGGAAACCGCCCCTGGCGGAGGCGAATTTGGTGGACTGGGTGTGGAGTCTCTACGGGGAGCAGAGGATTGTGGAGTGTGCGGATCCGAGACTGGAAGTGGACGGGAAATTAAGTGATGAAGAGCGAGAGCAGATTAGACGGGTTCTGGTGCTGGGTCTGGCGTGTTCGCATCCGGATCCGGAACTGCGGCCTTCCGTGAGGCAGGCGCTGCAGGTCTTCATAAATCCGAATGAGACGCTGCCGGCGTTACCCTCGACGAGGCCGTTGGCTATCTACGTGGTTTTGCCGCAACTGGGAGCCGTTAATTCTCAATCCACCATGTCCTTTTCGAACACGGGAAGGGGCGCTGGCGGTGCTTCGGGTGATACCGGCATGGCATCCATTACAGCTTCGCCTCTGCACTATGGCAGATAACGAAAGACGTATTGTATTTATTGTGCAAACCACATTCCGGTTTGTTTAAACGACAGAGTTTATCTATCTGGAACGGTAAGGATATTATCCATCTATAATTTAGATTTGAATTTTTTTCCTTAAAAAAAAATTAAAATTTTATATTAAACTCCAGAGTTTATCTATTTAGAACTGTAAGGATAAATATATTATCCTAGATTTGAATATTTTCTCTTCAGTAAATATAAATTACATTTTTTATATATAAAATAATTTAATTTAGTTGGGTGAGTGTAGTTTATAGATAAAGATGTCACTTGTATTATAAATGATGTGATCAAAATCCTATAAAAAATATTACTAAATAGAATTAATTTAAAAATAAAATAATTCCATTTAATATATAATTTAAAATATTGACTTTGGTGGCCGCCTGTTTTGTGCATGTTTTTTTTTTTTTTTTTTAAAAGCGAAAAACCTTTTACGAACAAGGGGCTCTACACTATCAAAGTCACCCGAGGGTCGCACCCGAATCTACCCGCACCAACATTATCAATTGGATTTTAGATACCCAATTCAACTTTTTGGTAGGGTGGAGATTTGAACTTGAGACCTCCCTTGGAGGATTGCCCTCTCCTCTCCAACTCACCTACAACACCTAGGTAAAAAAAATTAATTTATAGTGGAAAACACCCCTTTCGAGATGCCACTTTCAATAGGTTGGGCATAGGAGGAATGGAGCCTTGTCGGCCTCTACCAGCACATAGGACATTCCTAACTATACCATATATCTGCAAGATGGAGACAAGGGGAATGGAACTTGGGTCGGCCTCTACCAACACCTAGGGAATTTACCACTGCACCACAACAAGCAGATGAAAACTAATTTATAGTGGAAAACACCCCTTTTGAGGTGTCACTTTCAATAGGTTGGGCATAGGAGGAATGGAGCCTTGTCGACCTCTACCAGCACATAGGACATTCCTAACTATACCATATATTTGTAGGATGGAGACAAGGGGAATGGAACTTGGGTCAGCCTCTACCAGCACCCAGGGCATTTACCACTACACCACAACAAGAATTGCATTCACTTCAATTCTTTTAGTTTATATTCCTTTAAAATAAGGTATGGACCGAATATTGTAATTTTGTCAATTTTTTAAAATATATATTTATATATACCTCATTGTGATGAGAGGCTAAGCCAAACTATTAAAATAAGCCAAACTATTATGAGATTCTAAGCCAAACTATTATGGAGCAGTTAAATGCAAATTTAGTAATAAATTTTGTGAGAAAAGGACATAGATGAAAGTATATTTTTTGCATATTGAATCAAAGCTTTTTTTAGGAGGTTTACTCCTCAAAGAGACCAATGATTATGTGTTATGATTTTGTAAAATAGTAAAGATTTATATATTTCCATTTTGTATTGTAATATTTTATTATTTTGTGATGTACAACTTTTTATTACAATATTTATATGAATGTGCTTATTTTAATTAAAATAATTCAACATCATACAACTTATAACCTCATTAACATTAAAAACTACTTTTAACTTTACTCTTTCAAACAAAAATTTATTACTAAATTTGAATTTAACCTCTCCATAATAGTTTGGCTTAGCCTCTCATCATATGTATAAATATTTTAAAATATATATATTTATACATTCCTTTTATACATACCTCATCGTGATGAGAGGCTAAGCCAAACTATTATGGAGCAGTTAAATTCAAATTTAGTAATAAAATTTTGTTTGAAAGAGTAAAGTTAAAAATAGTTTTTAATGTTAATGAGGTTAAAAGTTGTATGATGTAAGAATTATTTTAGTTAAAATAAGCACATTCATATAAATATTGTAATAAAAAGTGGTACATAACGAAATAATAAAATATTACAATACAAAATGGAAATATATAAATCTTTACTATTTTACAAAATCATAACACATAATCATTGGTCTCTTTGAGGAGTAAACCTCCTAAACAAACCTTTGATTCAATATGCAAAAATTATACTTTCATCTATGTCCCTCATTTTTAATGACTCTTCATAACTCTAAATTTGACACTCAAGGATTGGCTCACATGCAAGTTGCCTCTTGAGCTAGAATCTTATACCAAATAAACAATTACATTTTTTACAATTGTTACATTAAATGACACCACTTGTTTAGGTACCTCTAGTGCCACAAACTATTACAAAAAATTACATAATATCATTAGTATGGGATCACCAATTTAAAATGGAGGTTATTACATAATAATTTTAGGATGGAGTCCTAACATGCCCTTCCCCTTCAAAAATATTTGTCCTCAAAGCTAAATATGAGGAAACTGTTGTTGGAGCTACTAGAGGGACTCCCATGTGGCATCTTCAAGTTGTAATCCTCACCATTGAACAAGAACATTAGTGATGACATGGTGGCAAAGGGTGCATAATATCTGGTCCAAAATTCATTCAGGCTCAAGAATGATGGAACTTACTTCATCTAGCCCTTGTAATGTGGATTGAACTTGTACCTTTTTGCTAACAACCTTATTCAATGATGCTATAAAAAAGACTTGATATATCTTAGAAGTGGTCGAAAGTGTCAATTTTTGGGCTATTGAACTGATTCATTGTAACACTTGGTAGGGACCATAGTATTTTGTTGTAAGTTTTTGGCATCTATAGAGATAGAGAGACAATTTTTTGTAGGGATGTAGGTAGAGAAAGACCATATCTTCCACTTTGAAGTTGTTCTTAGAACAATGTTGATTAGCTTGTTGATGAATATTATTCTTGGTCAATTCAATAGTTGCCTTAAGTTGTTGGAGGATAAAAGCATACTAGTTGATATTGGAATAAAAAAATTAAACCTTCGAGCTTCTTGAAATGTAGTAGGAGGGTTTTGGTGGAGGAAGACTATATATTGTTTCAAATGGGGTAACCTTGGTAGCGGTATGATATAAAGTATCATACCACCATTTCACTAGAGGGAGTCATTTAGCCCATTATGTAGGATGTTTCAATGCAAAGAACTGAAGGTGTGATTTCAAACACTTGTTAACAATTTTGGTTTGGCCATCAGTATCAGGGTGATAGGTCAAACTTATTTTAAGCTCAGTATCATGCAACTTAAATAGGTTTTGCCAAAAGTGACTAGTAAAAATAGGGTCCCTATATAATACAATAGATTTAGGCATTCTATGAAGATAAAATATGGAATCTAAAAATATTTGAGCAACTATGAAGGTTGTTTAGAGATGGAATAAGGAATAAATAATAATACTTTGTGATACGATCCACTACCACTAGAATGACTAATTTTCCTAATGCTTTGGGTAGCCCTTCAATGAAATCCATGGAAATATCGATCCACACCTATTCCAAAATTTGTAGGGGATAAAGGGTTCCTAGGGAGCACATAGTTTTGCCTTTCATCATTTGGCACCTATCACATTCTACCATAAAATCTTAAATATATCTTTTCATTCCTTTCCAAAAAAGGTTCATTTGGTCCTTTCATAGGTTTTTAAAAACCCAAAATGTCATATCACTGATGATGCATGCATTTATTGCAAGATGAATTATCACATTTGATAATTTTATGGAATAACAAGTAGATCATGATATCTCAAGCCTTGACCATCCCAATTGTATCTAGGGTATAATTTGACCTCCTCTTAGAGTTTGTGAATCAAAGTTTGTAAACTATAATCCTTGGTTATTTCTTCTCTAAGTTGATTGATCCATTAAGGAAGTGGTATAGATATAGCATTTAACATACCTTGATATTCATACTATCAAGATAGTACATCAACCACTACATTCCCCTTTCTTTTTTATATGTGATTTCATAATGATAGCCCAACAATTTAGATACCCACCGTTGTTGTTCAAGTGTGGATACCGTTTACTCCAAGAAATACTTAAGACTTTGATGGTTAGTTTTGATTTAAAATTGATGCCCAATGAGATATGGCCTCCAATGATTAAAAGTATATAAAATTACTAGCATCTCATTTTATTAAGTGGATTTACCTAGATTTTATCTCGAGAGTGCTCCACTGGTGAAAGAAAATGGTCATCCTTCTTGCATCAAAACTACCCCAATTTTATTTCCCAAAGCATCACTTTCAGTGACAAAAGGTTTAGAAAAGTTAGGTATTGCTAACATTAGACTGGTTGTCATAGCATGCTTTAATTTCTTGAAATCCTACTTCACTGATTTTGACCAAATAAATGATTTCCTTTTCAACATGGCTATTAAAGAAGCTACTATCTTTCCATAGTTCTACGCATAGTTCTAGTAATACCCAATGAGTCCTAACAATATTCAAAGTCCTTTGAGGGTGTGAGGCTTTGTCTATTCTTAAATAACCTAAATCATTTTAGAATATACTTTAACTTCTTTGGAGATAGTGTGACCCAAATATTCTACTTTGTGTACATTGAAAGAACACTTGGATTGTTTGGCATAAAGCCAATTTTCTAACAAAATTTATAAGCTATGATCCAAATGTTGGATATGTTCCTCCCAAGTGTGACTATAAATTATAATATCATCAAATAATACTAGAATAAAATTGCAAAGGAGGGGAAAAAAAATTATATTCATCAAACTCTGAAAAGTGGATGGTGCATTGGTCAGACAAAATGGCATAACCAAAAACTCATAATGCTCTTTTTGAATCCTAAAAGCAGTTTTAGGAATATCTTCCTTGAGTCATGTGATGGTATTCCATCCATAAATCCAACTTTGATAAAAAGTGGATACCATGCAACTCATCTAACACTTCATCAATAACTAAAATGGAAAATTTATCTTTAATAGTTATTTTATTAATTTCTCTAAAATCCACACACAAATGCCAAGACCCATATTTTTTCTACACCAACAACACCTACACCATCTCAATTTTTATGTTTTGGACACATGGATATCTGTAAGGGCAAATATTTGGAGGAAGTCTACCTAGAATAAGTTTAATTGCATGGTCATGAGTATGATGAGAGGGTAGTCCTTTGGGTTCCTCAAATACTAAAGCATGTTTTTGCAATAAAAGTTGTAATTCCTCATGTTGGTCCTTGTCTCCATGATTTTGAGCTTGTATACAAATAGTTGGGTCATAGATCCATGGGATGATTTTGTTTTAGTAGTTTATTCATCCTATGAGATGAAACCAATTGAGTAGCCCCAAAATTCATACCATGTAAGGTATACTCTATTCCTTGCTAGCTAAATTTTATCCATAGCTTAGAAGAATCACATAATACGGGGATTAACATTCTCAACCACTATGCTTCCAAAACATCACATCCACCTAGGGGTAAGAAAAAAATATTTGTATTAATATAATATTCTCCTATTTGTATCTTGAAATTTTGACACTTTTCTTGACAAGCTAAATTTCCTCAATTGGTAATCATGACTTCAAAGGAGTTACAAGTATTTATATAAACATTCCCTTGTTTTACCACTTATAGGTTAATTAACTTATGTGTCCTCTTATATTCAATGAGAATTATTACTTGTCCTTTGATGTGTTCACCTTCATAGTCTAGGGAATTGATATACCTACTAAGGCATGCACCAAATTTTTTGGTTGGGCATATTATAGGGATTTTGGTTGTTTTGTGTGTTTCTCTTCTACCTATAAAAAATGTGTGGTTGTTGCCTCATCCACATAAAGCAAATACAATTTTTTGTGAACATATTTATGTCTCAAGGAATACTTCTCATCACAATTATAACATAGCCCTTGGGATATTTTGGCTTCCATATCTTCTTTTTTTAACTTTTTTATCGAAGGTAATTTTTTGGTAGGATATGATGTTGGCTTGGATAAAAAATGTGGTTGAGGTTGAGAGAATTTGGAGGTGCATCCTAAAGCCTTAAATTTTATGTTTTTCAATGTAACCACTAAAAAGGCTTGCACCTAATATTAAAATTGCTGAAACGATACAAATAGGCATGTACAAATTGACAAGAATGAAAAAAACAAAATACAAAAATATTTTATTAATTTCTAATCAAGTCAAGTTATAAATACATCCCTCTAAGGGATACCCATTTGATACAAAAATTACAATAGTTTTAAATACCCCTCGAGGGTAGGTGCAATCCAAATGCCTTTTAGGATGACACGAACTGCTCCAAGGTGTCGATGACCTTCTTCTCCATGATTAGAGGTATTTGTTGCCTTGCATCCCAAAACCCTATTGATCCTATGTATAATAAACAACAAGAAGCATCAATAATAAAGGATGCCTCTCTTGATGAGGCTTTTAGAGGAATCTTGCATAAATAATAGCATAAAATCAAGAAAGCATGTAAAACTATCAATCTATGCAAGAAATGAGGAAATTGTAATAAAGCATGTAAAGAAAGCATGAATCTAGCAATTAGGAAGCCTAATTAACCATTAGAAATTGAAAAGCATGAAACTAGTCTAGATTGACAAATGCAAGGAAAATGGAAGCAAATCTACCTCTAATTCCTAAATTAATCGGTCAAATGTCTGCTACAATGTTAATCTATGCTAGATTAAGCTATTTGCATAACTAAAAATGGAAATCTACTGCTAAAATGGAGGAAAGAGAGCATCAAACCCTAGTCGTGGGTGCTTAAAGTAGTTGGCACTGTTAGCCATGACTAAGGTGAAAGTGTCCTTTCTCTTGAAACCAGGGCCAAAAACTCTCAAATCCTCCAAGGAATTGATGATCAAGGGTCGCCTCGGTGTTCTAAAATAGATTGGTGGTTGAATTCACTGGAATTGGCAATGGAAGTGTGTCAATTATCAAGCTTGCTCCTCAAGCTCTTGAGATCTCCATTGTTGCAAAGTTGATGATCAAATTGGATTTTGGCAACATCTTGTTACTCTTCACAAGGTGCAATTGGCTCTCCAATTCGATAGGGCTTCGCTATGTGTTTCACACATTAATTATCTAGATTAGAATTTGGTAGCACTTCATTAGAAAAGACATCCAGGAAGAAGAAGGGTTTGCTCTTTGAAATTGGGGTCTTAAATAGACTCCCAAAATCCTTGCTCTAGCTTCATGGAGAAGCCAAGAACAAGATTTGGCAGTTGGGAGGAAGCTTCCAAGCCCAAACCGCTTTGAAATATTTGCAATTTGATTGTTGCAACTGATTTTACTCGGCTCTGGTCACCCAAGTTTGTTACAGGGCTAGCTGGGGCTCTTAAAAGTGGCTAAAAACCCTAGCCATGGGTGACACCAATGGCTAAGAATCCTAGCCATGGGTGACACCAGCGGCTAAGGCTAGATAGGCCAAAATGCCCAAATTGAGTGGTTAGAACCACTGCTTTTGCCTTGGAGAGGTCCAAGATCATTCATATGGTCTTCAAGCATGTCCCATATGAGTAGTTCCCTCGACATGACATGTTTTAGGTGTCTACAGATGCCCCTTTTGAGATGCGTTGTGAGATCGAACAACGTTGAGAAAAAATAGACCTCCTAAAATGATGTCATAGGTTGGATGATGATCATTAATCTGATCAACATTAGATGCCCAAGTCCTGCAAAAGGGCACGCATCTTTGAATCATTGCCTTCGATGAGTTGAAGAACTTGATTCTAGTAAGCTTAAGTCAAAATCCTAGCCTTAGTAGAAATTAGGAGATAAGCTTAAGTCAAATCCTAGCCTTAGCGGCAATTAGGAGATAAGCTTAAGTCAAATCCTAGCCTTAATGACAATTAGGAGATAAGCTTAAGTCAAATCCTAGCCTTGACGATAATTAGGAGATAAGCTTAAGTCCAATCCTAGCCTTGATGATAATTAGGAGATAAGCTTAAGTCTAATCCTAGCCTTGATGGCAATTAGGAGATAATATTAAATCTAATCCTAAATTAGGTGACTAGTTGCCCAGTTGCTTGAATTTGATCTTGATATTTTACTTATTTGCCCCAAGCAAGGAGGGTGCATGATTGTCTTTGACAATGATTCTTGAACGAATGCACTTAGCAATGATTGAGCATTAATTGTTGATTTTGATTATGAATTTGATATTATGACTACCCCCTCAAGCGATGAGTCGATGAGGGTAATGACAATGAATGAAGCGACGAGTCGCTTGACCTCATGATTGACCTGAATAGTTGAAGACTTTAGCACTTTGATACTACTTGGCAAGGCCTAACTCAGCCATGATTTCAACTATGAATAGTAATTGTACACCTCTATCCCATGGAGCAGTCTAGCCACTATGGCCTTCTTAGGGAATCAAGATGATAGCAATTCCAATTATGCTTGTGTTGAATCACTATGTTCGATGATCTGTTGAATCATTGTGAATTTTGATTTATTTAATTTTTTTTAAAATTTTGGACCTGTAGATATGCTTTAATGTCCAATCTAAAACTCCTTATGATGAGAAAATATGTGCATTTATGACTTGAATGAAAAGACCAAAGATTTAGACTTCTTTGGAGCTTTTGGGGATCGATACTGATAATGCCCCAGTTGATGCTTGCAAATGTTTTTGTTTTGATTTTATGTTATGGATGCAATGATGAATGCAATGCCTACATGATGATGTGATTATGCTATATGTATGCAATGTATGGATGACATGCACTAGCTAGATGATAGATGTTCTATTAGATTCCATGATCTATATGTATAGATGGACTATTTTGTATGCATATGGATGCAATGCTTATTGTTAAATGCATGTTTAATTTTGATTCAATTTTATGCATCTAATTTATGATGTTATGATAAATGCAATGTATGTAATGTGATGCATTAATTACATGATGGATGATCTAATATAAATGGACATGTATGCTTTAATCACTTAAAACATAATGTATGAATGCAATATGAGTTTGACAATCTAATGGATGACACCACAGAATGTATAACAATCATGAACTATAATTGATATATCTTATTATAAGAATTAATCAATTAGACACCCATATGTGAGATGCAATGATGTATTATTTCTATTCATAAGCTTTTGTAAATTAAAAGAATATGGATAACATAGTCAGTGGCCATTTAAATATCATTTTTGACATCCATCCGGTATCTAACCTATATTATGAATAATTCTAATAAACAAACTCTTATAAAAGAAATTGATATTTGATGATTGCATTGAAAATTGGTTGTTGCTATTTGGGAATTTTTGAGGTTTTCCATGAGACTCAAACACCCTAGTTGACTTATCAAAAGTTGTATACTGACCATACTAGACTTCTGAAACATAAGGCTTTCACTAGGATAGACCCTAATTATTCATTATCCCTATGTGTGCAAATGAGTATATTAGATAAGGCATAAGCATACCCCGATGTCAGGCGGGATTCTTTCAGCCCATTTCTAAGATTAGGGATCCTCAAATGTCTATCCAATCCTAGGTTTAGATTTAGTTAGACTAGACCACTAGGCAATCCGGGCCACCTAAAGCTAGCTCACTTGTAAATTTCTTAGAACTACCCCTTCAATGATAGACGAGATTCTTTCAGCCCATTGCTGAGATTGAGGATCACTCTATGGCTTTCAAGCATTGATCATTCTAGGGATTCAAGCTCCCCCCTTCTTTTCTTCAATTTATTGGGATACTTGCTCATATATAGTGATAAAAATCACTGTTTATTTTGTATATAAAACCTTTTTTTTTTTTTTTTTTTTTTGAGCAAGGGATTTGATATTGATTTGATTTTTGATAAAATTTGATCTTGATTTGATTTATTTTTGGGATATCATTCTGGGATTTTTCTCCTTCATTTGTAAGCAAGGGATTTATTCGGGTAGGGGGTAAACTTGTCCTTTTTCCAATGACCACTACTCTAGACCATTGCGCCTCACAAAATAAGCAAGTAACAAAACCTTTCACCTAAGGTGACCCGGACCACTTTTGTAGTTTTTGTCCTTCCTTACCCTAATTAGGATTGTTTAAATGTGTTTGATTAGTGATAGGATTCTGATATGCTAAGTGCTATAAAAACTAGACCTCATCTACAAAAGCAAAGCAAGCTTTCTATCAAACTCTTGAGAAGACCACTAGGTATGGTTGAATGACTAAAAAACCTTAGTATATTCTTCATAGCAACAAGAGGGGTTGTGTTGAAAAACACAATTACTCACAAGGGTGATGGATGATGATAATGCATAGATGCATGATTGAAATACAAACGTGGTGTCGTTTGTAAGATTGTAAACACAACCTATCCTAATGCAAGTGTGATGGATGGAAATGCCTAATGCAATGCAATTAAATGAAATGCATGTGCAAAATGAAAATGCATGATGCAAATGTAATTGAAATTTTGAAAATTTTGCAATGTTTTTAGAATTTTATTGCTTTTTTATTTTTATGGATTTTAATTTTGACCAAGGGACTTTAAATACCTTTGGAGCCTTTTGTGAATTGACCAAAGGGCTTATGATGCCTTTGGAGCTTTTTGTGAGTTGACCAAAGGGCTTATGATGCCTTTGGAGATTTTTGTGCATTTTTATGGATTTTGATGTTTTCCATATTTTTGATGTTTTGATATTTTTCAATTGTTTTTGAAATTTAAATGTTTTGAATGTTTTTGAAATTTTGATATTTTATGATTTTTTTCTTGTTTTTATGTTTTTAAAGGGGAAGGTACGCTACCTTAAGTACCCCCAGTGTGTGTGCCACTCAATGAAAGTGAGGAAGGTGTGATACCTTTAGAAGTCTCACTTTGCTTCATTGATCGTGATGTGGATGGTGGGGAAGGTGTGACACCTTGAAGACCCCCAATGTGCATTGTGTTTGATGTGCTGTGATTGGCTTGACTAGGAGGAGTAGTAGAAATTGATCCCTCCTACTATGATGTGCAATTTTGTGCACTACCAATGTCCCACTGAGATGAGACAAGTGAAGGTGAAACATTGGATGATGCCACATGTTGCATAGATCGATTTAGACATTCCTGTTTCTCTATTACAACACTGATCATTCCCACAAACTCTTGGGGAGGTAAGTTGATATGCACCTAGTTAGGTTGCTCAACTTGATTGGCAGGTGCTATGTTTGCTTCGTGTGCATGCAAGGGGTCATGTAAGACTCCTATCTGAAGCTCTTGCCTCTCGATCATATCTTGCACTAAATCTCTAAAGGGATAACATGTCTGGATGTCATGACCCCTTTGTTGATGGTAAACACAATATAGATTTTCCCTGTGTGCCTTTGATCTACGCTTATTAGGTTTCAAAGGATGGATCTCTAGAAGATTGATTCTTCGTGCCTCATACAATCGATCAAAGAGCGATGCTAATGTCTCTGGAAAATTAGTATATTGTCATTGTGGCCGATGTTGTTGGCCTTGTATCTGATTCTTTTGCATATGATTTTGGGCCATAGGAGGCTGAGCTTGGTAATTATGTTGCATTGGTAGAGGTGGTGCACCCTAGTTTGAGGATTCAGAGATACTCAAAACAACTTGATTGATTGGGGTCACCTTTTGTTGCATGTTGCCACCTATAATATTCTTGTTTGGCCATTCCTTTTTGTGGAGTTGAATATCACCCTCCTGTATCTTGATGTCTTCAATGACCTGGGCTTGTGCTAAGGCCTCCTCGAATGTTTGATACTATTGTAATTGCAAGAGAAGGGAGATTTGTTTTGAACAACTTCTCGTAAACATTCGAATGAGCTCTGTTGTGGGTAAAGTGAAAGGTAATTTTGACATCACCTTCCTCCATTTATTACCATACTCAATGACTGGCTCATCATCTAGTTGATAAAGGCTAACCAAGTCAGTCAAGTTTATCGTTTCCTTAGCACTAGAGGCAAAATATTGCAGGAATGCATCGACTAATTGCTCAAAGGTGTATATGCTATGATGTGGTAGATGATTATACCACTTTAAAGCATCCCCAGCTAATGTTGTCATGAAGGTTCTTAACATCAAGGGGTCATTGTCTTGAAAACTAAAGCACATATGGATGAAGCTTGTCACGTGCTCTTCTGCATCTTCATCATCTTTGAACTTTTCAAGTTGAGGCATCTTGAAATTCGATGGGTATGTCGGTGATGACACTGAGGGATGCAAAGGCTGATTTCTAAGCTACTTCAGTGTGGGTTTTTGATAAACCAATATTTGATTTTGTTTTTCGAATGCATTTATCCGATCAGCTAGCACTTTGTATGGCCCTGAAAAAATGATATGATCTTCATCTCTTCGCCCTTGATTAGGTAGAGGAGGTCACTTTTGATGTTGAGGTGGACGATAAGTATAATCATTAGGTACCTCATCATAATTGGATTCAGGGTAAGCATCTACTTCTTCCTGATGTTCCCATTGGGACTCTGCATATGATTCCTCATCGTATTGATCTTGGTACTATTGAGGAGTATGAGGTTCATGATGATAACCAGATAACGGCCTATGATGTTGAACACAATTTTTGCATGGTCAAGGTGAAATATTTTGAGATTGCATTGGGCGCCTTATGCGTTGTTGCATCCTCTGGGTGCTAGGCGTAAGCACCACTTTACGCAATGCATTTTGCACTTGCTCTTGTTGTATCTTTTGTTGTTCTTGTATCTTTCATTGATACAACCTTTGTAGGTGTGCTCATGGTGAGTCCACCCATTGTTGATTTAATTGTTGTTGATCCAACTAGAGTTGATCCGTATGTTGTTGGTTAAGTTGTGGCCTTAGTGCCTGATGTGTATGATCTTGTTGTTCAGTTGTATGGGGGCTATGTACCCTCGTATTTGAAATACGAATGGGTTTATCATGTCTTTTCCCCCTAGTAGGATCTATTACTTGTTTTCCACGCTCCTTAAAGGTTGCATTGACCTGATATTTTGAGTTATGAGTGGGCTCTGTATAGTTTGACGATGTAGAGCCACAACATGGTTGCCCCACGTACTCTTCACGAGGAGTAGGAGGATGACTTGGGTCCTCTTCCTCATCTATGAGGAATGACGCATATTCAGGCTCAGATGTAAGCTCTGTATATTCATACTACACAGAATGCTCCCTATGAGGAGTAGGGGTGTGGCTTGCTCGACCCGATGGGGTGGTTTGCTCACCCAAGCTAGGCCATGGTGTATGTTCATGATCACTTTTTGATTGATGTATAGAGCAAGCTGGGATGTGAACCTACGATATTGACCTACTAGGCTCCTCAGTGGGTGGATTGTTCCTTATATAGAATTCTATCAAGGTGTTCCAATCAGGAAGGTTTCTTGGAGGACCTATGGGTGCTTCCTTAATAGAGATATCTCGAAGGTTTGACCCCCTATGGATGGTATTAATGCTATGATAAGACCTAGGATGCCATTCATGGATGGCCATGTCCTCTAGACTGATTTGAATATGTTCAGTGGTTATGGAACCTGATTCCCTCTCTAGATTGGAGGTCTTGCTCACCATGGGAGGTCCCCCGACCATTTAGAAAATTTTTGGCTTCCAAAAAAAATTTGAAAGTGTTATATATCAAAATTATCAGTGTGATGAGCTGATCACAATGAGCTATAACTCAAAAATATGATTTTTGGGTCAAAATTTTGTATTTTTGAAATAATTGGCCAACCGGGGCTCGTGGGGAAATGCCCACTTTTAGGAATTTTTGGGAAATTTTGAACCATGAAGAGTTAGGACCCAAAATTTTTGTGAGAGGTGCACAAGGGTATAACTAAGACAACAAAATAAATTTGGCAATTTTTGGAGTTGTCTAGACCATTTTATGACCATTTTAGTGCATTTTTTCCTTATTTTCGGCTTCGAAAATAGAGTAATCATAAAACCAAAATAACTTTTTCGTTATAGCTCCGATTTGCATGATTCTCGATCCGTTGGATGCAGAATCAAAATTATTATTATTAGGGTTAGGGTTTGGTCCTAGATCAAGGATCTTATGTTGATTACCCCAATAATAAAGAAACACACAAAGTAGACAATATGATTATCTCTTTTAAGGATTAGATGTGTGTCCTAAAACTGGTTTAGTGTGTTTTGAGATTTTTTGATACTACAATCTAACTCTCATCGTGTTTTTCAATAGTTGATGATATACTCAATTGTTTAATGGTTTTCACCTGTATGCTCACAGCTCGAAAACCTGGCAATGAACTCTAGGCCACGTAATCCCACCTATAATGTGTGGTAATGAAGTCCACACATGGTCAAGGAGCACAAGTCCTGCCAGACCCTCACCCAATCTCACCCAGTCAGCGTTATACCCTTCGAAGAGAAGTACATGCAAATTTTCTAGGCTACGAATGGTTCTTGGGTCCGGTATTGGTCTAGTAACAAAAGGATCGAGGGAGTTGGGCCAACGGATGGAAATCACTGCCACCGTCGTTGAACCCTACTAGTGGTTGGATGTGACTTCCAACTCACTAGCGTTTACAATGTGTCATGGTGTGTGTGGTTCCTTTTACTTTGCATGAAAATAAAATGCATAAAACAACATTCAAATGATTTTCCTACATGCTTTTCAAAAGGAACATTTGATTTTAAGAGAATGCATGATTATGCTAGATGATTTTTAGAGAATGCATACTATCTATGATGAAAATGGCCACTGATTGGGCCTCATGCATGCAAATTATAAATACAAAAGAATGTCCTAGACCATTGGAGACTAGGGCGGACTGCAATCGAGAGGTCCACTATTCCTAGCAATGCCTAGTAAAAACCTAAAAAAAAGATCTTAGAATTCATATCCATATTACTACTTTCATTGTCTTCCTAATTAGCATCTAACATTTATTGCATTCTGGAAATTCTATCGAGAATAAAAATATAAATAGAAGGGGATAGTGGCACCTACCTCAAGTCCACATTTGATTGAGCTTTACTCCTCTATTGTTTGGCCTATCATACTCTGACCATATCTCTGTAACATGGTGACCACTGTTGCCCATGGGTGTCAACAACAGTGACAACTTTTGACCATGGTTTTCAACTACGACGAGCACCTGTCATCATAAAACCAATAAAATTAGTTTTCAGTGGCATGAAATATGGAGGTTCATCCATGATCACCTTTTGTAACCACCAAAAAGGCTTACACCTAATATTGAAATTTTTGAAACGATACAAATAGGCATGCACAAATTGACAAAAATGAAAAGAATAAAATACAAATATATTTTATTAATTTTTAATTAAGTCAAGTTACAAATCCATCCCTCTTAGGGATACCCATTTGATACATCAATTACAATAGTATGAAATCCCTCTCAAGGGTAGGTGCAATCAAAATGCCTTTTAGGATGACATGAACTGCTCCAAGGTGTCAATGACCTTCTTCTCCATGATTAGAGGCATTTGTTGCCTTGCATCCCAAAACCTTGTTGATCCTACATGCAATAAACAACAAGAAGCATCAATAATAAAGGATGCCTCTCTTGATGAGGCTTTTAGAGGAATCTTGCATAAAGAATAGCATAAAATCAAGAAAGCATGTAAAACTATCAATCTATGCAAGAAATGAGGAAATTGTAATAAAGCATGTAAAGAAGCATGAAATCTAGCAATTAGGAAGCCTAATTAACCATTAGAAAACTTGAAAAGCATGAAACTAGTCTATATTGACAAATGCAAGGAAAATGGAAGCAAATCTACCTCTAAATCCTAGAATTAATCGGTCAAATATCTGCTAAAATGTTAATCTATGCTAGATTAAGCTATTTGCATAACTAAAAATGGAAATCTACTGCTAAAATGGAGGAAAGAGAGCATCAAACCCTAGTCGTGGGTGCTTAAAGTGGTTGGCACTATTAGCCATGGCTAATAGCCATGGCTAAGGTGAAAGTGTCCTTTCTCTTGAAACCAGGGCCAGAAACTCTCAAATCCTCCAAGGAATTGATGATCAAGGGTCGCCTCGGTGTTCTAAAATAGATTGGTGGTTGAATTCACTGAAATTGGCAATGGAAGTGTGTCAATTATCAAGCTTGCTCCTCAAGCTCTTGAGATCTCCATTGTTGCAAAGTTGATGATCAAATTGGATTTTGGAAGCATCTTGTTACTCTTCACAAGGTGCAATTGGCTCTCCAATTCTATAGGGCTTCACTATGTGTTTGATACATTTCTTTAGTTTAGCAATTTGGTAGCACTTCATTAGAGAAGACATCCAAGAAGAAGGGTTTGCTCTTTGAAATTGGGGTCTTAAATAGACTCCCAAAATCCTTGCTCTAGCTTCATGGAGAAGCCAAGAACAAGATTTGGTAGTTGGGAGGAAGCTTCTGGATGCTTCCAAGCCTGAACCTCTTGAAAATCATTGCAATTTGATTGTTGCAACTGATTTTACTCGGCTCTGGTCGCCCGAGTTTGTTACAGGGCTAGTCGCAGCTCTTAAAAGTGGCTAAAAACCCTAGCCATGGGTGACACTAGCGGCTAAGAATCCTAGCCATGGGTGACACCAGCGGCTAAGGCTAGATAGGCCAAAATGCCCAAATTGAGTGGTTAGAACCATTGCTTTTGCCTTGGAGATGTCCAAGATCATTCATATGGTCTGCAAGGGTGCCCATATGAGTAGTCCCATCGACATGACATGTTTTAGGTTTCTACAGTCAGTCTAGCCAATGCTACTGCCTGCTATAATTTTTACAACCTTAACATTTTAATTTCAACTTTAATGTCATCCTTCAAACCACTCACAAAACAAATTTGGAGGAATTCAAGATTCAAGCTAGTGGTATGATTGGATTTTTCAACCCAAGCTTCATAGTCTCAAATAGTTGTAGTTTATTTGAGTTTAGAAAGGGCTCCTATAATATATTCATATTTACTGGTATCAAATTAAGTGAGTATTTGTTGCTCAAATTCATGCCAAGTAAGCTTGGTGTGTGCTTTTTTGAGCCACTAATACAATTGCAAGGCATTCAATTAAATATTGAAAGAGGTCATTGTGATATGCATATACTAAGGAACATTATGAAGACTAAAATACTATTATGTTTGACACAGCCATCCCTTCAAGTCCTTTCCATAAAACTTTGGAAATTCTCATTTAGATAGTTTAATTCTATTATTATTGTGTGCTTTTCACCCTTGATTTTTGGGTCCATGACCCTTAGGTCTTGAGAAAAAAACAAACTATATATGTGGGTGTTACTAGTTAAACAACCTTCCAGGTCTATAATTTTTCCATTTAATTCCTCCATATCCTTTTATTCCCTTATCACATAGGTTAGGAATTCATGTAAATATTTGATTTCATCCCATAACTGACCTCCCAAATACTCTCCCCATTGAGTTACTTGAGAAATAATTTTTTGATCCATTTATTATACCTTTTATTGTTCCCTAGTGCATGTAGTTATACTTAATGATTTTTGACCTTATAAGGATACTTACTAAAAATACAAATACTATTTTGGTAATCATTATTTTTAGTAATGGTCCTAAAAAAGTATTTGGGTGCTATATATATATAATCACCTCAAAAATATGGTCAAAATGGATTAGGTATCTAGACATTTTGACACTCTAGACTTTTTTTTAGTCATGTGTCATATGTGTTTCTCTTGGGTTTATTTTTACACCAAAAAAATTACTTTTGTCTGATAAGCCCCTTAGTAGACCTTGTATTATTTGTTACTAAAAACTATCCTATCTAACTTTGTAACTCACGATTTTTAACAACTATCTTCATAGAATCTATTATTGATAATTACCTTGACTAATATGATTACTGATTGTAACTAAATGCACAATTAGAATTTTGTTTTACTATTACTGACTATGGCCCTGGTTAAAATTATACCCGACTATTACTAAATACTACCTTGATAGACCCTATCTTGACTATTAATTTCACCATAAGTTCTTTTTTTTTTGTTTTAGTACAATCAATTCTATGATAGTGTAGTCTCTTTAGTAATCTCAATTTCTATGGTAGGATTCTTGGGTTCAGGTTTAACATTCAATAAAAATAGGATAATCTATGCCAAGGTGTGTGCATTATCCATAGCTCTCTATTATACAACAATGATGAATGATAATGCTTGGACTAATATTTTAGGCCACTACTCAAGGAGGATTCCATGCATACCCTTGAGCACACTAACCACCTCTCTGGTAGTACAAGAGGGTGATCTTATTGAGTTCTATGCTTGATGAAATATATATGGATACACAATCAAAAAGCTTCCTATGACTAAATATTTCTCCTAATCCTAAGGGGGTCTCTCAATATACCCAAAGGGACGTGAGAGGTCAAGTCTATATATAGGTGTTGTTTGAGGCCTAGGTATTGGATTCTGATCACCCCTCACTTCACTAGATGCTTTATAGGAAATCTATATTATCCAATAATGAAAACTTCCTATGATATTTTAAAACCCTTGACATATTGTTACTAACCTATTAAAGTAAAACAAGGGGAAAATTTTGGCTCAATTTTTTTCTCTTTTTTTTTATAGGAAAATAATCTAAAAAATGAAAACACAAAAAATTTATAGCTAACAAGTCAAAATGGGAAAGAATTGTTATAGTCATAATGAAACATGGCCTTGTATAGTGCTCTGATGTCATTTTTTAGAAACCTTCTAGTTAAAATAAGCACATCTACATAAATATTACAATAAAAGTAGTAAATCATGAAAGAAAAAAATATTACAATATGAAATGGGAATGCAAAAATCTATATTATTCTCATAGAATCACAATACACAATTACTAACCTCTTTGAGGGGGCTGCCTCCTAATATAACTTTGACTCAATATGCAAAAAAAATTCATCCATATAGGCTCCTCATTTTTTAAAGACTCTTCATAACCCAAAACCTAAAGCTCAAGGGTTGGCTCACATGCAATTTGCCTCCTAAGATAGAATATTCTACCAAAGAAACAATTAAATTCTTTATAATGGTTACATTAAATGGTGCCACTTGTCTAGGCACCTCTAGTGCTATAAGCTATTACAAGACATTACATTATATCATTAGGATGGTATCCCCATGTTAGAAAGGGGGTTATTACATATTAAGGTTAGGATGGGGTCCTAACATATAAGACAAGGATTACTAATTTTAAAATATGGTTATCTCCAACCATATTTTGACTACCAAAGCATAATATATAACCCTATTTTCCCCTTAGAATTCGTTGAGCCCACTTCCAATGTCTCCACCATTAGGCTACTCAGATTGTACCTTAAATAAAAATTTAACATTTTTATTATACTTATAATATCTTTCATTTATTACTTGTATTTAAGATTAAAAATCTTCAAATTAATTATTTAGAAGAATTCTAAATCTTATATATATATATATATATATATATATATATATATATATATATATATATATTTTTTTAAAGACTCCTAAGATATTTTATTCAATATTTGATAAAATACAAAAAAGAAAAAATTGATTATATTCTCGAACATAATGTAGGTTGTATATAAATTTCAATTAGTTTTTTATTGTTTACCTTGAACTAACAACCAATATAGAATGAATTTGTTACACATTTAGGCATGTCATTATTATTAATTTTTTAAGACAAGGTAGTATATAGTCACCGTGTTTCTGGATTTATGTTTCATATATTAAATTACATTATTTTTTATATTAAAATATCTTTGTTTAATGCTTAATAATATTATATCTGTGTGCATGTGGTCTACCAGAAAGGATTGCACTTGCATTATCGACAATGAAACATGGGTTCAACCCCATAGTGAATGTGTATAAGAAGTATTTATTTAAAAAAATGTTTAATAATAATATAAAAAAAGATAATCTTATTTATTGAAAGAATGAAGAAAAATAAGAAAATTATTATTTTATAGCAATAAAAAGGTTTTTTTGACATTGAATATACACCTTAATTTATATTCTTTGAACTAATAATTACAAGAAACCTATGTTAAGGAATTAAAAAACTATATTTTTTCAAAAAGGTTTGTAGCCTCTCCAACTTTCCTCTACTCAACCCAACTCTGCTCAACATGTTATCACTGCTCTGAGTCACCCTAAAGGCCAGCCCTCCATATAATTCATCAAAAGTAAGCATGTGATGACCCCTTCATAGCAAACTGCTCAGGATAAGGTATGTTCCTTGTTTTCCTACCAAAATCATTTTAGCATCCTTTCTAAAATGAATGTTTCTAAATTTGATGATAAATATGACTTCTTTTTTCCTTAATCTATATATTTTTCCCAAGATCATGATCTTCATGTTCAAAATCATTCATCGACTAGATCAGGGTCCTCTTATATCCCCTCACCAAGCTATCCCCAAATCTCTTCCCATTAACCCAGAATTCACTAGCCCTGATATCTCTAGCTCAGATAGTTTTTACAACCCAAACCATCTCAAATATCTACTTCCCCTTGAAGGCTTTAGCCCCAAATAGTTCCAAAAAACCTTCATTGATGTTGGAAGTGGTAAAAAAGGGGAAGACCCCCTAATTCATAACAAAGTAAAAATGCCATTGAAGATAAAATTTTGAATGACACTTAGACAAATTTACTCCCAGAGCTATTTTCTTATGTGCAAGATGAAACAACGATAACCAAATCCTCCCTACAGTAAGGAAAATGGGGGAGGAAATATTCCAATAAAATTCAAAATGAAAATCCTCTCATGGAATGTAAAAGGTCTCAAAGGTCATGCCAAGCAAAGACTTATTTCCACCATGAGAAAAGAAGTAAAGCCTACTATTTTTATCATGCAGGAAACCAAGCTTAATGGTTCCATTATAGAAAAGGTTGCTAGAGTTATCTGGAATAATTGTGACTTCATTGCAAGCTCGGATCATGGTTCTTCAAGTGAACTTCTATGTATCTGGGAACCATATAAAGTAGAAGGGATACTTGTTTCTTCATCTAATAGGATAATTAACATTCTTTAACTTGTTTCTTTTTTTTATCAAAGATACCAATTCCTGTTGGATCCTTATAAATATTTATTCCCCCAACACCCCTCAGGGAAGAATAAATATATGGAACTCCTTAAGCCAAATGAGGTCTATATTTTCCAACCATCCTTAGATCCTTGTAGGATACTTTAATTCCCATCTATACCTATCTAATAAAATTGGAAGAACTACTATATCCCCCCAAAAATTATGAATACTTTAGTGAGTTTTTTGACAACATTGAATTGATGGGCATTCAACTTTAGGGTACCAAATACACATGGAGTAATAGAAGGATTAGAACCCAACATATCCAACTTAGGTTTGATAGGTTCCTTCTCTCCAAATAGGTTATTCCTTTCCTGGGGTATGCTTCCCTCCAATATCTTCCCAAAATAGGATTAGACCATAATCCTTTAGTGTTTGAGGGTCTCAGGCCTCTTGTTTACAAAACACCATTTCATTTTGAAGCTATGTGGATTCAATATCCTGATCTCAGGGAATGAATTTTAGAATGGTGGGCTCAAAGATTTTTAGGACCTCCCATTGTTCAAGTTCCAAAGAAACATTGATTCATCAAGAACAATATTAATGTGTATAATAAGAAATTTTTTGGTAATATATTTAAGAACAAGAAAACTATCAAGGAAATATTGCAACTCATTGAAGATCAAATCCAAAAAGTTCAGGATGATAGTCAAATTAGAATTAAGAAAAGGTGGTTGTTGACTGACTATCATAGCATCCTTGCAAGGGAGAAAATATTTTGGAGATAAAATTCTAGAGCACTTTGGATCAAATAAGGTGATGGTAATACCAAATTATTTCAAGCATCGATTCTAAAGCACAAAATCTCCAACAAAATCAAGGAGTTAGTTCATAATTATGGCTTACTTACATCCTCCATTCATAAGATAAGGTTTGAAGCTATCAACCATTTTAAATCTACCCTCGAATTTCAAAATTCTATCATTGCTTAATCCTATGAGTCCTTTCTCCACCATATTTCCAATCTTGTCAGCCCTAAAATGAATGATCAAATCATAAGAATATTTTCTCATGATGAGATTAAAAAAGAACTTTTATCTATGCAACCTAACAAGCCCATAGGACCTAATGGCTTTTCCCCTTATTTATTCCAATATTTCTTGGATACTATGGGTGAAGATGTCTGCAAAGCTATCCAAGATGTCTAGTTGTCAAAATCCATCCTAGGGATGTGAATTCAAATTTTCTTGCCCTTGTTTCCAAAGGTATTGTGTGAGATCCATGTTTAATTTTTGGCCTATTAGTCTTTGCAATGTGCTCTATAAAATCATAACCAAAGTCTTAGCTAAATATTCTCCCTTCCATAATTGACTCCTATCAAGGCAACACTATCCAAGATAGATCTGTCACCGATGGAGTCATCACCATTCACGAACTCTTGCATTCTGTCTCCCAAAGTAAAAAATCTAGTTTTTTCCTTAAGTTAGACATGAATAAAGTATTTGATAGATTTTATATCCTTAAAAATTTTGGGTTTCATCATGAGTGGATTAGCCTTATTAAATCTTACATCACCTCAAAATGATTATCTATCATTATTAATGGGTCTACTATAGGATACTTTCCAAGTGCCAGAGGACTAAGACAAGGTGATCCCTTATCTCCCCTGTTGTTTGTTATCCTTGTTGAATCCTTGGGCTGATCTCTTAAAGCTACCTATGCCTATGGATATATTTCAAGAATCAAAGTTACCTCATTCCTAAGACCTATCACTCATCAACAATTTGTTGATGATACCATATTAGAAACTCCTACATATGTTGTTGAAGCTAAAACCATTAAATTTATCCTCAACCTTTATGACTATGTTGCAAGCCAAAATGTTAACTTAAAAAAGAGCAATATTTATTTCATAAACACCCCTATATCTCGATAGACTAAAATTGCTAGTGTCCTTTAATGCTCTATAGTTGACCTTCCATATTCATACCATGGCCTTCCCCTTTTCATAGGTAATCCAAGTGACTCCATGTGGAATAATGTTATTGAAAGGCTAAAAAAAAATCTTATTGGGTGGAAGGGATCCCTCCTTAGTCAAACAGCTAAAACTACTCTAATATTAGCTTTTCTCAAAAGCATCCCTATTTATTTTTTATCTGTCTTTAAGGCCCCTGTAGCTTTTTATTCTAACATTGAGCATATTCAAAAAATATTTTTATGGTCAAGATCTGAGAATAATTGAAGGTTCCCTTTAGTAGTCAGGGATAAATTATGCATTACCAAAGTTCAAGGTGGCATTGGTTTTAGAAATATCAGTAAGATGAATATGGCCCTCATTGAAAAACAAGCTTGGAAAATATTCACTAATGCTAACATTGAGTGGCTATCTATAGTAAAAAGGAAATATATCTAGAACCATAGCTTCATGTATGAAGGAGTACCTCAACTCGGTTTAGCTTTATAGAAATATATTATTCAATCTAGAACCATTATTCAAAAAGGAATCATATGGCAACTTGGAGATGATCAAACTATTGATTTTTGGAAAGATCCTTGGGCTTGTGATCACCCTCTTATTGATGATCCTGATATTGCTAGGCTGAAACCTCTTACTGATCACCTATTTGGTAGTAAATATTTTAATTTCATATATTACACCCAAGACTATCTCTCATGGAAATCCATTCCTACCACCCTCATTAACAGAGAGCTTTCTTAGGCAACTATCCCCTTGTCCTAATTTCTCAACTCATGTGTTATCCCATTTGCTCGTTATTCTAACCAACCCTTTTGGAAATAATGTGATAATGGTATTTTTACTATCAATTCTACCTACATTATGTAAGAAAATATCTATGCTCTCCCAATGCTGATCAACCTTTTATGGTGAAAAAGTCTTGTTCCTAAAGTTGGGTTCTTCTCTTGGTCGATCACACAAAATTTTAACTATTGAAAATCTAATGAAGTGTGGCCTCATCATCACTAAATGTTGCTATCTATGCTTATATAGTTGGAATTCAACCCACCATATTTTCATTGAGTGTAACTTCTTATTTGCAACCCTTAACTTCCTCATAAACACTTTTAGCATCATCTAGGTTTGTCCTAATTCTCTTGTGGAGTTCTTTACTCAATGGTCCAACCCTTTCTACAATCCCAAGCTCAAGTCCCTATGGAAATTTTGCCTTCATTATTTATTTTGGCAATTTTGTCTTGAGCACAATAATAGAGCCTTTCCAATATGTTGAAATATCCCATATTTGTTGGAAACAAAGTACCTTTTTTTGCTTTTGAAAATACCCAACTTATACCCTGCTCTAAAGCACCTAGTCCTATAATTGAGGCCACCATTATTGCTTATTTTAACTTTATTCCCCATATTTTGAGATCTTCAGATCATGCCAACAATTTAGCCAATTCCAAATGGAATCCTCCTCCTAAAGGTTGTCTAAAATTAAAGTTTGATGGATATTCTAGAGGTAAACCTAGAAGAGCTATAGGAGGGGGTGTTGTTCGAGGTTACAATGGTATAATCATCATTGCCTATGCTAAAAACTTGGGCATTCAAAAAAACCATGTTGCTAAAATAAAATCTCTCCTTTGAGGCCTAATTATTATGGAAAGCCTCCATTGAAGACTCATAATCGAAGGTTATTCCTTAAATGTAATTAATTACATTAGAAGAGATAAAACACCAGCATGTAGAATCAACAGTATTATTTTAGAATCCAAAAGACTCCTTCACCACTTCCTTGAATCCACCATTCAACATGTCTACATGGAAGCTAATCGAGTTTTTAACTCTATGACCAACCTAGGGGTCAACATGGAATCCCTAAACATTTGGAATAATGAGTTTCCTCAATCCCTCATTGATGCATCCATTCGTGATTATCCTCATGTTGGTTAAAACCTTCCTTTTGATTACTTGGGTTGATATCCCTACCTTTGACTTGACATGGCTTACCTTGTTGCGGATTAGTTATCATAACTTATTTGATGTAAGGCTAACCCTTGATCTAACTTGGAACACCATGTTGATAATTGATTTGGTAATCCTATCCATAACTATTGGCTAGATATATATATATTTTTTGGGTTGCCCTACTTTTTCATCCATACCATCCCCTTTCCTATCACATGATATTTTTCTCTCGCCCTATCACCCCTTCACCATTACCCACCAAGCCATGTCTCACATTTTCATCCACCTTTGTCACCCCTTCATCCTATCCCACCAAGCCACATCTCATACTCCCAACCCTACTGGCTGACCCATGTCATACGACCATCGCAATTTCCATTTTATCACTAGCATTTCCCTTTGCCAAAGTGCCTCATTTTTTACCCTTAACTTATATATTTTATGAGGCTCCTTCTCTCTCAGTGATGCTTCTATGATCAAAGACTTTAACCATACTTGCTTGTACCTTTCCTATATGGGAAGTGTTCATTGCATCAAGACACATGAATCAAACATTTCCACCAATCAATGCATGCAATGGTCTCCATATTTTTTTCAATATATAATATTCTACATGCTTTATGTGTATAATTTTGATGACAACAGTGGTTTAACTCATCATTCCATCTTGCTTCCCTATCATTATCCCATTTCCTACAAATTTGCCATAGCCCTCATCGAGCCTAATACCCTTAAATTGGACCCTATGAGTGAAGATATCCTAGGTCTCATAGATTTATTCCATTTCTAAATAAATTATGTGGCCATGACAAAGAAGTTTCAAAGGACATTGTTAAATCATGGAAAAAATGGAGCATCATCACCCGTAGATTGGATTTCATCATCAATGTTTGTTTGCTAGTGGATGTTACTAGGTTTATGGTCGATAAATGCACCATAAAAAGGAAGATACATAATTTTGTGATGGAGACTGAATATTTAGTTGATAAATATAAGAATATCATTTGGAAGAATGGTGGTATTGTTTGTACATCTCTTCCCTCACCCTGGGATCGGGTGATGGTCCTCATTATGCAGTATTTGATAGTTGACAACATAAACCTCCCCTTACGTAGTTTCCATATCGCATTCCTAAATCACCTTAGGGATATTAAGCTTATTAACATTCCTAATTACCTATTTCAATTTATTGAGCTATCTATTGAATGTTAGGCTATAGTTATTTCATTATTTGATAAGGTATAATACACGTAATAATGTCGTTATAGAATAATGTGTTGTAATGTATTTTTAGTGAGTACCTAAGATAGCCTAGTTAATTAGGGACTACGAATAAGTCCCTAATTATTATGTAAAATTTTCACCAAACCTTGTTATTTTGCAAAATAAATACACAAAGGGAGGCAACACAAAATTTTGTTGTTTTTTGTAAATCAAAACTCAAAAAAAGGGCACAAGAAAAAACAAGATTGTGAATATCATTTTTTTGCAAATCAAACTCTACTGCAAAAATATTTTAAAATTTTGGCATTGTAAAAAGGTGCATTTTCGATGGAATCCGACACCTTCAAAAATAAAAAATTTGTGGGCATGATGAAATTGTAATATGCATTTAATTCTCTATTTTATGCATTGAAATATTCATATTGTGGCAACAAAATACCCCAAATTTATACCTATTTTTTGTGCAATTTATTACGTAAATAAGCGTTCGACATTTACGGTACCTCTGGCCCACACTTATAGGTGATGCTATCATGCTTTGGGATATTGTATCTAAAACCTAATATAGCTACAACAGTGACATATAGGCTATTGTTTTCTATAAACCATCGAGGATAAATAATGAAAGTCAATTTTTTGATATTCACTCCATTATTACCCCATTCACTACTATTGCTTGGCGTAAATCCTCAAATTAAAAATTCTTCCAAGTATTTAAGGGAATTGGTTCCCTACGTATGCAATTTTATTTTTAAGCAGGTGTCAAATATAGAGTGAATCTCTTTCAGTACTTCTTATGTACCATGTATCGATCTATATACAATACCTTCGAGTCGTCATCATGTATGACTGCGTATATTGAGGGGACGTGCTTATTCCATGTACCAATGGGTATTATAGGAAAAACATGTATATTCAATAGATCAGGTTTATCGGTCTAGTGGTATAAAAAAAGTGGTACCATTTGGTGTTATAAGGAACCCTCAAATGGCCATTGAAAAAGCATACTTGTTATATTCATAGCTTCTCAAAGGTCTAAATTTTGATCCATGAAAAACAAATATGAGAGCATTATTACAGGTTGAAAATATGTGGGATGTTGTGACTCAAAAATTCAAATGTCCAACTACACTAGATGATAAATAATAATTATAATAATTCTTGCCATTGTTGATGAAGTTAAACTACACATTTTTGAAAAGGAGCACACAAAAGATGCATGGGATACATTATCCATAATATATGAGGGAAGGAATTAGGCCACAATATTTAACCTTCAATCCCAACATCACACTCTTAGCATGAAAAATAGGAAAAGTGTAGAATTTTTTCTTTACAAAGTTGTAGAAATGAGAGCTAAGATGCATGCAATGGGTGAGAAAATAGAAGATAATCTCTTAAAATAAATAATTTCTAAGAGCTTTTCCAGATTCCTTTAGAATGATGGTCACTTTCCTTCAAGTGTCTAATATACAAGTCATTTTTGAAGAGTTAGTTAATTTTCTTCAACAACACGAAGCATATAACAACCAAAGAGATGAAGTGTCCAACAATGCATTATTTTCTAAAAAATCTAGTGCTAAGCAAAAATGCTACTTTCAGAAGGGATCTTCCTTGAAGGTTTCAAACACCAATTCCTCACAAAAGATACCTCAAAATAGAATAGGTACTACCATATTTGTGATATGGATAATCATGACAACAACAAGTGTTGTTTCAATAAAAGTGACAAGAACAAGCAACCACAATAGAAGAAGGGCCAAAATAAATCATGAAGAAGAAATCGACAATAAAAGGGAAATGTTGTTATTGAAGAATTAGATTCAGATTTTGAGAGGGCACACAAGGTGCTCATGACTCAAACAAATCCCAAATAGAAATATAATGTTTGGTATATTGATTTTTGAGCCAGTAAACACATGGTTGATGATAAATGGTGGTTTGACTCATTTGAGGCAAAAGAAGGTAAACTAATAACAATTATCAATGATAAGACCTATCAAGTCCAAGGAGAAGCCAATGTTTTAGTAACTCTTCCTGATGGAAAATACCAAATTGAGAAGATCCTATATGTACCAGGATTGGCCAACAACTTGTTTTCTGTACCTCAAATTTTGGATAAACATATGGTGGTTGACTTCAAAGTTGTTAATGGATAAAAGTGTTGCTTCATTACCAAGAAGGGTAAACATATTGTAATGAATTCCTATAAACATGGTTTGTTTGTATTAGATGCTATTTATACTCATGTAGCCATAGCTGTCAGATATAAAGAAGGCATTTTCTTATGGCACAAATGGTATACGCATATAATTTTAGGATATCTACTCAAATTTAGTAAGCATGAGATGGTGTTAGGTCTACCCAACTTTTCTCATACTTTTTTTGTATGCTTGGATTGCTTAGCAGGGAAAAAACATCGAGTACCATTTGAATTGAGATCTTAAAGAGCCAAAAGACCATTGGAGTTGATGCACACCAATATGTGAAGACCAATATCAAATAGTTATGGTAGAAAGTGTAGCAACCTAGGGAACGCACGCACCAGTCCCCCTTTTTAATCCTACTTGCAATGTTATTAAAAACCCAAGATGAAATGGAAGACAAGATGAAAAAACATATAACATGAAATAACAAAGATGGATCTCTTTATTGATATTGAAGCTCGGTTACATGTCGGTCCCTCTTATGGATACCCATTTCGATACTATAAGTTACAAATAGGCAAGGAGTGCTCATTTTGTGAAGAGATGGTGCACTTATAAAAGCTTCTTGGTTTCGCACACAAAAATGTATGAGGGCTTACAGATGCATCCTTCTCCAGGTTTGTTTCCTACGGGGATCCCTTTTGCTCTCGTATGTTGCAACTTCATCTGATGTACTTGTGGCCTTGCAAGTAATGAAACAACAACGCATGTTTAGGTGTTCGATATTGCCTCCTCGGATGAGGTTGTTAGTAATAAAATAATGTAACAAAAATATGATGAAACTATACCATGAAATCATGTAAATCTATGCTAATGATATGAAAACATAAAGGAGTAGAATAAAAGGTGCTATGTCTAAAACCTAAGCTAAGCCTATGGGCCACTATCCAAGACAACATCCGCTAAGGTAAACCTTGCTATCTTTGCTCCAATGCTATGGTTCAAAGCCTATATCTGATGTTGAAATAATAGATTTTATACTCTCCAATCCGTCAGAGCTTCACCGTACACATGATCTCAAAATAACTCTCCAAGTCTCGAAAGCTCTCCTCAAAAATATGTCTCTCTCTGATATTATATATGAAGGATATTTGGATTTCTGATTCTCTATATCTCTTGGTGCTCTTAGGCTTGCACTTTTTATAGTGTGAAACCCTAGGTCTATGTCCAAGACCTAGAAATGAATTTCTCATGCATAGTGCAAGTTAGCATGAGAAGCTTTTGTCCATTGTCTATGTTTGAAGGCTAGTTAACTAAAATCTAACTACCCACTTGAGTCTTCTATGTGAACTGGTTGTTAGCATGAGAAGCTTTTATCCTTTGTTTATGCTTGGAGGTTAGTTAACTAAATTTTAAATGCAAACTCAAGTCTCCTATGTGAACTGGTTGTGAATTGGAATTCAAAGTTACTCCCCATCACCTTTATTGCATGCAGACTGCCACTTTCACCTATGATTAGACCTATTTATCAGAAAATTGCTTCTTATTGTTTAGCTGTTGTCGTCTGCAACATCTAAGATCTGGTTACTATATTCTAGAATGGCTAAGGTCTGGCCTCTCTATGATTGAGCGGTTAAGATCTGGTCGCTCTTAGCTTGAGCGGCTAGACTTGGATGGCTTAAAAGGCCCCAAATGAGTGGTGAGAACCACTTTTGATGCTTCAAAATTCCAATATTATACCTTATGATCTTATGAGTATTCTATGTGAGCAGCTCCCCTAAGCATGACATGATTTAGGTGTCTAAAAATACCCCTTTTTGTGATGTGCTATGTGGGAAACACAATGCTAAGAAAAAATGTAGATTGCTCTATTTGTAGGGTGTGGTGATCAATGATGTGATAAACATCGGATGGCCCAATAATGCAAGATGGTATGCATCCCTTGAATCATTGCCTCAACATTCGAAGGACTTATCTCAATGGATTATACATGTTAAATTGCACTCATTCCTCAAAATCAATCGGGTAGCTTCAGTTGCTACAACAATTTCGATTGGTAGGAGAGCTACAATTGAAGATGTCATGTCTTCTTATGTTCCCAGAAAACAAGGGAAATTTATGATTGTTGTATGCAATGATTCGTAGGATGAACATGATTTTGCTATGATCAAGTGATCTTTTATTAATTTTTATTATGATTATGTTGAAGTTTTGAACTACTTCCTCACACAATGAATTGGTGAAGAAATGACAATGAATGAAGCGACAAGTCGCTTGACCAATATGACTAATTTGGTTCCTTTCTAGCATTTATTGCTTTTAATGGGCAATCCCACATCCAAGTGTGATTCCAATTATTTATGATGATCATCCATCCTTATCCCGAGGAGCAATCCGACTATCAATAGCCTTCTTAGAGAGTTAGGATGAGTGATTCTATTTATGTTTAGATTGTATCACTTTGACTTAATATTTTTGATGTCATAGGAAAACTAGGATGATCCTTTCGTACCTGTGGAGCAGTTAGACCATCTTGGTCTTCTTCGGGATTGAAGGGTGGCACATCATAATTCCAAAATGAGTTGTTTTTTTCCCAAGTGGCCTTATGGTTGTCTACTCATCTCAGCGAAGTACATGGAGTGCAAATCGCTACAATTATCGAGTGGATAGAGTGGGTAACTGGATACGAGGCCTATTTGAGATTGTGATTTTATATGATTTTTTTATTATTTTGAACATTCTTATGATCTTAAACCACCAAAGTGTGTTTATTTTCTATTTTTGTGGGATCCCTCAAGGAGAAAATCCCTTATTTTTCTCTAGGGATCTATCCACTGTCAGGTCCAATGGCTTATGAGTTTCTGCCTATGGCTGTTGTCACCTTGAGCAGACAAGAATTTTGGGCCACTGACATTAGCAATGGCCAAGGCATAATTAATGAAATATAAAATTTATTTTTCTAGGGTTTGACCTATCACTTTTATATTTGAAAATTCTCTTTGGGAGCTCTGGTGTGATGGTGATGATTGCAAATTTGAAACTTTCTGGTGTTGAGGACATGGCTGTGCAGAGCGAGACATCACTTGCTTTGGAGGAGCCAAAGCTTCTCGGGTATTTTTCTCTTCAAAACCCTAGCTCTCTTTTCCTTATCTGTGTAAAACTAAACCTCACTAAGTAATGGGTAAACTGAACCTCACTAAACCTATTGGCAATGAACAAACTCCGTAATTAGGCTTAGCATACCCTTTGCTATGGTGGGTTAGTCCCTAATTTTGCTTTCTGTTAGTGGCTTTAGCCTAGGGTTTTTGAATTTTTTTGTTATATTCATCTGTTGTTGCAAATTTGGGCGTTTTGAACTTAGCCTAGTTTTGATGCTTGGGTAGGAAATTTTGCTTTCCATTTTGTTTGTTTTCCCTCCCTATATTGATTTGTTGGAGTTATTTTGTTATTTTTGTAATTTTTTTTATTTCTTGGCCAAGGGTTCACGGGTTTGCCATGCTGCCCCTTGGCTATCATCACTTAGAGCGATTGGCTATGATCCATTGCCACTCAAAGCAGCCAAGCTCGAACCCCAACGATTAAAAATTTAACCATTGGGTCTTGGCCGCTGATGCCTCTAGCAGCCAGGTTTCGACCATTGTAGGCAACAACAACTAAACCCTTAGCCTTGTTTCTTTTGCATTTTAATGAATTTTATGACATTTTTTATTTTTTTGGTTAGGTCCAATCTTATCCTTTTTCTTAGACTTAGAATAACTCATACTCTTTTGCATTTTTTTCATGTTTGATTATGAATTATGCCTTAGATGCACTGTAGTTATGCTTTGTCTTTCTTTTTCTTTGCTTAGATCCTTACTGCTCAGGTTCAAGACCCGAAGCTCCTACTTGATTTTATAGATTTAATTATATAGACTAGGCATGGTTTAAAGCCCACGGGTTGCAGTATGTCATCAAGCTGCCTTACATCATTGTAGATCAATCTTACCTTATGGCTTTGGCCCATCACTAGGATCCATGAAATAATACCTTCCACCTCTCGACTGACAAGATGACTATCACGTCAAAGGATTTTTATAGAATCTTTCAGATTCCATTTTATGTGGTGGCCATTGTCTCTTCAACCACTATTGATCAGGTGGTTGTTTTCACTCGGGTGTTTAGAGGGCACTCTATGGATGCTCTCAAGGACACCAAGTTTAGAGGAGTGTCCATCAATCACTGGCATGGGGATGGTATATTTATGGTGAGGCATGTCGTATTGCTGATGGTGATCAATAATGTTCTTATCCTTGACTACTTAGGTTTGAGGTTTCTATGGAACCTTCTGGTGATGGTGTAGGATCTATTGGATAGATAGGAGCCTATCATTTATGCATGGGGTAGATTATTATTATCTCAGTGCTACGATGAGTTGTACCAGATCCATTTATGAGGATGTGTAAACATTACCTACAGCTTGCTCCTATATATTTTAGGATAGGAGAACATTATGGTAGATCACCCTAAGGGTATCCCAACCAAGATTACAATGATTGACACTCAGACATAGTGCTATGCTGCCATATGGGCTTGAGAGCATGAGGAGCATAAGATCTGTACTTTCATAGTGGAGCTATCCCACTACACTGATTCTTTCACCAGACTGTTGGCTAGATATGTCATGTGTCGGCCTTACTATGAGTGTCCTACTTGGGATGATCCATCTAGCTTTACTACCAGGACACGACACGAGAGATGGCTTGTTGGTCATAAGATTACCATCCATGAGTATTTCTTCTACTCTCGGGTTCTTCATCAATACGAATTGCAGTAGCATGTGCCCTTGATACCATTCTTGTATAGGTGCCTCACAATAGAGAATAACCTACCTTCATGAAAAATCATAGAGCTTTTAGATGAGGAGGATGCCCTAGATGTTGACCCTACAGTGACTTGGGGAGTGAAAAAGGCCTACACTCAGTGGTGGGGTGATCGTATGTGGCAGTGGTGGGGTGATCATTATGGTGTGAATGATGTTATGATTTGTTGCTATTTAAGAATTTTTCGGGCTTTTCAGAGATTCAAACACTCTAGTTACCCTATCAATAGTTGTCTACTTACCACTTAGACTTTTGAAAAGTAAGTATTTTACCATGGATCTGGTTTTTCATGATCTCTGTGTGTGCAAGTGATTGTATATTTTGATATAAATTCAAGCATTTCCTCCGATGTTAGAAAGGATTCTTTCAGCCCATTGCTAATATCAGGGATCCTCAAGTGTTCATCTCATCCTTATGTTGGACATAGTTGGACTATACCACTAGGCAATATTGGGTTACCCAAGCTAGCTCATCCACATTCAAACATTGGTCTACACAAGTGTATGAAGAAATTATAATAGACATATCATCATGCATAAGGATTTCTCCTTCCAGTTTTGTACAATGCTGAGAATTCCAAGGACAAGCTTTATTCCCTTCGTTTTGGCTTCTTTTTGGCTTTGGATTTTTGCTCATATGTAGTGATGAAAATGACTGTTTATTTTGATTGATTTTTTTTTGAGCTAGGACTTTTGTAGTGATGATAATCACTATTTATTTTGCTCATATGTAGTGATGAAAATCACTGTTTATTTTTTATTGATTTTTTTTTTAGCTTTGATTTTTTTAAATTTATGATTTGTGTATTATTGCTTTGAGATGTGGACTGTATGCTTGGCCTTTTGAATATGTACTTTTCTTTGGGATTTTTCTTATTTTGATTTAAGCAAGGTATTTGGACAAGGTAAATATTTTCCTTTTGCCAATTCTTAGCACCTTTAAACCGGTTGCACAGGGGGATAAGCAAGGAAAATCCTTTTCGCTTAAGGTAACCTAGACCACTTTGCAGCTTTCATATTTTCCTTGTACCAGCTAGGATTTTAGTGTTTCAATTAGTGACGGGATATTGAATATCCAAGGCATTATCATAGCTAGACCTTTCCTTCTACTAATAAAAGTTGTTTTTCTCAAAAGTTGACAGGATCACTAGTTGTGGTTGATTAACCAAAAAACCTTAGTATATTATGTATAGAAACAAATAATGGTTGTGTTGAAAAACACAATTACACACTGATGTTGATGGAGGTATGGATTTGAATGACTTGTGTGACAAACTGTGGTATCACTTTTGAGGCTCTCATGACATATGCAATTGTAGTGGATATGAAAATGCAATGAAATGATGTGGATGCAAAATGTGAAATGCAATTATTTTTTTGTATTTTTGATTTTATGTTGTTTTTGTATTTTTTATTTATTTTACCAAAGGGATTATTATGCCTTTGGGGATTTTTGAATTGATGTTGACCAAGCAGTTTGAATTACCCTTGGAGCTCTTGATTTGATGAGATTTGACCAAGCGGTTTGAATTACCCTTGGAGCCTTTTTGAATTGATGTTTGACCAAGTGGTTTGAATTACCCTTGGAGCCTTTTTGAGTTGATGTTTGACCAAGTGGTTTGAATTACCCTTGGAGCATTTTGATTTTATTTTGACCAAACGACATGATTTACCTTTGGAGCCTTTGAATTGATGTTTTACCAAGAGGTTTGAATTACCCTTGGAGCCTTTTTGAGTTGATATTTGACCAAGCAGTTTGAATTACCCTTGGAGCCTTTTGATTTTTGACCAAGCGGTTTGAATACCCCTGGAGCTTTTGAATTGATTTTTGAAATTTTATGTTTTTATGATCTGTTTTTGTTTTTGACATATTTGAATGTTTTTGAATTTTATGATATATTTGAATGTTTTTGTGTTTTATATGTAGAATACCTTTAAGTGAATGATATTGAGAGGTTTAGGATTTTCAACACCATCCAGTGATATAAGGTGATATGCTCCATGCCCAACTCTCTATGAAATCATGTATGGACCCATCCAGTTTACCATGAACCTATCTCACAAATGCGACAGTAGATTTGAATTATGCTAGTTTTCTTTGAGCACTAGATCTCCAACCTTGAATTCCATTAGGTGGAATTTACTATTGTAAGCTTGCGTAAGGCGATCCTAGTAAATGTGAAGATGCTCTAAAGCCTTAAGTTGATGTTCATAAAGAAGCATCAACTGATCAAGGTGGCCTTGCTGCACAGCATCATCATCTATGAAGTCCTTTAATGTTATGCATAGAGTCGGGATTTCCAACTCTAGTGGCATGATGGCCTCAGTGCCATATACTAGTGAAAATGGTGTTGTCCCAGTGGGTGTCTATATACTAGTCTTGTATGCCCATAGTGCAAGAGGCAACTGCATGTGCCAATCCTTATGATTTTCTTGCACTATCTTCCTCAAAATGGAGACTATTATTTTGTTTGAGGATTCTGCTTGCCCGTTTGCTTGTGGATAATAAGGCATTGAAAAATTGTGTTGAATATAGTATTTTTTCATTAAAGAATACACATTTTTTTCTTGAAATATGGCCCATTATCCAATATTATCTTTTAAGGGACCCCAAAATGACTTATGATATTGTGGAGTATAAAATCCATAATCCTTGGTCTAGTTGTTAATGTTAAGGGGATCGCTTCTATCCATTTAGTGAAGTATTTTGTGGCTATTATGATGAATGTGTGTCGGCCTGAGGATGGGGGTGAGATTTTCCCAATCAATTCTAGTCCCCATTGCGAGAATGGCCATGCTTCCTGGATTGGCTGTAAATATTGCAATGGTAAGTGCGTTATATTTGCATGATGCTAGCACTTACTATATTTCTTGACATACTTGTAGTAGTCCTTTTCCATGGTAGGTCAATAATAACCCATTCTCTAGATGCACTTAACGATGGCCATGACACTGAAATGGCCTCCACATGTACCATCGTGAGCTTACAAAATTGCCCATGATGCTTCTTGGGGCTCAAGACAACGGAGTAATACTCCATCATATCCTTATCTGTAGAGGATTTATCCTAGAAAGATGTATCTTGTTGCTCTCTTTTTGAACATTCACCTTTCAATATGCGACAAACCTTGAGGTATTATTCCAAGCTTCAAGAAGTCCCGTAGTTGGGAAAACCAATCCTGATAAGGCACATCTCTATAGAAAATATGGTTTGCTCTTTCTATATTTTTGAGATAGTGAACATGGATTGAGAAACAACTCTATGGTGTATGGTTGCACCACACTCCATAGGTCGTTGCGAGATCAAAGACCCCCAAGGTGTTGTTTGCAAGAAATATCTGGCTGTAAAGGACCAATCCTGATTCCGCTCGATGTTGATCATGTTGACTTATTCTTGATTGTCAAAAGCTTCATGACATATTGCTGAGTACAAAAGTACTTTCACATGAACAGTTGTAAAATTAGCAGATGGATTCTGAGGGATTAATGATCCCAAAGAGGCCATAGTATCTGCAAATCTATTTGATGTACAAGAGATTGCCTTGATGTCGTACCATTCCAACTGGGCTAGGCATTTGTCAACAAGTTCCTTGTAAGTATTCAGGAGTGGGCACCTGCATTGGAATAGTCCTTTGACCTGGTTTACTATGAGCAAGGAGTCACCAAAGATATTCAATCTTTTAATTCCTATTTTTATGGTTGTTTGGAGTCCCAAGATCAATGCTTCATATTCTGTTTTGTTGTTTGTGCACGAGAAGTCTAGTTTGAATGATAAGGGTAGTGGAGCGCCCTGTGGTGTGATAAAAATAATCCCTAATCCACCTCCTTGTTTACACTTTGAACCATCGAAGAAAAATTACATGTCTCTTTATTTATTAGGTTCTTCGAGCTCTAGAGGATGTGATAATGCAAATACTACATCATCAAGCAATTCTATGGTGAGAGGCTTGTTATATTGAAGATGTGCCTCTGCTAATTGATCTACTATGACTTGTCCCTTGATGTAATTTTGGCTTATGAAATCTAAATAAAATTCTATCAATAGCATGATCCACTTTGTGATACGTGTATTGTGATATGTCTTGCTCATCTGTACTGCAAAGGGTTTTGTTTTGATATGACATAGGTCGTATGGCTCAACATGTAGTGTCACAACTTTTGAGTTACAAAGACCACTGCTAAATACAACTTTTCAACATACGCATATACTAGCTCATAACTCACCAAGGTGCGACTAATGTAATATATGGCTTGCTATTTTTCTTGTTCATTCTTTTGGGCTAACATGGTGCCCAATTAAAAATCAATAATCAATATATATAGTAAAAATTGTATGTCTAGCCTTTGTGTAGCCAATACTAGCAGTGTTACCAGATAATTTTTTATCTCTGCAAAGGCTTGATGACATTCTTCATCCCAATGAAAGGGGACCTCCTTGCATAGAAACCGATTCATAGATTTGCATTTTTTTGATAATTATGTGATGAATATTTTGATGGATGCTATCTTGCCTTGTAGGCTCCTCAGCTCCCTAATTTTTGTAGAGGCAGCCATTTCCAGTATAGCCTTTACCTTTCGAGGATCTACTTCAATGCCTCTCTTGGATATGATGAATCCCAAAAGCTTGCCATAAGTTATGTATCGCTCCAAATTTTTTGCATCCCTACCTTCAGGCTATTGGATCCACGCCCAAAAGGAGGATGGGAAAAGGATGGTGCGGTACCTCGGATGAGAGGACTTTGCGAAGGTCCCGCCTCTCAAGGGAGATGCATTTTGGTGATTTGTCGACGGATGGTGGGTTCACCAGGAACATTTGATGACAGTTTCCACGCCTAGGTTTTGGAATGAGTTTTAGATGAGTTCGTTTTATTTTTAAGCATTCATCCTAGGTTTGGCCAAATGATTCTAACTTAAACTACATGAAAATGCAATTTAAATGAATACAACAAACAGAAAAGAAAGCAAAAATAGAGAATTTGCAGGAGGTCAATGAAGATTACCTGATCCAGGAGTCTGATGGAGTTTCTGAAGCTTGAAGCAGTCTGGATCGTCTGCAATTCAACAGAATCGCCTTCAATTTGATAAAATTGTCTAAACTGATAGGATCATCTGCAATCTGACGAATTCATCAGACGAATTCATCAGAGACCTGCAAAACAGCAAACAGATGCGAAATACAAGAAATTCTATTTTGTAAATAGGGGCAAACTATATGAAAAAGTAATATGAGTATTGAACAATATGCAAGAACAAAAGTAAATGCAAATCACTGTGTTTAGATAGCAGAATATGATCTTAATATGCAAACTAGACAAAATGGGTGAACTCCAGATGCAATATAGTATAAAAACTGAATAGAAAATCTAATTTATAGCATAAAATGACAGAGAAAAGAGAAAGAAGAGCAAACTCCAGGCACTGATTGCCTCGATGTGTGCTGCAGTCAAAATAATCTCGCATCAGAACGAGATCGTCCCGAATTTGATGAGATCGCCTCCGATCTTGATAGGTTCGTCGGCTACGATAGATGTTGGCTCCGACTGAAAACCAGTGGTGTACCTGCAATAAAATTAATATAGGACTAGTGCAAGAGAAAATTTGAAGTGTTTTAGCGCATAGGGAGTTGATTTACATAAAAATTCAGCTAGGGGTTGGGGAGGGAAAAGTCTTAGAGTTAAATAGGCATAGGATAGTTGTTGGGAGGTTGGAGATCATCCCAATTTGGGAGATCTCCAATCGGGGAAGGGTCCCAACGGGCGCGGACACGCTCTCGCCCGGATTGGAGACCCGTTGGAACGGATTCCAACTATACAAATTTAGTTTTGCGACGAAATCGTCTGGACGTTCTAGTCCAGACGAAATCGTCAAATCTGGGGCGATATCATCTGATCGAAGACGATATCGTCAAATGGTCAAAACAACTGCTAAAAATGGCATGAAAAAAGAGGAAACGGGTTTCTCGACGGTTAACGGGTGGTTTGGGAGGTTAAATTTGAATTTAAATTTATTTACTAAGGTGAATGTAATTATTCCAATTTTACTGCGCCAATTTTAGGGTGCTACATTTTGCCCCCTCTTTAGTGAATTTTCCGAAGAAAATGCGTTAAAGATGAGTTCTTCTCGATCTACGAGAAAGCAAAAAATTATTCCCATTTTTAGGCGACGATTCTTGGTCGAATCGTATGACAGCTTACTATGGTGCCCCCTCCGTGTTTTTACCCAAATCGAACATTTGAGGTAAAAACGCGGAAAAGCAAAAATTATTTGTGAATTATTTTGAATAAAATTAAGAAAAATAGGGTAAAACCCTAATTCATTGTTACTGTTCATTTTACTGTTTTTAGAGATCTGGAGCAAAAATGGTAGAGACAGCGCACAGATCTGCAGAGGTCCACCGCGGTCTACGGGTAAGGGTTTAAACTTAGTTTAGATTGATTTAATTTTAATTTACATGCTTTGTAAATGAATTTTAGGATGAATTTTGAGCATTGCGGCTGTTTTTGGCCATCGACGTTGTCCGGACGAAATCGTCCCTAGTTGGACGAAATCGTCTCAAGTTCGTCAATTTCGCCCAAGGGCGAAATCGACAAAAAAGGGACGATTTCGTCAAATTAGAGACGATTTCGACACGCGAAATCGGAGACGATTTTGCTCAAATTTCAGAAGATATCGGCCAATAGTGGGCGATATCATCAATTGCAAAATTTTTATCTTTAAGTGGCATTATTGATTGCTAAAATTGTTATTAATGATTGTTTGTTGTTTTGATTGTTTATGCTTGCAGAGAGGATTACTAAAGAGCAGAGAGTGGAAATATGGCGGGCTGAGAGACGACTTGGCCGCTCTCACCCAGGCAGAGCGGGATCTGCTGGCACAGGCCGGCTTGCAGCATGTGGCAGAGATGCCGCAGGTTTCTACTGACATGGGGCTACTGACAGCCCTAGCAGAGAGGTGGTACCCGGGCTCTTCATGCTTTCGGTTACCAATAGGGGAGATGACTCCCACACTAGAGGATGTATGGAGGATTCTTAGAATCCCCATACAAGGGAGGATGATCACACCTGCGGCCAATCAGGGCCACGCGATGGGACGACTCTGCGATGACCCGAGCTTTGCCCTGGAGAAGGGTGAAGTGAACATCGAGGCACTGCGCTAGATGCCTGGGGCATCTACACTGACACGAGTTTTGGATGGGGTGGTTGGTGGACTTCTGCTGTGCCACCAGAGCGGATGTAGGGTACCATGGATGCTGGCAGATTTGATCTGCGACATGTGCGACCATGGATATATATTTTCTTGGGACAACTTTGTTCTATGCCGGCTGTACAAGATCCTTTACGGGGTCGTGTACAAAGGCGGGTGATGTCTGGTCATGACATCGCTCCTATAGGTTTGGTGCTAGGAGCACATTGCGATGCGGAGGCTGGTAGGGCTTCCACTGACAGGGGTTTATGGGGAGAGGCCCCGAGTCTTCTACTAGTGGCTTCGAAGAGGGGCACAGTGATGGATCGACCTGTCGGTGTCCCGGAGACTACTGGATGACTTGGTCCCAGACCAGATCACCTGGAGGCCATGGAGGTAGCATCCAGGGTGGGCAGAGGATGCACAGGAGCTGGCTCGCATCAGGCGAGTCTGCTGGCTACGGATGGAGAGGGGAGAGGTGGAGCTCCACCACTATGATCGGGTTTTGCGACAGTTCGGTCTACAGTAGGGGATCCCATCTCTCAGGGATTACGAGTTTTCTCGGATCGTTCGGGATAACACCACAGTTAGCGGGGCTCCAGATATGCAGCGATTTTGGAGTCACGACGTGGACGATGCCCCCATTCAACCAGTGGATGGGGACGACGCAAGGGTAGCCGATGGCTACGATGCCTGGAACGTAGGCATCCACCCTCCTCGGATGACGAGGGCTCAGGGACCGATCCACGTAGTTGTGCGTCAGATAGGTAGGCGGTGCCAGGCGGTGATAGAGGTAGCCCGGGGTCATGGTAGAGGAGAGCAGAGGAGGCCACAGGCACAGGAGATGCCGCGATAGAGGTAAAGGGAGAGGAGGGAGGCGAGACCCCCATCTCCATAGAGGCCACCATCACCCGATAAGGGCAAGGGCATGGACATTGGAGAGAGTAGCGAGATGGCTACTCTCCGGGTAGAGAGAGATCGTCTATGAGCTCAGGTGCAGACATTATAGGATGTAGCTGCACAGCACCAGGCTGAGGTGTCGCAGCTACGAGATGAGAATGCTCATCTTAGGGCACGAGGCGGAGGGGTAAGCACTCAGGAGCTACTGCGGTCGGTTTCTCAGACCGCATTCTATCAGGTGCTATACTACCAAGCGGTGCCAGAGGGCCAGAGGGTATAGGTGCCACCTGCCATAGCAGATCCTATTAGGACAGGGTCTACGAGGAGCTCATCCTGATCGACGACGAGGACTCGCAGTACCACACATACTGCGATGGGACCACCTCGCCCTCCGTAGGGTAGGGGAGGAGATGAGGCCGAGAGCTCTAGAGGCTCTCGAGGCTAGAGGGCGGGATACTGCCACTGATATTGTATTACACTTGTATGGATAGAGGATTGAGTATGCCGAGGTATAGATTGTGGCATACCAATCCAGTTTTGATGATGTATATATTTTGTTGATATATATAGATGAGATATTTTTGATCATATGACTTGTCTTATGTGATGCTTATGATGCTTTTTATGTTTGATTGATTGATTTAGTTGATTGATGTAATGATTTTATTGATGATTCATGTAATTATGTCATTTTGGAAAATATTATAACTTGGATGTCATGCTATAAATATTTTAAATGAAATAATCTGATGTAACAAATTGATTGGTTGTAATGAAATGTGATAAAAATAAAAAGAGATTTCTAACAATAATTTCAAAGGACATTGTCGCTATTATAGACCATTTCATGGAGTCGCTGCTCACTCGGTCGTCAAGCTAGTCCCAGGATAGAAATATTGTTAAAAGTAAAAAGAGTGCTTAAGAGACTGTCTTAAGACTTTAGTGCAATGATGAAAAATGATGGTGATGATAATGATTTGTTTTCAGATTTCCATGAAAATATTATGCATGAAATATTTTTAAAATGATTTTTGCTAGGCATAAATTCCTAAGTGTGATAAAAATTGTTGAATAATTCCTTAAGAATTATACCATCATTGCAAAATGCAAAGGTTGACATGATGACATGAAATGATCAAAATGTGTTTGCTTTTTGAAAAGCATAATTGGTGTAAAATGAAGTCATATGTTTTGTATGATCTTTGATAAATTGGGAAAAAAAAATTGTTACAATGATTTGCGCTAGGCATAGAATATGTAGGTATAGACTTATACCATCATCGCGAAGATCAAAGAAAGGATAGTTTTATTGCATGATTGATTTTTGATGAACAGAAAATATGATAATGAGGACTTGCGCTAAGCATAAAATTCCCATTTTGGTTTTGGAACTATGCCATCGTCGCGAAAGTCGATAAGTTATATATGATATGTTTTGAAATTTTTGATTTTTTCTATTATATAGTTATCTGTGTGGTAAATAATTGTACTTGGTTTATTCCAAACAAGTTTGCAAAAATAATTTTTCAAAGTATTTTGAAGACAAAAAGTTAGATTTATAAGGAATCCCATGTGCATAAGTGAATTCATTGCCAATCTTGATTTATCTTAATGATAGACAAAATCTCTCAAATACAAATGTGTATGCAATTGCATTGTTCATTTACCAGTTTTGAGCAAGATACTATGATACAAGTGATTTGAAGAAACCAAATAAGTGTTCATTAACCATGATGTAGATGCATATAACCATACTAGGCTACTATGTAGATCGGATTATCAAGAGCTAGCTAATCCATAAGCGGACATAGGTCTATACAAAAGAAGGTCGCTAATGTGACAGACATATCGCCATGCTAGGAGTTACCCAAGGCCAAGCGGGTTGGGCACAAACCACCTGTTATGGGGCTTACCTCACAGTTTTCGAATAATTGAGAATTCCAAGGATTCAAGCTCATTCACCCTTATTTTCTTTTCAAAGGGTAGGGAAAGGGATTTTATTGCTTTTCTTGCTTTCTTTTGAACTTTGCTTATTTTTATTTTTGTATTTATTTTTCTTGATAATGCTTGGAACATTGCTGAATGACATAAGCATTTTTCTTTTCTCTTTTCTTGAATTTTTCTTTTCTTTTTCTTTTTCTAGGGATACTTGCTCGGATTAGCTGTAGAGCAAGGGATTTTTATTCTGGGTAGGGGTGAACTTGTCCTTTTGCCAATTCTCAAATATTCTAGACCATGTGCATGATAGGATAGCAAGGGAAACTTTTCACTCAAGAAATCAGTTCTACTATGTAGCAAAACATGGAAATTACAAATATAATCATTTCATTGTGAAAAGATGTGCTTGGTTTAAGTAAATAACAAGATCAATTCTCTATGCTCAAACTTTATTTAATTGAATTTTGTGAACTTTGATATAAGAGAGATTAGTAATCATGCCAGATAAAATCAAGATATTTATTGTGTGAATGTGCAAGTGAGGGATGCCAAATAAATGCTAGTTTTATCCAAAATAAGTTGAAACATAGAATTGCAATAATTGTAAGAAGATAATGATTTTGAGAAAGTTTTGAGAATGTTGACTCTCTCTTTATTCTGTATATTGTTTTGGTTTCGAAAGAGTCAAGCATATAGCTGTTTTTGGATTTTTATGTTGATTTTTGTTTTGGAGCAAAAGGACCTTTACAAGTGCTTTTAAAAAATGCAATAAATATTTTTGAAGATTTTTGAAGATTTTATGAATGTTTTTGAGGTTTTTTTGAATAAATTGAAAGAAATACAAGATAATGATTTTGAACGAATATATACATGGATGAAATGACCAAATTTATGCATAATAACATTTGAGATGTAAAATATTCATGGGTTCTTTAAGTTCTTTACCATCTAAGGTAGACAATTTATATGCTCCTGATTCAAATTTTGCAGTAATGATGTACGGTCCGAGCCAGTTGGGCTCAAACTTACCTTTCAGTTCTTTGGTTGCATTTGTATTTTTTTGATTTTCTTTTAGAACAAGATCGCCAATCTCAAAGGATCAATGATGAACTTTCTTATTATATTCTCTTTTAATCTTGTTTTGGTATGCCCGGAGATGCTCTAAAGCATTGATGCATTTTTCATCTAGGAGTTCCAGCTGACTGAGTCTGCCAGCGCGATATTCATCTCCTACTTTGATGTCTTGAAGTAGCAAATCCAAAGAAGGAACTTCTAATTCAAATGGAAAAACTGCTTTGGCACCATATACCAAAACAAATGGTGAAGTTCCCGTGGGGGTTCGAACACTAGTTCGATAAGCCCATAAGGCTGGATATAATTGAATATGCCAGTCACGGCCAGTTTTATTGACTAGTATTTTGAGAATTTTGATTAGAGTTTTGTTAGAAGCTTCTGCTTGACCATTACCCTGAGGATAATAGGGAGTAGACCAGCGATGTTGAATCTTATATTTTTGACATAATTTTTTAACATCTTTATTTTTGAACGGAGTTCCATTGTCAGAGATGAGATTTGCAGGAATTCGAACTCGCAGATGATTTGATTAAAAATGAATTTAGAGACTTGCGAACCAGTGCAGGAAGCTAAAGGCATAGCTTCAACCCACTTCGTGAAATACTCAGTGGCAATTATGATGAACTTATGTCCATCAGAAGACACAGGATTAATTTTACCAATAATATCCAAGCCCCATTTAGAAAAGGGCCAAGGAGAAGAAATAGCCTGCAGCTCTTGTGCAGGCGCATGGACAAGGTTAGCATGTTTTTGACACTTGTCGCAATGGCACACATATTCATGTGCATCCGTTTCCATGGTAGGCCAAAAGTATCCTATCCGAAGGAGCTTTTTAGCAATGACGCTACCACTAAAGTGTCCTCCACAAGATCCATCGTGGGCTTCACTCAAAGCTGATTTAGACTCTTCTAAATTTAGACATCTTAATAGGATACCTTCAAAAGATCTCCTATATAAAGTATTTCCAATTATTACAAATCGACTTGCTCGTCGACTTAATAACCGACGCTGGTTGCGATTAGAATTAGCAGGGAAAGTCCCATTTTGGAGGAAATCAAATATGTCTGTATACCAGAGTTCAGGAGTAGTTTCCTTGATTAGAAACACATCCAAAGGCTCTAAGCATGACTTATGTGAAACGGGTTCCTGGAGTCGACGAATGATGATAGTAGCATATTCTTCCTCTAACTCCAAGGGTAGGAGAGATGCAGCAGCGGCCTTAGCATCAGCTACACGGTTGCTAGTTCGAGGAATGGCTTCCAAGGTAACTTGATCAAACAAGGCCATTAGTTGTAAAACATAGGCCTTATATGGGCGAAGTTTATCATATCTGGTCTGATAAACTTCATTAATTTGGTTTATAACCAATTGGGAATCCCCAAAAACTAAGAGGTTTTTAATTTTAAGCGCTAAATCAGCTCGTAATCCAAGGATTAGAGCTTCATACTCAGCAGTATTATTGGTGCAAGCAAAGGTTATTTTGAAGGACAGAGGAATAAGATGTTTTTGCGAAGATATTAAAATAATACCCGCACCTGCCCCACTCATACATCGGGCTCCATCAAAGTATAAGGACCATTGTTCAACAAGGTCTGCCTCTAATTGAAGGCATTCATCAGGAAACTCGATAATGAGGGGATGAGTAGGCTCTAAGGGTGCAGCAGCTAATTGATCTGCTATTATTTGACCCTTAATAGACTTCTGTCCTATGAAGGTGAGATCAAACTCGCTTAGAGCAAGAACCCACTTGGCTGTGCGACCCGATAAATAAGGTCGACACATGAGATATCTTAAAGGATCATATTTGGCAATGACATACATTTTTTGGCTAAGCATGTAATGTCATAATTTTTGCGTAGCAAACACGACTGCGAGACATAACTTCTCTAATGCTGTGTAGTGGGTTTCATAACTGATGAAGGTGCGGCTAATGTAATAATTAGCACGTTCTCGTTTTTCATCATCAAGCTGAGCTAACATAGCTCCTAAGGCAGAATCTAAAGCAGAAATATATAGAAGAAATGGGCGATCAGATTTAGGCGGTGAAAGCATCGGAGGGTTAAGGAGATATTGTTTGAGAAGTTCAAAAGCTTCTCTACATTCTGTGTCCCAATTAAAGGGGACGTCCTTCTTAAGGAGTTTAAGAAAGGGACCAGTTTTGTCCGCCAGCTTATCAATGAAGCGACGGATAGCTTGAAGTTTACCTTGTAAACTTCGTAATTCAGATATATTAGTGGGTGCGGGCATATCAGTGATAGCCGCAATTTTGAGAGGGTCAATTTCGATCCCTCGTAAAGAAACTAAAACTCCCAATAACTTGCCGGATTTAACTTCGAATATACATTTTGCTGGATTTAATCGAATGAGATATTCTCGTAATCGATTAAAAATTTTTCTTAAATCGTCTAAATGATGATCTTCAATAAGAGAGCAAGCTATAATATCATCTACATAATCATGTAGGATATTATGCATCATATCATGAAAAATATAGGTCATAGCCCGTTGATAAGTTGCCCCGACATTCTTTAGGCCAAATGGCATCACTTTCCAGCAAAAGGTACCCCAGGGGGTAATAAAGACTATTTTCGCCTGGTCTTCAGGAGCTATCCTGATCTGATTATAGCTGGAGAATCCATCCATTAAGGACATCATCCCACTTCCAGCAGTAAAATCAATAATTTGATCCATATTTGGAAGAGGAAAGTCATCTTTAGGGCATGCAGCGTTAATATCTCTGAAATCTATGCAAACCCTAACTTTGGTGGCTTCTTTCTTGGTGACTGGAACTACATTGGAGATCCATTCATCATAATCAATAGCTTGTATGAAGATAACATTTAGGAGTTTTTCTAACTCCCCTTTGACTAGCAGAGCCACTTTGGGATGCATTTTTCTAAGTTTTTGTTTAACAGGTTTAGCATCCGGATGGACCACTAGATGGTGCATGACTACAGAAGGGTCTAAACTTGGCATATCTTCATATGTCCAAGTGAAGACATCTTCATACTCTTTAAGAAATGCTATGTATTGTTTTTGTTTTTCTTGACTTAGTTCTGCTCCAATGTTGATTATGTGAGGGTTGTCCTCAGTTCCAATATTAATTTTAATGACATTTTCTACCTCCATGTGTAGATATCTTTCAAAATTAGGTGGGACAGGTGAAACGCCCAACTCTTGTAGCTCTTGTAAAGTTAATTTAGATAATTCTTTATGAGGGTCAGCGACCTCAAGTTGAGCTATGGTTGGTATAGAACCATCAAAATAAAACCCATTGTACAACATCTCTTCAACAGAGACATCATGGAAGATATCTCCTTCCAACTCTTCATCGGGGTCAGCAATCATTTCAGGGTATGCTATGGATAACATGTTGCATGAAAATGACAGATTTTTAAGATGCAAATCAACATGTCTATCCAAATAGTCTTGATAGCATATGAGGTGATCATCATCCTCAAAAGGAAAAGGTTGACCCTTACTAGGTAATAGGCCCACACCACATCGGGCAGGCCATGGTTCTACCTCGAAATGTTCTTTCATGCCATTTTGTAAAGGTCCTAAGAATTTCCCTTTATATCCCATTTTAAGCATCATGGGTTTAGCTTTAATATAATCGTTGGTAAAATGGCACCGAGCATATCCATCATGATGGGTTTTGATATTCTGAGGGATTCTTCCCCAGTCATATCCTTTGTAAATGAAGGTGCAACTCCCGACTTGGTAAGTACTTCCCATAGGTTGTGGGAGGCCCAAAGTACGAGGAGATGGCGACAATTGATTTAAAAGGTTTGAATCTTGCATGAAAGCATTCATTTTTTCTGATATTAAGGTTGTAGATAAATCTGGTAAAAGATCATCAGAAAGGGCATAAGATGTAGAAGGATTATTACCTATGTCTTGAGATGTGGAAGGTATGATAGATGTGTCTATAGGTTTTGAATTTATGGGATTAGAACTTGAAGAATTGGTTGTAGTTTTAAGAACTTTTTGAAGTTCTACAATAATTTGTTTAGAAGGTGGTTGATCTATATGGGAAGATGAAGTTAATGGAGGAGGAATAAATGAAGTGATGGGTTTATATTTCATAGTTTTAGATGAAGAAGAGCTAGGATATGTGGATGACAGAGTAGGGCAAAATTGCACTCCAACTGGTTCTGCCAATGCACACATATCAAAATATCTAGGGTCACCATGAATAGTGACCAACTAATTTTTAAACTCAAACTTAACACATTGGTGTAAAGTTGATGGGACTGCTCGCATGGCGTTAATCCAAGGGCGACCCAAAAGTATATTGTACGACTTTGGGCAATGTACAATAAACACGATTGTCTCAAGGGTTCTAGGACCAACTTGCAATGGGAGGGTAATGACTCCACACGTTTCTTGTGTTTCGTCATTAAAGGCTTTGATAATCATATCGGTTTTCTTCATTTCATCACTTCTAAAACCAAATCATTGGTAGAAGTCAAAAGTGCAGATGTTTAGAGATGAGCCATTATCAATCAGGACTTGTTTGACAGCTACATCCCCAATTAAAGCTGTAATATACAAGGGATTATCCTTGTGTAAACTATGTTGTGGGATATATTTATCCCGAAAGTCAATACAATAAATCTCTCGCATGATGATAGTATTGGCCATAGCTTCCAGGTTGGATGTTTTGAGGTACCATCATCTGGCTCAAAGTAAGCATCAATTCATCCCTATGGGTGGGGGAGGATCTTAATAAATCTAAAAGGGAGATTCTGGCGGTGGTATTAGACAACTGTTCATTAATGTTGTAAGGGGGTTTAGGTTGAACAATAGGAGCATGGTTTCCTTTATTAGGATTTTTCAGAACAAATGGAGCTGGTCCATCATTCTGGTTTGGTTCTTGTTGGGGATTTTGAGCTTGTTGTCGGGTGACGACTCCGATGGTACCTACAATGTTATAGTGACGACATTGAAACGGTCTCGGTTGAGATTTTATGGCTTGTTCATAAGGAAGGACTTCATTAGAAGAAGGTCGAGTAGTGACTCTTCTGGGAAATGGTTCTTCTGGAACATTAGCATCTGTGATAGGTTGAATAGGATCTGATTCATTTTTAGAACTATTCGATTGAATGGTGTCTACTTCACTCTCACTATCTGACTCTATATCACTAGAATCAGAAGTTTGAAAATTATGTAAGGGCTTGGTTGTAACCAGGGATAAGGTTGTGTCGAATGTGTGAGAGTCCTGAACAGGTAATTGCCCGCTAATGGTTCCTACATATCGGGTAGGAGGGGGAACATTATGATGTTCAATTTGATTAGCTACCTCTTTACCATGTCTTGGTGAAGGGTGTTGAAATATGTCTAAAGTTTGATTGGCATTCTGATTTTGATTTTGGGGAACAGTCTTTTGAGTATTATTAGGAGGGTTTTGTTTAGGTTGGAAGGCTTGCACTTCCATTTCATTATTTTCAATCAAATCTTGTATTTTATGTTTCAATCTCTTACAAGCATTGGTAGAATGTCTAGGACCTCTATGAAAATCACAGTGCAAATCAGCTCTATATCCGGGTATGCTTGGGTCAGGTTCCCGGATAGTGTGCGATTGGATTAAACCTCTTTCAAGAAGTTGAGGTAAAATAGTTGATAAAGGTTCGTTTAATCTAGTGAACTCTCGAGGAGGCTTATCAGGAGGTTTCAAGATGAATTTTTCTATTGTTTTTGTTGCATTGACATTAGCAACATTTTTGCTGTCAGTGACTCCATCACCGACAACCTGTTTGTTTTTATATTGATTTCTAGATGTTTTCTCATCATCCTTCTTTCTAAGTTGGCCTCTCCTAATGAGGGCATCTTCTACTCTTCGAGCTAAGTCTATAGCTTGATCGAAGGTAGTCAAAGTAGCTGTTGATAGCTCATAAGAAAGTTGTTCTTGTAAATTGTTAATGAAAATGTCTAACATTTCCCTATAGGGTAGCACAAAGTGCAGTTTTCCTATCAATTGTCTCCATCTTGCTAAGAAATCAGCAAAACATTCGTCTTTATCTTGTTTTAAATTGTATAGGTCTTTAATAGTTACATGCCTCTCGATGTAGGCACTAAATTGATGAACAAATGACTCAGCTGTTTCTTCAAAGTTTCTTAAGGAATGAGTGGGCAATTGATAATACCACTCTAACGCCATTCCACCTAAACTTTTGGGGAACATTTTTAGTAATAGCAATTCGTCATGTGATATGTCGTGACATGCTATCCTAAACATGCGAAGATGTTCTATGGGATCTTCGGTTCCTTTATAGATAGGCAGGATGGGCATGGGAAAATGTTTAGGGTATGGTTGAGCTACCACTATGGGATCCAATGGTTGGCTACAAATATCTTGATAATTATACGAGGGACGGTAGGGATCTATCCGGTCCATACGTGAAGCCAATTGTTTCACCATAGCTTCCAGATTACTAGTTTACCCCCCATATTGATTCGGTGGGGCATTGCCATAAGTGTTATGGGCGTAGGATGGAGGAACATGCAGATTATATGCCATGTTACTATTGTGTAAAACATTGGTAGGAAAAATATTATGGAGGAGTTTTGAAGTTGGATTGTGTTGTATTGTAGATTGTTGAAAGTTTGTATTTGGCTTTGTTTTAGATTTTTGTCTATTTAAAGCATTTTGCTCAATAGTTTGGAGGAAGGAAGTAGTGAAGGGAATTTTATTTTGTGCGGGAGTGATTTTAGGTTGAGTAACAGGTTGCTTAGGATGTTGGGTGACCTGTTGTTTGGTCATGGATTGGGCTATAGTGACCATATTCGCATTAGATGGTCCACCCTTATCACTTTCTTGATCAATGAAAGACAAGGGATTAGTTTGCATATCAAGCGCCCGTTCTAAGGCTGTTTGAGCATCACTAATTTTCCCTTTATCAATACATACTGCCACATTAAGGACGTCGATATGTTGATTAAGAAATTTTTGAAAATGTTCTGCATTGTCAAAAGTGATGCCTCCATTTGGAGCTATTCTAGGGGATGAAGATTCTTTAACACTTCCTTCTTCTTCCTTATCTTCACCTAAGTCTTCATCTGATTTTCCTAGAGTTTCACCTTCCGGATTTGTATCTCCAAGAAGGACATTTGGGTTTTCAATTGTATTTTGTAGCCAATCTTCTCCTTCTCCTAAAATTTCTTTACCATTCCTAAGTTTAGTCATGGTGCTAAGTTTTGATTTCAGCAAATATATATATATATATATATATATATATATATTTTTTATATATATATATATATATATATATATATATGCAACAAATTAAAAGGTATATATTTATATATACCTAATGCAATATTGTAAATGAAATGTTTAAGTTTTTTTTTTTTTTTACTATGTTTTTTGTTTTTTTTTTTTTTGAAACAATATAATAAAGACAGCAAATGAAACAATAAATGCACACAATAATAATAAGGCTAAAAGTAGATGAACTAATCTTCTATGAATAACTTATGGATATCATTAATAGGTTCAAGCTATTCAGGGGTCATGAAATGTTCTTCTTCAAATTGAAAGTTTTCTTTTAAGAATTTGATGAAAAGGGCTATGGTGATATTGTCTATCTCAGATGTTGGTTGATAAAAGTAAATCTCATGGCAATACTCTCGATATAGCACAGCTCACGGAACTCTATTCCATATTTCCCTATCTGTGAGAAAAACTTCTTGGTCCTCTACAAGGCCTAGGAATCGGTGTACAATGTCTGCATTCTCGAGGTATTCCTCGAAGTTGAACAACTCTGAAGATACTAAAGCTCTCCTATAGGCTAACCACCTATGGCAAGCTCTTTGAAGTTCATGATAGAACACTAATTGATGAGGATCCAGGATTCTATCCAAGACTAGCCTCTTAATATGTTTAAGTTGTGTGGACCTAGATGAAATGATACTAAGTCTCCTGATAAGCTCGTCCCACAAGGATTGATTTCTACTTGTTTCAGGGATACTAAGGATAGAATTAACTTCTATGGCTACTAATTGGTTTACTACGTTTATAGTAACTGCTAACCTCTTTTTAGGAGCTACCATCTAAACATGATTTTGAACCTTAAATGTTTTAAAATGCATCTAAGTTTTAGTTGTTCTATTTTTTTTTTTTGTTTGCTTTTGCTTTTGTTTTCAAAAGGTTATGATGCATTTCACGTCGGGTTCACCAAAATGTATCACTCCAAATTTTTTGCATCCCTACCTTCAGGCTATTGGATCCACGCCCGGAAGGAGGATGGGAAAAGGATGGTGCGGTACCTCGAACGAGAGGACTTTGCGAAGGTCCCGCCTCTCAAGGGAGGTGCATTTTGGTGATTTGTCGATGGATGGTGGGTTCACCAAGAAACATTTGACGGCAGTTTCCACGCCTAGGTTTTGGAATGAGTTTTAGATGAGTTCATTTTATTTTTAAGCATTCATCCTAGGTTTGGTCGAATGATTCTAACTTAAACTACATGAAAATGCAATTTAAATGAATACAGCAAACAGAAAAGAAAGTAGAAACAGAGAATTTGTAGGAGGTCAATGAAGATTACCTGATCCGGGAGTCTGATGGAGTTTCTGAAGCTTGAAGTAGTTTGGATCATCTGCAATTCAACAGAATCGCCTTCAATTTGATAAAATCGTCTAAACTGACAGGATCGTCTGCAATCTGACGAATTCATCAGAGACCTGCAAAACAGCAAACAGATGCGAAATACAAGAAATTCTATTTTGTAAACAGGGGCAAACTATATGAAAAAGTAATATGAGTATTGAACAATATGCAAGAACAAAAGTAAATGCAAATCACCGTGTTTAGATAGCAGAATATGATCTTAATATGCAAACTAGACAAAATGGGTGAACTCTAGATGCAATATAGTATAAAAACTGAATAGACAATCTAATTTATAGCATAAAATGACAAAGAAAAGAGAAAGAAGAGCAAACTCCAGGCATTGATTGCCTCGATGTGTGCTGCAGTCGAAATCGTCTCGCATCAGAACGAGATCATCCCGAATTTGATGAGATCGCCTTCGATCTTGACAGGTTCGTCGATTGCGATAGGTGCTGGCTCCGGCTGAAAACCAGTGGTGTACCTACAATAAAATTAATATAGGACTAGTGCAAGAGCAAATTTGAAGTGTTTTAGCGCATAGGGAGTTGATTTACATAAAAATTTAGCCAGGGGTTGGGGAGGGAAAAGTCTTAGAGTTAAATAGGCATAGGATAGTTATTGGGAGGTTGGAGATCATCCCAATTTGGGATATCTCCAATGGGGGAAGGGTCCCAACGGCGTAGACACGCTTCTGCCCGGATTGGAGACCCGTTGGAACGGATTCCAACTATGCAAATTTAGTTTTGCGACGAAATCGTCTGGACGTTCTAGTCCAGATGAAATCGTCAAATCTCGGGCGATATCGTCTGATCGGAGACGATATCGTCAAATGGTCAAAACAACTGCTAAAAATGGCACGGAAAAAGAGGAAATGGGTTTCTCGACGGTTAACGGGAGGTTTGGGAGGTTAAATTTGAATTTAAATTTATTTACTAAGGTGAATGTAATTATTCCAATTTTACTGCGCCAATTTTAGGGTGCTACAAGTTACACCAAATATGAACTTCTAAGGATTAAATCGGACATTATGTTCTATGAGGCGATAAAAGACTTTTCTAAGGACTTCAGCATGCTTTTGTCACAACAAGGACTTGGCCAGTAAGTCATCCATGTAATATTCCAAGATCTTATGCATATAGTCATGAAATATATATGTCATGGCCCACTGATATGTGGCACTAGTATTTTTGAGACCGAATGACATCACTTTGTAACAAAATGTTCCCCATGGAGTAATAAAAGTGATTTTATGTTGATCTTTAGGCTTAATCTAGATCTGGTTGTATCCAAAAAACCATCCATTAGGGAGAGCATTTCATGACAAGTGGTTGCATCTACAAGAAAATCTATTTTTGGTAACGAGAATGAATCCTTTGGTGTTGTCCTATTTAAATATTTGAAATCCATGAAGATTCAGACTCTTTTGTTAGGTTTCCGCATGGGTACCATGTTTGACACCCACTTAGGGTAGTCGATGGGACCTATGAATACTGCATCAAGTATTTTTTGCAATTCATTCTTCACAATAAAATAAATGGTTGGATGCATTTTCCTCAATTTTTACTTGACTAGATTCTTCATGGAATCTAATGAAAGGTTGTGAATGACTGAATTTGGATCTATCCCTCACATGTCTCTGTAAGTCCAAGCAAAAATATTTGGCCTCTCCTTGAGGAGAGGAATTAGGATGGCTTTTTTCTCTAGAGATAGGATTTCTCTAAACTTGACTTTCCTTGGTTGGGTAGGATCATTGTTGATGTCCACATTGAAATTCATTTATATAGCCATATGTGACCCATCCTCTAGATGATGAGGCATGGGTATCAAATGAATGTCATTGGTGGGATTCATAGGACCTACTAACTCAGGTTCCAAACCAACATGGAAGACATCATATGCACAACCTAATGCAAAATGGAATGGCTATAACATCTCTTCATTAGGGAAGAGGTCTTTAGGCTCTATGGGTGAATTAGAGCAATCCCAATCAATAGCCTCTATATCAAGATGTAATGATTTGGTAGGATCTACTGGATTATAAAAGTGGAGTGGTCAAATAAATTGATATCATTTTGATGGATAGAATGAAGTCTCCAAGACCACATGGGTGTAATCTTGTCTCAGGGGTTTCCCTTCCATACTCGCAATGAGGTTATAGAGGAATGGGAATTTCTAGATCTGGCCTATGATTAGGGTGGGTAATAGGATCATTGGGCTCTAATTGCTCTCTGAATGTAGGTGGAGGGGGATTGAACATTCGATGAATGGCAGCTAGGTCAATAGGTCTTCATAAAAATCATAGATGAGGGTCTATGGCATGGAGTGCCACCTCTCTGTATACTAGCTCATTGACTTTTCGCATGTGGTGAGGTCCAAGATAAGCCATCTCGGTCTCATCCTCAAAGTCATCATCACTTATCTAGAAATCGTTAGCATTGGTATGTGGCCCTAATACAAGGGGCTCATGTCTTGGCCCCAAGTAGGCCATCTCTGTTTTATCTTCATATTCTTCATCACTTATGAAGAATCTATTGCATTTGTCTCTTGCCCCAAATTTAGGGGTTGATGGCTTAGGCCTAAGTAGGCTCTTTCTGTTGAGTCTTCTTATTCATAGTCACTTTCATCTAATGTATATCCACTCTCATCGTGGATGGACCATGTGAATATTTATAAATAGCAAGGCCCCTGATAAGCTAATCCAATTTGTGCGTCATCATCACTTGCTTCATATCCATTCTCCTCATCCCATTAGTTGTACCATGTTGGGGTGGAATCAATTGAGGTGTTTAGATGACAAGTTTTTTGAGGTGATATGTTTACCATGGCCACTTATCTGTTGCTTAAATTTTCTATTCTTAGCGGGTGATAAGGAATGAAATCAATGTCTTCTCTTAACCCTATGCTTAATCTTTCTTATGCTACTGCAAGAGAGTCATATCGACCTCCGCTATAATAGCCTAAGACAAATCTATCAAAGGGAAGCTGATATTGTAGCTTTTATGGCCACCTGCATCCCTGCTCATATATACCAAGGCCATAGCCATGCTAATGGAAATGCTCAAAGTAGCTTAGAGCAAAGTCAGGATTAGAGAGGTAATGAAAATTGATCATGAATAATTTATCACCATCATCTTCTATGTCTAAAGACTTATGAAAGTAGTCCAAGTTAGCATAGACAAAATTGGTTTGGTTGGGAGGGATTCCAAGTGGAACCACTGTTACTACTAGCAGACTCAAGTCCTTAGGCCTCCCTACATCTTGTGCAGACTCAATTATAGGTGTAAAGGTAATGTTCTACATAAGGTCATCACCTATGCCTATGCTTGCTAAGTGTATTGATGCATGTGATGTATATGACCCTAAAGATGACATTGGCGAAGCAAGGTGATAATCACTATCTTCATCTTGATCTTGAGGATCTTCCTCTTCCATAGGACTTGGCATTTTAGCAATGGCTATAGCTGAAACTTCTTTGGGCCTTTCTTCCTTAACTAAGGGTGCCTTTAGCTTTTGATTGTATTTTGGTTTTGACATTGATGGTACTTTAGAAGCATTGACTATATTGAGTGCACTATGAGGTGTTGATGTGCATGGGTCTTTTCTTATCCCTTTGTCTTTTTTATCCACTTGTGTGGTTGGGGATGACGGTGCCACATATAGGTGAGTAGCAGGAATTAAAAATTCTACTAGAATATCCACCTGATTGACATATTTAAAAGGCTCTTCATCGGCCAAAACCACATAGACTTTGTTTTTGTGCACATACTTGACACACTGGTGCAAGATCGAAGGCACAAACTTCATGGACCTTATACAAGGGTGCCCTAAGAGGATGGTGTACTACATAGCTCCTTCCAAGACATGACACATCACGGGGATGGTTTTGTGACCCACATTGATGGGTAGGACTATAGTTCCCATAGTATTGCATAAAGCATCATTAAAATATCTCAAACTGTAAGCTCCTAGAATGATATTGGACTTGGGTATCTTGAGGTGCTCTATTTCAATTATTGTGATAATGTTTATCTATGAAATTGTATCTACCAAAACCCTCTTGAAAGGTAAGTCATTGATTGTCACTATAATGTTTAGAAGAGGTTCTGGTAAGGTAGCAGGATCTGTCTTAATCTCATGATCATAGAATCGGATTACAGGTTCCTGGTATTCTTGCACTTATCTCACAAAGTGAGTGAATGCATTCATATCTTACGGTTGGAGCTCAATTGATCTCAAAATATCCATTAGAGTCTCCCTATGCTTTGGATACTATTGTATGAGCTCATAGATGGATAACTTAGTTGGAGTCATTTGTAGGTTTTGCTCCAATATACACCGAATAGTTACCATAGGTCATGTTGGTGGACCTGGAAGGTTGTATTACCTTTGCATAGGAGAAGCTAGGATGTTCATGGGAGATACAGGTGGTTGCATTTGACCATACTACCTAGTCCTTGTTGCTATGTTAACAATATCAACCATCCCCATGCATCTATGGGTAGGTATGTTAGCTTGAACCTGATTGACTTGGTCCCCTTGCTTTCAAGGGGATTCATGATTTGGCAATGAGTTTTTATATATGCCCATGTATCTATTATCGAGATCCATTGGATTGTAAAATTTGAGCTCTCCTGCCTCAATCATGTTTTGCACTTGATGCTTAAACCCAACGCAAGCCTCAATGTCATGCCCTAGTATCTTGTGATAAGGGCAAAATTGATCTTCCCTATATACTTTTGGCTTAGGATGGTTGGGATATATAAGAGGTATATCAATAAATCTAATCCTCCTGGCTTCACTCAAATGATTAAATATTGATTGCATTGATTCTATCAGATGCATGAAATAACGAGGCGGCCTACGTTCTTTGTTTCTTCCCTAATTTTTATTTTGGTCTTAATTGACTAGTGGAGGATGTGCTTGATAGTTCTGATGTTGTTGTGCACCCCCATCCTTGGGTGTAGCCAATACGACTTGATTTACTAGAGCAGGATTTCCCTGCTTCTGCTTATACTTGTCATTCTTACCATTTTTTTTCCACTCCTTTTTGTTTCATAGTTTAATTGTTCCCTCATATACTTTTATTTCTTTGATGAGCTTGGAATGTGCCAAATATTCCTCAAATGAATGATACTTCTGAATTTGTATCAATAGGGAGATGTTTTTAGAGCAACTTTTGGTGAACATGCAAGTGATATCTTCTATGGGAATGGAAAATGATAATTTTGCCATGATTTTTCTCCATCTATTCCCATAATCCATTACTAGTTCATCATCATACTATTTCAAGTTGGCCAGGTCTAAAATATTCACCTTCTTCTTAGCACCAAAGGATAAATGCTTCAAGAATGTGTTTCCTAGTTGTTCAAAGTTGATTATGTTATGCTTAGGTAGTTGGTTTAACCAATGCGTGGCAACACTTGAAAATTTCATTATGAATCTTCTTAGCATGAGAGCGTCATTATCTTCAAGATGAAAATAGGCATTGAAAATTTTGGTGACATGCTCTTGTGCATCCTCTTCACCCTTAAACTTCTATAACCTAGGCATCTCAAAGTTCTTAGGATATGGAGGGCTAGGTATTTATGGACACAATGGTTGGTTTTATATTTTGCTCAATGTTGGTGAGTTCCTAGCTGCCTCTTGTTTCTCAAAGGTTTTCATCTTTTCAGCAAGCTCTTGAAATGACTTTGATGCATGGATTTCCTCCTCTTGTAATCCTATTCACATTGGTAATGGAGGTAACTCTCTATCCATTTGATTTGTTATGTTTTCCTCCCTCCTACGAGGGGACTCAAGATTAAGATCTTGGTTTTTTATGTTTGTCCTTCCTCCATTAGTTGTATTCCATTCATGATTTAGTGGGAGATTTCATTGTGGGTTATCTTGTCTAGTGTGCCTCTCCTTAGGTGAGTCAACGTGTCTTGTTCTTTGGTGATCACCACTATTTACCTATAAATTGCTAAGATCTAGCTGCTTAGCTTGCTCTCTTAATTTTTGTTCATGTTGGCGCAAGAGTCTTTCTCTTTGTTTCTCTTATTTGAGAGCTTCCACTAACTCTCGATACTTATGTAATGCATTTTCTAACCACCTCATTTGGTCAGTTTGTGCTGTCATAGAAGACTCATGTTTATCTAACTTTGTTCTTGTTGTCTTGACTCACATATTCCTTGAGGAGGTTTCTACTGTATCTGTACTCTTGCTAGCTAATGTGGCTTGTTCAGTGTACTGTTGAGTATCCCTATGATCATACTCCATGCATCTACTATAGGGTCACTCTGAGGTACCCATAGACTAGAAGTTGTATTTAGAAGTCATGGTTCATGAGCATCCAGATGCAGAGTTCTCAGTAGCTACAGTTATTTGAGTTTGTCGAGTAGAAAATCAATCCAACCCATCTAGCTATCTTTTTTTCCATGGCTGGTCTCATGGGGTGCCATTAACTCTTATGAGGTCATAGTCTAAAAGAATATTTCCTTTTGTGTGAAGGGTTTCTTCTATATGATTCCCATGACTAGATGTAGCTCTAGTTTCCTACCCTTCAGTAGGTAAACCTATTTCATATGTTTCTTGTGAGTCTTGAGGTGTTGCAATTCTTGTTTGCCTTCTTGATGAAGAGGGCTTGGTGGTAACATGTTTTTTCCATGTGGATGGAGATGTAGTAGTCTCGTCATCCCTATGTGAAGAATGAGTCTTAGAACCTTCTTTATGTCCATGTGAGGAGGAAGCCCTTGAAGCTTCCTCACATCTTTGAGATGTTTTTGTGTGTTTAGAGGAGGCCCTTGAGGTCTCCTCGTGTCTCCTTGATGAGGATGATTGTGAATCCTCTTTTTGTTTATGTGACTTTGTTTTGTGATGCGGTTCCTTACTTGGGTTTTCTCGAGGAGATCACCCAAGGGTTGAGTTATTACCACTTAGGCTCATGGATCTATGTCTCATGGTCTTATGGGTAGGTCGTTCAATGTTACTATGACTCTGCCTATGGGTATAAGTTGCTTTTGTCTCTCCCTCGGTATCAGACCGAGGGTACTTCTTGTTTTGACCATGTTGTCTTATGAATTTATCTTTTGAGTTGTAATTTAGGAATTTAACCACACAATACCAAACAAATACTTATCTTGATTACCAATTTGAGTGTGCCCTAAACTATTTGGTGTGTTTTGATGTGTTTTTATTTTGATGTATTTGCTCTTGTTCTTGGATTGAATGAGAAGACTCATCCATAGTGACAATCAATTACACTCGTGCCAAACATGATTTTCTCAAAATAAGCTAGGGTACACTGCTAAATACCCAATGGAGGGTTCGCCTAGCTCTTCCAATCTAAACCAATGATTGTTCCAATAGTGGGAGACAATTTGAGCACAAGTAACTTAGTATAACTATAAGTAAGTTTTCCCAATCCATTTCTAGGAAGATCTAGGGGGTAAACCAGTGGAAGGAGATGAATTCCAACATCACTAGATTGAATTGAAGGTTGGTGATGAAATCCAACTCCCAAATGTTTAAATGAGACGTGCGTGTGTGGTGTTCATTTTAAGCTTGTGTAACATAAAGTGCATCATATAGCAATAATGAATATTTCCTATATGCCTAAGTGCAAAAATATGTTTCAATATTTATAAATATGCATGAACTACTATGATTTGTATGAGCGCACCTCACTTCGTGAAACTATGGCCTCTAGCAGGGCCTCAAAGCAAGCAAACAACATACAATGTCCAACATTTTGGATTCTAGGGTGAACTTTTTAGGCATAAACCGTTGTTCCTAGAAATGCCTAGTGGAAAATTTAAAAGATCTAAGATATGCGAAATGCTTAATTCTTTCTTCTTTTATTCCTTCAATTTCCAAACATAAATGTGCTTTAGGTTCTCTATTTTAGACACGCAGAAGCAGATAGAAAGCTGTAAAATATCATAGAAGCTATAACAACCTTTGATCCAACTCAGAGAGTAAGTATTTTGACCTCTATTGCACTCCATTTTTGGATGTTGTTGACTAAAGCGGTTGGTTCTTGGCTGTTGTAGCTCAGAGCAGCTAAGCTCTATTGGCTGATGTAGCTCAGAGCAACTAGTTTTTGGTTGTTGTAGCTCAGAGCGGCTAGACCTACACATAAAATTAAGTTAGTATTCTGGTAGAAAATGAAAAATTAGTGGTTTTCCCACCATGATCGCCATATGTAGCGATTCTGGGAATGCATGCACCAGTCCCCCTTTTTAACCCTACTTACAATGTTATTAAAAACCCAATATGAAATGGAAGACAAGATGAAAACACATATAACATGAAATAATAAATATGGATCTCTTTATTGATATTGAAGCTCATTTACATGTCGATCCCTCTCAGGGATACCCATTTAGATACTGTATACCTATATTTTTAGGAGTCTAAGGAAAGGACTCCCCCCAAATAGAATAAAACTCTAAAATGGTATACTAGCACTATAAGAGACACAAAATTTGATGCACCACCTGATCTCACATCAAATTAGCCATGCACTCAAAGTATGTCTCATTAAGAAAGAGAAGAAGCTGAAGATGTAGAAGATGCAAATGATGAATAAGAATAAGATAGAAATAAAGAGGAATCCTACAATTTTATGACTATAGTTATAGAGCATAAACCAGCCTTAGTGCAAGAAGATCTTAGTGTACCTCAATGGAAGGCAACTATGGATTGTAAAAATATGGCTCTTATGAATAATAATTCATGGAAGTTAGTTGATATGCCTACTGATAAGAAACCCATTAGATACAAATGGGTATACAAAGTTAAGTATAAGGGAGATAGAACTATTGATAAGCATAAATTTCATCTTATTGCAAAAGACTATGCTAAAAAATAAAGCATAGACTATGAAGAGACATTTGCACCAATTGCAAAAATGACAACCATTTGTGTACTTTGTGCACTCGCAACACAATTTAGATGGAAGATGCATCATATGGATGTGAAGAGTACCTTCTTAAATGATGATTTAAAAGAAGAAGTGTACATGAATCAACCTGAAGGATTTTTTGTACAAGAAAAAGAAACAAAGTTTAAAAACTAATTAAGTCCTTGTATGGGTTGAAGCAAACTTCAAGAGCTTGGTACATAAAGATTGATAATCACCTTCTACAACATGATTTCAAGAGAATTTCATTAGATGCCAATCTCTATTTCAAGAAAGTTGGTTTTGAAATAGTGATACTTGTGCTCTATGTAGACGATTCGATCATCACTAGAAGTTCAAAATAGTTGATTGAAGTAGTGAAGGGTGACTTGAAAAAGTCATTTGAAATGATAGATCTAGGACTTCTCCATTATTTTCTTGGCTTGGAAATTGTGCAAAAAAAGAACCACAAGGTTACACAAATTAAGTATGCCAAGGCATTAATTAAAAAATATTGAATAAAATATTGTAAGCCCAAAGAAAATCTAATGGAAATAAGGTTACAACTATCTTGATATGACAAATATTCTTATATATATGGAAATTTCTATTATCAATTGATTGGGAGTCTTATATATCTAAAAAATACCAAGCCAGATATCAACTTTACTATAAGCTATATTTTGAGGTTCATGCAAGAACCTAAGGTCAGTCATTGGAAGGAATTAAAGTGAGTTCTTCACTATGTCCATGGTACACCAAAATAGGGCTTGGATTATAAGAAGAATGATATGTTATTCTTGCAAGGATACATGAACACAGATTATGTTGGATCTATAGATGACAAAAAATCAACGTTAGGATATGTATTTCATCTTGGATCTGGTCTTGTATCTTGGCACAACAAGAAGAAATAAGTTATTGCACTTTCATCTACATAGGTAGAGTATCACACAACATGAGGAATAGTGTGTGAGGTAATATGGTTATGTCACATTCTTTCAAGTATGGGTCTTCCAAAGAATCTTCCAATACACTTGAATTACGATAACCAAGGATTTTTGAAACTTGTCAAGAATCTAGTGTTCCATGAATGAACAAAGCATATTTACACTCAATATCACTTTATTCAATATAAATTTCCAAAGCACAAGATTCAGCTCTAGTACATTCCCACCATTGAACAGGTGGTAAACATTTTTACTAAGGTACTTGCATGTTTCAAATTTGAATTATTTTGCAATTCTCTATGTACTTCAAATAATGTAATAAGGGGGCATGTTAGACTATATTTATTTCACTATTTTATAAGGTATAATTCATGTAATAATTTTTTTATAAAATAATATGCTATAATGTATTTTTAGTGAGTACCTAAGATAGCCTAGTTAATTAGGGACTACAAATATTTGTAGTTGCTATTTTATTTATGTTTGTTACTGGCTAATATGGTATAGTCTATTTTATAAATATATTTGTTCTAGAATATAATAATATTTATTATGATCAACATTAAAATCATTAGAAAGAAAAATTCTACCCACCCGACCCATCAAGGTCTACACTTAATCCTTTACAAGCATGCCCTAGATGAGCACCTTAAGAAAGTTGTCATAACCTGTAACCCTCCTAACCCACCTATGAAAATTCCTAGCCACGTAATCCCTACCACTAAAGTTCCAAATGATGAGGGTGATACTGAGTTTGTCTCCATTAAACCAAAATAAAATATCCCTAGTTTTGTGAAGCAAGAGTTTGATTTCCTTGGTTTTGAGACAAGGCATCATTCTTTAAGGAAGATCAAATGGGAGGAAAGTGTAAGCAAGGCTTGGTGCTCTGGAAGCTCCAAGAAGATGAATATCGAGGGGAACCCCTCAAATGTGACACATGCTCAAAATTCCAAAGATGAAAATATATTGCAATTAAGTTCTGCTTTATGAGTGTCATTATTGTCATCATTTAATTTTTATAATTATCAAATCCAAGGCCATTTCCAATGCTATCTACAATAAGAGGATTTGTAAAATTATAGTTTAGGCAATTATATTACAATATTTATTTAGTGAAACAAATGTTTATTGGGGCTTTCAAGGTCACTTTAATCCTAATTTGCAAAAATGGAACTAATTTAACTTACAAAATTGAAATTGCAAAAATTGAACAATTAAGCTATAGTTTGCAGAAATTGATAATTGTAGAATTGAAAGACCTATTTTACTCTTTCTAATGGAAATTATTGGAATTAAAAATACTAAAACTAAAATCAATTATAATTAACCATGCTAAAATTCACAATGATAGAAATTGTCAAAATAATACTGTAAAAACTTGTCAAAAAAAGTTGCTGGAAAACTTGTCACAAAAATGCTACAAAAATTGAATTATAGAAAAATAGGGGTATTCAAAACACAATCAGAATAAGTTTCAACCAGTTGCAAATATTCTACATGAGTCACACTTGAGAACATCCAATAAGTTATTCTAAAAGAGGGATTAGTTCTATTCTACAAATTAAGCAAGAATTTGATAGAATTGTTGCAAAATAAAAGTTATCAAAAACTTGCACTTTTTGCTCCTTCCTTCCAGTACTTAGAGTGGAACCTTGTTACTTGGTATATAAGGAATAATTTTTACTCCAATACTAAAAATTAATCACTCATAAACTCATAATTTCACACATGTAAAGAAATTGCACTTTATTTGAACTAAAAAAAATGGTTACAATGACTTGTTCTGCTTATGACTTATTGACTTATACTAGGACTAGCTCAACCAATGAGGGAGCATACTATTTATAATAATTTCTACATTAATACTTTTAAATACTAAATCAATCCTATGTGTTGGCTATGCCTAATTTGCCTATGTTATTGTAGGAGATCTAGTCTATATTAAGACACAATCTGCTACAACAACTTATCCGTACACCCTCCAACTGGTAGAAAAAGGTCAAAATAGCTTAGTATAATTTGTTACACCTATATTCACCCTATTCTCCTTCATTCCTCCCAAAACTAATGCAACTATGCTTTTTTCTATCGAAACAGTTGGTGTCTACACTTCATTTTGGGGCAGCTCCAGAATATAAGGCATAACGGTAGAAGTGTATTATTATCACCAATTCTGATCGAGTGGGAGTTATTTAAGACATGAAATTAGTATTTTCTTGTCCTTTAAAATATATTCCAACCATTCACATGTGCCTCACTTAACCTGGTATAAGACTTCCTTTAAAATTGCATAAAACTAATTTTTGTATGTTGTTTATAGTTGTTCCTGCATTTTTTGCTTTGTGTCTTGTTTCTATTATTTGTATTATGTGGGAAAATATCTAAATAGGTTAGGTATATTCATTGGTATTTATGAATATATTTAATCTACTTTATTTTCTCTTTTTGATTGGTTCCATGCTTCCCTTTAATATGCTACCTGGCTGGAATTTGTATGCTGCACAGAACCTGTCAATGCCCTATTTTACAAAAGATACTATTTTGTCACCAAATACACTTGACAAATTGGTTTTGAAATGGTATGACACTTAAAATATGTTTTAGTTAGACATTAAATATAACATGCTTAATTGGTCATATTTATCTATGCTACTTTATTCACCAAAAACCATGCAAAAACAATCATAAAATGCTAAATATAGTAAAAAACAAGGGTAAGTGTTCTACACATTACATCATGCAAAAAAATAACAAATAATGCATTTGAATCACACATATGGAATACAATAATATCATATTTGGTTTTTATGGCAGTATTTTAGTGTTCAAAACATGATAAAAATGAGGTATTTATGGGCCTCATCATCCCCCCAACTTGACCTGATGCATGCTCTCATGCATTTTATTGGGCTATAGATGCACTGAGGTCCAACTCCTTGTAGTAGATTCCCTAAAATATTAAGCCTCCATTATAATATCATCTACACTATTTTAGCTCTGTTAACCACTTTTGAAACTCCCCATCAAACTATGGATAAGGATTAAAGTAATATGGCATATGAGTGATAATAGTGGGTGGCCTTAAACTTAAGCCTATCCATTGATGCTTAAATTCTAGGATTATTTGCATTATTGCCTCTGTTCTCTTATGTGACCATAACAAGTTAGTGGGTGATATTGGCACCCTCTTTTGCAAGGAAATAGGTAATTTTCCCCATCTAAATTTACAAGTTGACAAGGAGTTTGTAAAATTACCTATGCAAATTTTTGAAAATAAACCAAGGTTATGCATAAGGGTTTGAACTAAAAATGTACTTGTAAAAAAATGGCAAATCCTAATCGAAATCAAGGTGAATCATGGTGAATCCTAAGAAAATCAAATCAATAATCTTCACACCAAAATTTGGGGTATTTGAAGACCTAAACATTAATTTTATCTTTAGGGCAATATTTTACCTATTAAATCACCTTATAACTTCATAAACACACCACCATTAGATCAGGCACGAAAATATATTTCCAATGAGTACAAATATGCCTATATTTGGATATATATTATGGTGAATTGACCCTAAGAAAAACTTGGTTCTAAAAACTTTAGGCAAATGGGCCGACGTCGAGGGTCTTCATATTCACCAATTTCCAATTTTGAAAATCCCAATATTCGCCCAATTTTTTAATATTTGCCACTATGCATAACCCTAAAATAAACCATTCTATCCTTCAAAATATTTAAATAAGTGTGTTTGATTTTCAGATTTTCCAGCAGGTTGAAATACTGCCTAGTTAATGCTTTGCAATTTAGATGAATATGCCTTAACAACAAGCCAAGTTCTAATTCTATTTCCTTATTCTTTATTTTCTCCTAATCCCAATATAGGTGATTGTTCAAAGTGGATATGAAGGACCAGAGTTGTATATCCCTTGTATAGATATGGGGTAGAAACTACACATCCTCTAGCATGACATATTTGTGCAAGAAAAACTCACACAACATATTTTTTTCTCCTTAGGGCTATGTAGATATGCCTCTAGAAAATCAAGAGAAATATTTAAATCATAAGTTAACCCTAACTAAATACACATTACCTAACATTTGAAGAAGAGTTCTCTAAGGAGTAGGTTGCAAATCCTAGCAGATCTTTTGCATTGCACTAAAATTTCTACAATATGACATAAATTTTGCACTTTTTCTTGCAAACTAACAATCTTTGCAACATGTATTTCATTTTACTTTTCCAAAGGTTTCAGTGCTGCAATGTGTAGTTCCAAAGTTTGGCAGCATGATATCTACCTTGCAATATCTTCATTATAATTTTCTAGTGGAATCATATTAGGTGGATGCACTATCAGTGGATTTTTATGCTCAGACAACAAATTAACTTGAACTCCTATTTCTATTGTTTGCACCCTAGAAATAAAACTGTCAAAAAATTGATTTAGATATGTTTGAGGTGATGTATTTACTTGTAGTGGGGTGCTTAGAGCTTCAAGGACCTCACTCTCTAATATACCTTGCTCTTTCTACTATTTTGGAGCTTCTTCAGGGTATTCTGATACAATTTCTAGATGTTTCAATTCTACTCCATAATGAAACTATTATTCTATAGGATGTTTCGAAGTTGCCCTAGAATGTTTCAGATCTACATCCAAAAGTGCTGAAATGGCCTTCTTTTCAAAATTTTGTTTTATATTATGTTGTGGATCCATATCTAGGGCATGTGATACTTCCATTACATCAACAATCTTCTCTCCATTCCTCTTTTCAGATGTTGTTTCTTATTTTGTATATTGATGTGCTACTACAATAACAATTAAAATAGAAGTTTTAGGTACATTTTCCATATTATCCTCCTCATATATATGAGGCTATTGTGGGGTATCAACTTGCATTTCTCCTTCTAGAACCTACCTTGATAATTCAAGTAGAATTGTTGCCACCTCCCTACTAGAATATGAAATTGTGAATAGTGCCTCAAATGGTGCTAGTCTTCTTCTCAACTCCTCTATTTCTTGCAAAAAATGGTCAATATATTCATCTTTCTCCTTAATTTTTGCTTAACCTTTTTCAATCTAAATTTTTTGAGTTTTGATAATCACTCTAGTTGCTTTCACATGGTCATCTAGCTCATATTCTTCATACTCTTCAATTTTTGAAGAATATGTAGGTAAGTCCATAGTAGGTGGTGAACTTGGCTCTCCAACTTCTATAAGTGGTCCCTCTTCCTAATTAAATGATTTTGAAACTAGAGTTTTCTATTCCTGGGCTAGAATACTTTCTTAGCTGTTATGACCCTGTTGCTACCTTAGCCTGTTCAGTTTTTGTAGATGTTTTTCTTGCAAATTTTACTAAAAAATCAAAATCAAAATTTTCTTCCTTTTATGAAACTACTTCTTTAGATAGAGATCCAATATCCATAAAATATGAGGGTTTTGACTGTGTAGATACATGAGCAGTAATTTATATAACTTTATCACAAAATGTGATCTTGGTTTTTGGTTGCTCTGTAGGTCTAGACTCAACTTTCCTCTTCCTTTGTGCTTTGGTCCTGGCAGTTGGTGGACCTTGGGGAGATGAAGGGGTAACCCTATCATTTGCATTGTCTTCAGGGGTCTCTGCCCTACCTACAACTTCATCAACACTATTTTTAGGGGTCTTTGTCCTACCTACAACTTCTTTCTCTACTTGTTCTGGCTTATTTTTAGCAAAAATATGTTCCAACTATAATTTTTACATTTTTTTCAACTACACTAATTTTTTTTTAGCTTGCTATTTTGAAACCAACTACATTTTTTTCAGCAATTCTATGATTCTACATGTTGTGAAGCACTTTACCCGTGATGTTTCAGAACTCTACCTGCAACTCTATTTTTATGCTATCAAACTAAACTTTTTATGTGACCAAGGGTAGGATAGGGTGTTTCTTGACATTTTGGAGAGAATATCCATTTTTACTTGCCAAGTTTATAAATTATTTATGCCAAATATTGAATTATCATACATTACATGCTAAATGCCTACTATGACAAAATGCAAGAAACACATACCTTGCTATCCTGAAAATTTATCATACACTTTACAAATTGTTGCTTTTGATGATTGTTAGCAGAGTATCTAAAATAAAAAACATAACATGTGCAATGAGTGATTTTTATACAATGATGGATAGTATCAAGAAGGCAAACATATCGAAAACTAGTTTTCATGTAAGCCTTAATTCAATAGCACCTTCAAAAAGGTTTTCACTATTGAATTATTCTTATTATTTTTTAAATCTCTTATTCTTTTTCATCTTTCTTTCTTTTTTCATTTTTGTTTTCAACCAACTTCTATTTTTTTCTTTGTTTTTTCAAGAGCTTCAATGAGAGAGAATGTCTCTCATTTTTATTTGGATAAGAACAATCCTTATTTTGCAAAAACACATATCTTTTTCTACATGAAAACAACAACAATGAAGCATCAACCTTTCTTTCCATATGAGCAATAAGAATCTTCTCATGTCATCATTTCCTCCTTATTGCTGAAAATGAAGTATTGACTTCATTCTTTCTCCTCCTTGCTGAAATTGATGCATGTCTTCATACATCCTCATTTTGTGGGACATGATTTATGCTACAACTCTTTTTTTCTCTTTCTCTCTCTCTCTTTTTTCTCTTTTTTTTTTTTTTTTTTCTTTTTTTCATGATTCAAAGATATGATCATTTGGAATCTCTATCAGAAGAGGAAGCCTCTTCTATCATATGCAAGTTTGACTATGAGAAATATCGAGCAAATTCCACCTTTGTTAGTGGCTTATGGTACCATTGTAAATGATGTTCATTCACCACTAATGTCCTCCTTGAATCATCAATCGAAGAAAGTTGAACAACTCCATTCTCAAACACTTTTGGTTCATCCTTGCTGCTCCTAATGTGATCATCATGCCACATTTTCCATTGTTTTTGAATGAACTCTATTTGGTGAAGTACCTCCAACCAAAGTTCATCCAATGCATTCAACTATAAAATTCTCTTGTTTTGTACCTGCAACAACTCAATGCCAACTTCTAAAGATGTATGAAGTGTTAGTAAAGCATTAGGATGTTGGATCAATGCATCAAACAATTTTACTTCCTGGTCATTAGTCAACCAACTACTGATATTCAAAGGTTTTTTTGGTTGTGTTTCAATTTGTTTTGGACCAGGATGTATTGAATTGATTCTTTGAAAATTATGCATTAATGAATTGAGAGAGCAATGATGGAAGATTTGTGTATCTTTATCAAAAATAATTCTTGAAGGAATTAAATTTGATAGATGGAAATGAAAATATGAAAGAAGATGATGATGTCATCCATGTGGTAAATGAAAGAAACTATCTTGTATTGGAATGGGTGATAAATGTTTAAGTTCTTGTTCTTCATTCCATAGTAATTGTTGGACAGTAATTGGTTCATCTTTAAGCTCTGAATCATGCAATTTGTTGATTAGAACATTTTCATCAAACATAAACCTTTTGGATGAATCCAACTCTTCTACATTATCCTTTACAACTATGGAGGCCAAAGTTGAAATGTCCTTTTCATTTTTCTTATATGTTTCAAGAAACCATGGGCTTCCTAGATAATCATACTTAGGTGGAGTAAGTTTTCCTGCAAGCAAGTCTACTAATTTTCCACCTACTTGTATGATTTTAGGATATATTTTCTTCTTTTTTCTTGGTTTGTTAAAACACATTTCTTGAATAATCTTATTAATGATTGGTACATCTTTAATAGCTTGTAGTAAAGGGATTGTAACATTTAAATGTTTTAATTCCTTTACCACATCTAAGTTTGAAGATGTTATTTTTGATATCTCAAATTGTTCAGGATATGATACTTTCTTCATTAAATCATTTTGAGAGAGGTTTTCTTTTTCTTTTTTATGTTCTCTTTGTTGTTTCAATGTAGATGGGTTTTCATGTTTCTTTTCTTCAGGTCCCATTTCTACATTGATAAGTGGAATAGGTTCAAGAAGTGGTTTTCTTGAACACAATTGAGTGTTGTCACAATCACTAACATTTATTATGGCTATATTTTCTGATTCAGCCATAGAGACAAGGGTTACCTGTTTAACATTATTTGGATTGGCCATAGGTTGAACTGAAAGTGGAGGTTGTTTTGCTTGTTGTTGTTGTTCCCATTGTTGTCCCTGCATTTTTGGTTGCAACCATGGTGGATGTTGTTGATTTGATTGTTGATTCATCCATCTAGGTTGAGACCACTCTTGGGAATATGCCCATGGTGGTTGACTCCAATGTTGTTGAAGTGGACTTGAAGTAGACCATGGCATATACCAAGGATTATTTCCCCAATTTTTAGGAAATTGAGAAGCATTTTGATATGGAAATTTAAGAAAATTACCCCCTTGTATTTGTCCTATAAAATTGAATTCTTTCATAGGTTGAGACTATTTTTCAAAGATACTTTTGAGTCCTGGTAACAAATCACATTGATCTATGGGGTGTCCTTTTTCACAAATGCTACATGTAGTAGATATAAATGTTTTATTCAAAGGACATTCATGAAGAGAGTGCTTCTTCTTACATCTTGAACAATAGATGGCTAAAGATTCAGTGGATTCATTCTTTGCATTCCTTTCATCTAATGTTGTGTTAAGATGTTCTAAAATATCAACTTTTAGATTAGCAAACTCTTTCATGAATTCTTTCAAAGCATTTGTATTATTACCAATTTTGTGTTTTCTATGCCTTGAATGAGAATAATTTTTACAGAGTTCAATGATTTCCTGAAATTCAAGTGTATTTGCATCTCCTCTTCCCATAATATCCAATACATCTCTTGATTCATCTTGTAGTCCTCTCAAGAATATGGCTTTAGTAAGTTCAGTTTCAACACCCCCACATCTCTTATGAACAAAAGAAAATCTATCTAGATAGTCTTCTAAAATTTCATCTTCCTCTTGTTTCATTCTAAGCAATTCATCATTTTGATTCTTGACTTGACAATATTCTTGGTATCTCTCCAAAAATATATTTTCCATCTCATCCCAAGTTCGAATTGAATCAGGTGCTAAGGTGATAAACCATCGTAGGGTTGATTCTTTAAGAGTGGAAGGAAATAATTTGAGCTTTTGATTGTCATTAGTGTAATCATGAGCTTGACATACAATCTTAAACTCAAATAAAAACATATCAGGATCTTCAAATGTAACTCCCTTGAAAGTTGGTAACACAGAAGGTGAAATGACTTTCATGGGAGAGTTTTGATTAGGATCTAATTGAATGGGGTTTTGAAAATTTTTGGTAGGTGTACTAGTTGCACTAGGGTGGAGCACATTACTAGCTCTCCCTGGATTCTCTTGTGAGCCTACCATTATGGGTTCCCAATAACAATTATAAATCTTGTTAAATTATCTTGATTGTATGGATTTTTCAAAAGAAGGTGGTGTTGAACTACTGATTTTTCCTCCTTGTAATGATTTCTCAAGGAATCCTACACTTCTTGAAGTAGATGATTGTGATTCTTTAAAAATTTTAACATTTTTTGGAATCATAAATTCAGACAACTTTGGCATAGTTTCAACCTCTTGTTGTGAAATTTTTCTTCCTGTGGTTTCTAAAATTTTGCTATGCTTGTGTTTCTAACTTTCTGAATTGCAACTATCAGTTTCACAACTATGTTTCATGCAAGTTTGTTATGTTCAGGATTTTACTCTAAAGTTCACAACTTAGCATAATCAATAATTGTTTGACTATTTTATCTCCTAACAACACCTATGTTCCCTAGCAATGGTGCCAAAAATGATGAGTGTCATTATTGTCATCATTTAATTTTTAATATTTTTCAAATCTAGGGCGGTGTCCAAGGTTATCTACGATAGAAGGCTTTGGCAAGTTATAGTTCAAGAAATTAGTTCACAAGATTTATTTGGTGAAACATATGTTTGTTTGGCCTTTTTAATGTCACACTAATCCTAATTTGCAAAATTGAAACTAATTTAACTTATAAAATTGAAATTACAAAAATTAACATTTAAGCTATAGTTGTAAAAATTGAAATTGCATAATTTAAAGACTTAATTTATCCTTATTAGTGGAAATAACTATAAATGAAAATTCTAAAATGAAAATAAATTACAATTAACCATGTTGAAATTCACAATGCTAGAAACTATCAAAAAAAAGCTGCAAAAACTTGTTAGAAAAAGTTGCTGGAAGACTTGTCACAAAATTGCTATAGAAATTAAATTATAGAAAAATAGGGGTATTCAAAACAAATTAAAAATAGGGATTAGCTAGCTGCAAATATTCTACATGAATAACACTTTATAACATCAAATGAATTATGCTAAAATAAGGGTTAGTTCTGTTCTACAAATTAAGCAAGAATTTAATGGAATTGTTGCAAATCAAAATTTATCAAAAATCTGCACTAAATTAGCTCCTTCCTCCAAGGCCTAAGAGTGGGCCCTTGCTCCTTGGTCTATAGGGAAGAAATGTTACTCCAATACTAAAAACTAATTACTCATAAACTCACAATTTCACACATGTAAAGAAACTGCACTTTATTTGAATTCAAAAACACAATTGTTACAATGACTTGTTTTGCTTATGACTTATTGACTTCTATCAATAATAGCTCAACCAATGAGGGAGCATCCTATTTATAATAATTTCTACATGAGTATTTGCAAATACTAAATCAATCCTATGTGTTGGCTATGCCTAATTTGCCTACGTTATTGTAGGAGACCTAGTCTATATTAAGACACAATCTGTTGCAACAACTTATCCGTGCATCCTCCAACTAGTAGAAATGGGTAAAAATAGCTTAGGATCATTTTTTACACCTGTATTCACCCTATTCTCCTTCATTCCTCCTGAAATGGATGCAACTATGTTTTTTATATCAAAACAGTTCAATTTCTACCCTTCATTCCGGAGCAACTCCAAAATATAAGGCAAAACTAGTAGGAGTGTATTGTTGTCACTATTTTCGATCAAGTGGGAGCACTTTCAAACATGAAATTAGTATTTTATTGTCCTTTCAGACATATTCCAACCATTCACACTTGCCTCCTTTGACCTGGTATGGGACTTCCTTTAAAGTTGCACAAAACTGGTTTTTGTATGTTATTTCCAGTTGTTCTTGCATTTTCGCCTTTGTGTCTTGTTGCTCTCATTTGGATCATGTGGGAACGTGTATAAATAGGTTAGGGGTCTTCATTGGTCTTTATGAACATATTTCATCCACTTTTACTTGCTCTTGTTTACTGGTTCCATGCTTCCCTTTAATATGCTAGCTGGCTGGAATTTGTATGTTGCACAGAACCTGTCAATGCCCTATTTTACAGCAGAGACTATTTTTGGTGCCAAATCCACTTGAAAACTTGGTTTTGAAATGGGATGACACTTAAAATATGCTGGAGTTAGCCATAAACCATAACATGCTTATTTGCTCCTATTTTTCTATGCTACTTTATTCACCAAAAACCATGCAAAAACAGTCATAAAATGCTGAAAATAGTCAAAAATAGGGGTACAGTGTTCTACACATTAAATCATGCAAAAAAATAACAAATAATGCATTCTAATCACACATTTGGCATAAAATAATATCATATTTGGTTTTTATGGTAATATTTTAATGTTCAAAATATGACAAAAATGAGGTATTTTTGGGCCTCATCACTATTATTGTGCTTCAAAACTCCATCCTCACCCACGTAGAAAACACTACAGTCAAACTTACCACTGTTGCCAATGCCGCCAAGGCTGCTTGGATGATCTATAATAAAGCCACCAAAACCATGGAGGAGGTTCATGTCCATCTCAAGCAACTTTTAAAAAATAGAAGCAACCTCTCTGAAGACCAGGTGGAGATCACTAAAGGTTAATTACCTATGTTTGCATTGGATAATGTCTATTTTTGCTGTGGAAAATATTTATTTTTTTATTTTTTTGTTCTAGGTTCTTCCTGTGTTTTGTTTGCCTTCATGGCTGGGATCTTCCCTACAGGATTGCCATTTTTATTTTGAATCCCTTGCTATTTTTTTGGTTGTAATGTTGCATCTTTTGTAATAAGGTTTTGGGGTCCTTTCAAAACCCATTTTAATATATAAATATACCAAAAAAATCCTTTAGCATTTAAAAATAATCTAATTTTTATTTTTAAATGAAATTCCTTTATCATTTAAAAATAAACTAACTTTTATTTTGAAATGAAATTCCTTTATCATTTAAAAATAAACTAACTTTTATTTTGAAATGAAATTCCTTTATAATTTTAAAAATAAATATTTGCTATATAAATTCTCAAACATCCAAGGATTCTCTTTATTGAGTATAACCTCATACCAAACATATTCAAGTATCATAAGGATTTTCAAGATAATCAACTTATGCACGCTTCCTAAACTAATGATGGAGTAGGTGATGAAGTAAAAGACAATCAAACATATGCAATACACAAAGAGGGAATCTTTCCATCAACCTAATCACCTGTCTTAGCCTCACGAATTTATATGGGGCTCAAGTTGGCTAGCTTCTAATGATTATCCCTAACCAAATGCATGCGTATATGAAGGTATCCATCAATGTTACCCCCAAGTTGCATTAATCATCATTTCCTCAACCTCAAGTACCCCACTTTTGGTGGATGATTCTACTTCTTCCACCCATGAGTGTACCTGATCCTACACATTTGGAAATATGTTATCAGTACCATGTTCTTTCAAATAAACTAAACATTGAATAGTTGGTTCAATTGCTTAAATTAGGTATTAAAGTGGCATAGATTAATACATTATTTTTTTTGTGCCAAAAAGCTTTCCAAGGAGGGTCATGATGATTTAGTTCATAAACCATTCTTCTATATTTTTGCATAGCCTCAATTCTTTGCCTCTTGATGATTGAAGAGAATATAAGCTTATCCCATGCTTCCTCTTTTTGTCAAGAAATGTTTCTTTTACCTTTTTTGACTACTTTAAATTAGAGGGATCCATTTATGGTTTTGGCACAGTTGGAATTTTTCCTAATTCCTTTTGAGATAGAAATTTCCTAGTCCTAAGCACATTTTGCTATTTAGGATTTTGTGGCTAAGACAAGAATTTTAAGGGATCCAAATTCTAGGGCTCCACTTGAATTTTATTTTTATCGGAACTTGTTAGCACAATAATGTATTCCTCTTCTAAAAGGTCTTGGGTGAGCATGATCTACTCTAGCTTGCACAACATATTGACTTGGCATTTTAGATATATTTCAAATTTTTAGTGGCCAACTACACATGATGTTGATACATGATGTAGGTATTTATGCTATATCACTATAAACTAAAAACCAATAATGGTTCTTTAGTTTTGAAGCAGATGGATCTTCATATTGGTAACTATTATTCATTCTTTCAACAATATTACTACTTGAAGTCTTCTGATATTTAACAACATATATAAATATTCTAAAGTGGTATCTTTCTACTTCTTCTTTTTTTATTTTTTACCTTATTATTCAATTTTTTGAGTGTAGATAATACCTCTAACATTGTAGGTGACTCTTTAGACTCAAACATTGGTAATGTTGGCAGAATGGGAACTAGAGGTAATATTTTTGGCATGAGAATAGGAGCAATTATGGGAAGAGAAGAAAATGAGATAGGATTCATGGATGATTCATTTTTTTATATGATTACATTATCTCCAGAAAATATTTCATTATGACTCTTAGAGGTAATCTTCATATGAAAATCAAAGTAATTTTTATTGTAATAATGGCTTGATAAACTTGAGGGAAGTCAATTATATTTGATTGTTGGGTCCGTAATTCCAAACCAAGGCCTAATGCTATGATATAATTGATATAAGCTAAAGGACGTGGTGGCCTAATATTATGTGGAATCCTTTTTCATGTTCTACTAAATTTGAGATTAAAATCAATAATTATTTCTTGGGGATGATGTATAATGGTAAACTAGGTGAGAAATGAAAATGGATCTATTAACTCATTAAATTCTTCCATGAATGGTCTAGTCAAGTCAACTGATGAATGGATTCTATTATCTTCTAGGTTTTGATACCAGTTAAGTATTTTACCTCAAAAGGACATGGCAATAAGTCTAACCATAATGTCTCCAACTCTAATAATATAAATTATTGCCAAGGACACCCTATATTGATAATTCTCAAAGGTGGTTTTACATGTGCCATCATAAGTAGGAAGGGCTTTAAAAAAAATCTATGGAATAACATTGACATTCACTAAACCTAGGGGTTTGATGGTATTCCAATTGGAGATAATTTATATTTTGAGCAATAATTCTAGGACTTGATGATATTGATAGTGTAGGAGAATTATGGGATGAAGAATCTACACTCTATAGATAAGACTCAAGGGCTGAAATTTCAACATCTCTTGGCTTATGAGAGGGTAATTCTATGAATAATGGTGTATTGTCTAACTTCTTGGTTATAGACATTGTAATCATATAAATAATGAGATAATGCATATATTATAAGGATTTAACAAAAAAAAACAATAGTCTAACCTCAATATAATTTTGGGTTTTATATTTTAATGGGAATTTCCAGATGAACATACAATCTCTATTAATGAGGTCAAGACTATTCACTTAGCCTTAAACCCTCTACGAATGTGATATAAATTTGATCACCTTATTCCATTGGGTATGCTATAAATAACTATACTAATGGAATAAAATCTATCTTTGTTGTGGAAAGGTGTTTCAACCGTTGATTTTATCCTAATTTTAGAAACTAGATGAAATAAAATTTCTCTATGTTTTAACCTTCGAAGAAGGCCAACTTCTTTGAAATATTACTTTAGGAAAATAGATCTATTGAGTGGTATTTTCACCCAGTTGTGAAAGTACACTCTCCTTTAGGATTTGGGTTCCAAATCCCCTCTTGCAAAGAAGTTAAACAAACAACTTCTCCAAGGTCTCCGTTGTATTAGCATTTGCAAATGTGTATTAGTAATCTCAAATAAAGATATTCAATTTAAATGCTTGGAACACCTTAGTGATTGCAAGTAACTGTAAACAAGGGGCAATGTTGGTTTATTTCATCATGAAACTTTAGTGATTGTTCATTGTTTTTTTTTGGATTTTGTAATTTTTAAATGTTTATTTTAAATAAGTTAAAATTTCTGGAAAAAATAAAATGCAGAAAATGAAAATGAAATGCAGAAAAAACTGAAAATAAAATGCACTCAGTATGATGCTATCCTGTTTCGACAAAACCGAAGATGTGAGGTCTCCATGCATGCAACCTAACCTATTGGACTTGCAAAACATGCACAATCCCCATAGACTAAGTGTTGGTTCCTAGGGTACGAAATAAAATTTCAGATTTCAAATATTCGCCTAATGTAACCCAAAAAAATGGCATTTAACATTATCTATAAATTCGAAATCTGAAAAATGAAAGAATAAACATTAAATCCATAGCATGCAAAGAAAATCTCCTTCTTTCTTGCCCACAAGATGCAAATTTCTGAACACTTCTGCATTAAAAATATGTCATTTTACAATAGCAGAATTTTTGGTTTTTCCAAACCAGTCTGTGGAAGAGAAACAACTCAAACAGGTCCAGAATGGCCTTCTCGCCTTCAGCTCTGCAACTCTGCTTGCAGCGGTTTCCACCCCCTTTGGCCTCTTTGAATGGCGTATTTAAACTTCTAAAAAATTGTTTCTCCTTCCATGATGGTTCGTTTCACTTTTTGATGGTTCGGTTTCACCTTCCTTGACTTCGTGTGCTTTGGTTTCCATTTTGTGGCCCTTCGTTGCGTTTCTCCACATGGGCTTGCGTCCGTTTCCCTCCGTGTGTAACGACCATCTTAAATGATCATGTAACGCTTTGTCTTATTCATTAGATTTTGTCCTTATGTCCACGTCACTATGCAGGTCCGTTACCTTGGTGAAAATGGAACATGTCACGATATCGCGACACTTCTTGCCTCCTTGCTCTCTTTTTTTGCTTGGATGCGAAAATGTAACATGTCGCGATATCGTGACACTTTTTTCTTTTGCTTTCGAAAATGTAACATGTCACGATATCGCGACACTTTTCTTGTACAGTCGTGAAAATGCAACATGTCGCGATATCGCGACACTTTTCCTTTGGTCGTGAAAATGCAACATGTCATGATATCGCGACACTTTTTCTTTTGCTCTCTCTTTGCTTTGAATTGCGAAAATGCAACATGTCGCGATATCGCGACACTTTTCTTTGGCTGTGAAAATGCAACATGTCGCGATATCGTGACACTTTTCTTTCTTGTTCTTTCTTGTCTTGTTTGGTCATGAAAATGCAACATGTCGCGATATCGCGACACTTTTCTCTTCTTAATGCAACATGTCGATATCTTGACACTTTTTTTTTGGGAATGCAACATGTCGTGATATCGCGACACTTTTCTCTTTTGCGAACATGTCGCGATATCGCGACACTTTTTCTCTTTTGGTCGATGGTGCAACATGTCGCGATATCGCGACACTTTTTCTCTTTGGCCATGATGGTGCAACATGTCGCGATATCGCGACACTTTTTCTCTTTTGCGCGATGGTGCAACATGTCATGATATCGCGACACTTTTCTCTTTTGGTCGCGATGGTGCAACATGTCGCGATATCGCGACACTTTTTCTTTTTGGTCGTGATGGTGCAACATGTCGCGATATCGTGACACTTTTTCTATTTTGGCCGTGATGGTGCAACATGTCACGATATCGTGACACTTTTTCTTTTGGCCATGATGGTGCAACATGTCACGATATCGCGACACTTTTCTCTTTTGGCCGTGATAGTGCAACATGTCGCGATATCGCGACACTTTTTCTCCTTGTGGTATTTTGCTTTTTTCCTTGATCTTTAGCCTATGGGCCACTTCGGTCTTCTTGGAACACATGCAAAAAATGTGGGTCCCCAATTTTGGGGTACGTTGTGGAGCAGCCACAACAAATGGCGACTCTGTTGGGAAATGCTCCTGAGCATTTCGGTGAGAACTCAACCTGAAAAAACACAGACTCAAATACAAGCGTCAAAAAATATCCCAAGAATGAAACTAGACGAGAAATACATGAAGCATTAGAATTATTAAGCATCAGCTCGGTGTGTGCAATGTGCTTCATTCCCTATCGTTTGAAATTGATCAACATTCCATTGTCAGTTTCACTTATGATTCGTATGCAAGGCTATGAATGATTTGTGCAGGATTTGATGTATGACAACTATGCTAGAGATATAACAACCTGCTTTGCAAAGGCTCAAACCTTCTAGTATCATGAACAAACATATTAAAACTGTCAAACCCTCTTAGGACCAAATATATGCATACTTGAATTAATTTATTAGATCCCAAAGTTGGTTATGTGTCACTACCATCTTGAACCCATGTGCAAGTGTAAGTGAAATCAGAGCTTTGGGGAATAGGATTCCCAACCTAAGCGAGATGGGAATTTAACCCTATCCTTACTACTCTGATCTGGAGTTCATTACCTCATCTTGAACAAAATGATTTAACCTGTTATGGATGAAACTGTCAGGCTAGCCTGTCCGTTTGAGCAGTCAATGGTCTTGCTTTTAGACAAGACATGTTGCCACGCATGAGCATACTCCACTGCCAGCCAGGCGTCTATAGCCCCGGTGGAGATTAACCCCATAATCCATGATTTGGCTCTACTTTTGATTTCTTGGACCTTGGGGATGACTACCCATCCTTGCAAGGGACATGTAGTACGATCCTTCCAATCCAATATTAATAAAGAAATGAAAAATATTTGCTTTGGAATTTCAAATTCTTGAATGGGCAAAATAGAAGCTTTGGGGAATCGGATTCTCAACCTAAGCGAGATGAGAATTAGACCCTATCCTTACTACTCCATGAAGGTCAAATCAGAGCTTTGGGGAATTGGATCCTCAACCTAAGTTCGATGAGGATTTAACCCTATCCTTACTACTCCGATTTTAGGCTTTAAGCATTATGGGAGTGGTAAAAACCACTTTTTTAAGGATTATGTTGCATGATAGGACAGACACGAAATATTCCTTTCGCCTCACCTTTTCTTCCAAGTATGGTTTTGACCATTTTGCTCAAGATTCTCTTTAATATGCGTAGAACGTGCTTGGTTCAAGATAGTTCGGGCATCAGTTCCCAACCTTAGGATCCTTTTAATATATGTTATGTAATAACCCTAAGAGGATTCGACACCTTTTCAATGATTGTACATGAAATGAAGATGCAACTGAGATGAAATGTATATGCAATGCGGAATGTAATATGAGATATGAATGCATTGCTCCTTTTGAAATGCGGATGGAGTATATATCACCTACTTTACCATAATGTGAAAAACTGACAACTTCATGCATCACAAGTTCCAAACGATATTCTTTAATGTGTTTGCAATATTCGTGGAGCTTTCTGCAATACAATTCCGATGTTTCATATTCTCCAAGTCTTAGTCAACATTCATAAGGACCTAAGTTGACAAACCACAAAAGTGTCCAAAGGACCAACACACAAAACTTAAAACCAAAATGAGATCCATTCCGAAACCAAAACACGAAAACCAAAAGTATATACAAATGTACAAAAAGTTTGGATTATCATTTTCCCGGATCCCAAACCTGATTAGAATTCTTTAAAAGACATATGACGTGATACGCATACCAAGTTTTGTAGGAATCCAACAAAAACAAGATCAAACCAAACAAAGAAACAAACCTCCACTTGCCCCTCTCACCATACCAATTTGATTTAGTTTCATTAATAATCCTATGGTGGAGCTTCAAGTTTTCAAATTGATTAGACAATGATTGATGTTCAATTCTTTTATGTCTATTCTTTAAGATGTCCATTCCGCACTTTGATTCATGGTGTAGAAATAAGCTTTCATTTTCATTCAATAAAGCCATAACATTAATAATATTTGAATCAAACCATTCATTAGGCAAACCTTCATTCGAATTTTGCATGGTGAAACCAAAACGGTGAGATTTTACCTTTGGCACGCTTTCATTTGACCTTACTTGAAGAGGATTTGAAAATTCCTCTTTTCTCTCATGACATTCATCATCATGTAGCACTTGTTCTTTCTCCATGACTTGTTTATCAAAGGCACCAAACTTAGGTACCCAATTGAAAATATGTCCATCCCTTTCAAACCATAAGTCTTGTCTATCTAGGGGTGGGTTGACTAACACATTTCCATGATCAATCACTTGGGTTGTTTTGGGTAACGTGAGATTTTCAATTGGATCATCAATGATATCAAACCCAAATGATTCAGGTTTTGTAATTTTCTCATTTTGAAATGGCATAATCATTGTAGCACAAGTAAGTGGGTCAAGATTTTCCATTTCTTTTCCTCCAAAGGAATCTAAAGCAAATGACTCTCTTTCTTGATTCATGGTTGTAGAATCCTTATCATGTTCCAAAATTTGATGAGATTCTAATTCCTCTTCCAAAACTTTCTCAAATTGTACAGGATTTATAGTATCCTCATGTGAGGAAGCAATTGAGTTATCCTGCATATTAATTGACACAACAAGTTTATTAGAAGATTTAGATTGATAATGTTCTTCCCATTTCTTCCACGAATCATAGTAATCATCCTCCAAGTTCAAGTTGTGACGCTCAAGTACTTCTTCTTCATCTTCTGATTCATCAACATGTTTCTCATCCCATTCATCTTCACCTTCCTCATTCTCACTCTCTTGACGATATAGAGTTTCCACCACCAAAATGTTGTCCTCTCCTTGTTGATGTTGGGGTGGACCCTCATTTGGCACAAGTTCCAAATCATCCACTTGAGCTTGGAGACAATGGGTATACCTAGCTATTTCGGGACAATTCCTTTCATTATGCTCCTTTGTATTATGCAATCTACACCCCTTTTCCCATGCAAAATCAGAAATATTAAGAATGGAACTAGAGTGACTTGGTCCTGCAAAAGTATCTATCTGATTAGCAATAGGGGAAGGCACACCCCCATTGTTTGGCTTCGTATTCCATTGTCTCCCTCTATTGTTGAAATTTTGATTTGGGTGAGGGGCATGGGATTCATACTTCTATTTTTGAACCAAATCATTACTCAATTTGTGAATCATCTTTTTGAGTTCTTCAACCTCTGAATAAATCTCTTTTGGTTGAGCTATGTTATTGCTAGTTCCAATAGGATTTGCGTAATTGGTGAGATCTTGACTTAACATTTGAGTTGGATTTTGAGCCACTTGATTTGCGTAGGGATTCACACTTTGAATCAAAATTGGATTGGGGAAAGGAACTATAGCTTGAGAATTAACTGGACTGGCTCCTTGCATAGTCTGTTGACTATTTTGCAAAAATGAAGGAATGGGGGGAATGGATGTGATTGGTTGAATTGGAATGGGTGCGTAAGCGGGTGTTGATGAATATGGTTGTTGATAAGGCAAAGCATTTATGCCTGATATTTGTGGTGCCATGATCTGATTCATCATAGGAGCTTGACCATATGGACCATATTGTCCTACCATAGGCATCCGGGAAAACCCATAACCCTGTGGTGTCATTTGTTGTTCAATGGTCATAGCTTCATTGTAGGCTAGAGCAAGCATGGTAACTTGAGGATTTCGCCTTGCAAACATTGCCGTCATAGGATCCAATGCCCCAAAATATATTTGCAAAGCTACTGCGGGATCAATGGCAAAATGTCGAATTGCTCTATTATAGCACTTCTAAAATCTTTGATTAAAAGTTCGGATTGGCTCACCCTGGCCTCTTTTGCATGTAATGAACTGATTATAGATGATTGTGGGATCTAATGGTGACCTGAATTGGTTGACAAAAGCATTCTCCATTTGCGTCCATGACGTAATGGAACCAGTAGGTAAGCAAATATACCATTCGTAAGCCACTTGGTCTAGGCTCATGGGGAAGAGTCTACAAGCCACATCTTCATGTTGAACTTGCAATCTTATCAAAACATCCCTATAGGCCTGAATATGTTCTTCTGCGGTCCTTGGGCCATCCGGTTTGTATTTGGGCAAAAATATCTCTATATTCCTAGGGATCTCGTGAATATCCCCTGCAATATTCAAAGGAATGTTATGGGCTCCGTACCAAGGAGGTGGTGGAGGTTGGGCCATTTGATTCAAAATCGATGATGATAACCCTACAAGAACTTGAAAAAACTCTCGATACCTCAAAGAAAACCTGCGACACACAGAAAATCCTGCAATTAATGAAATTCAAAGAATAACTTCAAAATCAATTTGTTAGTCATGAAAGAAGGAACCTTGACAAAGCAATATTCTAAAACAATGCACAATCAAAACACCTTATTCAAAACATCTTATTCCTGTATGAACAATCAAAAAGCGTTAGGACAATGCATAGCAATTCATGTCCTCCTTTTAACACTACAAGGTTGTATTGTTAAAAGAGGGCTAAAGATAATAATCAATAGGGCATGAAATATTCAAAATTTAAATCCCTATAGCATTTAAATCACACTGAAATAAACCAATTCAGGCCCTCCTTCTAGCGCCAATCTGTTGAGTGGTATTTTCACCCAGTTGTGAAAGTACACTCTCCTTTAGGATTTGGGTTCCAAATCCCCTCTTGCAAAGAAGTTAAACAAACAACTTCTCCAAGGTCTCCGTTGTATTAGCATTTGCAAATGTGTATTAGTAATCTCAAATAAAGATATTCAATTTAAATGCTTGGAACACCTTAGTGATTGCAAGTAACTGTAAACAAGGGGCAATGTTGGTTTATTTCATCATGAAACTTTAGTGATTGTTCATTGTTTTTTTTGGATTTTGTAATTTTTAAATGTTTATTTTAAATAAGTTAAAATTTCTGAAAAAATAAAATGCAGAAAATGAAAATGAAATGCAGAAAAACTGAAAATAAAATGCACTCAGTATGATGCTATCCTGTTCCGACAAAACCGAAGATGTGAGGTCTCCATGCATGCAACCTAACCTATTGGACTTGCAAAACATGCACAATCCCCATAGACTAAGTGTTGGTTCCTAGGGTACGAAATAAAATTTCAGATTTCAAATATTCGCCTAATGTAACCCAAAAAAATGGCATTTAACATTATCTATAAATTCGAAATCTGAAAAATGAAAGAATAAACATTAAATCCATAGCATGCAAAGAAAATCTCCTTCTTTCTTGCCCACAAGATGCAAATTTCTGAACACTTCTGCATTAAAAATATGTCATTTTACAATAGCAAAATTTCTGGTTTTTCCAAACCAGTCTGTGGAAGAGAAACAACTCAAACAGGTCCAGAATGGCCTCCTCGCCTTCAGCTCTGCAACTCTGCTTGCAGCGGTTTCCGACCCCTCTTGGCCTCTTTGAATGGCGTATTTAAACTTCTGAAAAATTGTTTCTCCTTCCATGATGGTTCGTTTCATTTTTGATGGCTGTTCGTTTCACCTTCCCTCCTAGCGTGTGCTTTGGTTTCCATTTTGTGGCCCTTCGCTGCGTTTCTCCACATGGGCTTGCGTCCGTTTCCCTCCGTGTGTAATGACCATCTTAAATGATCATGTAACGCTTTGTCTTATTCATTAGATTTTGTCCTTATGTCCACGTCACTATGCAGGTCCGTTACCTTGGCGAAACTGGAACATGTCGCGATATCGCGACACTTTTCTCTTGCTCTCTTTGATTCATTGAAAATGTAACATGTCACGATATCGTGACACTTTTTCCCTTTTGCTTTTCATGAAAATGTGCAACATGTCGCGATATCGTGACACTTTTCTTTGGCTAAAAGCAACATGTCGCGATATCGTGACACTTTTTCTTGTTGTTGTCATGAAAATGTAACATGTCGCGATATCGCGACACTTTTCTTTTCTCTTCTCTATGCTTTGAATCGTGAAAATGCAACATGTCGCGATATCGCGACACTTTTTCTTGTACGGTCGCGAAAATGCAACATGTCGCGATATCGTGACACTTTTCTTTTCTTGTTCTTTCTTGTCTTGTTTGGTCATGAAAATGCAACATGTCGCGATATCACGACACTTTTTCTTCTACTCTTTCCTTCTTGAATCGTGAAAATGCAACATGTCGCGATATCGCGACACTTTTTCTTTTGCGGATGGTGCAACATGTCGCGATATCGTGACACTTTTTCTCTTTTGGCCGTGAATGCAACATGTCGCGATATCGTGACACTTTTTCTTTTTGGCCTTGATGGATGCAACATGTCGCGATATCGCGACACTTTTTCTCCTTTGGCCGCGATGGTGCAACATGTCGCGATATCGCGACACTTTTCTCTTTTGGCCGCGATGGTGCAACATGTCGCGATATCGCGACACTTTTTCTCTTTTGGCCGCGATGGTGCAACATGTCGCGATATCGCGACACTTTTTCTCTTTTGGCCGCGATGGTGCAACATGTCGCGATATCGCGACACTTTTTCTCTTTTGGCCGCGATGGTGCAACATGTCGCGATATCGCGACACTTTTTCTCTTTTGGCCGCGAAGGTGCAACATGTCGCGATATCGCGACACTTTTTCTCCTTGTGGTATTTTGCTTTTTTCCTTGATCTTTAGCCTATGGGCCACTTCGGTCTTCTTGGAACACATGCAAAAAAGGTGGGTCCCCAATTTTGGGGTACGTTGTGGAGCAGCCACAACAAGATAAAAAAAGAGTAAGGGTTAGAAAGGAGTAAAGGGTTAGGAAGGAGTAAGGGTAAGATAAAGGTTTTGAAATGTGGTAAGGATATAGTGTAACAACATTGGATCTTACAAATTAATTCACTAGCTAGGCAATGACACTTAATATATCAACCATTATCAAATATGATTACAAGTTCATTCATATCATTACATTAACTTTAATCATTCTAAGGATTCAAAAAATTAGTAATACAATAGGAAAATAATGTTTGCTTTAACAAAATAAACTAAGTGTTGAATGTAGCATAAATGACTTAAAATAAATGTATAAAGGCTCAAATAATTACAAGTACTTCAATTGTTACCAATCCAATAGGCAATCCAAATAGCAAAATTACTTTAATAGAATACACTAGCAATTAAGTGTAATAGAATTGATTTTGAGAAAAACATACACATAAAACCTATAAATGCATAGCAATGGAGACCAAACAATCATCACTTCATTGATAAAAAAAAATTACAATGCAATACCATGCAAGGACTATGAACTGACCCTTGTGATTAGGTATTTGCTCATATTTATAGTTTACAATTTCAAAATTTCTTGGTGGGAATACAATTGTATGGTTGTTTGGATGATAGTCTAGCAAGAAACTAGAAATGTTAAGGTGGTAGCCTTAAATTTTATCTTGGAAATAATTTTAAATTTATCCCATTGATCTACAACTATCTTCTGCAAGTGGTTTCATTATTGGAGCCATTATTTTCAAGTTTAGTTATCTTTAGCTATAATTAGCTAGCAAGCACCATGGCGGTTTTAGGTCTAAAAATAATGTCTAACTAAAATTTTCTCAAAATTGGGCTCTTTATTTGATAACAAAATAAGGTAAGCAAATATTAAGAAAATATTATTAAAGTAGGTAGGTTTAAATAGTGCAAACATAGGCTAGAAATAGCCTTAGGAATATTAGAAAATAATATCCCCTAACTTGACGCTAACAACAACACACTTCACAAATAAGTGCTAACTTACTAACAACTAACAACATAGTCAAATTGACTATGACTACTAACCTACTAACCCCAAGATATTCCATAGTGAATATCTTGTAGGTAAATAGTAAAAGTAAATACCTAATGGTAAAAGTAACAAACTACTTTTTACCATGCGGTAAATTAAATCTACCTAGGAGAATCTACTAATTACCAAATGAGGTAATAATCATAGTTACTATAGCATAGTAACTCTAACATCCCCCATTATTACATTATTTGGGTAATGTATATAACTACCCCAATATAGTGAAAAATATGTTGATATGCTAGCTCTTGCTCTGGATCGATCTCTGTCACATTGCTCTAGCTACTTTAAGCAAAAAAAAAGGGTTATTCCTCATTTTGTTCTCACATCAATGAATTTCCTTATTGTAATCTTGTCATCCAGCTAGATTGCATGGGTAACCAATCGATCCAATGGCTAGGTTTACTAGAGTATATTGCTACATAGAAGGTTCATTCAGTTACAATATAATTTTACAAAAGTTTTCGATAAGGTAGATAAGGTGTCAGTTGCTGCCAAAAATGCACCCTTATAAGTTTCCCTCCTTGTTGTAAAACATGTTGTAATGGAATCTTTGCAAGAAGTGTGACTAGGATGTCGGTCACTACTAAAAATATGCCCTTATAAGTCTTTCTTCCATTTTAGCAAAAAATTGTGTGAAGTATGAAAGAAATATTTATCCCCCCTTAATTGCAAAAGATATGCAACTCATAAATCTTGTTAAGGCTTTTACAAAGATTACCTCCTAGGTAAATTTTACACCATTAAAATCCTCCCTTTTATTACAAGTACTTCAAGCAAAAATAGTTTGCTATTTATGAAGCCTAAAAGATGTACAATCATCCTTTTATTACAAGTACTTCAAACAAAAACTTATGTTATATATGATGCCTAAAAAGAGAGAGTAGATGGTGCTTGTCTAGGGTGACAAATTTGTTTCCCTTTACAATTTTGTTTGAGCCATGAGCACTTTGTGTGCTATTTATAAACCAGAATCAGAATTGGAATCAAACACTTCAATAGAAACATTACCTCTTTGTCTATTTTACCTTTGTGATGTGCCTTTGTCATTTTTGTTTTACTTTTTTTAAACCAACACCGATTGGTGTCATGGTTTTCCTTTTTACAATTTGTGCAAAAATTCTTTTGATGTTGCTTTCCCTTATCTTTTGAAGATGATCCTCTCTTCTAAAAGTTTCCTTTCTTCTTTCCACCTCGATTTTTCAAGTAAAGTGCATTGTTCGACACTCCATCGCTTTGGAGCTGATTTGCTTCCTCAGTTTTAAGAAAATTAACTAAATCCACCAAGGTGACTGTTCTTTGAGAAAAATTAAGGGATGTTATTAACATCTTGTAGGATTCTAGAAGAGCCCTCAATATTACTAAATTCAAGATAGTATCTTCTACTTTTTCTCCTAAAGCATTCATCTTTTACTTCAATTTTACCACTCTGTAGAGAAATAGTTCTACTGATTCTCTTGACTTCATATGGAGTGTATGAAGTTGTGTTTGAAGGTTTAGAATAGTTGATTTATTTTTGAATTCAAAAATGGTACAAAGTGCATCCCATGCATCTTTACCATTTTTAGCTTCACTTATGTGAGGTTGGATCTCATCAGTAGTAGCTAGGAGAATCAACATGATAAGATGATTGTTCTTTTTACCCCATGCTTTCTGATATGATCCTATTGATGTAGGTCTTATTTCAGTGCCATCCACTAAATCCCATATTTCCTCTACAGTAAGTATGGTTTTCATCCTAATTTTCCATGCTGAATAGTTAGGACCTTTAAACAATTGTGTATGATTTAGGTATTTTTTGATAGTTGTCATGATGAAGGTTCTAGAATTTTCACTAATATGATATTTTTTTCACTCTTTAATTGGTATTTAACGGTACTTTCCTGAAAACTCTCTTTAAAGAATGATGATCAGTTTGAGGATTTAAGCCAAACAAATAAGAAGTGAAAGAGAATTCACTCAAAATATATTTAATGGCACTTGCCTAAAAATCCTCTTGAAGAGGAATAATTAGTTTGAGGATATTGAGCCAAAAAAATAAGAGTGAATTTTTAGGGTAGTATGGAGAGAATATCAATTTATAAAATTGGATTTATACTTGTGCAATGATTTACACAAATTATTGTGAAATTTTGGGGTTTTAAGTGCTCTTAATTTTGATGACTTATAATTGCAAAGAACAATAAATTAAATGTAATAATCAATAAAAGAGTGCCCACAAAAATTTTTATCACTTAGGTGTCGGATGCAACCGAAAATGCACCTAATTTACTAATTTGTAATAAATGTGTCAAGTAATATCGAAAATGCACCTTTATTACCAACTTTTACAATAAAATTTTGATTTGTGTTGTGCAAAAATTTGATATTCAAAGTCTTCTCTTGTTTTTCAAGTTTGCAAAGAATGTGGCGTAAAACAATTACCTTTCCTTTTTCTGTTGAAAAATAAACAAGGTTTGATTTTTAAGTGCTCCACACTTTGTGTTACAATTTTGCAAAGAAATAAAATTTTGTGTCTTCTCACCTTTGATTTGTAAAATTAACAAATTAGCACTCCTTTCAAGTCAAGTCGACACATGACCCATGTTTGAAAGGCTTTCCAGAACTAGTCGACACATGACATGGTTTTTATGGACCCAAGGTCTTCAATTTCTTCTCAGTTTTGCAAAAAAATATTATGTGCAATTTCTTTTTTTATATTCCTCATTGGAGAAAACAAATGCACAAATTTTAACTTTGGATTTTGAAAATGTTGTGTCTCCTTGTGTAACAATTTGGCAAAAAATAATTCAAGTTTGATCCTTTATTTATTTGAAAAATTAACAAGGATTGAGAAGAGTTTAGGTTTCCCTAATTTTGCAAAAAAAATGTGCTATTTATTTATCTTATATTTCTCTCTTATAGAAAAAAAAACACTCTTTTGTATAAGGGTTTGCAAAAAAAAAAGGTCTCCTCTTTTCTTTGATTTATTTTACAAAAAATTTAAAGTGTTATTTCAAAATAATTTAATTTAATAAGTAAATCTTATTTTGGTTAAAAATAAATTTAAATGTAAAAAAAAAAATGATTTAAAAACATTAATTATATTTAATTTATTAAAAAATATATATTAAAAAAGAAATAAAAAAAATGCAAAATAAAAAAAATATGTTTACCTTGATTTTATTTTGCGGCCTCATTTAGCAAAATTTTATATTTTAGCTCCCACCAAGTTCCAGCCAGAACATCTCGAGTTTCACACTAGTGGTCCAACTTTATTTCTATTCCTCGAGAAGCATGCCTTACTGCTCAAGATCTACCTTGGGATCCATTCTGAGCAGCTAGTCAAGGGGGGTCTATAACGACCCAAAAACACACAAACAAAAAAATACAAAAATAGAAAAGGTTTTTTTTTACTAAGGAGAGGGATACATGAACCCTTCATGAACCCCTAACCCAACTAGTATTAACCTAAAGTTTCAATCACCTAAGTTTTCCTGGAAGCTACATCTCATGAAGTACCCTATCACAAGTCCGTCTGTGTAGGCGTAACATGTGTTACTACAGATAAGTCCATCTGTCCCATCATTCTTGATGAGCTAGACCTATCACCCTCAGTCCATCGAAGGTATACACGCATCTCCATACCATACACAAATCCTTATGTGTAGGTATGCTATGAGTATTGCGAGTTAAGCTATCTATCTCATCTCCACGATGAGCTATCTTAACTCAGATGTAATCTCTTCACAACTTAGTCCTTTATCTCCCTAAGGGGGTCTCAATTCCCTTAGGTCTCCTATGTTCACCCTAAGGGGTTCTCAATTCCCTTAGGTTACCTATGTTCACCCTAAGGGGTTCTTAATTCCCTTAGGTCACCTCTGAGTTCACCCTAGAACTCTACACTTAGATTTCTATCATCAAGCAACCAAACAATGATACATCTAGTTACTATAACATCAGAAAGCAATCAAACAATGATAGAGAAAATAAAGCAAGCTTAACACTAAAAGAGAATCAACTACATAATATAACCAGATACAAAAATAAAGGAAAAGTACCTTCACTAAACCAATAAATAATTATCTCATTAATTCTTACATGATAAATCCTTCTTACTTTAAAGAATATCACATTATCTGCATTGGGGATATCTCCCCACAATTCTAGTCTATTTGATCATAAGTAAATCAACGTAAGATACAATTACCTATACTTTGTTTCCATTGAACTCCTTGCTTCTCCTTGCTTCCCATTGGTTCTTTGAGGGTAGTAGGGGATCAGGATACTCATGGTTCAGGATAGGCATACCTTTAAATGCATCTATTCATTTACTTTACCAAATTGCAACTATACAAAAATTCAATTAAGTTTCTAACCATCTAATGCATAATGGATATCATAAAAGAACCCTTACTTTTATTTTCACCTCTCAAGTTCCCTTAGAGAGTCATCCAACATGTACCACTTAGATCAAGGTCTAACTTAAATCAAATTCATTCATGTCTTAAAGCATTAAAGTCTCATACCCTTAACCTTTAAAACAATCCCTTTCTTTTCATTCCCTAAATCAAAGCCCCATAACTTCAATTTAAAGAATAAATCTACATCCTTTTTAATTCACCATTTCCAATCAATCAATTACTTTTTAAAGCATTAAAGTCCCATACCTTTAACCTTTAAAACAATCATTCATTCATTCCCTAAATTGAAGCCCCATAACTTCAATTCACGAATAAATCCACATCTCTTTAATTTAAAACTCCTAAGATAATCAACCTTAATCAAAGGGGTTCTCTTTTAAATTAAATTAAAAACCTTCAATACATTTCATAAAAATCAAAGGTTCTTTCTAATTAAAAACCTTAAATAAATCTCATATAAATCAAAGGTTCTCTTTAATTAAAAACCTTAAATAATTTTATAAAATCAAAGGTTCCTTTTAATTAAAAACCTTAAATATATTTTATAAAATCAAAGGTTCTTTTAATTAAAAACCTTAAATAAATCTCATATAAATCAAAGGTTCTTTTTAATTAAAAACCTTAAATAAATATCATATAAATCAAAGGTTCTTTTTAATTAAAAACCTTAAATAAATCTCATATAAATCAAAGGTTCCTTTTAATTAAAAACCTTAAATAAATCTCATATAAATCAAAGGTTCCTTTTAATTAAAACCTTAAATAATCCTATATAAAATCAAAGGTTCCTTTTAATTAAAAACCTTAAATAAATCTCATATAAATCAAAGGTTCCTTTTAATTAAAAGCCTTCATTATATTTTATATGAAACTAAGGTTTCTTTCTAATTAAAACCTTCATTATATTTCTCATAGAACAAGGTTTCTTTTTAATTAGAACAAGTTACACAACACCTTACCTAATGCAGGGTCTACAACTAGAGGTCAATGCCTTCCAAGGTGGATGCTGAGCAACCATGACAAAACCTAGCATCTAAGCAAACTAGAACCAGGAAATGCCCTTACTTCTATCTTAATAGAGTTCCCACTTGACATCTCAAACTCTGCTTCAACTCCACAAGCTCTTACATGCCGAACCCTCACAATGCTCCCTTCAACATGACGTGGCCTTCGAACATGCACAACGCTCACTATTAATGCTCATTGGCTTCCTCTAAAGCCAATGCTCACTAAAATGCTCACTGGCTTTGTCTAGAGCCTGCGCTCACAAAAATGCTCACTTGCTTCTTCTAAATCCTACGCTCAAAAAAATGCTCACAAAAATGCTCATTGGTTTCCTCTAAGGCACACTCACTAAAATGCTCACTAGTTTCCTCTAAAACCTGTTTTCACTAAAATGCTCATTGGTTTCCTCTAAAACCTGTGCTCATGAAAACACTCACAGGTGGTTTCTTTAAAACACACACTCACTAAAATGCTAGTGGTTTCTTTAAAACACAATGCTTACTAAAATGCTAGTGGTTTATTGAATAACATGCTTATCCAAACATATGGTGGTTTCTTTCAAAAACACAATGCTTACAGCATATGGTGGTTTCTTTCAAAAATATAATGCTTACATACAACAACCCAATGCAATTTAAAACTGAATTCTAAGTTTAAAGCAACCCAACCTTAAACTCCTATGGATATGGAAAGCTAGGGATGTCTAGCTGCCTCTCCTCTTAGCTTCTCGTGTGTTCTTCCCATTCTCCCCATATCTCATCTATGTCTACTATGCTCTCTCTACCCCTCTTCCTTTCATCCTACCTTCTCTTTTTCTTGCCTTCCTCCTTACGTGCATGTCTGCCTAGGTGGCCTATCCGTCGTCTTCTCAAACCCTGAGCCCTATCTTGAGCCTCTGTTCTTCAATGCACCATCCCCTATCCTCTATGCATTCTTCCCATATTTTCCACCTTTGGAAAATTAGTAGCATCATAGGCTATTTCATAGGTTTCATTGTATAGGAAAGGGATGATTACATTTTATTTTAAAAAAATGAAGAATGGCTCTTTTAATTAAAATATCATTCTCATGATATTTATCAACATTAAAATATATTACTTTTATTTACACAATTTCATTATTGTTTTTAAATAAAATATATCTATTATTATATATATTTTTAAAATGAATTCTCTTTCATTTAATTCAATTAATTAAAGTCTTTTAATGAATTCTCTATTATCATTAAAATGAACACTTTTAATTAATTTAAATGAAAACTCATTTATTAATTGCAAATGAAGTTTACTAATGAGCTCCAATGAGCCAAACATTATTTACTTAAACTTCATTAATTAATTTAAAGGAATCTTCATTCAACATATAAATTTAATTTGCTTTCTTTCATAAGGATGATGCTCTACTTTCACTTCAACATGACAGTTTACCTTATGCATCTATATACATCTTGCAGTTGTTCTCATATAGAAAACCCAACATTAAACTACTCAAGCCATGATGCAGTAAAGAGCAAACAAATTTATACAACAACAAAGAGGGAATCTTTCCATCAACCCAATCACCTATCTTAGCTAGATATTTTATGATAGCTACTAGGCTATCAACTAAAGCTCAAGGTGATCAGCCATCGATGATTATCCCTTCCATCAATGCATGCCTATATGAAGGTATCTATCCATGTTACCTTCGAGTACCTTAATCATCATTTCCCCTGATCTTTGGTACCCTCATTTCTGGTGGGTGACTCTCCTGTTCCACCTATGAGTGTACCTGATCCTACACACTTGGCAATATGTTAGCGATAACACACCCTTATAAATCAACTAAACATCATATAGTTGGTTCAATTGTTCAAACTAGGTATCACCACATCATAGGTTAATACATTGTTTTCTTGTGCCATAAAGTCAGCTAGGGAGGGTCATGACATCCTCCCCCACTAGGATTAAACATCATCCTCGGTGTTTCCAGTTTTCCTTTTGTTTTTAATAGAAAGTAAAATTATTACATCATATAGCTTCAAACAAAAAGGGAAAATATTTTTGCATAACCTCCACTTTCTCCCAAGTGGCATTCTTCTCAGAGAACTGGTCCCACTGGACCTTACACTATTTGAGAGTCTGATTCCATAGATATTTAGAATGAAACTCAAGAATCTTCATCGGTAGTACTTCAATGGCCTCCAGATTTACCATCTACAATTTAGAAACATCCCACACATGTTTAGGGTCAGCAACATATTTCCTAAGCAAGGATATGTGGAAGGTGTCATGGATTTTGGATAGATTAGGTGGTAATGCAAGTCGGTATGCAACCAGACTGATATTTTCTATGATCTCAAAGGGCCCCACAAAATGTGGATCCAACTTCATGGATTTGATAGCACTTTTCTTTGGCTTAACCCTTAAGAACACCTTATCTCCAATAGAATACTCTCTTGGAGTCCTTTTTAGATCTGCATAACTCTTCTGCCTATCCATAACTTCCTTAAGCCTTTGCCTAATTTATTTTAGTTGCTCTTCCATTACCCTGACCATTTTTGGCCCAATCACAACTCGATCCTCTAGGTTATCCCAAGACAATGGTGTTCTACACTTTCGCCCATACAAGGCATCGAAAGGTGCCATTCCTAGCGAGGAGTGATGTCCATTATTGTAGGCAAACTCTACCAAAGGTAGACAATATTCCCATTGAGATTTGTGATCCATGCAGTACATGCGGAGCATGTCTTCCAAAACTTGGTTTACCCACTCCATTTGACCATCGGTTTCAGGGTGGTATGCTGAACTCATATTCAATTTCGTACCAACTGCACTATGAAGGGATTTCCAAAATTCAGAAGTGAATTTGGAGTCTCTATCTGAGATAATTACCTCAGGAAACCCATGCAATCGGAATACCTCTTTGACGAATCTGCTAGCCACTACCTGAGCATCATCCTTGGTATTTCCTGGTATGAAGTGGGTAACCTTAGTCAATTTTTTGACCACTACAAATATGGCATCATGTTGGTACCGAGTCTTGGGTAAACCCATGATAAAATCCATAGATATAACCTACCATTTTTGCGTAGGTATATCATGCAGATGAAGTTTTCCTATAGGATGCTAGCGTTCCACCTTAAATTTCTGATATTCGAGGCATCGAGCGATAAAATCTATGATATCCTTCTTCATTCCTACCCAAAAGAAGGCTCTTTTCATGTTTTCTCACATTTTGGCTCCTCTTAGATGAGCAGAATAAGGAGATCTATGAGCTTCTTGCATTATCAAGTTCCTCAAATCACCCATATTTGGTATGATGACCCTTCCCTTATAACACAGAAAGTCATATTTCACACTAAATTCCTTATTTCCTTCAGGATCTCTGTCCATATTGACTCGAATTCCTTGGCAATACTCATCCTGAGATTGCTCCTGTCTCACTCGATCCATCAGGTCCATGTGAATTCTAGTTATGGCTGCTATATATTTCCTTCTACTCAAAGCATCAACTACTTTATTCTCTTTTCCCTTTATGTACTCAATCTCGAAATCATACTCAACGAGAAATTCCACCCATCTTCTCTGTCTCGCATTGAGTATTGGTTGGGTGAATATATACCATAGACTTTGATGGTCTATTTTTAATTCAAAGGGCCTTCCCACCAAGTAGTGGTGCTAAACCTTTAAAGCATGCACTACTGCAGCTAGCTCCAAATCATGCGTAGCATAATTAACTTCATGCTTTTTGAGCTTCCTTGAAGTATATGCCACTATTGACTCCTCTTGTGAGAGTACCCCACCCAACCCATCTATTGATGCATCAGTGCACACTAAAAAGTCCCCTTGAGGATCGGGAACCTTTAGTATCGGTGCAGTAGTAAGCTTATGCTTTAGTAGTACGAAGGCAGCCTCACACTTCTCTGACCACTTGAATTCTTTCCCCTTCTTCTGAAGGTTTGTTATGGGTCCAACAATCTTGGAGTAGTCCTTTATATAACATCTATAATAGCCTGTTAACCCCATGAAACTTCGCACTTCAGTCACATTAGTAGGGGGTGGCCAATTCAGAATAGCCTCTATCTTTTTTGGATCCACAACAATCCCCTTTGCTGATATAACATGTCCAAGATATCGTACCTCTAGAACATAGAATTCACTCTTAGCCAGATTCCCATAAAGTTGATTCTTCCTTAACAATTCCAACATGATCCTAAGATGTTTATCATGTTCTTCTTTATCTCGAGAGTATATAAGGATATCATCTAGGAATACCAGGACAAACTGGTCCAAGTGTCTTTGAAACACACTATTCATTAAGTTCATGAAAGCAGTTGGGGCATTAGTCAGTCCAAAGGGTAGAACCGTAAACTCATAATGCCCATACCTAGTCTTAAATATCATTTTGTGAGTGTCTTCCTCATGAATCCTTAACTAGTGATACCCTGACCTCAGATCGATCTTAGTAAACACCTTGGCATCCTTTAGTTGATCAAATAAATCTTCAATCCTAGGTAAAGGATATCGGTTCTTGATTGTAGCCTTATTTAGCATCCTGTAATCAATACACAATCTTAGCGAACCATCCTTCTTTTTCATGAACAAAATTGGTGCACCCCATGGTGACACACTTGGTTTTATCAAACCCTTTTCCAATAATCCTTGCAATTGAACCTTTAGTTCTCACATTTTAGTAGGATTCATCCTATATGGGGATCTATGAATAGGTTCGACTCCCATCATAAGTTCAATTGTGAAGTCAAATTCTCGTATAGGAGGTAGTCCAGGTAGGTCCTCTGGAAATACATCCTAAAAATCCTATAAAATTGGATGTTGTCTTAGTATTTCTCCTTTCTCATGGTCCTCCACTTCATTGAGTTTTACCACATACACTATCCCTCCTCTCTTTAGGGCCTTTTTCAATTGCATAGCGGACAAAATTTGAGGTTCAAACACCCCTTGTTTGCTATGAATTCTTAGTCTCTCTCTGCCTTCCTCTGAATACTCAATCCATCGGTCTTGGAAATTGACTAAGGCTTTATGAGCCTGTAGCCAATCCATCCCTAGGATCACATCAAAGGCGTGTAAGGGAGCTACATATAAATAACATTCCGTAGTCCCTTTAGATAGAGTGACTTCTACCATAGGATAACACTGGTTCATCGAGTAGGTCTACCCAGAACCATACTCAACCTTCCACCCTTGAGCCAAATATCTAGGCCTTTTCGACACAGTCCTTGCTAGACTAGATGAAATAAAACTATCAGTGGCTCCACTATCTATCAAAATGTTTACTTGCTTATTGAAAACCTTACCTTTCACAAGTAATGGGGTGGCTTGTCCCTCTAGCTTCTACTTCTCGATTGTGGCATAGATCCGATGTTCTAGTTCCTTCCCTTTTGCATTAGCTGTGCTAGTCCCTACTCGATATGGACACTGATTATAGTAATGAGGTCCTCGACAATTGTAGCACCCTTCCTTGGGTCCTTGCTATTTTTTAGGTTTCTCATTCCCACTCTTAACTATTGGAGTTGGAGCTTGCGACTTCTGTGGTTGAGGTTTCATGTTGTTGGGTTTGTTATCCTTCTTATGAAAGTTCTTCTTGAACTTCTTCTGATTCCCATAAGGTTTCTTCTCAGGATTTTGGGGATTCTTAGCCTTTCGCTCTTGTTCAACCTCCCATTTTACAAACCCATTACTATTCCTCTTCTTTAACTCTTGTCGAGCTTGCTCGGGTAGAGTGTCATATTTATAATAGAAGTGTGACTCTACTTTCTTTGCTAGGTCATATGCCTTTTGTAGTGATTTAGGCTCCTGCATGTCTACATCATGCTTTAACCTAGATTCCAATCCAAGAGTGAACTTATGAACCCATATTTTCTCATTATAAATAGGTACATATTTGAATAATCTTACCAACTTCTTATAGTACACCTCTACTATGTTGGTTCCTTGTCTCAGACTAGCAAACTCTTCAAACTTTAAGGCATAGAAATGCTCTGTTAGGAATCTCTTCTTAAATATATTTATAAATTCTTCCCATGGAGTATCAATGGGTTCAATATTAGTTTCCTCATAGTGGGTTTCCCACCACTCTAGAGTAGCCCCTTCTAGGTTAATCATAGCCCAAAGTGTTTGGGTTCTTGATGAGTAGCCTTTTACCATAAAGTGAACCTCTGCTTCTCTCAGCCATGCTTCCATTGCATCCCCATCACCCTCTCCATAAAACTTGGAGATACTAATGTTTTTCATGTCCCTAGTTATTTCCTTTTCTTCTAAGGCTCTGGCTTGCACTTGTTCTATAGTTAATCCACTATCTAGACCAATATTTGAGCCTCGAACTTGCAAATTTTGATTTGTAACCATTTCTAGCAACTATCTTATCTGATCTTGCATAGCAATGATCGTAGCGGTGAGGTCTTCTACCTCCCTATTGGGGCTTGTTGGTTCCCCATCCTAGTTTTCTTCTTCGACATTACTTTGTCAAGTTTTTCTAGGTGTAGGCCTCCCTCTTCTGGTCTTAGGTGGCATCTTAACCTGATTCCATCCAAGAAAGAATATTAGATTATAGTTTCATCTTAAGTTGTATCTCTAATCAAGCCATAATATAGAGTTCTCTTGCTATATGCATTAACAACCTAACTAGGGTAATATCCCAGGCTAGGATGTATCACTGATACCAAAGCCCATACTAAGGCATCCTGACATCCACGCTCCCTTGGGGTTAATTCTCATTAGATTCTAGAAAATAGGGTATCCTAGATCATCCCAACTTTAGCCTTTACCTTAAGCAAGCCTTCATTGGATACATCTAATTTCCCTTTAGCACACATAGAAGCTCTATACCCTCGTACCTAGAGCTCTGATACCAAATGTAATGACCCAAAAATACACAAACAAAAAAATACAAAAATAGAAAAGTTTTTTTTTACTAAGGAGAGGGATACATGAACCCTTCATGAACCCCTAACCCAACTAATATTAACCTAAAGTTTCAATCACCTAAGTTTTCTTGGAAGTTACATCTCATGAAGTACCCTATCACAAGTCCATCTGTGTAGGCGTAACATGTGTTACTATAGATAAGTCCATCTATCCCATCATTCTTGATGAGCTAGACCTATCACCCTCAGTCCATCGAAGGTATACACACATCTCCATACCATACACAAATCATTATGTGTAGGTATGCTATGAGTATTATGAGTTAAGCTATCTATCTCATCTCCATGATGAGCTATCTTAACTCAGATGTAATCTCTTCACAACTTAGTCCTTTATCTCCCTAAGGGGGTCTCAATTCCCTTAGGTCTCCTATGTTCACCCTAAGGGGTTCTCAATTCCCTTAGGTTACCTATGTTCACCCTAAGGGGTTCTTAATTCCCTTAGGTCACCTCTGAGTTCACCCTAGAACTCTACACTTAGATTTCTATCATCAAGCAACCAAACAATGATACATCTAGTTACTATAACATCATAAAGCAATCAAACAATGATAGAGAAAATAAAGCAAGCTTAACACTAAAAGAGAATCAACTACATAATATAACCAGATACAAAAATAAAGGAAAAGTACCTTCACTAAACCAATAAACAATTATCTCATTAATTCTTACATGATAAATCCTTCTTACTTTAAAGAATATCACATTATCTGCATTGGGGATATCTCCCCACAATTCTAGTCTATTTGATCATAAGTAAATCAACGTAAGATACAATTACCTATTCTTTGTTTCCATTGAACTCCTTGCTTCTCCTTGCTTCCCATTGGTTCTTTGAGGGTAGTAGGGGATCAGGATACTCATGGTTCAGGATAGGCATACCTTTAAATGCATCTATTCATTTACTTTACCAAATTGCAACTATACAAAAATTCAATTAAGTTTCTAACCATCTAATGCATAATGGATATCATAAAAGAACCCTTACTTTTATTTTCACCTCTCAAGTTCCCTTAGAGAGTCATCCAACATGTACCACTTAGATCAAGGTCTAACTTAAATCAAATTCATTCATGTCTTAAAGCATTAAAGTCTCATACCCTTAACCTTTAAAACAATCCCTTTCTTTTCATTCCCTAAATCAAAGCCCCATAACTTCAATTTAAAGAATAAATCTACATCCTTTTTAATTCACCATTTCCAATCAATCAATTACTTTTTAAAGCATTAAAGTCCCATACCTTTAACCTTTAAAACAATCATTCATTCATTCCCTAAATTGAAGCCCCATAACTTCAATTCACGAATAAATCCACATCTCTTTAATTTAAAACTCCTAAGATAATCAACCTTAATCAAAGGGGTTCTCTCTTTAAATTAAAAACCTTCAATACATTTCATAAAAATCAAAGGTTCCTTTTAATTAAAAACCTTAAATAAATCTCATATAAATCAAAGGTTCTTTTTAATTAAAAACCTTAAATAAATCTCATATAAATCAAAGGTTCTTTTTAATTAAAAGCCTTCAATATATTCCACATAAACAAAGGTTCTTTTTAATTAAAACCTTAAATAAATCTCATATAAAATCAAAGGTTCTTTTTAATTAAAAACCTTAAATAAATCTCATATAAATCAAAGGTTCCTTTTAATTAAAAACCTTAAATAAATCTCATATAAATCAAAGGTTCCTTTTAATTAAAAACCTTAAATAAATCTCATATAAATCAAAGGTTCCTTTTAATTAAAAACCTTAAATAAATCTCATATAAATCAAAGGTTCCTTTTAATTAAAAACCTTAAATAAATCTTATATAAACAAAGGTTCCTTTTAATTAAAAGCCTTCATTATATTTTATATAAAACTAAGGTTTCTTTTAATTAAAACCCTTCATTATATTTCTCATAAAACAAGGTTTCTTTTTAATTAAAACTAGTTACACAACACCTTCCCTAATGCAGGGTCTACAACTAGAGGTCAACGCCTTCCAAGGTGGATGTTGAGCAACCATGACAAACCTAGCATCTAAGCAAACTAGAACCAGGAAATCTTCTTTTAAAGTTCCCTCTTGGACATCATTACTCTATCAAATCTCTTGCCTAGCCTACCTCACAATCTCCCTTCAACATGATGTGGCCTTCAAACATGCACAACACTCACTATTAATGCTCATTGGCTTTCTCTAAAGTCAACGCTCACTAAAACGCTCATTGGCTTCCTCTAGATCCTGAACTCACAAAAATGCTCATTGGTTTCCTCTAAAGCCTGCGCTCACAAAAATGCTCACTGGTTTCCTCTAAGGCACACTCACTAAAATGCTCATGGTGGTTTCTCTAAAACTGAGCTCCTAAACACTCACAAGGTGGTGGTTTCTCTAAAACACAGCTCACTAAAATGCTATGGTGGTTTCCTTAAAATAGCACTCACTAAAATGCTCACAAGTGTTTCTTAAAACTAAAAACGCACAAGGTGTTTCTTTAAAACCTAAAACAAAATGGTATTTGGTTCATTTACACAATGCTTACAAACATATGGTGGTTTCTTTAAACATACACAATGCTCTATACAAGCATATGGTGGTTTCTTTTAAAAAACACAATGCTTACATACAACAACCCAATGCAATTTAAAACTAGATTCCAAGTTTAAAGCAACCCAACCTTAAACTCCTATGGAGATGGAAAGTTGGTGATATCTGGCTACTTCTCCTCTTAGCTTCTGGTGCATTTTTCCCATTCTACCCATCTCTCATCTATGTTTTCTCTACTCCCCCTACCCCTATTCCTTTTGTCCTCTCTTCTCTTTTCCTTGCCTTCCTCCTTACGTGCCTGTCCGATCAGGTGGCCCATCCACCATCTTCTCGAACCCCGAGCCCCATCTTGAGCCTTCGTTCTTCAATGCACCATCCCCTATCCTCTATGCATTCTTCCCATATTTTCCACCTTTGGAAAATTAGTAGCATCGTAGGCTATTTCCTAGGTTTCATTGTTTAGGAAAGGGATGATTACATTTTATTTTAAAAAATGAAGAATGGCTCTTTTAATTAAAATATCATTCTCATGATATTTATCAACCTTAAAATATATTTCTTTTATTTACACAATTTCATTATTGCTTTTTAATAAAATATATCTATTATATATATATATTTTTTTAAATGAATTCTCTTTCATTTATTTCAATTAATTAAAGTCTTTTAATGAATTCTCTATTATCATTAAAATGAACACTTTTAATTAATTTAAATGAAAACTCATTTATTAATTGCAAATGAAGTTTACTAATGAGCTCCAATGAGCCAAACATTATTTACTTAAACTTCATTAATTAATTTAAAGGAATCTTCATTCAACATATAAATTTAATTTGCTTTCTTTCATAAGGATGATGCTCTACTTTCACTTCAACATGACAGTTTACCTTATGCATCTATATACATCTTGCAGTTGTTCTCATATAGAAAACCCAACATTAAACTACTCAAGCCATGATGCAGTAAAGAGCAAACAAATTTATACAACAACAAAGAGGGAATCTTTCCATCAACCCAATCACCTATCTTAGCTAGAGATTTTATGATAGCTACTAGGCTATCAACTAAAGCTCAAGGTGATCAGCCATCGATGATTATCCCTTCCATCAATGCATACCTATATGAAGGTATCTATCCATGTTACCCTAGAGTACCTTAATCATCATTTCCCTTGATCTTTGGTACCCTCATTTTTGGTGGGTGACTCTCCTGTTCCACCTATGAGTGTACCTGATCCTGCACACTTGGCAATATGTTAGCGATAACACGCCCTTATAAATCAACTAAACATCATATAGTTGGTTCAATTGTTCAAACTAGGTATCACCACATCATAGGTTAATACATTGTTTTCTTGTGCCATAAAGTCAGCTAGGGAGGGTCATGATAGGGTCCCATCTCGATATTTATGTCCCTTCAATCCAGCTTCACCCTTCTCCTCACTCTAATACCAATGATAAAAAAATAATATAAGCACATATTAAGAAAATATTATTAAAGTAGGTAGGTTTAAATAGTGCAAACATAGGCTAGAAATAGCCTTAGAAATATTAAGAAATAATATCCCCTAACTTGATGCTAACAACAATGCGCTTCACAAATAAGCGCTAACTTACTAACAGCTAACAACGTAGTCAAATTGACTACGACTACTAACCTACTAACCCCAAGATATTCCATAGTGAATATCTTGTAGGTAAATAGTAAAAGTAAATACCTAATGGTAAAAGTAACAAACTACTTTTTACCATGCGGTAAATTAAATCTACCTAGGATAATCTACTAATTACCAAATGAGGTAATAATCATAGTTATTGTAGCATAGTAACTCTAACATCATTTTCTTGTAGAACTCTTTTGAACTCAAATTGTGGTTTTGGGTGGTTCCTTCCTCAGGTATTTTTTCCTTTTACATTATTTTCTTCATAGGCATGATCCTACACTCAAGATTGCTTATGATGACATCATCAGCTCAAGCTACACAATTTTGAGCATCTTTTAGCTTTATTAGTTCACCACCTAATTTTAGATGTGTTTGCCTTCCTTGTGTGGTCTTAGAATATTTTTATTTTGTTGATATCATTGCTAGTAATTGTGTGATCCCAAACATCATCTCTTCAAGTGGTCTTCGATCATTGGATTGCATGATGTTAGATTATTTTTAGATAGATTAACTCATAGAAAGATTTATCCAATATAAATTATAAATCAAATATATACTATTAATAAAACTAACAATGAATCTCAATATTGGAATAGCAACAATATCTCACAAATATAACTCAAATGTACACAATATTAAATAATTACAAGAATGATTCAAATTGATTAATTTTCTTAGAAAGATGTATCCAATATATAATTTTATATGATGTTTTAGTACTCTGACTTTTGCTCTCCTCTAACAGTTGGGAGATGCATCCTTTCATATTCCTCATAAAGAAAAAACTCTCATCTTGCTATATATCAATGTGACTCTTCATTCGATCTCTTGACACCTTGCACTTTCTCTCATATTGACACATAAATTATATAAAATATAAATTATTCTACCAAAATAATTTTAAAAATGGGACCAAATAATGTAATACTTCCAACACCTCCTCATTATATATTATTTGGTAGGAAGGATTTTTGCCTCCGTTCTCTGATTCTTCTTTCTCTTCATTCTCTAGCTCTAAATTTTGCATGGTTGGATATATATAACCTTCATTAGGTCTTCCTTTATAAATTATCTATGTTTACCTCTGGATCAATGTATCTAAGTCACCTTGGGTCTTTGCCTCTATGTCAATGCCTATATGTCATTGTGATTGGATTTACCTCTAGGTATACCTCAGGGTCACTTTTGAATTATCATTGTCTTTAGGTCATCCACTAGAACATTCATAAGACTGTCATATATGTAGGATCGTAACTATAGATGCTTTCACTATAGGCCATCTTCCAAACTATGTTTGGGTCATAATCATTTATTTCTTTATGATAAGACTAACAATATTCTTAGTAAACTTTGATCATACTTGGTTTCCTTCTATAGAAACCATACAATATTCCTTTTATCTTATCTCATTCATTCATGTTTATCCCTCCAAAATCCATTTTAATATGTGATATTTCATTTATTTTTGTAGATAACATATTTGTGAATGAATATGTCCCCCAAAAATTTCACAACTATAGAGATTCCAACATTTCTCTATCTTATGTTCATATCTACCAAAATGATTATATATATTCTCTGTTTATAAAATTTATTTTACCAATTGGTCCTTAATTATTACTAGTTCAATCAGTCCCTATCATATATTTAATGTCACTATTTCTTGTCACAAACATAGTCCCTAGCTCATTGCTACTACTTTCCTATATATCCAAGACCTTTACATTTTGGTCTTATTTTTGGTACAATTGGATCTTTCATTCCTTGTTCATGTTTTCCCAAAAACATGTCTTTATATCCCATTTTACTTAACAATATTGAACCAATTACTTTAGTATACCTTTCAAAATAATCAAAAATATCATCAAAGTGATCCCTATCAACATCTACACAACTCTAAGCATCACTATCTCTATCATAATTTCAATTCATGTCATCGTCAATTTTGATAGCATACATTTTTTCTAAACAATCATGAACTATATTAAAAAAAATTGTACCACATATCCCATCTATTTTTGTAATAGGTTCTTCTATTGTTTTTTATGAATTCTAAGTCAAAGTATCATTTCTTGCATCATAATATTTTTTTTCATTTTTATGACGATCACAACATGCATATTTTTATTTTTGATGAAGGTCATTAGTATCATAATATTCATCTATCATCATGGGCTTTAAATAATTTGTATCACAGTAAAAATATTTCATCGTTGGTTTATTCCACAACTCTTCGACCTTTCCTTGCTTTCTTATCTTTGAAAAATTTAGAGTGATTATTCCCTTGTAGTTTTTTTTCCATAGACTAACAGGTACGATAAAAAATGTTTTATAACAACCATTAGCATCATTAAGAATACTTTGCATGCATTGTTCAAGTATTAAAAATTATCCTCTTTTTGGTTCATTGATAATATCAACAAGTTTATTCTTCAAATATTTTGTCATTTCCTCTTTTTTTCTATTCTTGCCTTTTCTAACTTCATTAGAAACTAATTCTATATACATTATATTTCCTTTATCATTAATGCAAAAAATCCTTTAGAGTCTTCAACTGCCTCATCAAGATTTGAACTTAAATAATTTCCTAGCATTAAAAAAAAATCATTTTTGGCTTCTCTCATATTTGATTATAAGACTCTCTTTTCCTTTATTGATGTATCCTTTTTTCCTTCAATGTTTTCTATCATGAATTGGGTAAAATATTTTAAATTTTACAACATTTCGTTAGTCTTCTCTAGTGAGTCATATTGAATGTATATTTGTTCTATTTAACTAAGCATGAAACTGAGAGTGAGGGTGAATCAATGTATATTAAAAATTTAATCCAACTATGAAATCAAATCAAAATAAGCAATCACACAAACATTCATCACATAACACCAGATTTATAGTGGAAACCCGATGTGGGAAAACCACTATGACAATGGACTATTTGGACTCCCATCCAAATCCAAACTCAAAAATATTTGGTATTTACAATATTTTTAGAGCACCAACTTTAGGGAATGGCACCAACCAACCCAAACTTTAGCAACACCAACTGCAAAGAGCATCGACCCCGATCGCCAAGAACCCACTCGACAAAAACAAAAACTATAGAAGAAAATATGATCTCCATTCTAAATGACCCTGATTGGTCTAGCTCATTACTTATCTCTACACATCCACTCTGACTAATCTCATATGATCTGAATTTAATCTCACACTCTTCTCTATACTCACATTGACTCCTCTTTAAAAGCCTTTTTGCAATCCCTTCAACTTCCTAATAAATTTTGAGTTGCAAGATGACCATTTCAGCATTCAATAACATATACCATGGGAGACATAATTTTATTCTATATTTTAAAATTTTGCATACGCTGGAAAAATAACGGACTCAATAGGAGTTACGGATCATAAGTTATGACACAGTTCACGGACAAAGTGTTGTGCACATTACTTGTTCTCACTTGGAGGCCTCGAAATTACTCCAACAAAAAATAAAATATGTTCAATTAGATGATCGATACATGAAACAACACTTAAAATGCACATTCAACAACAATAAAATATGAATTTGAGTATTCGAGTGCAAAAGCACTTGACTGTCCAAAACTAGAAAATGTGCTACAAAGGCATTTTGCAACTGCTGCCATTCTTCCTCGAGTCTCCTTTCGGGCTGAAATTTAAAATATAAGCTCTCTATATATCAAAATACCTCCAATAATTTTTTTTAAGTTTTATTCCTCAAATATTTCTTAATATACCTCTGACAAAGTGGCCTCTGGCGCTGATTTTACAACTCACATAAATTGAAAAAGTGCTCTAGAGCCATTTTGTAATGCTCACTGTTTCTTCCTCCGGACTCCGTTTGGGCTGAAATTTAAAACTTAAGCTCTTAGTATATCCATATACCTTAAGTAAAATATTTAAGGACCAATTCCTCATGGATTTCTTAATATTCCTCCCGTAAAGTGACCTTCGACGTAGATTTTATAGCTACAGTTTCATGACCAACAATGCACCGACGAAGCAACCGATCATTCCAACACTGCAACCACACTTGCTAATGATAAAAAACTCCAAATAGTATCTTGGTCTATCCAACACATTTCATTGATATTTTTCCACTTTGAAAACTTCCTTTTTTGCTACTTTGACAACTTCATGACGATTTTTGCAACTTTTGCAAATTTGCATGAACAACCTGTAACAACTTCACCTAAACATCACAAAAATTCTCATAAGCATTGAAAACCATTATACATACTTCAAAAAACCTCCAAAAAATTATCCACTGCATCAACGTGCCCATCTAAGTGTGTTGACAACAATGACAACACTGTCACTGCACCTTGCTCAACAATCTCCCCCTTTGGAATTGTTGGAAACACGCACACAAATTCCTATAACTCTTTTTCCCCGTTGAAAACAAGACCAAAGGGATGTTGCAAAATCCCCTTGAGTCCATGCATACCATTCTTAGGAAAAAATTATTACACATCAAAAATCACAAACATGAGAAAAAATATAAAAAAATACACAAATGCTCCCCCTGAGAATGTGACATTGATAGCTAGTCAATGCTTGGGAAGTGTGACCACTCCAAATTTCTTGTGAAGGTACTTAAAGACTTCTTTGGGTAATGGTTTTGTGAATATGTCTGCTACTTGCTCTGTTGTTGGAACAAAATCCAACTTAACCTCACCTTCTGCAACTTTCTCCTTCAAAAATGGTACCAAATAGCAATATATTTTGTGTGAGAATGCATAACCAGATTCTTTGAGACATTGATTACACTTGTATTGTCACACATGATCGATATGGGCTAACTAAAATTTATTCCAATATATTTTAGAGTTTGTTTCATCCAAAGTACCAGTGTAAAACATGATGTTGTTGCAATATACTCTACCTCTGTTGTGGATAATGAAACTGACTCCTACATTTTTCTATGCCACGTAACAATATTATCACCAAGATAGAATGCACCTCCACTAGTACTCTTCCTATCATCTACACATCCTGCCAAATCTGCATCTGAATACGCAATAAGGGTGAATTCTTTACCTTTTAGATACCATAACCCATACTCCATAGTACCCTTAAGGTACCAAAAAATCCTCTTCACTACTATCACATGAGTCTCCTTAGGACTAGCCTGAAATCGTGCTACCATGCATGTGGCCTGCAAAATGTTTGGTCTAGTAGCTATTAAGTATAGTAAGCTCCCAATCATGGATCTGTACATAGTTTGATCAACAGGTGAAGATTTATCATCCTTTCTCAACTTGCAACCTGTTTTCATGGGAGTGCTAATTGGCTTGCAATCCTCCATTGTGAATTTTTTCAGCATCTCTTTCACATATTTGATTTGAGAAATAAATATGCCCTTCTCCTTTTGATTAACTTGCAATCCAAGAAAATACAAAAGTTCACCAATAATTGACATTTCAAACTCTTTCTGCATCTTATTTGCAAAATCTTTACACAATTCATCTTTTCTAATGCCAAATATGATATCATCTACATATATAACAACAATGTGATGACCATTTTCTATTTTGACATACAAATTACTATCCACCATACCTTTCTTGAACCCTTGTTGAGTAAGATATTTGTCTAGCCTTTCATACCATGCCCACAGTGCCTTTTTTAAGCCATATAATGCTTTCTTCAACTTGAAAACCAATTTGGTATCATCACCAAGCTAAAAACCATCTAGCTGCTCAATATAAACCTCTTCTTGAAGTTTCCCATTCAAAAATGCTGATTTCACATCCATTTGATAAAATTTGAAATTCTTATAAACTGCTAAAGCAGGAAAAATTCTAATTGCCTCTAGTCTGGCCACAAGTGCAAAGGTTTCCTCGAAGTCAATACTTTCAACTTGTGCATACCCTTTGCATACCAATATTGCTTTGTTCTTGACTACCTGTCCATCTTCATTAAATTTATTTTGAAAGACCCATTTAGTATCGATTACATTTTTATTTGCGGGTCTTGGTACTAACTCCCAAGTCTTGTTTTTATCGATCTGATCTAATTCTTCGTTTATTGCCTTTACCCAACTTTCATCTTTCCTTGCTTCAGTAATATTTTTGGGCTCAATGCTGGATAGTAAAGAGTAATTACTAATATTCTTCTTGTCTGAACACCAACTGTGGGGTCTCTAATTATTTTCTCTCTAGGATGATCTTTCTGCCAGCTACCTATTTTTTTTTTGAATTTACATGGTGGAATCGGTAACCGCCATGAATCTAGGCAGGTTTTCTAGCTTTTATGGCTGCCAAAGTATTCTGCGCTGTCTGCCCTAGAATTCGCACCACAAATCTTCGCACAGTCCACCCCTATAACCAAAATTGCTAGCTACCTATTTTGAATTTCATGTTTTCTTCAAATTCTAAATCACTTTTTGAATCCTCTGAGTCAATTCTTCATTTATTTTATGTTTCTTCTTCCTCATATCCTTCAATGACATCTTCATAAAGTGGATAGTTATATTCATAGCTAATTACTCGTTCCCTTCATCAACTTTAACATCAGTACTTTCCACAATTTTTCTTAGCCTCTTGTTGTAACATTTGTAAGCTTTACTTTTTGATGAATAGCCAAGAAAAATACCTTCATCCACTCTATCTTCAAACTTACCAAGGTTTTATTCAGTTCTTTTGATGTAACACTTGATACAAAAAACTTCAAAATATCTTGATGTTGCCTTTTTACCAAACCACAACTCATAAGGAGTTTTGCTTTCATGCGTCCTTATCATGCACCTATTTTGGATGTATACCACAATATAGACTACCTCTTTCCAAAATTTATCTGCTAATTTACTCTTAGTCAAAATTTATTCTACGCTTTAAATGTTATCTATACGATCAAGGATTCCTTTTATTCCTTAGGTTGCTCTTTTTATTTCCACTTTGGTTTGATTACAATTTTGGGCTCTTGTTTTGGCTTTTCTTTTTCAGTAGCTAGTGCATGTTTTTCGGGAAATTTTATATTTTATCTTATTCCCTTTGGCTAAAATTTTCTTTCCTAAAATTGATTTGATGCAAATGTACTTCTACAATTTCTTACAATATGCCCAAAGTTATGATAGTTATAACATTCTACTGCATAATCCATCAAAAGTGAAAAAACATTTCTACTAAAAAAATTCCTTGGTCCTACATTATACTTGCAATTTGAAATATTATGTCCATAACCATTGCATTTAAAATAGAAACCAAAACATAAATGATTGAACCTGGGTGGTGGTATTTACCATGTTGTTGTAGGAGCCATATATCTTCTTCTTCTTCTTTGATGTGTGACATTGGTGAAACCATCATTGTCAACTCTTCTTTCGTGCCTTGCATTATTGCTTTCCTTTGCATGATTCATTTTTTCTTTATTAACCTGTTTCTTTTCTCCATTCTTTGTATATTCTTTATTTATGGCCTTTGATCCGTTTGATTATTCTCCTTCATCAAAACCCAAACCAAATTTGATACCTGTAGTCTTCTGGTTCTTTATGATCTTATCCAGCTTTATAGAACTCTCTTCATGTTTGTGATAAAAGCTAATTTTCTGATTCATTTCTTCTAGCTGCATCCTTAAACCAACAATCTCTTCTTCTAACTTGCTGCAATAATCTATTTTCATGGTTATTTGTACTTCGAGATCTTTGGAGATCTTCTTGGATTATTGTATCTGCACTTTCAAACTTGTTATGATTTCATTTACATCCTCAAGATTTCTTGAAATTTTCTTATTCCTTTTTCTTTCTGTCTTAAATTAATCTAGAGTTGCAATTATTTCCTCTTCTAAATTCACTTCTACGTCAATTTCTTCTTCATCACATTCCTATTATTTTTCTGGTTTTCTTCTTCAAATACCATGAAAAGAGCTTCAAATGTTTCTTTTTCAAAATCCTCACTAGAGTTGTCTTTTGATGAAATGACATTCTTAGAGATGAAACTTTTCTTCTTGAAATTACCTTTTATGAAATTTGTTTTTTCTTCCAGTCACTTATTTGTCCGTGTGATCCTTCATCACTTATGTTCTTCTCATTAAGTGGACATTTAGTTGCGAAATGCACAATGCCTCCACATTTGAAACATTTAAACGGTAACTTTCCTCTGTATTTGTCTTTTCCCTTTTTTAGTTTTCTCATGAAGTTAGCTCCCATTTCATCTAACATTTCATATTCATCTGACTCTGGTTTCGTTTTTGCATTTTTCTAAGCTTTAAAGGTAGCTTCTTTATCTATAGATTTAGCTTTTCTTATTCTTATTTCATAGGCGGTTAAAGAACCATACAACTCATCCATAGTAAGAGTATTTAAATCTTTAACTTATTCTATTGTAAAAATTTTAGAATAAAACCTTTGAGGAAGAGATCTTAATATATTTTTGATGATTACCGAGTCTTTGATTTCCTCTCCAAGTCCTATGATAGCATTGATGACTTCATTTTTTAGTCTCACAATGACACTGAGAGGGGGGTGAATCAGTGTAGCTCTTTTAAAACTTAAATCTTCAACTCTTAAAGCCGAAACAATGAAAACTTGAAACCAAATAAAGCAAGTATAACAAGAGAACATCACACAACACAAGATGTACCGAGGTTCACCGATTTGGCTACATCCTCAAAATGACTGTTTGGACTCCCATCCAAATCCAGCCTTTGCAAAGCACCAACTTTACAATCAATTTACCAAAACCCACTGGAAGGAGCACCAACCCCTGATTTATCTGCACCAACAGAAAGGAGCACCAACCCCTCTACCAAGCACCCACTTGATTTTGATATTGATAATAAAATGACATATATGAATCTTCTCTTCTCACATAAAAATTGACCGTTCTCTTAGCTCGTTCTGTCAATTGCTAAACGCTTTCTGGGTATTGTGCAGAACTCTGTCTATGACCTCCTCTCAAAATTTCAGCCAAAACTGATATCGTATGAGAAAGTTATGCCCAAAATACTAAAGTGATGTTTTTCACCTTTTTCCCAAAAACACGGATTTTCACTCTTTATTTTTCTCCACACACTCTTCTCTCCGCACAAAATAAAATCACACTCTTCAATAAAACACTTCTAACTTAAATGCACACACTTGCATTCCTTTTCACTTTTCACTTTCTCCAAAGATCTTTATTTAATGAAACTGCTTAAAATAATATAACTCCCTTTTTTTATATTGAGAAGGCATTTCGTCAAACACGTCACATGCAAAGAATTGACACCTTACTCGTTCTCATACTTCGGAGCCACGTGACAACTCAAACCAAAAACAAAATATGATCTATTTGATGCCTTGAAGGTGTAACAACACCGAAACTGAAACTCTGGCGACTCTTCAAGGTCGAAACGGCCAACTAAAGGATTTTGCCCAAGTGGCACAAATTGACATAAAAGAGACCTGTAACGTTTTTGCAAAAATCATAACTCTCACCTCGTAACTCGGTTTTCTCTGAAATTTGAAACGTAGAATATTTGCAACACTGACTATGTCCAAACCAAAACTCACTACCTAACTCCTTACGGTTCGCCTGTACCACTTCCACAAAAACTGCTACTGACACACTTTTTCAAAAAAGAGCGTTTTTGTGACAGTCTTGCAACGCTTGTAAAATTCGCCTCGTTTCTCCATTTTCGTTGAAATTTGGAACACATGTTCTTGAAGATAACGACCACCTCCAGTTCAAATTTTTCTACATAACTCCTTACGGTTTGTTCGCAGTGCTTCTGACAAAACCTGCACTTTTTCAGCCTGTACAACCACTTGCCAAATCATCCGCCAAGATACCGGAAACACCACCGATCACTCCAAACACTGTGCTGACATCTCCAATGTTGTTCTGGACTATTTCCTGACATGCTGGCATGTTCCAAACTGATCCATCCTGTCCAACTGTGCCCGTGGCGACTTTTGCAACTTTTTGACTATTTTGCTGCTTTGACAACTTTCTGACGATTTTTTCAACTTTTGCAAATTTGCACAAACAACCCGTAACAACTTCACCCAAACATCAAAAACATCCTCATAAGCATTTAACATCACCGTACATACTCTGAATAACCTCTGAACTCCTGTCCACTGCATCAACCGATCTATCCGACTGTGTTGACAACAATGACAATATTGTCGCTGCACCTTGCTCAACAATCTCCCCCTTTGGAATTGTTGGCAACACACGTGCAATTTCCTGTAACTCTTCTCCCCCTTTGACAACAATACCAAAGGGCTGCCGCAAACTCCCCCGAGTCCATGCACAACATTCTCAGGCAAAAATTATTACACTTAGCAAAAATCACAAACATGAGCAAAAAGATAAACAAATACACAAATGCTCCCCCTGAGAATGTGGTCCCGATAGCTAGTCAATTCTTGGGAAGCGTGACCACTCCCAATTTATTGTGAAGGTACTCAAAGACTTCCTTGGGCAATGGTTTTGTGAAGATATCCGCTACTTGCTCTGTTGTTGGAACAAAATCCAACTTAACCTCACCTTCCGCAACTTTCTCCTTCAAAAAGTGATACCGGATAGCAATATGTTTTGTGCGAGAATGCATAACCGGATTCTTTGAGATGTTAATGGCACTGGTGTTATCACACTTAACTAAAATTGGCTCACTGAAGTTAATACCAAGATCTTTCAGGGTTTGTTTCATCCATAATACCTGCGTACAACACGTTGTCGCTGCAATATATTCTGCCTCTACTGTGGATAAGGAGACTGACTCTTGTTTCTTACTATGCCACGCGACCAACCTGTCTCCAAGATAGAATGCACCTCCACTGGTACTCTTTCTGTCATCTACACATCCTGCCCAATCTGCATCTGAATACGCAATAAGGGTGAAGTCCTTACCTTTCGGATACCATAACCCATACTCCATAGTACCCTTGAGGTACCGAAGAATCCTCTTCACTGTTGTCACATGAGTCTCCTTGGGACTAGCCTGAAATCGTGCTACCATGCATACTGCCTACAAAATATCTGGTCTGGTAGCTGTCAAGTACAGTAAGCTCCCAATCATAGATCTGTACATGGTTTGATCAACATGTGGAGATTTGTCATCCTTGCTCAACTTGCAACCTGTCGTCATGGGAGTGCTAACTGGCTTACAATCCTCCATTGTGAACTTTTTTAGCATCTCTTTCACATATTTAATTTGAGAAATAAATATGCCCTTCTCATTTTGATTAACTTGCAACCCGAGGAAATACGAAAGTTCACCAATCATTGACATTTCAAATTCTTTCTGCATCTTATTTGCTAAATCTTTACACGACTCATCTTTGTTGCTGCCAAATATGATATCATCTACGTATACAACAAGAACAATAAGATGGCCATTTTCTGTTTTGACATACAAATTACTATCCACCATACCTTTCTTGAACCCTTGTTGAGTAAGATAGTTGTCTAGCCTTGCATACCATGCTCTGGGTGCCTGTTTTAAGCCATATAATGCTTTCTTCAACTTGCAAACCAAGTTGGGATCATCACCAAGTTGGAAACCATTCGGCTGCTCAATATAAACCTCTTCTTCAAGTTTCCCATTCAAAAATGCTGATTTCACATCCATTTGATAAACTTTGAAATTCTTGTAAACTGCTAAAGCCAGAAACATTCTAATTGCCTCTAGTCTAGCCACAGGTGCAAAGGTTTCCTCAAAGTCAATACCTTCAACTTGTGCATAGCCTTTACATACCAATCTTGCTTTATTCCCGACTACCTGTCCGTCTTCATTCAATTTGTTTCGAAAGACCCATTTAGTACCGATTATATTTTTATTTGCAGTTCTTGGTACTAACTCCCAAGTTTTGTTTTTCTCGATCTGATCTAATTCTTCATTTATTGCCTTCATCCAACTTTCATCTTTGCTTGCTTCAAGCAACATTTTTGGGCTCAATGCTGGATAATAGAGAGTAGTTACTTACTACTCTTCTTCTTGTCTGAACACCAACTGTGGGGTCTCCAATTATTTGCTCTCTAGGATGATCTTTCTACCAGCTGCTCTGTTTTGAATTTCTTATTTTCTTCCACTTCTGAATCACTGTTTGAATCATCTGAGTCAATTTTTTGTTTCTTTTCCATTTCCTTTTCCTCATCTCCTTCAATAACCTCTTCATAAATTGGGTAGTTCTCTTCATAGCTAATTACTCGTTCCCTACCTTCATCAACTTTAACATCGGCACTATCCACAATTTTCCTTAGCCTCTTGTTGTAGCATTTGTAAGCTTTGCTTTTTGACGAATAGCCAAGAAAAATACCTTCATCCGCTCTATCTTCAAACTTACCAAGGTTTTCTTCAGTTCTTTTGATGTAACACTTGCTGCCAAAAACTTTAAAGTATCTTGTTGTTGCCTTTTTACCGAACCACAACTCATAAGGAGTTTTGCTTTCATGCATCCTCAACATGCACCTATTTTGGATGTATACCGCAGTATGGACTCGCCTCTTTCCAAAATCTGTCCGCTACTTTGCTCTCAGTCAACATAGTCCGTGCCATTTCCTACACTCGTCCTATTCTTTCTTTCTACCACACCATTCTCGTCGAGGTGTCCTGGCTGCTGAAAACTGTCTCCTAATACCATATTTTTCACAATACTCTGTAAAATCCTCTGAAATGAACTCTCCTCCTCTATCTGATCTTAAACATTTAATCATTTTTCCTGTTTGATTCTCAACTTGGTTTTTGAAAACCTTGAACATCTCAAAAGCTTCTGATTTATGCTTCAAAAATAGTACCCATGTCATCCTGGAATAGTCATCTATACACAACATAAAATATTTGTCACCATTTATGCTTTGCGTTCTCATGGGTCCACATAAATCAGTATGTATTAGTTCCAAAGGTTTGCTTGTGTAGTACTCTTTTGTTTTAAATGAGACTCTAGTTTGCTTCCCCTTTTGGCATGAAGCACAAATGCTATTTGATGGTTTTCCAATGGTGGGAATATCTCTCACTACCTTTTTTGAGCTGATTTTTACTAGATTGTCAAAACTGATATGACCGAGCCTCTTGTGCCACAACCAATTTTCTTCTTCCTGTCCAATCAAGCAAGCTCCTTCTGAAGTCTCTAGAGAGAGTGTACAGGTTGCCGGATGTCCTCGATCCAGCTTGCTATCAACTTTCCACCATTTGCTTTTTCGACTTCACAACCCCGCTTCTTAAAAATCACTTCATGACCTCTATCACAAATCTGACTTACGCTCAACAAGTTATGCTTCGGACCAACCACAAACAAGACTTCTTTTGACTTGATTTTTTCATCACTGATCTTAACTCGAACCTTTGCCAACTATCTTAGCTCCATCATTATTTCCAAATTTTACTGAACCACCTTCATATTGCTGTAACTTCTCAAATTTCTGTTTGTCACCTGTCATATGACTGGAGCATCCACTATCAAGTATCCATGGTGCAGATTTATTCTGTGCTTTAAATGTTGTTTGTACGATCAGGGATTCCTTTTCTTCCTTAGATCGCTCTTTTTCTTTCCACTCTAGTTTGATTACAGTTTTGGGCTCTTGTTTTGACTTTTCTTTTTCAGTAGCTTGTGCATGTTTTTCGAGAAATTTTCTATTTTGTCTCATTCCATTTGGTTGAAATTTTCTTCCCTGAAATTGATTTGATGCAAATGTACTTCGACAATTTCTTGCAATGTGCCCAAAATTATGACAGTTATAACATTCTACTGCATAATCCATCAAAGGTGAAAAAACATTTCTACTGGTAAAATTCCTTGGTCCTACATTATACTTGCAATCTAAAATCTTATGTCCATAACCATTGCATTTAAAATAGTAACTAGAAAAGAGATGATTGAACCTGGGTGATGGTCTTTGCCATGTTGTCGTAGGAGCCATAAATCTTCTTCTTCTTTGATGTGTGACATTGGTGAATCCATCATTGTCAATTCTCCTTTCGTGCCTTGCATTATTGCTTTCTTTTGCATGAGTCAATTTTTCTTGATCAACCTGTTTCTTATCTTCATTCTTTATGGATTCTTCATTTATGGCCTTTGATCCATTTGATGATTCTCCTTCGTCAAAGCCCAAACCAAATTTGATGCCTGTAGTCTTTTGGTTATTTATGATCTTATCCAACTTCATAGAACTTTCTTCACGTTTGTGATAACAACTAATTTTACGATTCATCTCTTCTATCTGCATCCTTAAACCAACAATCTCTTCTTCTAGCTTGCTGCAATAATCTATTTTCATGGTTATTTGCACTTCGAGATCTTCAGATATTTTCTTGGATTCTTCTATCCGTACTTTCAAACTGGTTATGATTTCATTTGCATCCTCAAGCTTTCTTGAAATTTTCTTATTCTTTTTTCTTTCTATCTTCAATTCATCCAGAGCTGCAATTAGTTCCTCTTCCAAATTTACTTCTGCATCAATTTCTTCTTCATCACATTCCTGTTCTTTTTCTATTTTTTCTTCTTTGAGTGCCATGAAAAGAGCTTCACCTGTTTCCTTTTCAGAATCCTCACCGGAGCTGTCTTCTGATGAACTGACATTCTTGGAGATGAAACTTTTCTTCTTGAAGTTGCCTTTTCTGAAATTTGTTTTTTTCTTCCAGTCACTTCTTTCTTGGTGCGATCCTTCATCACTTTTGTTCTTCTCATTAAGTGGACATTTAGCTGCAAAATGCCCAATGCCTCCACAATTGAAACATTTAAACGGTAACTTTCCTCTGTATTTTCCTTTTTCCCTTTTTAGTTTTCGAACAAAGTTTGCTTCCATTTCATCTGATGTCTCTTCTTCCTCGGATTCTTGTTTTGCTTTCATATTTTTATGGGCTTTAAAAGTAGCTTCTCTGTCTATGGGTTTAGATTTTCCTATTCTCATCTCATATGCAGTCAAAGAACCATGCATCTCATCCATACTAAAAGAATTTAGATCTTTAGCTTCTTCTATAGCTGAAACTTTAGAATCAAATCTTTGGGGAAGAGATCTTAATACCTTTTTCACGATGACAGAATCTTTGATTTCCTCGCCGAGTCCTCTAATCGCATTAATGACTTCATTAACTCTCAGCATATATGCCTCTATGTTCTCATCGTCATTCATCTTTAATACTTCGAACTGAGCTCGATGTGTTTGTAACTTGGCCTCCTTGATCTTAACGTCTCCTTCATGAATGCTCCTCAGTTTGTCCCATATTTCTTTTGTCGTTTTACAACTCATAATCTTTACCAGTTCACTGTCCACTAATCCACACATGATAGCATTCTTTGCTTTTGAGTCATTCTCAAACAGTTTCTTACCGGTAGCATCGGTTGGAGAAGTGGTGGGTATTGTGTATCCACTATCTACTGAATCCCAAATGTCGTATCCCAAAGCACAAAGATATGTCTGCATCCCGAGTCTCCAAAATGCGTAATTAGTTCCATCAAACAATGGTGCTTTGTTTGATGAGAAGCCTTCACCACCTGCCATTGTGTCACTTCCAAGATCACCCTAGCCGGTTAAGCTTGTTCAGAAACTTCGCTCTGATACCAATTGTTAGTCTCACAATGACACTGAGAGGGGGGTGAATCAGTGTAGCTCTTTTAAAACTTAAATCTTCAACTCTTAAATCCGAAATAATGAAAACTTGAAACCAAATAAAGCAAGTATAATAAGATAACATCACACAACATAAGATGTATCGAGGTTCACCAATTTGGCTACATCCTCAAAATGACTGTTTGGACTCCCATTCAAATCCAGCCTTTGCAAAGCACCAAATTTACAATCAATTTACCAACACCCACTAGAAGGAGAACCAACCTGTTGGTCTGGCTTTCATACACACCCTGTGAAGAATAAGCATAAATACCGGTAACACCCACGGGATGAATCCCACTCACTTTAGGATCTAGCTGGTTATCCAAGGTGTGAGTTACAAAATCGGGTCGAATGTCTATTCACTCTTTTTCGCTTCTGAAATAGATTTCAATATGGACTGTCTGTTACCTTACAGGGGGTTCTTGAACTTGTTCAGTAGTTGCAGAAGTTGTCACTTGTTGACAATCAGATTTAACTTGATTCTTTTATCTAGCCCTCATGGGTCAGTAGATTTAAATAAAATACAAATAAAGAAAATAAAAATGGATCATTTCACCAAAAACAAAGAGAGGGTAGGGTAAGGCAGAAAGATAAGTTTATCAGACTTTAAACTGTAAAACTTAAAACTACCAATTTCATCTATACTATCAGCTTCACAACAGAACAAATCAAAGAAGAAAGTGTCCAAATTTCTAAGATCACTTTCAACTAAGAGCACAAGGCAAAGATGGAACAGATCTAGTAGAAAATTATAAAAAGAAGGGAAGTTGGTTAAAACTGGTATCTTTCACCGGTAGCCTAGCTCACACAGTGAAGACAGAGCAATTAGAACAAACTTAACCTCAAATCTATAATTTCCCCTAGCAGACAATAGAACAACTGAAGCCTAACAACATATTTAATTTTGATATCTCAGATTTACAGCATATATCTAATAAACTTTAATGGAATGGATAACAAAAGAAGATACACTTATCACAGATCTGCAAAAGATTAGGCTCTTGGCCATGCTATCACAGAAAAATAACAGCCCATCAACTCCAAGTCCAGAAATAAAAGTATTTGACAATTTTTGCAAGAAATTGCTTCCATAGCATTTTATTTCTAAGTCTCCGCCTCCTGCGATTACATTTAGAACTTGTATTTATAGACTCAGGACAGACCCTGATCTTTTCAAAATATCTTGCTTTCAAATCCTAAATCTTATCACACTTAAACCCTAGGACCGGGTTTTACAATATAAAGCCATTTAAAATAAAGCATCGGATAAAACTTAACCCTTCTGCAAATCAGTGCAGTCAACTGCCATAAATGGAGAAGATAGGATCGAATGCCACTTGCATTCACTCGCAACTGCAAATAAATGCTTTCATTAATTCCTGTTGGTGAACCGGATGAGTCACCACTTCTCCGTCAATTGATCTCCGCAGATCCATTATCTGAGTTGAAATGGTCTTCATGCTATCAATTCTGCCATAAATTTGTCATTGAATGCATTTACCGGCATCTTCTCCTCTAGCATGGCGATCCTTGATTAAGTTGCACTTTATCTTTGTCTTTATGGCTTCTTTTCCGCTGTCCCGCAAGTGACAAATGGCTTCCTATATGAAAGACAAAAAGATTAATTAGTACTTTAAAATTTATTAAAACAAAGCTTTAAAAATTAAAATTAGATTAAAACACTAATGCTTTCTTGAATGTCAGCCTCTGTTTTATCTGATACGCTCTTTGACACGTGTCACAAAATTGCGACACGTGTCCATTTCCAGCTGTAACTCATTCTGGTCTATTTTTTGGCAGGGTCGCGAAAATGCAACATGTCGCAATTTCGCGACATGTCGCAAAATTGTGACCTATTTTCTCCATCGCTGCCCTTCTCTCTCCTATCGTGAAAATGCGACATGCCGCGATTTCGTGACATGTCACGATTTCACAACGTTCCATACAATCTGCCTTCTCTCTCCAAAAAGTGTCACGATTTCACGACATGTCGTGAAATCATGCATGTTTCTCACTTGGGCTCTTTTCATGCATTTTCTCTCTCCTATCGCAAAAATGCGACATGTCGCGATATTGCGCCTGTCCGTACGATTTGGCTTTCTCTCTCCTGACTGGTAGCGATTTCGCGACACTTCCAAAAATGAAAAGTGTCGCGATTTCGCTACACTTTTCGGACTTAGCGGATTTTTGAAAACCTGTCGCGATATCGCGACACTTCCAGAAAAGGAAAGTTTTGAATTTTCATGTATTTTTCTAACTGTTTTCTGCATTTTTTTCGTGCCGGTGCAAGATTTTCTTTATGCATGAATAATTCTAACATGTGATAAATGATTTCTGGAATAAGACAAAGTCAGAGGCAAATAAAAACACAACTTAAAAATGGGGGCAAGCAAGATTGGAACTTAAAACCTGAAAAACAAGCAAGATTGGAACTTAAAACCTAAAAAACTCAAGAGGTTCCTTACTGCAAAAATGAAAGCTCAATGTTTTCAAGGGATGAAATTTATTTTTCAGTGGGGGTGTGTTGCTCCTCAACAAATGGCGATATTTCGGGTAAAATAGTAGCATTATTTTAGAACCCAGGACTCTAGTTTCAAAACAAAAAGACCATGCATCTTACCTTACCATAAACATTCTTCACAATAAATTGACTACTAACTGCTAGTTGTCAAAATTTCCCAAGGACATACTAGGCTGAATTACTTAAGGAAGATTTCTGATGAGCAATTACAAGGGCATAAAACTTTCTTGAAGGAATACTGGATCGAATGATGGACTCTGGACTGATCAACTTTTCTAGATTGTAAAAGGGGAAACCGAGTAGAGCTCTGTTTACTAGTTTAGCCTTTTACAGACTTAGACAGGAGTTACCCTTTAGATTTACACGACCCAAATTTACAACTGTAGGGTAGGATCTTCAACTTGATAAAAGAAAAATATCTTTTGAAACTTGGCTGCCTCTTTCATCATATAACTCTTTTCTCTTTTCTTTTTTATCTCTTTTTTTTTATATATATATGAAATAACAGAGTGCCAATTCTATGTTGTCCTCTCTCTCTCTTTTGAAGTACATCAACATCTGAAACTACTTCAGCCTGGGCACTGATAGCTTCTGTAGACACCCAAATAATTGCATGAATCATAGTCCCCTCTTATAACCAACTTTTCTTGGATTCCCCGGGAGTTTCTCCAACCAAACAAAGATAGTAGTTTTTTTATAATTAAAACAACTATGGCAAGCAAGACACAAAATCCAATCATCTCTCTACCGTTATTCTAAATAACAAAATAGTCCCACTATTTAGATTAAGCAGACTATCTCAAAATTATGACCATGAACAATGGATGGAGACTGGATTGATTAGCTCAAAATAAAACAATTTTCAGTAGGCTGACTTTTCATTGATGTTCAGGCAAGGCTAAAGAATAGGATCTCACAAGATGAAGAACTTTGTATAGACTTCCAAGGACAGACACAGGCCTTCAAGAACAAAACAAAATAAAACTGCACAGACTTTAAATAAAAATAAAATACAGAACTAAAATGAAACAACACTGTACAGGCAGCAAAAGAAAAGGAAAACAAAAATGTACAGACCTGAAAGGAATTAAAACAAAAGAACACTGCACAAACATGAAGAGATAACTAAACTAAAGAACTGTACAAACAACAAAAGCTAAACAAAAACAAAAGACTGTACAGACTAATTAAAAGCAAGCTGACACAAAGCAACTAAAACAAATAACTGAAAACTGTACAGGCATTAAAAGAAAGCTAAAACTGCATAAAACTACAATTAAGCTAAAACAAAATAAAACTGCAAAGCTATTCACAAGGGAGATAAAGCATAGAACTTTAAAACAGACTAAAACTGTATAAGCACTTAGAATAAAATAAACAACTATACAGACAATTTAAAAAAACAAACTAAACTATACAGACAACAAATAAAACTGAAGCAAAATAAACTGCAAAGTTATTTACAATGTATACACATGTTACAACTTCCCTTCACACTCAAAAAATGCAGCAGTTGGGAAAGTAGAGAATTAGTGCCTTAAATTTTTTTTGACCATTTGCAGGTAATTTAGAAAAATTACCTTTCAGGTCCTGTTGACGAAATGCACTCCAGACTATGCTTCCAAATTTTCCTGTTACCTGGGAAAGACTTGGGTTTACCGTCTTCCCTCTCTCTTTTTTTTTTTTTTTTATGGATCTTGTCCCACTGAAGAACAAATCTGCAACTCCTTCAAATTAAACAAATCATATAATAACAAATCATATGATAACATGTTTATGCTTCTAATTGAAGGGTTTGCAGAGTTCTTTCAAAAGGACTGAATGCAAAAACCCCCAGGATCAAATACCTTAAAATCCTGACAGACCCAGACCACCACATCTTCAAAATTATGTGACAACTGAAAGAAATCATGTTTTATCTATTTGGCCTGGTTCTTAACAACTTGAACATTTTGTGGTTGCTCTATAGCTTCAATATCCAAGACTTCAATTTTTATCCCTCTAGCAGAATGCTTACAATTTGCTTTTTCACCTGAGCTTTGCTTAGATTTCACCCCATCAATGTGCAATGTCCAAACATCATTGTTGTGATTGATCAGAGCTGTAACTGTTCTCACTTTCTCAGTTTCCAAATTATAAGATCCAATATCTGCATCAACACAGTTTACAGCCTTTTCTTTGATATTATGTTTTGTAGTTACAGGCTTATATTGAGAGTGTTCATCTATTCCAAGTTGGTTGACCACTTCACATTTACTATCTTTTCCTCATTTTTTTGAAATTCAACAGGTGGTCCAGAGTAAGCTTCAATCAAGTTATCCTTTTGTTCAACAATCTGGGGAAGCTCATGGAGGGTGATGTCAGCTTTAAGTTCCCTCATATCCTCAATGATGTTATCCTCCTCAGTTACTTCTGCATATTGATATTTAATCTCATCTTCATCATCCTCTGATGAGGAAGGGTCATTATCAAGTTCTGGACTCTCACATCTCAAGTCATAACTGTCTCTTTTAAACTGTTGAAAATCTTGCATTTCATCCATAGGAGTCTCTACAAGACTTTCTGACTCTTCGAGAAAAGTGACAGAATCTGAAACCTTGGTTGTACTACTTTTGGGTGAACCAGAAATATCAATATTTCTTAGGTTTCTAGGAAAATTTAACTCACCAGGAAAAACTTCAGATTTGGGTAATGCTAGATCACAAGTGTTTACTTCAAGAACTTCCACTTTGAACTTGTCAGAACCTTTCTGTATATTTTGCACATGCTGAGTGGATGTCACAGTTAACGGAGTCTCCTTGGGTAGAGCATGACATGTTGGCACTAACTCATGATGTGGAATGGGATCCAAAATAGGCATGTTATGTGTAACATAGGATATCAAAGGACTGCTCAGAATTTGAGGCCCTAACTATCTTTCAAGAATTAAGGCTTCTTTATAAGCCCCTGCTAGGGTTGTGATATTAATGTCTCTCTTGAGGAAAATAGAGGTCACCGAATCCAATGCATTCTTATAGATTTCTAAGGCCAGATTTGCATTTGGGATGTAATGGCCAGTCATTCTATCGTAAGCTCTTTGGAACCTCATATTGAAAGACCTGACGCTTTCTCCCGACTCTCTCTTGATGCTGGAGAATTGTTGGTATAACACAATGGGGTCTATCACTTCCCCAAACTGTGATATAAAATATTTCTCTAGGTCATTCCAGCTAGTAATGGAATTGCTGATGAGGTTTAAAAACTAGTCATAAGCTCCCTCCTGGAGAGTGAATGGGAACAATCTGCAGGAAACATCTTCATGCTGTATATTTAACAATTTTAAAGCATTTTTGAAAGCTAGCAGATGTTCTTCTGCAGTTCTTGTCCCATCATGTTTATATTTGGGGAGATACCTTTCCGGGCTTCCGGGCAGGTCATGGGCTATACCCAAGATATTCAAAGCAGTGGGGCCCAACCAATTTGCCATTACTACTTGGCTGACAGTGATATTCTGAGTTGTAATTGGATAACTGCAAGTGGTGATAAAATTGCTCTTAACTTGAGGTCTTCTCTGGCAATTTTAAAACTGTACTGACAACTTATAAAACTGCCCGGATTTCACTGGGCCAGTTTTAAAATGTTGGTGTTAAGTCCTACTGTTCAGGCAAAAACTCTAACAACAAAATTTAAATCAGCACATACAACTTACAATACTAGAACGGAGTTCAAAAGGCCCTCCTTCTAGCGCCAATTAAATGTTGCGTTCGGCTTTCATACACACCCTATGAAGAATGAGCATAAATACCGGTAACACCCACGGGATGAATCCCACTCACTTTAGGATCTAGCTGGTTATCCAAGGTGTGAGTTACAGAGTCGGGTCGAATGTCTATTCACTCTTTTTCGCTTCTCGAATAGATTTCAATATTGAATGTCTGTTACCTTACAGGGGGTTCTTGAACTTGTTCAGTAGTTGTAGAAGTTGTCACTTGTTGACAATCATATTTAAATTGATTCTTTGATCTAGCTCTCATGGGTCAGCAGATTTAAATAAAAGACAAATAAAGAAAGTAAAAATGGATCATTTCACCGAAAAAAAAGAGAGGGTAGGGTAAGGCAGAAAGAGAAGTTTATCAGACTTTAAACTATAAAACTTAAAACTACCAATTTCATCTATACTATCAGCTTCACAACAGAACAAATCAAAGAAGAAAGTGTCCAGATTTCTAAGATCACTTTCAACTCAGAGCACAAGGCAAAGATGGAACAGATCTAGCAAAAAATTATAAACCGAAGGGAAGTTGGTTAAAACTGGTATCTTTCACCGGCAGCCTAGCTCACACAGTGAAGACAGAGCAATTAGAACAAACTTAACCTCAAATCTATAATTTTCCCTAGCAGACAATAGAACAACTGAAGCCTAACAACATATTTAATTTTGATATCTCAGATTTACAGCATATATCTAATAAACTTTAATGGAACGGATAACAAAAGAAGATACACTTATCACAGTCTGCAAAAGATTAGGCTCCTGGCCATGCTATCACAGAAAAATAACAGCCCATCAACTCCAAGTCCAGAAATAAAAATATTTGACAATTTTTGCAAGAAATTGCTTCCATAGCATTTTATTTCTAAGTCTCCGCCTCCCGCGATTACATTTAGAACTTGTATTTATAGACTCAGGACAGACCCTGATCTTTTCAAAATATCTTGCTCAAACCCTAAATCTTATCACACTTAAACCCTAGGACCGGGTTTTACAATATAAAGCCATTTAAAATAAAGCATCGGATAAAACTTAACCCTTCTGCAAATCAGTGCAGTCAGCTGCCATAAATGGAGAAGATAGAATCGAATGCCACTTGCATTCACCGCAACTGCAAATAAATGCTCCCATTAATTCTTGTTGGTGAGCCGGATGAGTCACCACTTCTCCGTCAATTGATCTCCGTAGATCCATTATCTGAGTTGAAATGGTCTTCATGCTATCAATTCTGCCATAAATTTGTCATTGAATGCATTTACCGGCATCTTCTCCTCTAGCATGGCGATCCTTGATTAAGTTGCACTTTATCTTTGTCTTTATGGCTTCTTTCTCGCTGTCCTGCAAGTGACAGATGGCTTCCTATATGAAAGACAAAAAGATTAATTAGTACTTTAAAATTTATTAAAACAAAGCTTTAAACATTAAAATCAGATTAAAACACTAATGCTTTCTTGCATGTCGGCCTCTGTTTTATCTGATACGCTCTTTGACATGTGTCGCAAAATTGAGACACGTGTCCATTTCCAGCTGTAACTCATTCTGGTCTATTTTCTGGCAGGGTCGCGAAAATGCAACATGTCGCAATTTCACGACATGTTGCGAAATCGCGACATGTTTTCTCCATCGCTGCCCTTCTTCTCTCTCCTATCGTGAAAATGCGACATGTCGCGATTTCACGACGTTCCGTACAATCTGCCTTCTCTCTCCAAAAAGTGTCATGATTTCGCGACATGTCACGAAATCGCACCTGTTTCTCACTTGGGCTCTTTTCATGCATTTTCTCTCTCCTATCGTGAAAATGAGACATGTCGCGATATCGCGACATGTCACGAAATCACGATGTTCCGTACGACTTTGGCTCTCCTCTCTCGTCGGTAGCGATTTTGCGACACTTTCAATGGAAATGTCGCGATATCGCGACACTTCCAAAAATGGAAAGTGTCACGATTTCGCTACACTTTTCGGACTTAGCGGATTTTTGAAAACCTGTCGCGATATCGCGACATTTCCAGAAATGGAAGTGTCATGATATCGCGACACTTCCAGAAAAGGAAAGTTTTGAATTTTCATGTATTTTTCTAACTGTTTTCTGCATTTTTTTCGTGCCGGTGCAAGATTTTCTTTATGCATGAATAATTCTAACATGTGATAAATGATTTCTGAAATAAGACAAAGTCAGAGGCAAATAAAAACACAACTTAAAAAGGGGGGCAAGCAATTTTGGAACTTAAAACCTGAAAAACAAGCAAGATTGGAACTTAAAACCTGAAAAACTCAAGAGGGTCCTTACTACAAAAATGAAAGCTCAATGTTTTCAAGGGATGAAATTCATTTTTCAGTGGGGGTGTGTTGCTCCTCAACACAACCCTTAATTTATCTACACCAAAAAAAAGGAGCACCAACCCCCGATTTATCTACACCAATAGAAAGGAGCACCAACCCCTCTACCAAGCACCCACTTGATTTTGATATTGATAATAAAATGACATATATGAATCTTCTCTTCTCACATAAAAATTTATCATTCTCTTAACTCGTTCTATCAATTGCTAAACGCTTTATGGGTATTGTGCATACTCTGTCTATGACCTCCTCTCAAAATTTTAGCTAAAATTGATATAGTATGAGAAAGTTATATCCAAAATACTAAAGTGATATTTTTCAGCTTTTTCCCAAAAACACGGATTTTCACTCTTTATTTTTCTCCACACACTCTTCTCTCCGCACAAAATAAAATCACACTCTTCAATAAAACACTTCTAACTTAAATGCACACACTTGCATTCCTTTTCACTTTTCACTTTTCACTTTCTCCAAAGATATTTATTTAATGAAAAATTCTTAAAATAATATAACTCCCTTTTTTTATATTGAGAAGACATTTCGTCAAACATGTCACATGCAAAGAATTGACACCTTACTCGTTCTCATATTTCGGAGCCACGTGACAAATAAAAAAAAAAAAAATATGATCTATTTGATGCCGTGAAGGTGTAACAACACTGAAACTGAAACTCTGGTGACTCTTCAAGGTCGAAATGGCCAACTAAAGGATTTTGTCCAAGTGGCACAAATTGACATAAAAGAGACCTGTAATTTTTTTGCAAAAATCATAACTCTCACCTCATAACTTGATTTTTTCTAAAATTTGAAACGTAGAATATTTGTAACATTGACTATGTCCAAACCAAAACTCACTACCTAACTCATTACGGTTCACCTGTACCACTTCCACAAAAATTGCTACTGACACACTTTTTCAAAAAAGAGCATTTTTGTGATAGTATTGTAACGCTTGTAAAATTTGCTTCGTTTCTCCATTTTTGTTGAAATTTGGAACACATGTTTTTGAATATAATTACCATCTTAAGTTCAAATTTTGCTACATAAATCCTTATGGTTTGTTCGAAGTGCTTCTGACAAAACCTGTAATTTTTCAACCTATACAACCACTTGCCAAATCATCCGCCAAGATACCGAAAACACCACCGATCACTCCAAACACTATGCTGACATCTCCAATGCTGTTCTGGACTATTTCTTGACATGTTGGCATGTTTCAAACTGATCCATCCTATCCAACTGTGCCTGTGGTGACTTTTATAACTTTTTGACTATTTTGCTGCTTTGACAACTTTCTGGCGATTTTTTCAACTTTTGCCAATTTGCACAAACAACCTGTAACAACTCCCAAACATAAAAAACATCCTCTTAAGCATTTAAGATCACTGTACATACTTTGAATAACCTCTGAACTCTTGTCCACTACATCAAATGATCTATCTGACTATGTTGACAATAATGACAATACTGTCACTGCACCTTGCTCAACATCATTTACTCTTAACAGGTAGGCCTCTATATTCTCAAATTCATTCATATTTAATGTTTCGAACTGAGCTTGATGTAGTTGTAACTTGGCTTCCTTAATATTATCGTCTCCTTCATGAATGCTCTTCAGTTTTTCCCATATTTCCTTTATCATTTTACAACCCATAACCTTTACCAGTTTACTATCCACTAAATCACACATGATGGCATTATTTGCTTTTGAGTCATTCTCAAATAGTTTCCAGTAACATTGGTTGGAGGAGTGGCAGGTGGTGTATATCCACTAATTACTGATTTCCAAATATTGTATCCCAATGCACAAATATATGTTTACATCTTGATTCTTCAAAAAATATAATTAGTTCCATCAAACAACGATGCCTTATTCAAAGAGAAGCCTTCATCTCCTACCATTGTGTCACTTCTAAGATCACCCTAACCAGTTAAGCCTATTCGAGAACCTCGCTCTGATACCAATTATTGAACTAAGCATGACACTGAAAGGGGGGTGAATAAATGTATATTAAAAATTTAATCCAACTATGAAATCAAATAAAAACAAGAAATCACACAAACATGCATCACATAACACCAGATTTATACTGGAAACCTGATGTGGGAAAACCACTGTGCCAATGGGCTGTTTGGACTCCCATCCAAATCTAGCCTCAAAAATATTTTGTCTTTACAATATTTTTGTAGCACCAACTTTAGGGAATGGCACCAACCAACCCAGAATTTAGCAACACCAACTACAAGGAGCACCGACCCCGATCGCCAAGCACCCACTCGACAAAAAAAAAAACTATAGTAGAAAATCTAATCTCCGTTCTAAAATATCCTGAGTGGTCTAGCTCATTTCTTCTATCTACAAATCCACTCTGACTAATCTCATCTGATCTGAATCTTAATTTCATGCTCTTCTCTATACTCACACTGACTCCTTTTTAAAAACCTTTTTGCAATCCCTTCAACTTCCAAAAATTCAACTTCCTAAAAAATTTTGAGCTCCAAGATGACCATTTCAGAATTCACTAACATCTCCCACAGGAGACATAACATTCTTCTAGATTTTAAAATTATGCGTGCATTGGAAAAATAATCGACTCAAAATGAGTTAGGATCAAAAGTTATGACCTTTTTAAATTTCATTTTTATTTTGGAGAGGCATTTTGTCAAATAGTTCACGGACAAAGTGTTGTGCACATGACTCGTTATCACACTTGGAGGCCTCAAAATTAGTCCAACCAAAAATCAAATATGTTCAATTCGATGAGATATGCATGAAACAACACTTAAATGACACATTCGACAACAAGAAAATATGAATTTGAGTATTCGAGTGCAAAAGCACTTGGCTGCCCAAAACTGGAGAAAGTGCTACGAAGACATTTTGCAACTACTGTCGTTTCTTCCTCGAATCTATATTCGGGCTAAAATTTAAAACATAAGCTCTCTATATATCATAATACCTCCAATAAAATATCTAAATTTTATTCCTCACATATTGCTTAATATTCCTCTGACAAAGTGGCATCTGGCACTAATTTTACACCTGTCACATAAATTGAAAAAATGCTCCAGAGCCATTTTGCAACGCTCACCGTTTCTTCCTCCGAACTTTGTTTGGGCTGAAATTTAAAAATTAATCTCTCAGTATGTTCAAATACCTCTAGTAAAACATTTGAGGATCAATTTCTCATGGATTGCTTAATATTCCTCCTGTAAAGTGACCTTCGATGCAGATTTTACAGTTGCAGTTTCATGACCAACAATGTAGCGGCAAAGCAATCGGTTGTTCTAACACTGCAACCACACTTTATAATGATCAAAAAACCTCCAAATAGTATCTTGGGCTGTCCAGCACATTCCATTGACATTTTTCCACTTTAACAACTTTCTTTTTTGCTACTTTGACAACTTCCTAATAATTTTTGCAACTTTTGCAAATTTGCATGAACAACCTATAACAACTTCACCTGAACATCACAAATATTCTCATAAGCATTTAAAACCACTGAACAACCTTCGAACAAAATCTGAAAAACTGTCCATTACATCAACCTGTCCATATGAGTGTGTTGACAACAATGACAATAATGTAGCTGCACCTTGCTCAACATGTTCTTGAAAATATAAGTTTTTTCTTCAATTTTTTTTACAACACATATTTTTGTATTTCTATTTTTTGATAATTTTTTTTTCTTTCACTTGCTTTTTCTTTGCCACGTTCCTTTGAAGTTGACAATCTTAAGCCTCCCTAATTTTAAATAAATCAAAATTTCTAAATTAAATTCTATGAGGTGGAAATTCTTATGTCTCCCAAAATATTAGAAACTAATAAATATGATTTCTACAAATTTAAAAACCTAAATTTGAAGTTGTAAACCTTTTGAATCCCAAATTAATTAATTTGCAAAAAATAATTAATCTATTATCTCAAAAAATAATAAATCAAATTAATCTTAAGAAACTAATAATAAAGTAAAAAACTCTAACTATCTCTCCATAAACCTAATTATTTATCTTTTCAACTACTTAACACTCCAAAACTTTATTAAAATTAAGCTTGTAATTTAATAACCAAAAAACTTATTACGTATCTCTCCTAAGCTCTTAATAATTAAAAAACTTTTATTAAACCTTATTGCTTCAAAAATAAATATGGCAAATCCTAAATTTAATTTTGAATTTACCTCTAATATTGTGCATGTCAATTCTGCTTTGCTTTGTTGTATTATCTTGATTACATTGAATGTTGCACATGATCATTATGCTTTGGATAGGCAGAATGTTAAGGATTCCTTAACATTTCAAAAATACACGTTATGCTTCCAAATGACATTACACTTGGAGCTTCTATGAACATTACATTTCTAATGAGGTGTCTTCTCTTGCCAAACTCCACACCTTTGAACATTGCATATGATTAACTTGTACTTTATGATTTTTCATTTAATGGCTCTATTTGCACTTAGAGATAGTCTATTGCACTTTACTTTCTAACCTCGATTGTTGCACTCCTTCCTTTATTGAGTTTCTAGAACTTGGGAGATGGTTGTTGAACTTCTCCTTAAAACATTGGTATTTTGGAGGGAGACTATTGCTCTTCACCTTCTTGGAGTGGTCCTTGGATGCTACACAATTATTTTGCACTTAGCTCCGATGAGTTCCTGTACACTTAGCTCTAATGAATATTTTTCTCTATTCAAACATGACGCTTTAGAATTTTAATATATTTTTCTCTTTCTTGGTTTAGTCATGTTCTATTATATCATGGACAACATCAAATCGTAGCCCTATTGTCAAATACAAATATTTATGGTTGGACAATTTTTGGTTCTTTCCAAATTGGTATTGAAAATTGAGTCGTCATTTTGACTTTGAATGTAGTGCCCTACCTATTTCAAATCCACTATAGTGACATACACCATGTCAACACTATCTCATTGATAATCTACCTCAAGTACAAGATTTATTTAAAAATTATGTATCACAAGCATCTTATGCAATGGCCTTATTCTAGGTAGTGAATGTAATACTTTCCTTTTATCTATGAGATATCACAAATACTAGCTCAAAAACTAAAGCCCCTTTCTATATAAAATCCAATTTTGTTTAATCACCATCAATGCTTGTCAGCACATGTGCCTTTCTCATCACAGTTATAGGTTTGAATATACTCTACTATACTATTCATCCTAAAATTAATTGAATGAGTTGTGTATAGTATGAATTGTATTTGAATACTCACAGACTCCTACATTCTTCATAGGCTCTTAGCTTCTCCTTTCGGCTCATCCACAGTCCAATTTTAACCAAATATGTTCGATAAAAACCTTTGACTCTTACTTTTGCTATTCAAAATTTCTCCTTCTTTCAATATTCCAAAGATCTAATAATTTTCTCAAACATATTATTCTCCCCCAAAGTATCTTTCTTAAAAATTCCTATGCTTAATAATTTCCTTTGATAATTTAAAAATATGGCAACTTCTAATTAATTCAATATTCTTATGACTGCCCAATTTAATTGAAGAACACAAGCTTATACTGAGAGGGGGGTGAACAGTATAAGACCACTTTTTACTTTTCTTTCCCAATCAATATTATGCAATGTATAGATAGCAATATCAATAGCAGTAATCAAAGCAATGCACAAATCACCACACACAATAGAGACACCACAATTTACGTGGTTCACCCAATGTGGGCTACTCCACGGAGAAAATATTTCACTAAAATTTTCTCAATCAATCTCTTGGGAATCCTTTCCCTATTACAATGTTTATGGACCTCTGTCCAAAGGAGATACCAATCCCCTAAATCAAGTTCATGGATCTCTATCCATAGGAGACACCAATATCCTAATCTCTACTCTGGTTGGTGATCCTCTAGAAGACCTCTACCTCCACTACCCTTAGCAAATGGAACTCTATCCATAGAAGACACCTGTCCTCCCTGCTCTGGCTGGAGATATCTGTCCTCAACTCTATCACCTCCAAAGCTCTATCTCAAATCTGTACTAAACACAGTCCTTCGGTCTAGCACAAATCTATCCTCAATATCTATCTCTAGTCTGGCACAAACCTATCCTCAAATCTTCACCAAACTCTATCCTCGAATCTGTACTAAACATAGTCCTTCGGTCTAGCACAAATCTATCTTCAATATCTATCCTCAAGCCTTAACTCAAAGCTTGACTCAATCTCAAATCAACTCAGCTGGATCTATCCCAAACCCTAACTCAAGGTTTGAACAAATCAATCAATCAACTCTACTCACAAGCCTTCACAAAGACTTGTCAAATCTACTTTGTAAGCTTCCACAAAATCTCACACCAATCTATCCTCAAGTCCTCTCTAGAACTTGTCCAATCTGCTCTACAAGTCCTCACTAGAACTTGTTCAAATCTGCTCAATAAGTTCTCTCAAGAACTTATCCAAATCTGCTCTCAATCTGTATTGTAAGCTTCCACAAAAGCTTACCCAAATCTATCCACAAGTCTTCTCAAAGACTTACCTCAAATCTGCTCAACAAGTCCACACTAGAACTTGTCCAATCTCATAGAAACATAAAGAGAATTGTTAGAGACTCAATATGCTCTATACTCATCACAATGCTCAATCACTTTCAATCACTCTTTTAGAAACATACAGAGAATTTTTAGAGACTCAATATGCTTCAAATTCACCTCAATACTCAATCACTTTCTCAAATCAATTCAGAATATAGAATAGTTTGTTTTATGGAACTTGAACAATCACTTCACACATCCACTTGACTAGGCTCAACCAACTCTACTCAACCAATCACTCAATGAAACAATCCTTGCTTACAAACCCTAGTCCAAGCATATGAACACTCACTCAAAATATTTCCAACAATGCTCAACAACCAATCTCACATAACAATGATACTCATGTTCTTTTCAAACCCTAGTTCAAGTTCTTCACTCAACAACTCACTTCAACAACAATGCTTATAAAAAATCTTCACATAACAATGATACTCATGTTCTTTTCAAACCCTAGTTCAAGTTCTTCACACAACCAATGGCTTCAACAACAATGCTTATAAAACAAGGTTTTAACAACAACTCTTTATTCTAGAAAACCTTGAAGCATTAACTCAACACACTCAAAAAGGAAACCCTAATCAAGTCCTTTTCACTCCAAACTTATTTTCTAGAAAACCAACCAATCAATTCAATTATGGAAGAATGTGCTCATACCTTTTCTTGATGATGAAGGAACTTGTAAAATCTGCCACAACCACAAACACCTCTTTGCCAAGCTTAAAGAAGTTAGAAAACTCTCACAAAGATACAATGCAAATATCAAACCACACATACACCTTATCACTCCATCTTGAAGAAAACATCCATCAACATATACAAAAATAATTGACCAAATACACCTTATAATCTCCCAATTAAAATAATATTCAATGCCAAGAATAATATCAATACAATCTCCTTTTCAAAATAACTCAATGGCAAGAAGTCCTTTCAACACTTTTAAATCTTCAATAAAACCAATGTGACACAAACACTTTATTCAAAAATAAATCTAACTCCTTATTCCTCCAATTTACCAAAAATAATGATTAATTAAAAACCCTTTTTAACTAACCCTTTTAACTCCCTAAGACCTCATGTCAAACCTTAGGCATCATAAAAATATATTCAAAATTTTATTACCTTTGCCTTGGTGGGACTCGAACTCACGATGCAGCCTCAACCAACGCCCTAGCCACGGCTCCAACCATCGCGCGAGCTAGGCGCTCGCTTAGGGAGTAAAGAGCACCACGTGCTCTATAAAGCTCCCCTTGTGCACCTAATCAAAAAACATACGCTGCTCCCTTCGACGTTCCAAACACAACCAACAAAACAATGTTGCCATCATGATTCGATCATGGGTCACTCCATGCCCAAGCACTCTAGCCTCTGTCCACTTGCCACTAGGCCACGCTGCCCAGATGGCTCTTGAATTTTGATGCTCATCGATTTATCCCTTATTCTCTGGCGCTAAACACAATGTTCTTGTCTCTTTCTTCGCATGAGTTCTCACAACACACGATTGCACATTTTTCTTTTTGAGCAAAAGGATATCTTAATGCCTCTAAGGCATATAGTTTTTATATCGATTTCCACCTTCAAACTTGAACGTCGATGCTTCGATTTTTAACTCATTAATTTATAAATTATTTAAATTCTTTAGAATTTAAATTTTATAAATTAACTTTTAAATCCCTTTGGCTTTATTAAAGCCTTTTTGACTTTACCACTTTGTATAAATAATATTTTTGCTCACCCATGGTTTTAATAAAAACCCTTCTAACTTATGCTTCCACATAATATTAAAAATATTATGAAGCTCTTTTGCCTTTAACCTTTGCATTGTTCCTCTTGACCTTTTTACATCAATGGTAGCTTGTTCCTTGACATCAATGACAACTTCGTTCCTTGACATCAATGACAACTTTGACTCAAAATGTCCAACAATCTCCCCCTTTGTCATTGATGGCAACCCAAATTATTTTTACCAGAAACTTAACCTTTTCTTTGTTCTGCTCCCCCTAGGACATTGCTCCCCTGGCTCAATGCTCTCCTCTTTACTCAAATACCAAATCTCTCCCCCTTACTCAAATCTCTCCCCCTTTGACATCAATGGCAAAGGGTCACCTTTGGGGCTCGGGGCTAAGAATGAGTCTCTTAGCTTAGCCCCTCCCCCACCTCCTCTTGAGGTGGTTAATTCTAGGGTGGGAGTATTTCTACTCCTAGAAAACACTGGTCTTTACCTTTGTCTTCTTTTATTTTTATCTGATCCTTCTGATTCCTCTGATTATTCCTTTCCATGTCCATGTTCCTATCCATGTCCATTTTCTTGTTCCTGTTCCTGTTCATATCCATGTTCTGTTCTTATTCCTGTTCATATCCATGTTCTTGTTCTTGTTCCTGTTCATACTTGATTCTGGAATGTCTGCTCTACACCACTTTGTTGTGTGTCCATAATTATTGCACTTATAACACTTAATGTTATTATTTCTTGGAGGTGCAAATGTCTTAGGATTTCTCCTAGTGAAGCCATATCCTCTTCTATCATGAACCCTGCAATTCATTGCCTTGTGACCAAACTGATTACATGAGTAGCAATACCCATGGAAAAGTTATTTGTTCCCATATTCCTATCTTTCATGTGTCCTGCACTATGAAGCCATGTGCCCAAACCTATGACATGAAAAACATCTTCCATTGAAGCTTCCTTGTCTTGACCTCATTGGTCTCTTAGTCTCTCTTAACCTATTCTGATTGTTGTTCCATCTATTTCTTCTTTGTGCATTGTTCCTATCCTTGTTGAACTTTCTATTGTCCAACTCATCCTCAGATGTCTCATTTTCTCTTACATTGTCTTCTTCTGAAGTTTCTTCTTCTAAAGTGTCTTCTCCTTCAGAACTTGAGGTTGACTTTCCTTCCCATTTCTTTTGTTCCTATTCAAATCCAAGACCTATCTTGCTTGATGTAGGCTTTTGTATCTTGATGAACTTATCTAAGTTCTTTGAGCTATTTTTGAACCCTTGTAGCTTGAATTTGGAGTTTTTGACTTCCATTTTTAATGAAGCTACCTCTTGTTCTAGCTTTTCACATTCTAAGACTTTTGCTTCTAGCTTATCCTTGAACTTCTTTGTCTTAGCCTTTGATTTGTCTAGATCCTCTATAAGCATTCTTCTCTCTTCATCACATTCTTGAAACTGAGATTCTAATTTAGAGTTTTGCTTTCTTACCTTCTTTACTATTTCAAGAGCATAAATAAGTTCTCCCTTGAGATCATATCCTTCTTTATCTGATTCTTCCTCTATTTGTTTGCCTTTGTCCACATATTTATTTTCTTTTGACTTGTCTTCTATAGGATCACTTTCTTCTTCTTCTAGTGCCATTAGAATATTCTCTTCTGGTCCTTCAAGTGCATCCTCATATTCATCATCACTGAAACTATAACCATTCCTTGTACAACTATCTTCAAGATGTCCAAAGTTACCACATCTAAAATACTTGAGAATTATTGGTGCCCTTTTCTGGACTTCTTTTTCTTCAATCATAAATAGGACTTCATCTCTATCATTATCTAAAAAACTAGCATCACTATCACTTGAGTACTTACTTGCCTTATCTGCATAGTAGCTCCTCTTTTGCCTTTGAAAGAACTTCTTTCCTTGTCTGCTTTGTCCATCCTTGCTTTTCTTTTGGTGCTAGTATCTTTCTGATTCCCTATTTTTGTGATCTTATTTTTCTTCATCATTGTTATTCTTTGCTTCTTGAAAATCAGTTGCATAGTGACCATACTTTCCATAATTGAAACATTTAATAGATTTTATATCTCTAGATCTTCTTGAATCCTTATTCCTTCTACCATAATTAGCTTCTTCATCACTGGATGACTCATTGCTTGATTCTGACTTCTTACCCTTTGTCTTCTTAATTGCTTTGAAGGTTGCTTCCTTCTGGGGATTAGGTTCTTTTGTTCTCATCTCAAAAGCTGTAAGAATACCAAGCAACATATCTCTTGTCAAAGAATCACCATCCTTTGATTCTTCTATAGCTAAAATATTTTCACTAAACCTTGTTGGAAGAGACCTTAAGATCTTATCACAAACATCTGATTCATCCACATTAAGTCCAAGTCCTTGCATAGCATTAACAACCTCATCAATTCGAAGTAGATAAGTACTAATGTTTTCCTCATCCTTCATTCTTAACTCTTCAAATTGTCCTTTGAGATTTTGTATCTTTGCTTTCTTGACACCTTTATCTCCTTCATATATATTTTGCAACTTATCCCACATTCCTTTTGCATTTTGACAATGCATAACTTTTATGGACTCTGTTCTATGCAAACCTCTCAAAATTGCATTCATTGCTTTTGAATTGTAATGTTGTAGAAGCTTACCTTCCTTATCTATAGGTGGATCAACCTGAGGGGTCGTATCCATTTTCAACTGATTCCCAAATTTCATTGCCAAGTGCCTTCAGATAAATCTTCATTCTCAAACTCCAATATATATAATCACTTCCATAAAATACTGGTGTTGTATTATCTGATGATCCATTCTTAGAATCCATTGTGTTCTTGTAAGTATTTTCCTTCAAGTTGTTAAACTCTTTCGAAGGAACCCACTCTGATACCAATTGAAGAACACAAGCTTATACTGAGAGGGGGGTGAATAGTATAAGACCACTTTTTACTTTTCTTTCCCAATCAATATTATGCAATGTATAGATAGCAATATCAATAGTAGTAATCAAAGCAATGCATAAATCACCACACACAATAGAGACACCATAATTTACGTGGTTCACCCAATGTGGGCTACTCCATGGAGAAAATATTTCACTAAAATTTTCTCAATCAATATCTTGGGAATCCTTTCCCTATTACAATGTTTATGGACCTCTATCCAAAGGAGATACCAATCCCCTAAATCAAGTTCATGGATCTCTATCCATAGGAGACACCAATATCCTAATATCTACTCTAGCTGGTGATCCTCTAGAAGACCTCTACCTCCACTACCCTTAGAAAATGGAACTCTATCCATAGAAGACACCTGTCCTCCCTACTCTGGTTGGAGATATCTATCCTCAACTCTATCACCTCCAAAGATCTATCTCAAATATATACTAAACATAGTCCTTCGATCTAGCACAAATCTATCCTCAATATCTATCTCTGGTCTGGCACAAACCTATCCTCAAATCTACACCAAACTCTATCCTCGAATCTGTACTAAACATAGTCCTTCGGTCTAGCACAAATCTATCTTCAATATCTATCCTCAAGCCTTAACTCAAAGCTTGACTCAATCTCAAATCAACTCAGCTGGATCTATCCCAAACCCTAACTCAAGGTTTGAACAAATCAATCAATCAACTCTGCTCACAAGCCTTCACAAAGACTTGTCAAATCTACTTTGTAAGCTTCCACAAAATCTCACACCAATCTATCCTCAAGTCCTCTCTAGAACTTGTCCAATATGCTCTACAAGTCCTCACTAGAACTTGTTCAAATCTACTCAATAAGTTCTCTCAAGAACTTATCCAAATCTGCTCTCAATCTGTATTGTAAGCTTCCACAAAATCTTACCCAAATCTATCCACAAGTCTTCTCAAAGACTTACCTCAAATCTGCTCAACAAGTCCACACTAGAACTTGTCCAATCTCATAGAAACATAAAGAGAATTGTTAGAGACTCAATATGCTCTATACTCATCACAATGCTCAATCACTTTCAATCACTCTTTTAGAAACATATAGAGAATTGTTAGAGACTCAATATGCTTCAAATTCACCTCAATACTCAATCACTTTCTCAAATCAATTCAGAATATAGAATAGTTTGTTTTATGGAACTTGAACAATCACTTCACACATCCACTTGACTAGGCTCAACCAACTCTACTCAACCAATCACTCAATGAAACAATCCTTGCTTACAAACCCTAGTCCAAGCATATGAACACTCACTCAAAATATTTCCAATAATGCTCAACAACCAATCTCACATAACAATGATACTCATGTTCTTTTCAAACCCTAGTTCAAGTTCTTCACTCAACAACTCACTTCAACAACAATGCTTATAAAACAATCTTCACATAACAATGATACTCATGTTCTTTTCAAACCCTAGTTCAAGTTCTTCACACAACCAATGGCTTCAACAACAATGCTTATAAAACAAGGTTTTAACAACAACTCTTTATTCTAGAAAACCTTGAAGCATTAACTCAACACACTCAAAAAGGAAACCCTAATCAAGTCCTTTTCACTCCAAACTTATTTTCCAGAAAACCAACCAATCAATTCAATTATGGAAGAATGTGCTCATACCTTTTCTTGATGATGAAGGAACTTGTAAAATCTGCCACAACCACAAACACCTCTTTGCCAAGCTTAAAGAAGTTAGAAAACTCTCACAAAGATACAATGCAAATATCAAACCACACATACACCTTATCACTCCATCTTGAAGAAAACATCCATCAACATATACAAAAATAATTGACCAAATACACCTTATAATCTCCCAATTAAAATAATATTCAATGCCAAGAATAATATCAATACAATCTCCTTTTCAAAATAACTCAATGGCAAGAAGTCCTTTCAACACTTTTAAATCTTCAATAAAACCAATGTGACACAAACACTTTATTCAAAAAATAAAGCTAACTCCTTATTCCTCCAATTTACCAAAAATAATGATTAATTAAAAACCCTTTTTAACTAACCCTTTTAACTCCCTAAGACCTCATGTCAAACCTTAGGCATCATAAAAATATATTCAAAATTTTATTACCTTTGCCTTGGTGGGACTCGAACTCACGACGCAACCTCAACCAGTGCCCTAGCCATGGCTCCAACCACCGCACGAGCTAGGCACTCGCTTAGGGAGTAAAGAGCACCACGTGCTCTATAAAGCTCCCCTTGTGCACCTAATCAAAAAACATATGCCGCTCCCTTCGACGTTCCAAACACAACCAACAAAACAATGCTACCATCATGATTCGATCGTGGGTCACTCCGCGCCCAAGCACTCTAGCCTCTGTCCACTTGCCACTAGGCCATGCTACCCAGATGGCTCTTGAATTTTGGTGCTCATCGATTTATCCCTTATTCATTGGTGCTAAACACAATGTTCTTGTCTCTTTCTTCGCACGAGTTCTCACAACACATGATTGCACATTTTTCTTTTCGAGCAAAAGGATATCTAAATGCCTCTAAGGCATATAGTTTTTATATCAATTTCCACCTTCAAACTTGAACGTCGACGCTTCAATTTTTAACTCATTAATTTATAAATTATTTAAATTCTTTAGAATTTAAATTTTATAAATTAACTTTTAAATCCCTTTGGCTTTATTAAAGCCTTTTTGACTTTACCACTTTGTATAAATAATATTTTTGCTCACCCATGGTTTTAATAAAAACCCTTCTAACTTATGCTTCCACATAATATTAAAAATATTATGAAGCTCTTTTGCCTTTAACCTTTGCATTGTTCCTCTTGACCTTTTTACATCAATGGTAGCTTGTTCCTTGACATCAATGACAACTTCGTTCCTTGACATCAATGACAACTTTGAATCAAAATGTCCAACACTAATTAATTCTTCTCTTACCGATAGCTCCTAAAATAAATTTAATATAAAGGTTAAAATATTACCTTAACCATCCTAATTCTATGAATATTAAAACCATTTTGTCGACATAATTTTTGCTACATTTTTGTGCTCATGTTTTTGAATAATTATATTCTAAAAAATTTCAACTCCTTGCATTGTCCATGTTATCCAACACTGAAATTTACCCTTCCAAATATTATCATCTATTATGAAAACTCCACTAGCACATATTTCTCTTTCTTAACTACAAATATATTTTCTTTAAGATGCTCAGGAGCTCTTTTCTATTCAAATTCTTTAACTTCACTAATTTCTTCAGCTTCACTACGCTCTTCTAGCAATATTTTTTAATCAATAGCAAAATTTATCTCTAGCAAGAAACTTATTTCATGTCCTCCAATCAGCTACTACTAAAATTTAGTAACTCTTCTATAGATGTTCTCTCCAACAAAATTCAACAAATATCACATTAAAAATCTTCAATATTTATCCATAAATATTCCAACCATATCATTAGTACCATTATTAGGTTTTTAGATATATTAAATCACAGAAAGTTTTATTCAAGATCAAGTTCAAATTAAATGCATACCATTAATCAAACTAACAATGAATCTCAATATTGGAATAACAATAATATCTCATAAATATAATTCAAATATACCCAACATTAAAATATTACAATAATGATTCAAATTGATTACATTGCTTGGAGAGATGTCTCCAATATATAATTTTACATGACTTTTTAGTACTTTGATTGTTGCTCTCCTCTAATAGTTGGGAGATATAGTCTTTTATATTACTCATAAATACAAAAATCTCATCTTGCTACATATCAATGTGACTCTTCATTCTCTCTTTTGACACCTTGCACTTTCTCTCATATTGACACATACATTATATAAAATAGAAATCATTCTACCAAAGTAATATTTACAAAGGGGTAAAATAATATAATACTTCCAACATGTGATCCCCGCAAATTTATCATTTGGATAATATTATTACTCTAAATGGCTTGGTTTTGAGACATCACGGCTTCGAGCATAGCCTCTTTATAATTTTATCTTTTTCTTGTGATCCTACATTTTTTGTCTTCACTTGTTGATATCACATTTAATATTGACATGATTTTGGGTATTTTGAGCCTAGATGTTTATTTTACCCATTCTCATGGGGATGAACCTCTATACTGACATAATTGCTAGTGCAATCATAATTTTGGAGCATCTTGGTCCCACGCTAGACTTGTCCTCTAGCACTTAACAAAATTTTTAGGGGATTTATTTACTTGTTCTAATGTGGTCAAAATTTGACCCACAATCACCAATTCATTACATCCCTCACTTTTGTAATTATATTCCCTCATATCATTTCAAATTTCTCTCACCTTTTGGAAGCTTTGAGTCCATACCCAATGAGATAAGGCTTTCTAGGTTCTTAATTTCTACAAGAAAAAATCCTTGGGAGGCACCAAGAATGTAGGTCAAATCCATGTCCTCATTTGTAAATATTTTATTTTTATTGATATATCACTTAAACCTAACCAAATGAAGATATTTTGAAGCTGGCCCAAACACCCAAGAAACATAGATAATGATTAATCCAATGCTTTAGCCCAAAAATAAGCCTCAAGGTGGTTAGGCATTTATTCAAAACATTTTCTTGGTCCCAAAAAAAATTCTGAAGATGTGCAAATCCAAAATTGAATAATTTTGGATCCCTTCAATCAATGACATCAGCATAGAATTCTAAAAGTTTGAAAATGTGCTAATATGTATAATATAAAATAAAGCTATATTTTCAAAAAGATAAACTAGTTCAACTCTAACATTGATCAAAGAATGTCCCATCAACTCAAAGTCAAAATTAAATGACCTCAAACTTATTTGAGTGATGACATTAGCATTCTTGTGCCAAAGTCCAAAAATGTGTAAAATACACCAAAGCGTAATAAAATTGGGATCCCAATGTATAAGCACCACAAAGGCCCAAAATACATAAGATCAAGAGGTCAAATCACTAGCCAAGAATACATGAAATTGGGTTTTATCAAGCAATGATGTCATCAAATCATCTCAAATTTTTGGATTTGATTTGAGGAGTTCTCCATAAGAAATTGAAAGGCCCAATATCATCACATGTCTAGCTTTGATATATACCATCTTGGAACATCTCTTTTAGGGTTACAACTACCTTAGTGCCTTCCAATTATTCAAGCCAAGATCATTGAACTGAGAGTGATATTTATTATAGATAATTATAGTGGTGTAGCCATATGTAGAAGATAGTTGAAGATCCATGGACCATATTGTAATCATATTTGAACTAAGATGCAAGGAAAAATATGAACTGACCACATCAACAATACAAGTAGCCAAAATAATTCAACACAAGAATGACAAGTTTGCAAGAGCACTCTCTTAGACTATTCATATAACAAACTTACAATAGTATTGTAAATCTTACACTACAATATTCAAAATGAAGACTATAAATAGTTGAATAGATCTCAAAGTAAAAGTTGGTTTTATAATAATTTTCCTGAGTATATGTTGTATAATCTCTATTAATTAATGAAAAAAAAAGTTGTTTGGCCTCCATTATGATTGTTATTACATAATATTATGAATGAATGTTATATTTTAAGTCATTTTTATTACACTTTATGATTAATTTATTCTATTAAAGTGAATTCTTATTTTGGATAACTATTGGATTGCTTTTCATTAATTCTTTGGAATAATTAAAGCATATAATTGTAATTCAATGAATATTTTTATACATTTGATAATGATTGGTCTATTAAGTTTTATCAAAAGTTAATTGTGTTGGGATTTTATGTAGTATGTATGATGTTATGTTATACCCAATCCATAATACAAAAAATCTTCTAAACCCTCACTCTTTTCTAACCCTAACATTTCTTACTTTTATCTTAAATCCCTATTTATATTTTATAAGCATTTCAAGGAGTCGACCTTCTTTGGAGAATGAACTTGGAAGAAATCCTAGTCATCCAACTTTTGATAAAGTATAGGGTGTGATTCACAAAATTAGGTATGTTTTAGACCAAAAAGGACCTTAAAACCTAACTTTTTGAGGTTAATAAAATTCAACAAGGGATCAAAGACCTCATTCAATAGCTAATAGAAGAATTGAATCAACTCAAAAAGAGCCTAAACGAAGGTCCGAGGTGTAGACCAATTGGTTCATCCAAACTCCATAAGGGGAGCAGAGGTCTAAGGTTCAAATCTCGGGCCTCGTCGGACTGAACGCTTGTCCCTTTCCTGGTGCTTTCAGCGACATAAAAGGTTTAAAATAATTGTGGCATGGTGGTTATAGGTGCGGACTGCATGAATATCTATGTGGCGGCTTCTGGGGCGGACAACGTAGAATACTATGGCGGCCATAAAATTTGGACAGCCTACCCGGATTCGTGGCGGCTACCGATTCCACCATGTAAATTCAAAAAAAAAAGAGCCTAAACGATAAATATCAATAAATTATAGATTTGATGGCCTCAAAATGAATGGATATTACTACATAACTGGAGGTGACTTAGTATATTCATAGGATCAAGTCCCTCTAGGACTATACTAAGAAACATATAATGCACATGAGTACTTTCATTTGACTTCCTTCATAGGAGAAAGCTTGTAATAGGTTAGTAAGACCATCAAACATGTAGAAGGTTAGCTATTTGCAAGGAGTGAATATTAGGAGGTCCTCAAAATACTTATATTGATAACCATATCTCAAGCATAGAAACAAGGTATAGACCATATTGAGAAAAATCCTAGATGTCCATAGGAAAATCTAGACTTGCAAAGGTAACCTAGCATCCTTAAAAACCCAAGTTCAAGAAATGGATAGAGATATTTGAGGGTTAATTACTACAAGGATACATAACATTTTCAATGAATGGAAGCACATTCTATATGATAATACCATAAGTTCCATTTTCAAGGAGGAAAATATCCAAGTCGACCAATGCGATGTAGTTGAAATCTATGAAAGGATAAATCCAATTCATGTCAAGCTACAAAATATAGTTATCAATCTAGAAGAGTTATCATAAAATCCTTTTGAATAATTGAGAGGAGGTTGAAGACCTTATATAAATATAGTTATCAAATTATGATGAGTGATAAAAGTTGTTGAGATTATTTCCATAAATTACTAAATTAGTTGAACCAACAATTTTGATATTTTTGCTATGAAGGTCCCAATTTCTATAAACTCCATCTCCAAAGATAAAGGTAGGATCTAGGATCTTACTCCAATCAAGCTCAGTTTCCTATGAAGTCATCATAAATGTATCACCTTGATACTACTTTGTAAAGTCTTTATATTTTGAAATAAAATGTGACAAGAGATATTAGGTAGGAGAGACAACCCAAAATTTTCAAATTTTGATTAAGAATGAATAGGGATTGACCCACTTGCAAAAACAAGGTAATTTGCTCAAAATGTTGATTCACTAGCCAAAAGGGATATATTGGGTTGAGGGAGTGATTCACTTAGAAAAAATTGTTTATTTACATGAAAACATGAGCCATTCATTCATTAAGACAAATCAAATTGCTTAGACAATCACAAAGGTAGATTGAAGACATGGATTCTAAATGTAAATCTACTAAAAAGTAGCATTTTGGCATGTAGTGGAATACTAAGTGATTTTGGAATTATTTTAAGCTTGATAGAGGTATAATTGAAGGTATGCAACATTTTGTGGTGTAACATTTATTATGGATTTTTAGCCAAATTAATCATAGGTCTCAATATCCAGGATCTTAAACAAACTCAAATATTAGAGCATTCAATATTTCTAATCAATATAAATAAATGACATTCATTAAATAAGAATAATATTTATATAAATAATTCACACAATAATATTTATCAAATATACAAGACCTCTTGTATTTTATAATTCAATTTTTGATGCAATTCTCCATATATCTTCATTACAATACATGGAGCTTTATCTCCATAATATAACTTTACACATGACATTTGAATACTTTGATGATTGCTCTACTCACATATTTGGGAGACACATCCTTTTAGATTCCTCACATATGAAAAACCTCTCATATCTCTTGAATTTACATCTTCACTTGTATAGTTGACATCTACACACATTACTCTTAACTTTATACACACTTGCACTCTTTATTACATGACACTTGCACACTTTCACACTCTACACACTTGTGCACTTTATTACATGACACTTGGACTCTTTTCACACATTGATACATACTTTATGGGAAGTATAAATCACACTCCCTAATCTAATAACTCATACCCTAATATTGATTAGACTTTCTTTGTGATGATAAAAACATTGTAACATATCCATGATCCTATTCCAATTTGATTTCTTAATCCACCCACAATGCAATTCATTTTTATTTTATTAGTTTATTTGTCATTTAGTTTTGTCATAAAGTTTATATTTCTATAATGATCTAGATTTTAATTTATACCTTTCAATTGTTTTTGTTATATTATTTTTTTGTTGCTTTTAGTTTACCATCCGAAATATTAGTGTTATTAGAAATCTCTAAATGATTTATATTTTCATTATTTTCTTCAATTTGGTCTTCATTTGTTGTCTCTATAATCCTTGTTGTAAGGGATCTAATTTCATTTTCTTTATCTTCTTTTATATCTTGAACATCTTGAACTTCTTGAACTAAATTTCCCTTTTGATTATATTCTCTTGATCGTTGTTGTTGCTATGGATATTGATACTAAGGTTGATATTGCCTTGGATGAAATTTTTAAAAAGTTCTTATCATTTGATTTCTTTGATTCAAATAATTATATCTACAAAAATTTACAGTATGACCTTTTTATTGCATATGTGACCATATATATGTTTCCATTTATGATGAGACTATAATAATGTTGTAGTGTTGGTACATTTTCATTTGATATCAAGGCATTTTAGTCATATTATCCTTGACTAAATTTTCCACCTCATATTGTTGAATAACATTAACTAATTCATCAAAGGTTGTCTTATCTAGCACTTGATGTAAAGTGACTAAATGTTTATAAGTTTTTGAAAGTGCTCTTCATGTAACTCATAAAATAATCCTGTCTTCTACGTTTTCTCCCATAGTTAATAACTTCACCTTTAAATTAACTATTCTTTGAAGAATACAAATATTAACCTTTAATGACTACAAATATGACTATAAATGTAATATAGTAGCCTTGTTATTTCCTTAAAATATTATGCATGATTTTTTCCATGCATATTTTGAAGTCTCTACTTCACTTATGTATGGTTGGATTTCATCAATTATCCCAAATGTAATCAACATAAGTGCTTTTCTCTTACTTATTTTATATTATTCTTTGTTCCATCCACTATATCCCAAAGTTTCTCAACAATTAGAATTGATTTCATTTTACTTTTCCATGATATTAAATTTTGGTCCTTTTCAATGTGATTTAGAAAAGAAAATTTTACTATTTGACATAATGGAACTCGTTTAAAATTTAAATATCAAATTTATCAACTTTCTATAACTCCAAAATTCATAAACAATCAATCAAATATTTTCAATCAATATTTAATTTTTAATCTTCAATTAAAAATTAAATTTCATCAATAAATCAATAATCTATTTATAACTCCCAAACTATCAATTTCAGAATTCAATTTTAATTTCAAGTAATATTTTCCCTTATAACTCCCTTTCAATTATAATAATAAAAAAACTTTACAAAATTTATTTCAATATTATAATTCCCCTTTCAAGAATCAATTATAAAATTTCAAAAATACTTTTCAAACCTTATAAGTCTAAAAATAATATTATGCATCCAAAAAGCTTTGCAAAAATCTATTCCTTACCTAATCTTTTGCCAATTTTCTTGAATCCTTCAAATTCACAAAAATTTTCACAACTTTCTTCTATGATCCATGTCTCACCAATATTATTCAACATCTCCCATGAAAATCCCATGCAAATAAATCCTTTAGATGTTAGAAACTCAAAATATTTCTAGAGATGTTATTTTCATGGGGTATTTGCTTCATTGTTGCTCTTTCCAAAATCTTTTGACTCGTAGATTAATTCGACTAGGATATCCCCTTGTTCACTAGATTAGCTTAAAACTATTGTTGCTTATTTATAGAGATGTCCAACATGAACCAACTCTATAGGCTAGTCATGTTAAATATTTTTGTTACAAATTCATCCTCCACATATGCTTTGTATTTTAAACTCTTCAACAATATTCTCACTTAAGTTAGCTTCGCACTTTCATTCTATAGACAGATTTCATATTCTATTCTCACCTCAAGTGACTCCACTCTATCCTTAGGTGGCTTTAAAATTTCCTTAGGCACTTCAATATTTTATTCTTTGGATAGATTTCATCTCCTTTTTTATCTCACTTTAGGTGGATCCACTCTTTCCTCAAGCAAATTCAATATTTTCAAACTCTATCATAGGCACTTTGATTCTAATATTTTTCCCATTGGATTTAGCAATCAGACATATTTTTAGATTTTTATGTTGGTTTTTTCAAGCCTTAATACCACATAAAATCACAAGTTACAAATATAAAATAGCCACAATATTAAAGGTCAAAATAATAATAATAATATTAGAATAATATATGAGAAAATTAATATGTATATCAAGGCCTATATGATAAATCAAATAATATTCATTTATATATTGAAATATGAATGTAAATAGCTCGAATCATTCATGAACTATGCGTGAAAAAAAATTACAATATTAATTGCTCAAATTTATATGCAAGATTTATTCCTTTTCTCCCTATTACAAATTTGTAATATCAAATGTTCATTCTTCTTGGATTTGATCCTCACGGAGTATTATCTCCATAATATAGCTATAGTAATGTGACTCTTCAAGTACTTGACTATTGCTCTCCATATGCCAAGTCTCATGACTCTTGGCTTATCATCTTACCACTTGCATACTAGATGGACACTTGACTCTAAGACACTTGTACACATGACTCTTACACTTCTATATGCACTCCTAATATAGAATACTTGTGCACATAATCACATTACATATATGTACTCTTACATTCAATATACTTATGCACATTATCTCAATATACACTTGCACTCTAACTTACATGGTACTTGTGCATTTCCTGCACATTGATATTTATATAAAAGGGGAAATATAAATTACATTCTAAACTATAAAATAAACCCTAATATATTGTATATTTACAAATGTACCATGAAGGTACCATGGGGGTATATTAGTATATACCAAATAATGTAATATTACTCAACACCCCCTCTGCATTACATTATTTGCTTATTGGTATTCATATTTGTCTGTAATCTTCAAGTGACCATTCAATGTTCATAAAATTATGTATCCAGTATACCTCTGTTAAGTCTTTATTTGAATCTTTAGTATATTAATCTTCCTTGGCTTTGGATATATATTTTTTGTTATCCTTATTTGTATTATTTCCTCTATTCTTCTTCTTGCCTCTTTTCTTCTTCATATTTAATTGTAATGTACTCGATGATATGTCTTTTAAACATTGAGTTAGTAAATCATCACAATAATACCATCTTGATTTCAATGACTCGTTGAAGCTAACATAAGCTTAATTCAAATTGTATGTGCCATATTTATTTTCTTGAAAGATCTAAAAGGTGAGTAAAGATAAATATATCGTTAAACATTCTTCTAAGAAAAATATAATGGTGTTCTATGAATTCCACTATGTTCTAAATATTTTTCATAAATATAACTTATAAGTGTTGTGAATTTTTCCTCTTGCAATTTTTTCGTGGCAACTCAAGTGAAATCTGCAAAGGACATAGTGAATGGAGGTAGTGAAATATTTTTTCATAGTGGCTCAAGTGATAGCGGAAGTGAAAGAATTACAGTGTTGTAGATATCCACAAATAGATTTTTGGGTTTTTTTTTTTGTGGCAACTCAAGCAATGGAGGGAGTGAAAGAATTACAGATATCCAAACATGAGTTTATAGGGTTTAATTTTCATGGCAGGAATTTCTCAGTATGGTGGGTGTTTCTCCTTGAACAAGATAGTCAAATAAACAAAGCTAAGTGAGAATTTCTACAATAAGAGTCAAATAATTTGAATTGATTAATGGTGGGAGGGATCAGTCATGGCTCGGTGATGGGTAGAAGGGTGAGGTTAGTAGCATTCTACAGGTGGTGGTATCTTAGGTAGCAAATACCACTTCATAGGATTTAGGTGGTCAGGTAGCTACTAGTGAGTAGGAGAATGGTGACCAGGTGGTCATTCCTAGGGAGGTGAGTTTACCTAGCAAGTTAGGATTTGAAGACCCAATAATTGAGGTAATTGTTCTTGGTGGTGACTCTCCCATATTAGTGGTTCATGAGACTCCATTCACCAATAATACAGGTAGGTCACCAAGTTTTTGTACTTTCCTCAAGCCAAGTAAGTTGTCCTTTGCCAAGATTATAGCTAAGGGTTTTGGGTATCAAAACTCTTGTTCTATTTTTGACCTCTCTCCTGTTGGAAAAAAGCTGGTCAATTTTGATGATCTTATGGCAGTCACCATGGAAGGAGGCCCGTGGAACCTAATCAGTAAATTCCATGGTGATAGACCTGATATTGATGCCATAAGGAGATGAGTGATGGTCAATGGAAACTGAAAGGTTCTATGGATACTTTTGTGGTTTCTAACACATTATTCCTGATTAAAATTCAATTGTGAGGAGGAATAAAATTGGATCCTTGGAGGGGGTCCTTGGTTATTTGGAAGAAAAATGTTATTTCTATGCAAGTGAGGACTAGATTTTAATCCACAAACACAGAAGATCAATCTGGCTCCTTAATGGTTACATTATTATAATTTGCCCTTCCATATCTGGAATGAATACATATTAAGGGGTATAGCTAAGGTGATTGGTGAGTTAGTGTTAATAGAATCATTCGCCAAAGCAAAATATAGAATGATTTTTTCTTGGATGTTTGTAATGGTGGACCTAAAGGTGGAGTTGCCAGGTTATATCTATCTTATTTCCAAGCATAGTGTATGAATTCAAATGATATTCTATGAAAATAGGCTTCTTAAGTGTTCATTTTGTAGGAGGATGGGTCATCTGAAGCCTTAGGTCCCAACCAAATTACTTTAGAGAACTTATGGCCCAAAAAAATTGAGAATGATTCTAGGGTTATGGAAGTTAGAAACCTAGATCCAACTACTATCAATCAGTCTAGTATTTATTCTAACCTCTTGCAGGTGAAGAGAGTAGAGCTGGTGAATGAAATAGGTATCCTATAAAATTTTCTTCATAATTACTTTGAATGCTTAAATCCTGAAGATGCTAACCCTAAGGAAGAGAAAGGAAATTAGGATGAGCTAGAGGTTATTGTCTCATCTTAGAATATGGTGAAAGAATCTAGCTCTTCTTCCAATTCAAATTTGGCTAAGTCATCAGAGTGGGGAGAAGGTTCGTTAGGGGTAAATATTTTCATACAAAAATAAGAAGTTCCCAAAAGGGATTGGATGATGTTGAAGTGCCTAGGAAGCTGGGTAAGCCCTCTAACAAAAATGTAATAAATAAGGATGCAAAAGCAGATATTGCATATGGCTTGCAAATCCAGTTAAAACTTGATAAAGAGTCTAAAGAGAATCAACTTAAACTATAATCATTTTATCACTCGATCCATTCTTCTAAGGGAAAAATCACTCTAAATATCATAAATGAGACTAATAAACAAAGAGTTTTGGCCTCTCTAAGAAAAGAATTTAATCTGGATGTTATTCTTGTACAGGAAACAAAAATGGATAGTTACAATGTTGAATTAGTTAAAAATAAAATTTAGAGAGAATCAAATTTTGTTGCCAGCTCAACAATTGAAAATTCAAGAGGTCTGTTATGTATGTGGAACTTGGAATATATTGAAGGATCAATTCTTCTAGTTTTTTATAGATTTATAAATATTTTGTTTTATTCCAAAGTCTTAGGGGTCAAGTAGGTTACTTTGAATATTTATTCCCCTAACTCTCCTAAGAATAGATTGGTATCCTAGGACTCCTTGCGATTTATGAGAGATATTTTTAATAAGTAAGCATGGATTTTTGTGGGAGACTTTAATACCCCTTTATACCCATTTTATAATAAATGAGGGAATCCAGTCTACAAAAGCATGGAAGACTTTACCTCTTTTGTAAATTCCCAAGATCTTATGGATTTAGAGCTGAAGGGGTCTAGGTATACACGGAGAAATCAATGATTGGGGTTCAAAAATATTCATATCATGCTAGATATAATCCTCATATATAAGGAAGGGCTAAAATTTTTTGGAGATGCATCTTTGCAGTCTCTTCCTAAAGTGGCCTCTGATCATAATCCTCTAGTGCTGGAGCAAGTTCAAAATTATCCATTTTTTCCTATACCCTTTAGATTCGAGGCCATGTGGCTCCCTCAAATGGACCTAGAAGGTAAGATAAAGGAATGGTGGGCTAAGGGTTTTTTGGGCCACCCTATTGCTCAAGTTACATCGAAGTTGAGGCATATTAAGGTAAAGCTGAAGGAATGGAATAAACTCATTTTTTGTAATATTTCGTTAAGAAAAAATGAACTCATTGAGTTGCTCAAAGAAGTAGAAGCAATTTAGCCAGGTCAAAGGTAGTGGAGGTAGTAAGATCCAAATAAAGAAGTCTACTTACATATTTACACAATGTCTTGGCTGAAGAAGAGATTATGTGGCATAAAAAATCATGGAGATCAAAGAATGAGACCAAAACATAAAAAAATTGCATACATCCATGTTAAGGCATAGGAGTCACACAAATATCAAGGAAATCAGAAATATGGATGGTGAGGTTACTAAGTTGTTGTGGGTTCCCCACAACGTACCCCAAAATTGGGGACCCACCTTTTTTGCATGTTTTCCAAGAAGACCAAAGTGGCCATATGCTAAAGCTCAAAGAAAAAGCAAAACACCGCAAGGAGAAAAAGTGTTGTGATATCGTGACATGTTGCATTTTCATAGCTAAATAGGAAAAAGTGTCGCGATATCATGGTATGTTGCATTTTCGTGGCCAAACAGAAAAAAGTGTCGCGATATCGAGACATGTTGCATCGTCGCGAAAAAAAGAGAAAAAGTGTCATGATATCGCGACATGTAGCATCGTCGCGGCCAAAAGAGAAAAAGTGTCGCAATATCACGACATGTTGCATTTTCATGGCCAAAAGAGAAAAAGTGTCACGATATCGCGACATGTTGCACTGTCACGGTGAAAAGATAAAAAGTGTCGCAATATCACAACATGTTGGAGTTTTGCGACCAAAAGAGAAAATGTGTCACGATATCGTGACATGTTGCATTTTCACAACCAAATGAGAAGAGAAAGAACTAGAATGAAAAGTGTCATGATATCGTGACATGTTACATTTTCGTGGCTAAAAGCAACAAAAGAGAGCAAGGAGGCAAAAGTGTCATGATATTGTGACATGTTCCATTTTTGCCAAGGTAACGGACCTACATAGTGACGTGGACATAAGGACAAAATCCAATGAATAAGACAAAGCATTACATAAGGAATATTTAATGATTTGAAATCATTTAAGATGGTCATTACACACAGAAGGAAACAGACGCAAGCCCATGTGGTGAAAAGGAAACGTTCTTTTGAAATCAAACAAAAAGTGAAGCCAAACCTTGGAAATGAAACGAAGGGCCGCAAAATAGAAGCGAAAAGTTATTTTGGAAACCAAAACACATGCATGCATAGGGAAGGTGAAACAAATAGCCATTGGAAAATGAAACGAACTGTCATGGAAGGAGAAACAATGTTTTTCAGAAGTTTAAATACGCCATTCAAAGAGGCCAAGGGGGGATGTAAATTGCTGCGAGAAGATTTGCAGAGTTGAAGGCAAGAGGGCCATTCTGGACCTGTTTGAGTCATTTTTCTTCTGTGGACTAGTTTGGGAAAACCAAAAAATTTTGTTATTGTAAAATGACAAATTTTTAATACATAAAATTTTAGAAAGTTGCATCTTATGGACAAGAAACGAGGAGTCATTTTCTGCATGCAAGATTAAATGTCTATTTTTTCCCTTTTCAGATTTTAGGCTTGTAAATGGAGTTTATGCAAGTTTTCTTGGTTGCTTCATGCGAATGTTTAAATCTGAAAAATCTCATTTAAAACCCTAGGAGCCAGCACTTAGCTTATCCGGATTGTTCTTGTTTTGCAGGTCCAATAGGTTAGGTTGCATGCATGAAAACCTCACATCTTTGGTTTTGTCGAAATAGGATAGCATCATACTGAATGCGTTTTATTTTCAATTTTCTACATTTCATTTTCATTTTCTGCATTTTTATTTTTTCCAAAAATTTTAACTTATTTTCAGGCATTAAAATAAACATTTAAAAAAAATTTAAATCCAAAAAAAATAATGAACAATCACTAAAGTTTCATGATGAAATAAACCAACATTTCCCCTTGTTTACAGTTACTTGCAATCACTAAGGTGTTCCAAGCATTCAAATTGAATATATTTATTTGAGATTACTAATACACATATGCAAATGCTAATATAGCGAAGACCTTGGAGAAGTTGTTTGTTTAACTTCTTTGCAAGAGGGGATTTGGAACCCAAATCCTAAAGGAGAGTGTACTTTCACAATCGGGTGAAAATACCACTCAACAGATTGGCGCTAGAAGGAGGGCCTGATTTGGTTTATTCCAGTATGATTTAAATGCTATAGGGATTTAAATTTTGAATATTTCAGGCCCTATTGATTATTATCTTTAGCCCTCTTTTAACAATACAACCTTGTAGTGTTAAAAGGAGGACATGAATCGCTATGCATTTTTCTAACGCTTTTTTATTGTTCATACAAGAATAATGTGTTTTGATTTGATTTTGAAAATTTTTGGTCTTGACTAACGAGGTTGTCTCCATGCAATTACTTTCATTTTATTTTAATGGATACATCTCATGGTTGATGCTAGCATGATTATTAATACGTTACATGTTTAATATTTTCTAGTCAATTTCATGCTTATTTGTAAGGAATTATTTTTTGTCTAAAATGTATTTGTTGTCGGTATTATGCTCTTCACTTGTGTGTAATGCGATCTTGTGAATTAGAAAGCCTACAACACTAGGAGTATGCTCTTCACTTGCGCATATGCGTTCTGGTGAATTATAAACTTACATTTTTAGAACACTACTTTTTCATGGTTCCTTATTTCATTCATGACAAACAAATTGTTTGTGAAGTTATTATTTGAATTTCATTAATTGCAGGCAGGATTTTCTGTGTTAGGTTTTCTTTGAGATATTGAGAGTTTTGTCAAGTTTTGTAGGGTAGTTTCATTTACAAGCTGGACCCACCGCATCACATCACAACTAGGTCCAAAACAACCGAGGAAACCATATTCCAAAGCCTCTCACTCACTCATAGGAATCCAAGGAATAAAATCGAGCAAATTGTGGTCCCAACAGATATTCTTGTTATAGAAGATACTTCTGTTTCAGGCGCATCTAACGGACTTGCACCAGTGGTGTCATTTGCCACTAGTGTACCAATTATCAATACCATTTCCATGGTTCTTGTAGGGTTATCATCATCGATTTTGAATCAAATGGCCCAACCTCCACCACTTCCTTGGTATGGATCCCATAATATTCCTTTGAGTATTCCAGGGGATATTCATGAGATCCCTAAGAATATAGAGATATTTTTGTCCAAATACAAGTTGGATGGCCCAAGGACCGCAGAAGAGCATATTCAAGCCTATAGTGATGTTTTTATAAGATTGCAAGTTCAACATGAATATGTGGCTTGTAGACTCTTCCCCATGAGCCTAGACCAAGTGGCTTACGAATGGTATATTTGCTTACCTACTAGTTCCATTACGTCATGGATGCAAATGGAGGATGCTTTTGTCAACCAATTCAGGTCACCATTAGATCCCACAATCATTTATAATCAGTTCATTACATGCAAAAGAGGCCAAAGTGAGCCAATACAAACTTTTAATCAGATATTTTAGAAGTGATATAATAGAGCAATTCAGCATTTTGCCATTGATCCCGCAGTAGCTTTTCAAATATATTTTGGGGCATTGGATCCTATGATGGCAATGTTTGCAAGGTGAAATCCTCAAGTTACCATGCCTGCTCTAGCCTACAATGAAGCTATGATCATTGAACAACAAATGACACCATAGGGTTATGGGTTATCCCAGATGCCTACGATAGGACAATATGGTCCATATGGTCAAGCTCCTATGATGAATTAGATCATGGCACCACAAATATCAGGCATAAATGCTTTGCCTTATCAACAACCATATTCATCAACACCCGCTTACGCACCCAATACAATTCTGATTCAAAGTGTGAATCCCTATGCAAATCAAGTGGCTCAAAATCCAACTCAAATGTTAAGTCAAGATCTCACCAATTACGCAAACCCTATTGGAACTAGCAATAGCATAGCTTAACCAAAAGAGATTTATTCATAGGTTGAAGAGCTCAAAAATATGGTTCAAAAATTGAGTAATGATTTGGTTCAAAAATAGAAGTATGAATCCCATGCCCCTCACCCAAATTGAAACTTCAACAATAGAGGGAGACAGTGGAATACGAAGCCAAACAATGGGGGTGTGCCTTCTGCTATTGCTAATCAGATAGATACTTCTACAGGACCAAGTCACTCGAGTTCCATTCTTAATATTTTTTATTTTGCGTGGGAAAAGGGGTGTCGATTGCATAATACAAAGGAGGATAATGAAAGGAATTGTAATGAAATTGCTAGGTATACTCATTGTCTCCAAGCTCAAGTGGATGATTTGGAACTTGTGCCAAATAAGGGTCCACCCCAATATCAACAAGGAGAGGACAAAATTTTGGTGGTGGAAACTCTATATCATCAAGAGAGTGAGAATGAGGAAGGTGAAGATGAATGGGGTGACAAACATGTTGATGAATCAGAATATGAAGAAGAAGTACTTGAGCATCACAACTTGAACTTGGAGGAATGATTACTATGATTCATGGAAGAAATGGGAAGAATATTATCAATCTAAATCTTCTAATAAACTTGTGTCAATTAATATGCAGGATAACTCAATTTCTTCCTCACATGAGGATACTATAAATCCTATACAATTTGAGAAAGTTTTGGAAGAGGAATTCGAATCTCATCAAATTTTGGAACATGATAAGGATTCTACAACCATGAATCAAGAAATAGAGTCATTTGCTTTAGATTCCTTTGAAGGAAAATAAATTGAAAATATTGATCCACTTACTTGTGCTACAATGATTATGTCATTTCAAAATGAGAAAATTACAAAACCCAAATCAGTTGGGTTTGATATCATTGATGATCCAATTGAAAATCTCACGTTACCCAAAACAACCCAAGTGATTGATCATGGAAATGTGTTAGTTAACCCACCCATAGATACACAAGACTTATGGTTTGAAATGGATGGGCATATTTTCAATTGGGTACCTAAGTTTGGTGCCTTTGATAAACAAGTCATGGAGAAAGAACAAGTGCTACATGATGATGAATGTCATGAGAGAAAATATGAATTTTCAAATCCTCTTCAAGTAAGGTCAAATGAAAGCATTCCAAAGGTAAAATCTCACCTTTTTGGTTTCACCATGCAAAATTCGAATGAATATTTGCCTAATGAATGGTTTGATTCAAATATTATTAACGTTATGGCTTTATTGAATGAAAATGAAAGCTTATTTCTACACCATGAATAAAAGTGTGGAATGAACATCTTCAATAATAGACATAAAGGAATTGAATATCAATCATTGTATAATAAATTTGAAAACTTGAAACTCCACCATAGGATTATTAATGAAACTAAATCAAATTGGTATGGTGAGAGGGGCAAGTGGAAGTTTGTTTCTTTGTTTGGTTTGATCTTTTTTTTGTTGGATTCCTACAAACCTTGTTATGTGTATCACATCATACGTATTTTAAAGAATTCCAATCAGGTTTGGGATCTAGGAAAATGATAATCCAAACTTTGCACCATCTTGCAATATATTGTACATTTGTATATACTTTTGGTTTTTCGTGTTTTGGTTTTGGATTGGATCTCACTTTGGTTTCAAGTTGTGTGTTGATCCTTTGGACACTTTTGGTTTGTTTAAAAAAAAAAAGAATCAATATGTCAACGGTCCTTATGAATGTTGACTAAGACTAGGAGAATATGAAACATAGAAATTGTATTGCAGAAAGCTCCATGAGTATCACAAACACATTAAAAGAATATTGTTTGGAACTTGTGATGCATGAAGTTGTCAGTTTTATAAATTATGGCAAAGTAGGTGGTATACTCCATCCACATTTCAAAAGGAGCAATGCATTCATATCTCATGTTACATTCCACATTGCATATACATTTCATCTCAGTTGCATCTTCATTTCATTTACAATCATTAAGAAGGTGTCGAATCCCATTGGGTTATTACATAACATATATTAAAAGGATCCTAAGGTTGGGAACTGATGCCCGAACTATCTCTAACCAAGCACGTTCTATGCATATTAAAGAGGATCTTGAGAAAAATGGTCAAAATCATACTTGGAAGAAACGATGAGGCGAAAGGAATATTTTGTGTCTGTCCCATCATGCAACATAATCCTTAAATAGTGGTTTTTACCACTCCCATAATGCTTAAAGCCTAAAATCAGAGTAGTAAGGATAGGGTTAAATCCTCATCGAAATTAGGTTGAGGATCCAATTACCCAAAGCTCTGATTTGACCTTCATGGAGTAGTAAGGATAGGGTCTAATTATCATCTCACTTAGGTTGAGAATCCGATTCCCCAAAGCTTCTATTTTGCCCACTCAAGAACTTGAAATTCCAAAGAAAATATTTTTCATTCTATTTTTTCATTTCTTTATTAATATTGGATTGGAAGGATCGTACTACATGTCCCTTGCAAGGATGGGTAGTCATCCCCAAGGTCCAAGAAATCAAAAGTAGATCCAAATAATGGATTATGGGGTTAATCTCCACCGGGGCTATAAATTCCTGGATGACAGTGGAGTATGCTCATGTGTGGAAACATGTCTAGTCTAAAAGCAAGACCACTGATTGCTCAAATAGACAGGATAGCCTGACAGCTTTAGCCATAATAGGTTAAATCATTTTGTTCAAGATGAGGTAATGAAATCTAGATCAGAGTAGTAAGGATAGGGTTAAATTCCCATCTCACTTAGGTTGAGAATATTATTCCCCAAAGCTCTGATTTCACTTACACTTGCACATGGGTTCAAGATGGTAGTGACGCATAACCAACTTTGGGATCTAGTAAATTAATTCAGTATCCACATATTTGGTCCTAAGAGGGTTTGACAGTTTTAATATGTTTGTTCATGATACTAGAAGGTTTGAGCCTTTGCAAAGTAGGTTGTTATATCTCTAGCATAGTTGTCATACATCAAATCTTGCACAAATCATTCATAGCCTTGCATACGAATCATAAGTGAAACTAACAATGGAAATTTGAACAAGTTTCAAATGATAGGGAATGAAGCACATTGCACACACCGAGCTGATGCTTAATAATTCTAATGCTTCATGTATTTCTCGTCTAGTTTTATTCTTGGGATATTTGTTGACGCTTGTATTTGAGTCTATGTTTTTTCAGGTTGAGTTCTCATCGAAATGCTTAGGAGAATTTCCCAGCAAAGTCACCATTTGTTGTGGCTGCCCCACAATGTACCCCAAAATTGGGGACCCACCTTTTTTGTATGTTTTCCAAGAAGACCGAAGTGGCCCATATGCTAAAGCTCAAAGAAAAAGCAAAACACCACAAAGAGAAAAAGTGTCACAATATCGTGACATGTTGCATTTTTCGTGGCCAAATAGGAAAAAGTGTCGCGATATCACATGTTGCGTTTTCGTGGACAAATAGGAAAATGTGTTGCGATATCGTGACATGTTGCATCGTCACGGCCAAAAGAGAAAAAGTGTCGCGATATCACGACATGTTGCATCATCACGGCCAAAAGAGAAAAAGTGTCACAATATCGTGACATGTTGCATTTTAGCGACCAAAAGATAAAAAGTGTTGCGATATCGTGACATGTTTCACTGTCACGGCCAAAAGAGAAAAAGTTTCACGATATCGTGACATGTTGTAGTTTCACAACCAAAAGAGAAAAAGTGTCACAATATCGTGACATGTTGCATTTTCGCGGCCAAATGAGAAGAGAAATAACTAGAAAGAAAAGTGTTGTGATATCGCGACATGTTACATCTTCGTGGCTACAAGCAACAAAAGAGAGCAAGGAGGCAAAAGTGTCATGATATCGTGACATGTTCCATTTTTGCCAAGTTAACGGACCTACATAGTGGCGTGGACATAAGGAAAAAATCCAATGAATAAGACAAAGTGTTACATAAGGAATCTTTAATGATTTGAAATCATTTAAGATGGTCGTTACACACGAAAGGAAATGGATGCAAGCCCATGTGGTGAAAAGGAAATGTTCTTTCGAAATCAAATGAAAAGTGAAGCCAAACCTTGGAAATGAAACGAAGGGCCACAAAATAGAAGCGAAAAGTTATTTTGGAAACCAAAACACATGCATGCACAGGGAAGGTGAAATGAACAGCCATTGGAAAATGAAACGAACCATCATGGAAGGAGAAACAATGTTTTTAGAAGTTTAAATATGCCATTCAAAGAGGCCATGGGGGGTTGGAAATTGCTGTGAGCAGAGTTGTAGAGTTGAAGGCAAGAGAGCCATTCTGGACCTGTTTGAGTCATTTTTCTTCCATGGATTGGTTTGGGAAAACAAAAAATTTCTGTTATTGTAAAATGACAAATTTTTAATACAAAAAATTTCAAAAAGTTGCATCTTATGGGCAAGAAAGGAGGAGTCATTTTCTGCATGCAATATTAAATGTCTATTTTTCCCCTTTTCAAATTTTAGGCTTGTAAATGGAGTTTATGCAAGTTTTCTTGGTTGCTTCATGCAAATGTTTAAATCTGAAAAACCTCATTTAAAACCCTAGGAACTAGCACTTAGCTTATCCGGATTGTGCTTGTTTTGCAAGTCCAATAGGTTAGGTTGCATGCATGAAAACCTCACATATTTGATTTTGTCGAAATAGGATAGCATCATACTGAATGCATTTTATTTTCAGTTTTCTACATTTCATTTTCATTTTCTGCATTTTTATTTTTTCCAAAAATTTCAACTTATTTTCAGGCATTAAAATAAACATTTAAAAATTTTCAAAATCCAAAAAAAAATAATGAACAATCACTAAAGTTTCATGGTGAAATAAACCAACATTTCCCCTTGTCTACAGTTACTTGCAATCATTAAGGTGTTCCAAGCATTCAAATTGAATATCTTTATTTGAGATTACTAATACACATATGCAAATGCTAATACAACGGAGACCTTGGAGAAGTTGTTTGTTTAAATTATTTGCAAGAGGGGATTTGGAACCCAAATCATAAAGGAGAGTGTACTTTCACAACTGGGTGAAAATACCACTCAACATATGTAAATTAACAAAATTAGGGAAAGTGTTGTGGATTTCTTCAAAGACCTGTTATGCTCCTCGGTTCCAAAAAACTTGAAAGCAAAAAATCATCATCTCTATAACTTTCTAGTGTTGGTCTTTTAAGATATGAACAAGATCATGTGTGATCCATTCAATGATCATGAGGTAAGAAAGGCAGTATTCTCAATGGGATATCTTAAGGCTCCAAGTCTAGATGGTTTCTCGCCTATCAATTTTTAGAGGTTTTGGCATATTCAGGGTCCTTATATTTGTAATGTAATCAAAGAGGTACAACGATCTAATTTTATCCCAATCAATGTAAATTCCACATTTTTTTTTTCTACCTAAATCATCGAGTGCCAAAGGATTTACAGATTTTAGGTCGATTAGCCTATATAATATGATTTTTAAAATTTTGACTAAATCCATGGTCAAGAGAATTAAAAAAATTCTCCCTTTGATCATTGATGCTTTGCAAAGTGGTCTCATGCCCCAGTGGTAGATTTTGAATGGTTTTATTGTTGTTCATGAGACCATCCACTTGGAGGCCTAGGACTCTTCTCAAGTTGGACATGAACAATGCGTATGACAGAGTGGCTTAGGATTTTCTTCTTAGGATCCTTGATAGGTTTGGCTTTACCAAATGCTAGCTAAGACTGATTAAATTCTATATATCTTTATACATGATTTTAATAATTATTAATGGATCTCTAAGGGGCTACTTTAATAGCAATAGAAGTTTGCATCAGGGAGACCCTTTATCACCCTATATTTTTATTCTTATGGCTAAGGCATTGGATAGGTACATTATGTTGGCAATTTTGGGTACATTGGGTACATTGCCTTTGCTCAAGTGTTGATGTTGTCATTGATGTCAAGAAGCGGAAGGGTTTTTGTGAAAACCAAGGCAGACAAAATAAAAGGTTTTATTTAAAACCATGGACAACAGATTTGAAATGGGTTTTTCTTAAAACCCAAGTTGGCCCTTCGTTTCGTCGAAAAAGGTGCCCCGATGATGGAGATATTTAATTTTAAATATTTAGTTTAAATTTTAATTATTTAAAATTTAAATTTATATTTTAAAATTAAATAAAGTTAACGATTGGCGCCTAAAGGGGAAGTGGTTAATCCAATATAATTAATTTCATAGTGGGCCAGCCACTATTTTTTGACCCCGATACCACAAAAGAAGTGCCAATACCTTTACATGAAGTACCAAACAATATGTTTTAAAGATACAACCTTTGATAATATTTTGTTTGGTTTTCGGGAAATACAATGCACCGACGTCGGTTGTAAATAATCTATGTCAAAGGTTCTTAAGCACATGTTATATATATAAAGGAAGATAGTAAAAGATAAGGTGTGAGATATCGAAAATGCGCTCGTTCGATGAAATAGTCGAAGAAGGAAGTAAAGTTTGCAAAGATACAAAGGAGAGCGGTTAATGCAAGGCTAAGAATAAAACGTATTCGCATCCGCTCGAACACGTGAGGGAGCAAAGAAGAGGACAAGTTTTTGCGTATTCCAAGGCCAACAAAAAGACTAAACCGAAGCACACCTTTTTCGTCTTACATGGGCAGATAGCCTAGGTGGAAGGAAAGCGTTCAAAGCGCGTAGCAGCCGAGAAGTTAAGTGTTCGAATCGCTACGCAATCCTTTTCTTTGACTAGGAAGACGCGCCGGTTTTTTAGTGGAGAAATAGAAGTGCATGCTCCTCGATGTTTGCATGAGTGGTGACACGGGTTCAAAGTAAGGTGGGTGCACTTGAGGCAATATAATAATTTTTATAAGGTATGCTTGGCACATGATTTTGGGAGTTATAAGGGTTATGTGTATATGTTTTAATTTGATTAAATCTTGGAATCTACAATATGTTGTTGCAATAAAAGGTATGCTATAAAGATTGTTTATTATTACTTTATTGTTGGATTATGAAGTAATTTATGGTATAAGTGGTTTTGGGAGTTATAAGGTTATGCAATGTTGTGATTTATTTTATTTTATGGTACAAGTGGTTTTAGGAGAGATAAGGGAGTTGTGCAATTAAAGGCTTTGGTGATGATTATTGAAAGGTGGAATAATGTTGATTATTTTGTGATCTACTAACCCTTGTGAAGATTGGCAAAAGAATTTTGTGATGGTGGCAGATTTCCAAAGGGGTTCCTTCACTTCAATAAGGTATGGGCACATTCTTCTTATGAGTATGATTGGTGTATGTTATTCCTGAAATAAGATTGGAGTGAAAAGGTATTCAACAAGGTTTCCTTTGGTTGGGTGTAAGTCCTAGTTTCTGGTTTGTTGAAGACTACTTATGCATTGTTATCATTGATGAGAGTTTTGGTGAATGCATAATTCTGGTTTGAGGTAGTGGAAGCATTGTGCACTAGGGTTTATGTTTGTGAGTCTTGCTACTTGCTTTGAGTTGGTGAAACCCTTGGTTGGCTGTTTTGAGGTTGATGGTTGAGTTGCTTCCATAGAGGTTGTGTTGATCAAGTTATTGCTTTTACTTGATACATGATATTGGGCTTACTCCATTGAGTTGATTTGAACAAGTTATTCTTTGCATTTGGTGATATTGTGTTGGTGGCTATTTTGTTCAAATATCTTTGGAGGGAAAAGGATTTCTACTTGTTTCCTTTTCTTGTGATGATTGGTTGAATGCTTCAAGGTTAATGTTGAGTTGAATGATGTTGGTTAAACCTTGTCTTTGAGCATTGTTGTTGAAGCCCTAATTGGTTGAGAAAAGATATTGGTTGTTGGAAAGAACATGAGTATCATTGTTATATGAGATATTGCTTGGTTGGCAATTGTTGGGTTGTGTTTCATGTTCTTGAGAAAAGCATACTACATCTATCTTATTCTTTTGAGATTTGAGATTGAGTTGAGATTGAGATTGGGAGTTAAGTATAGAACATATTGAGTCTCTAACAATTCTCTTTATGCTTCTATGAGGTTGATGAATCACATTGGGTCTCTAACAATTCTCTTTGTGGGTTCATGCCAAGCAAGTTTTCTTGATAAACTTGTGAGCAGGTTTTGGACAGGTTCCATTGGGGACTTGTGAGCAGATTTGGACAGGTCTTAGCAGAGGACTTGTGAAGCTGAGGTTGATAGTTCTATCAGAGAACTTGAGGACAGAGGTGCATTGGTTCTATGAGAAGAACCTGAGGATAGATTTGTGCCAGACCGAAGGACTGTGTTTGGTGCTGATCAAAGATAGAGGACGAGGACATTTGTGCTAGACCGAAGGACTGTGTTTAGTGCAAATTCGAGGACCAGCTTTGAGGTGATAGAGTTGAGGACAGAGGTCTCCAGCCAGAGCAGGGAAGACAGGTGTCTTCTGTGGATAGAGTTCCATTTGCTAAGGGCAGCAGAGGCAGAGGTCTTCTAGAGGATCACCAGACAGAGCAGAGGTAGGGGAAGGTATCTCCTTTGAGCAGAGGCTCATAAATTCAGATTGGGGGAAGGTTTCTCCTTTGAGCCGAGGCTCATAAACATTGTAATTGGGAAGGTTTCCCAAAGAACTTTGAGATAACTTTTAGAGAAAAGTTTTGTGGATGAACCATGTAAATTGTTGTGTCACTTTGTGGATGGTTTTGTGCATTGCTTTGATATTGCTTTGGATATATTGCTTTACTATTTTGAAGTATAAAGGAAAAAGTAAAAAGAGGTCTTATACTGTTCACCCCCCTCTCAGTATAAGCTTGTGTTCTTCAATTGGTATCAGAGCAGGTTCCTTCAAAAGGTTTAACAACTTGAAGGAAAAGCTAGTAAAGAACACAATGGATCATTCAAGTGGCAATGCAACACCTATTCTTGATGGGTCAGATTTTGGTCTTTGGAGTGCAAGGATGAAGGTTCATCTAATGGCACTTGGGAATGAGGTTTGGGAAGTAATTGAAGATGAGTACACTATTCTTGAACATGGTCCTAATACTAAAGAAGAGAGGCTCCTACATCACAGCAATTCAAAAGCAATGAATGCAATCTTGAAAGGCTTACAAAAAGCAGATCTCACCAAAGTGATTCACTGTAAGACAACTAGTGAAATGTGGAATCAGTTGAAGGTGGTTCATACAGGTGATACAAATGTCAGAAAGGCCAAGTTGAGACACTTCAAAGGTATGTTTGAACAACTCAAGATGAATGATGATGAAAATATTAGTGACTACATGCTTCGTATGGATGAAGTTGTTAACTCCATGAAAGACTTAGGTCTTGAGCTTGCTGAAAATGATGTTTGTGATAAGATTTTAAGATCTCTTCCTAATAGATTTAGTGAAAAGATTTCTGCTATTGAGGAAGCTAAAGATTTGGATAAGTTGAAAAAATATGAGCTCCATAGTATACTTGCAACATTTGAGTTGAGAACTCAAGTGAAGGTTGATGTCAAGAAGGAGGCAACTTTCAAGACTACCAAGAATTCCAAAGGTAAACAACTTCAAGAGAGTGATGAGTCTTCTGGTGATGAAGAGGCATATTACAACAAGAAAGGCAAGTTCTTTAGAAAGCACAAAAATATGAAAAACGTGAGATGTTTCAATTGTGGAAAGTTTGGTCATTATGCTACTAACTTTACTATTGCCAAGGATGAAAGTGATGAAGTTAAACAGGATTGTAAGAGCAAGGATTCTGAAAGGCATAGGCATCAAAGGAAGAACAAATATGAGCACAACAATAAAGGAAAGAGGTATTCTCACAAGCACAAGAAGAGCTTCTACCTAGACAAAGCAAGTAAGTGTTCTAGCAGTGATAGTGAAAGTTCTTCAAGTGATAATGAAAATGAGATGTTGTTCATATCCGAAAAAGAGGAAGAACCAAAACATAGATTCATTATCATGAAATGTCTTAGATGTGGAAATTTTGGTCACCTTGAGGATGATTGCACAAATAATGAATTGGTTGTTAGTATGTATGAGGATGCTTCAGAAAATGATAAGGAAGATGCATGTATGGTTTTTGAAAAGGGTAGCACCTCTAGTGATAAGAAATCTGAAAAAGGCCTTGATAATTCAAAGTGCAATCAAATAGAGGATCTTGAATGTGAACTTACAAATGCTCTTAGTGTTTTGAAAAAGGAAAGAAAGAAGAATGCTAGACTCAAGGATAAGTTAGATGAATGTTGTATGGAGAGAGATGAACTTATAGAAAGTCTTGATGTCTCTATGGCTAAGGCACAAGAACTCAAGAATGAGTTAGAATCTAAGGTGCTTGAGTATAGTGAATTAGAACAGAAAATGGCTTCGTTGAAAGAGGAAAATAAAGAGTACAAGGATAAGCTGTACAGGTTTCAAGAAAGCTCCAAAAAGGTTAAGTCTCTCATCCAAAGTCAAAGAAATCCAACAGATAAAACAGGTCTTGGTTTTGTTAAGCCTCACAAGAAACAAGTTGGAGAGTCTAGTAAGAGATTCCAAAAGGAAGAGAGTTCTAATGAGGAAAGTATTTCAGATCATGAGTCCTTGAATGATAGATGCATAGAAACAGAAAACAGATTTCGGAATGAGAAGAAGGAGAAGTTTTCAAGACCTAAGAAGTCAAATAAAGGAAAGTTTCAAGGCAGATGTTTTGCTTGTCACAGGTTTGGTCACATGGCTGTACATTGCATGGCTCAAGTGAAGAAGGTAAATAACAGTTTCAGAAGTGGTGATTTCTTTTATGGGTATTGCTACTCTTGCAATCAGTTTGGGCACAAGGCAGTTCATTGCAAGGCAAACAATAGGAACAGGTTTAGTCAGAACAAGTGGATTCAAAGAACAGGTATGCCTCAAAGAAATAACATTGTTACTTGTTACAAGTGCAACAATGAAGGTCACATAGCTAGACAGTGTAGAGCTGAAATTCCAGAATACAGGAACAGGAACAGTGGCATGATCAGGTCCAAGGATCAAGGCAATGACAAGAACAGGAATATGGACAAAGAGTTCAAGAGAAGGCCCGACAAGGAAGTTATAGACGCTGATGATGATCAGTGCCTAATGGGAGTTTTACTCCCACCCCAGAATTAATCACCTCAACAGGAGGTGGGGGAGGGACTAAGCTAAGAGGCTCATTCTTAGTCCCGAGCCCCAAAGGTGGCCCTTTGCCATTGATGACAAAGGGGGAGAGATATGAGTAAGGGGGAGAGCTTCAAGTGAAGAGGAAAGCTTCAAGTCAGGGGGAGCAAAACTTCAAAGGTAGATTCTCAGTTGTGGGTTTCAGTTTTGGCTCTTGAAGATGTGTTTTTAGTAAAGGTTTGCCATCAATGACAAAGGGGGAGATTGTTGGCAATTTTGGGTACATTGGGTACATTGCCTTTGCTCAAGTGTTGATGTTGTCATTGATGTCAAGAAGCGGAAGGGTTTTTGTGAAAACCAAGGCAGACAAAATAAAAGGTTTTATTTAAAACCATGGACAACAGATTTGAAATGGGTTTTTCTTAAAACCCAAGTTGGCTCTTCGTTTCGTTGAAAAAGGTGCCCCGGTGATGAAGATATTTAATTTTAAATATTTAGTTTAAATTTTATTTATTTAAAATTTAAATTAAAATTTTAAAATTAAATTAAAGTACTATCCAACATGGTTGGAAATAGCGAATTTGGAAATAAGGAAATGTAAGAATATATAATAAGGAAGATATTAAATATTTAATGGAATTTGAAAATGCGCTCGTTCGATGAAATAGTGAAGAAGGAAGTAAAGTTTGTAAAGATACAAAGGAGAGCGATTAATGCAAGGCTAAGGTATTCGCATCCGCTCGAACACGTGAGGGAGCAAAGAAGAGGACAAGTTTTTGCGTATTCCAAGGCCAACGAAAAGACTAAAATCGAAGCACACCCTTTTCGTCTTACATGGGCAGATAGCCTAGGTGGAAGGAAAGCTTTCAAAGCGCGTAGCAGCCAAGAAGTTAAGTGTTCGAATCGCGACGCAATCTTTTTTCGACTAGGAAGATGCATCGGTTTTTAAGTGGAGAAATAGAAGTGCATGCTCCTCGATGTTTGCATGAGTGGTGACATGGGTTCAAAGTAAGGTGGGTGCACTTGAGGCAATATAATAATTTTTATAAGGTATGCTTGGCACATGATTTTGGGAGTTATAAGGGTTATGTGTATATGTTTTAATTTGATTAAATATTGGAATTAAATATGTTGTTGCAATAAAAGGTATGCTATAAAGATTTTTTATTATTATTTTAATGTTGGATTATTAAGTAATTTATGGTATAAGTGGTTTTGGGAGTTATAAGGTTATGCAATGTTGTGATTTATTTTATTTTATGGTACAAGTGGTTTTAGGAGAGATAAGGGAGTTGTGCAATTAAAGGCTTTGGTGATGATTATTGAAAGGTGGAATAATGTTGATTATTTTGTGATCTACTAACCCTTGTGAAGATTGGCAAAAGAATGTTGTGATTGTGGCAGATTTCCAAAGGGGTTCCTTCACTTCAATAAGGTATGGGCACATTCTTCTTATGAGTATGATTGGTGTATGTTATTCCTGAAATAAGATTGGAGTGAAAAGGTATTCAACAAGGTTTCCTTTGGTTGGGTGTAAGTCCTAGTTTCTGGTTTGTTGAAGACTACTTATGCATTGTTATCATTGATGAGAGTTTTGGTGAATGCATAATTCTGGTTTGAGGTAGTGGAAGCATTGTGCACTAGGGTTTATGGTTGTGAGTCTTACTACTTGCTATGAGTTGGTGAAACCCTTAGTTGGCTGTTTTGATATTGATGGATGAGTTGCTTCCATAGTGGTTGTGTTGATCAAGTTATTGCTTTACTTGATACATGATATTGGGCTTACTCCATTGAGTTGATTTGAACAAGTTATTCTTTGCATTTGGTGATATTGTGTTGGTGGCTATTTTGTTCAAATATCTTTGGAGGGAAAAGGATTTCTACTTGTTTCCTTTTCTTGTGATGATTGGTTGAATGCTTCAAGGTTAATGTTGAGTTGAATGATGTTGGTTAAACCTTGTCTTTGAGCATTGTTGTTGAAGCCCTAATTGGTTGAGAAAAGATATTGGTTGTTGGAAAGAACATGAGTATCATTGTTATATGAGATATTGCTTGGTTGGCAATTGTTGGGTTGTGTTTCATGTTCTTGAGAAAAGCATACTACATCTATCTTATTCTTTTGAGATTTGAGATTGAGTTGAGATTGAGATTGGGAGTTAAGTATAGAACATATTGAGTCTCTAACAATTCTCTTTATGCTTCTATGAGGTTGATGAATCACATTGGGTCTCTAACAATTCTCTTTGTGGGTTCATGCCAAGCAAGTTTTCTTGATGAACTTGTGAGCAGGTTTTGGACAGGTTCCATTGGGGACTTGTGAGCAGGTTTGGACAGGTCCTAGCAGAGGACTTGTGAAAGCTGAGTTTGATAGTTCTATCGTGAGAACTTGAGGACAGAGGTGCATTGGTTCTATGAGAAGAACTTGAGGACAGATTTGTGCCAGATCGAAGGACTGTGTTTGGTGCTGATCAAAGACAGAGGACGAGGACATTTGTGCTAGACCGAAGGACTGTGTTTAGTGCAAATTCGAGGACCAGCTTTGAGGTGATAGAGTTGAGGACAGAGGTCTCCAGCCAGAGCAGGGAAGACAGGTGTCTTCTGTGGATAGAGTTCCATTTGCTAAGGGCAGCGGAGGCAGAGGTCTTCTAGAGGATCACCAGCTAGAGCAGAGGTAGGGGAAGGTATCTCCTTTGAGCAGAGGCTCATAAATTCAGATTGGGGGAAGGTTTCTCCTTTGAGCCGAGGCTCATAAACATTGTAATTGGGAAGGTTTCCCAAAGAACTTTGAGATAACTTTTAGAGAAAAGTTTTGTGGATGAACCATGTAAATTGTTGTGTCACTTTGTGGATGGTTTTGTGCATTGCTTTGATATTGCTTTGGATATATTGCTTTACTATTTTGAAGTATAAAGGAAAAAGTAAAAAGAGGTCTTATACTGTTCACCCCCCCCTCTCAGTATAAGCTTGTGTTCTTCAATTGGTATCAGAGCAGGTTCCTTCGAAAGGTTTAACAGCTTGAAGGAAAAGCTAGTAAAGAACACAATGGATCATTCAAGTGGCAATGCAAGCACCTATTCTTGATGGGTCAGATTTTGGTCTTTGGAGTGCAAGGATGAAGGTTCATCTAATGGCACTTGGGAATGAGGTTTGGGAAGTAATTGAAGATGAGTACACTATTCCTGAACATGGTCCTAATACTAAAGAAGAGAGGCTCCTACATCACAAGCAATTCAAAAGCAATGAATGCAATCTTGAAAGGCTTACAAAAAGCAGATCTCACCAAAGTGATTCACTGCAAGACAGCTAGTGAAATGTGGAATCAGTTGAAGGTGGTTCATACGAGTGATACAAATGTCGGAAAGGCCAAGTTGAGACACTTCAAAGGTATGTTTGAACAACTCAAGATGAATGATGATGAAAATATTAGTGACTACATGCTTCGTATGGATGAAGTTGTTAACTCCATGAAAGACTTAGGTCTTGAGCTTGCTGAAAATGATGTTTGTGATAAGATTTTAAGATCTCTTCCTAATAGATTTAGTGAAAATATTTCTGCTATTGAGGAAGCTAAAGATTTGGATAAGTTGAAAAAAGATGAGCTCCATAGTATACTTGCAGCATTTGAGTTGAGAACTCAAGTGAAGGTTGATGTCAAGAAGGAGGCAGACTTTCAAGACTACCAAGAATTCCAAAGGTAAACAACTTCAAGAGAGTGATGAGTCTTCCGGTGATGAAGAGGCATATTACAACAAGAAAGGCAAGTTCTTTAGAAAGCACAAAAATATGAAAAACGTGAGATGTTTCAATTGTGGAAAGTTTGGTCATTATGCTACTAACTGTATTGTTGCCAAGGATGAAAGTGATGAAGATAAACAGGATTGTAAGAGCAAGGATTCTGAAAGGCATAGGCATCAAAGGAAGAACAAATATGAGCACAACAATAAAGGAAAGAGGTATTCTCACAAGCACAAGAAGAGCTTCTACCTAGACAAAGCAAGTAAGTGTTCTAGCAGTGATAGTGAAAGTTCTTCAAGTGATAATGAAAATGAGATGTTGTTCATATCAGAAAAAGAGGAAGAACCGAAACATAGATTCATTATCATGAAATGTCTTAGATGTGGAAATTTTGGTCACCTTGAGGATGATTGCACAAATAATGAATTGGTTGTTAGTATGTATGAGGATGCTTCAGAAAATGATAAGGAAGATGCATGTATGGTTTTTGAAAAGGGTAGCACCTCTAGTGATAAGAAATCTGAAAAAGGCCTTGATAATTCAAAGTGCAATCAAATAGAGGATCTTGAATGTGAACTTACTAATGCTCTTAGTGTTTTGAAAAAGGAAAGAAAGAAGAATGCTAGACTCAAGGATAAGTTAGATGAATGTTGTATGGAGAGAGATGAACTTATAGAAAGTCTTGATGTCTCTATGGCTAATGCACAAGAACTCAAGAATGAGTTAGAATCTAAGGTGCTTGAGTATAGTGAATTAGAACAGAAAATGGCTTCGTTGAAAGAGGAAAATAAAGAGTACAAGGATAAGTTGTACATGTTTCAAGAAAGCTCCAAAAAGGTTAAGTCTCTCATCCAAAGTCAAAGAAATCCAACCAGATAAAACAGGTCTTGGTTTTGTTAAGCCTCACAAGAAACAAGTTGGAGAGTCTAGTAAGAGATTCCAAAAGGAAGAGAGTTCTAATGAGGAAAGTATTTCAGATCATGAGTCCTTGAATGATAGATGCATAGAAATAGAAAATAGATTTCGGAATGAGAAGAAGGAGAAGTTTTCAGGACCTAAGAAGTCAAATAAAGGAAAGTTTCAAGGCAGATGTTTTGCTTGTCACAGGTTTGGTCACATGGCTGTACATTGCATGGCTCAGGTGAAGAAGGTAAATAACAGTTTCAGAAGTGGTGATTTCTTTTATGGGTATTGCTACTCTTGCAATCAGTTTGGGCACAAGGCAGTTCATTGCAAGGCAAATAACAGGAACAGGTTTAGTCAGAACAGGTGGATTCAAAGAACAGGTATGCCTCAAAGAAATAACATTGTTACTTGTTACAAGTGCAACAATGAAGGTCACATAGCTAGACAGTGTAGAGCTGAAATTCTAGAATACAAGAACAGGAACAGTGGCATGATCAGGTCCAAGGATCAGAACAATGACAGGAACAGGAATATGGACAAAGAGTTCAAGAGAAGGCCCGACAAGGAAGTTATAGACGCTGATGATGATCAGTGCCTAATGGGAGTTTTACTCCCACCCCAGAATTAATCACCTCAATAGGAGGTGGGGGAGGGACTAAGCTAAGAGGCTCATTCTTAGTCCCGAGCCCCAAAGGTGGCCCTTTGCCATTGATGACAAAGGGGGAGAGATATGAGTAAGGGGGAGAGCTTCAAGTGAAGAGGAAAGCTTCAAGTCAGGGGGAGCAAAACTTCAAAGGTAGATTCATAGTTGGTTTCAGTTTTGGCTCTTGAAGATGTGTTTTTAGTAAAGGTTTGCCATCAATGACAAAGGGGGAGATTGTTGGCAATTTTGGGTACATTGGGTACATTGCCTTTGCTCAAGTGTTGATGTTGTCATTGATGTCAAGAAGCGAAAGGGTTTTTGTGAAAACCAAGGCAGACAAAATAAAAGGTTTTATTTAAAACCATGGACAACAGATTTGAAATGGGTTTTTCTTAAAACCCAAGTTGGCTCTTCGTTTCGTTGAAAAAGGTGCCCCGATGATGAAGATATTTAATTTTAAATATTTAGTTTAAATTTTATTTATTTAAAATTTAAATTAATATTTTAAAATTAAATTAAAGTAATGTGTTGGAAATGCAGTTTGAAATAATGGAAAGGTAAGAATATATAATAGAAGATATTAAAAATAATGGTGTAATATTGAAAATGCGCTCATTGATGAAATAGTCGAAGAAGGAAGTAAAGTTTGCAAAGATACAAAGGAGAGTGATTAATGCAAGGCTAAGGTATTCGCATCCGCTCGAACACGTGAGGGAGCAAAGAAGAGGACAAGTTTCTACGTATTCCAAGGCCAACGAAAAGACTAAAATCGTAGCACACTTTTTTTCGTCTTACATGGGCAGATAGCCTAGGTGGAAGGTAAGCGTTCAAAGCGCGTAGCAGCTGAGAAGTTAAGTGTTCGAATCACGACGAAATCTTTTTTTGACTAGGAAGATGCGTGGTTTTTAGTGGAGAAATAAAAGTGCATGCTCTCGATGTTTGCATGAGTGGTGACATGGGTTCAAAGTAAGGTGGGTGCACTTGAGGTAATATAATAATTTTTATAAGGTATGTTTGGTATATGTTTTTGGGAGTTATAAGGGTTATGTGTATATGTTTTAATTTGATTAAATATTGGAATATAAATATGTTGTTGAATAAAAGGTATGTATAAAGATTTTTTATTATTTATTTATTGTTGGATTATGAAGTAATTTATTGTATAAGTGGTTTTGGGAGTTATAAGGTTATGCAATGTTGTGATTTATTTTATTTTATGGTACAAGTGGTTTTAGGAGAGATAAGGGAGTTGTGCAATTAAAGGCTTTGGTGATGATTATTGAAAGGTGGAATAATGTTGATTATTTTGTGATCTACTAACCCTTGTGAAGATTGGCAAAAGAATGTTGTGATGGTGGCAGATTTCCAAAGGGGTTCCTTCACTTCAATAAGGTATGGGCACATTCTTCTTATGAGTATGATTGGTGTATGTTATTCCTGAAATAAGATTGGAGTGAAAAGGTATTCAACAAGGTTTCCTTTGGTTGGGTGTAAGTCCTAGTTTCTGGTTTGTTGAAGACTACTTATGCATTGTTATCATTGATGAGAGTTTTGGTGAATGCATAATTCTGGTTTGAGGTAGTGGAAGCATTGTGCACTAGGGTTTATGTTTGTGAGTCTTGCTACTTGCTTTGAGTTGGTGAAACCCTTAGTTGGCTGTTTTGATATTGATGGATGAGTTGCTTCCATAGAGGTTGGTTGATCAAGTTATTGCTTTACTTGATACATGATATTGGGCTTACTCCATTGAGTTGATTTGAACAAGTTATTCTTTGCATTTGGTGATATTGTGTTGGTGGCTGTTTTGTTCAAATATCTTTGGAGGGAAAAGGATTTCTACTTGTTTCCTTTTCTTGTGATGATTGGTTGAATGCTTCAAGGTTAATGTTGAGTTGAATGATGTTGGTTAAACCTTGTCTTTGAGCATTGTTGTTGAAGCCCTAATTGGTTGAGAAAAGATATTGGTTGTTGGAAAGAACATGAGTATCATTGTTATATGAGATATTGCTTGGTTGGCAATTGTTGGGTTGTGTTTCATGTTCTTGAGAAAAGCATACTACATCTATCTTATTCTTTTGAGATTTGAGATTGAGTTGAGATTGAGATTGGGAGTTAAGTATAGAACATATTGAGTCTCTAACAATTCTCTTTATGCTTCTATGAGGTTGATGAATCACATTGGGTCTCTAACAATTCTCTTTGTGGGTTCATGCCAAGCAAGTTTTCTTGATGAACTTGTGAGCAGGTTTTGGACAGGTTCCATTGGGGACTTGTGAGCAGATTTGGACAGGTCCTAGCAGAGGACTTGTGAAGCTGAGGTTGATAGTTCTATCAGAGAACTTGAGGACAGAGGTGCATTGGTTCTATGAGAAGAACCTGAGGACAGATTTGTGCCAGATCGAAGGACTGTGTTTGGTGCTGATCAAAGACAGAGGAAGAGGACATTTGTGCTAGACCGAAGGACTGTGTTTAGTGCAAATTCGAGGACCAGCTTTGAGGTGATAGAGTTGAGGACAGAGGTCTCCAGCCAGAGCAGGGAAGACAGGTGTCTTCTGTGGATAGAGTTCCATTTGCTAAGGGCAGCGGAGGCAGAGGTCTTCTAGAGGATCACCGACCAGAGCAGAGGTAGGGGAAGGTATCTCCTTTGAGCAGAGGCTCATAAATTCAGATTGGGGGAAGGTTTCTCCTTTGAGCCGAGGCTCATAAACATTGTAATTGGGAAGGTTTCCCAAAGAACTTTGAGATAACTTTTAGAGAAAAGTTTTGTGGATGAACCATGTAAATTGTTGTGTCACTTTGTGGATGGTTTTGTGCATTGCTTTGATATTGCTTTGGATATATTGCTTTATTGTTTTGAAGTATAAAGGAAAAAGTAAAAAGAGGTCTTATACTGTTCACCCCCCTCTCAGTATAAGCTTGTGTTCTTCAATTGGTATCAGAGCAGGTTCCTTCGAAAGGTTTAATAGCTTGAAGGAAAAGCTAGTAAAGAACACAATGGATCATTCAAGTGGCAATGCAACACCTATTCTTGATGGATCAGATTTTGGTCTTTGGAGTGCAAGGATGAAGGTTCATCTAATGGCACTTGGGAATGAGGTTTGGGAAGTGATTGAAGATGAGTACACTATTCTTGAACATGGTCCTAATACTAAAGAAGAAAGGCTCCTACATCACAGCAATTCAAAAGCAATGAATGCAATCTTGAAAGGCTTACGAAAGCAGATCTCACCAAAGTGATTCATCGCAAGACAGCTAGTGAAATGTGGAATCAGTTGAAGGTGGTTCATACAGGTGATACAAATGTCGGAAAGGCCAAGTTGAGACACTTCAAAGGTATGTTTGAACAACTCAAAATGAATGATGATGAAAATATTAGTGACTACATGCTTCGTATGGATGAAGTTGTTAACTCCATGAAAGACTTAGGTCTTGAGCTTGCTGAAAATGATGTTTGTGATAAGATTTTAAGATCTCTTCCTAATAGATTTAGTGAAAATATTTCTGCTATTGAGGAAGCTAAAGATTTGGATAAGTTGAAAAAGGATGAGCTCCATAGTATACTTGCAAGCATTTGAGTTGAGAACTCAAGTGAAGGTTGATGTCAAGAAGGAGGCAACTTTCAAGACTACCAAGAATTCCAAAGGTAAACAACTTCAAGAGAGTGATGAGTCTTCTGGTGATGAAGAGGCATATTACAGCAAGAAAGGCAAGTTCTTTAGAAAGCACAAAAATATGAAAAATGTGAGATGTTTCAATTGTGGAAAGTTTGGTCATTATGCTACTAACTGTACTATTGCCAAGGATGAAAGTGATGAAGTTAAACAGGATTGTAAGAGCAAGGATTCTGAAAGGCATAGGCATCAAAGGAAGAACAAAGATGAGCACAACAATAAAGGAAAGAGGTATTCTCACAAGCACAAGAAGAGCTTCTACCTAGACAAAGCAAGTAAGTGTTCTAGTAGTGATAGTGAAAGTTCTTCAAGTGATAATGAAAATGAGATGTTGTTCATATCAGAAAAAGAGGAAGAACCGAAACATAGATTCATTATCATGAAATGTCTTAGATGTGGAAATTTTGGTCACCTTGAGGATGATTGCACAAATAATGAATTGGTTGTTAGTATGTATGAGGATGCTTCAGAAAATGATAAGGAAGATGCATGTATGGTTTTTGAAAAGGGTAGCACCTCTAGTGATAAGAAATCTGAAAAAGGCCTTGATAATTCAAAGTGCAATCAAATAGAGGATCTTGAATGTGAACTTACAAATGCTCTTAGTGTTTTGAAAAAGGAAAGAAAGAAGAATGCTAGACTCAAGGATAAGTTAGATGAATGTTGTATGGAGAGAGATGAACTTATAGAAAGTCTTGATGTCTCTATGGCTAATGCACAAGAACTCAAGAATGAGTTAGAATCTAAGGTGCTTGAGTATAGTGAATTAGAACAGAAAATGGCTTCTTTGAAAGAGGAAAATAAAAAGTACAAGGATAAGCCGTACAGGTTTCAAGAAAGCTCCAAAAAGGTTAAGTCTCTCATCCAAAGTCAAAGAAATCCAACAGATAAAACAGGTCTTGGTTTTGTTAAGCCTCACAAGAAACAAGTTGGAGAGTCTAGTAAGAGATTCCAAAAGGAAGAGAGTTCTAATGAGGAAAGTATTTCAGATCATGAGTCCTTGAATGATAGATGCATAGAAACAGAAAATAGATTTCGGAATGAGAAGAAGGAGAAGTTTTCAGGACCTAAGAAGTCAAATAAAGGAAAGTTTCAAGGCAGATGTTTTGCTTGTCACAGGTTTGGTCACATGGCTGTACATTGCATGGCTCAAGTGAAGAAGGTAAATAACAATTTCAGAAGTGGTGATTTCTTTTATGGGTATTGCTACTCTTGCAATCAGTTTGGGCACAAGGCAGTTCATTGCAAGGCAAACAATAGGAACAGGTTTAGTCAGAACAAGTGGATTCAAAGAACAGGTATGCCTCAAAGAAATAACATTGTTACTTGTTACAAGTGCAACAATGAAGGTCACATAGCTAGACAGTGTAGAGCTGAAATTCCAGAATACAGGAACAGGAACAGTGGCATGATCAGGTCCAAGGATCAGAACAATGACAGGAACAGGAATATGGACAGAGAGTTCAAGAGAAGGCCCGACAAGGAAGTTATAGACGCTGATGATGATCAGTGCCTAATGGGAGTTTTACTCCCACCCCAGAATTAATCACCTCAACAGGAGGTGGGGGAGGGACTAAGCTAAGAGGCTCATTCTTAGTCCCGAGCCCCAAAGGTGGCCCTTTGCCATTGATGACAAAGGGGGAGAGATATGAGTAAGGGGGAGAGCTTCAAGTGAAGAGGAAAGCTTCAAGTCAGGGGGAGCAAAACTTCAAAGGTAGATTCTCAGTTGTGGGTTTCAGTTTTGGCTCTTGAAGATGTGTTTTTAGTAAAGTTTTGCCATCAATGACAAAGGGGGAGATTGTTGGCAATTTTGGGTACATTGGGTACATTGCCTTTGCTCAAGTGTTGATGTTGTCATTGATGTCAAGAAGCGGAAGGGTTTTTGTGAAAACCAAGGCAGACAAAATAAAAGGTTTTATTTAAAACCATGGACAACAGATTTGAAATGGGTTTTTCTTAAAACCCAAGTTGGCTCTTCCGTTTTTTTGAAAAAGGTGCTCCGGTGATAAAGATATTTAATTTTAAATATTTAGTTTAAATTTTATTTATTTAAAATTTAAATTAAAATTTTAAAATTAAATTAAAGTTGAATAAAATAAATAATAAATGAATTGGTTTGAAAATAAATGCAATTTAAATAATGTGAAAGGTTTAAGAACATGATATATATAAAGGAAGATAGTAAAAGATAAGTAATATAAAATGGTATGAAATAGTAAGAAGGAAGTAAAGTTTGAAAGATACAAAAGAGTGATTAATGAAGGCTAAGGTATTCGCATCCGCTCAAAATGAGGGAGAAAGAAGAGGAAGTTTGTGCATATTCCAAGGCCAATGAAAGACTAAAGTTGAAGTGCGTTTTTGTCTTACATAGGCGGATAGCCTAGGTGGAAGGAAAGGTTCAAAGCATGTAGCAAGAGGTTAAGTGTTCGAATTGCTATCAATTTTTCTTTGATTAGGAAGATTGGTTTTTAGTGGAGAAAGAAGTGATGTTGATGTTTGCATGAGTGATGACAGAGTTCAAAGTAAGGTGGGTGGTTGAGGTAATATAATAATTTTTATAAGGTATGTTGGAAATGATTTTTGGAGTTATAAGGGTTATGTGTATATGTTTTAATTTGATTAAATTTGGAATCTAAATATGTTGTTGTAAGAAAAGGTATGTTATAAAGATTGTTTATTAGGTTATTTATTGTTGTGATTTATATTTATTTATGTATAAGTGGTTTTGGGAGTTATAAGGTTATGCAATGTTGTGATTTATTTTATTTTATGGTACAAGTGGTTTTAGGAGAGATAAGGGAGTTGTGCAATTAAAGGCTTTGGTGATGATTATTGAAAGGTGGAATAATGTTGATTATTTTGTGATCTACTAACCCTTGTGAAGATTGGCAAAAGAATGTTGTGATGGTGGCAGATTTCCAAAGGGGTTCCTTCACTTCAATAAGGTATGGGCACATTCTTCTTATGAGTATGATTGGTGTATGTTATTCCTGAAATAAGATTGGAGTGAAAAGGTTTTCAACAAGGTTTCCTTTGGTTGAGTGTAAGTCCTAGTTTCTGGTTTGTTGAAGACTACTTATGCATTGTTATCATTGATGAGAGTTTTGGTGAATGCATAATTCTGGTTTGAGGTAGTGGAAGCATTGTGCACTAGGGTTTATGTTTGTGAGTCTTGCTACTTGCTTTGAGTTGGTGAAACCCTTGGTTGGCTGTTTTGATGTTGATGGTTGAGTTGCTTCCATAGAGGTTGTGTTGATCAAGTTATTGCTTTTACTTGATACATGATATTGGGCTTACTCCATTGAGTTGATTTGAACAAGTTATTCTTTGCATTTGGTGATATTGTGTTGGTGGCTGTTTTGTTCAAATATCTTTGGAGGGAAAAGGATTTCTACTTGTTTCCTTTTCTTGTGATGATTGGTTGAATGCTTCAAGGTTAATGTTGAGTTGAATGATGTTGGTTAAACCTTGTCTTTGAGCATTGTTGTTGAAGCCCTAATTGGTTGAGAAAAGATATTGGTTGTTGGAAAGAACATGAGTATCATTGTTATATGAGATATTGCATGGTTGGCAATTGTTGGGTTGTGTTTCATGTTCTTGAGAAAAGCATACTACATCTATCTTATTCTTTTGAGATTTGAGATTGAGTTGAGATTGAGATTGGGAGTTAAGTATAGAACATATTGAGTCTCTAACAATTCTCTTTATGCTTCTATGAGGTGGATGAATCACATTGGGTCTCTAACCATTCTCTTTGTGGGTTCATGCCAAGCAAGTTTTCTTGATGAACTTGTGAGCAGGTTTTGGACAGGTTCCATTGAGGACTTGTGAGCAGATTTGGACAGGTCCTAGCAGAGGACTTGTGAAGCTGAGGTTGATAGTTCTATCAGAGAACTTGAGGAAGAGAGGTGCATTGGTTCTATGAGAAGAACCTGAGGACAGATTTGTGCCAGACCGAAGGACTGTGTTTGGTGCTGATCAAAGACAGAGGACGAGGACATTTGTGCTAGACCGAAGGACTGTGTTTAGTGCAAATTCGAGGACCAGCTTTGAGGTGATAGAGTTGAGGACGAGAGGTCTCCAGCCGGAGCAGGGAAGACAGGTGTCTTCTTTGAATAGAGTTCCATTTGCTAAGGGTAGTGGAGGCAGAGGTCTTCTAGAGGATCACCAGCCAGAGGAGAGGTAGGGGAAGGTATCTCCTTTGAGCAGAGGCTCATAAATTCAGATTGGGGGAAGGTTTCTCCTTTGAGCCGAGGCTCATAAACATTGTAATTGGGAAGGTTTCCCAAAGAACTTTGAGATAACTTTTAGAGAAAAGTTTTGTGGATGAACCATGTAAATTGTTGTGTCACTTTGTGGATGGTTTTGTGCATTGCTTTGATATTGCTTTGGGTATATTGCTTTACTGTTTTGAAGTATAAAGGAAAAAGTAAAAAGAGGTCTTATACTTGTTCACCCCCCCTCTCAGTATAAGCTTGTGTTCTTCACATTAAAGATAATCAGTTTATTCAAGGTTTGAATCCAATACAATCAATAGATACCATATACCATCACCAATTTACTAAAAACACTCTTATTTCCTTAATGGCATCAATCCCTCAAGCTAAAGTGGTTAAATCAATTTTGGCAGATTTTGAGAATACAATAGGTTAGTAGGTGAATTTCAAAAAAAAAATTCTTTCATTATTTCACATCCCAGTTGATAGGGAGAGAAATATAACATATATTCTAGTTTTGGATCCCTGGTTCCCAATGAATCAAGTTTGGATTAAATGCTTGACACCTAAAGTCAATGTTTTCTTCTGGTTAGCAATTTAGGGAAAGTGCCTTACTCTTGATAATCTTCAAAAATAGGGAATGATTTTTCCTAATAGATGCTTCTTATGCGGTAGAGCTTTTAAATCACATTTCCACTTATTTTCTCATTGTTCCTATACCCTTGAAATCTTTAGTCAGTTCATTTTAGAGCTAGGTGTTTCTTGGGTTCTTCCCAACTCATTGGAGGACCTGGTTGTTCAATGGGTCTCCCCCATTCTTTTCTCCCCACCTATGCCACTTTTGGAAATTTAGGTTACACCATATTTTGTGGTAGGTGTGGAAGGAAAATAATGCCCGTACCTTTAAAAATTATTTTCATCTTGAGTCATCAATATCCTTGAGGACCATTATATATATAGTGGAAAATGTGAAAGCTTTAAAAATGAATTGATAACTTGTGAAGGGGAGATCGGTTTGGAGAGATCGTTGGGTTTTTTAACTCATCCTTAGAATATAGTGAGTAGGGTGATTCAAGATAGGGCTAGCAAAATTTGGGAACCCCCTCCATCGGGTTGGCTAAAAATTAACTTTGATAAAGCTTCTAAAGGGAACCTGGGTCTAGCGGGTGTAGGGGGTTTGTTTAGAAACTCGAAGGGTGAAATTTGTATTGCCTTTGCTAAAAATTTGGATCACCAAACCAAAATTTTTGCTAAAGCTCAGACATTATTTTAGGGTATTTTCCAACTAAACTTGGTAAATTGTAGGAAAATAATCATAGAAGGAGATTCACTCAATGTTATCAAAACAATTAATGACAACCAAAACTCCTCTTAGACTATTGCAAATTTTATAATTGAAGTCATGAGAATGATTCAAAATTTAGAAGTCCAATTCAAGCATCAGTTCAAGGAATGTGAAAAATTTGTAGACTTCATATCTAATAAAGGTCTTACACAACAAGATCTTCACATTTGGAGAGGTAATTTCCTAGATGTCATTAGATCGTTGGACAATGAATTCAGGAAAAATTCAAACTCAAGTTAGAATACTTAGGGCGGGTGGTTGGAACCGTCTCCATTGGATGTTACTTTTTTAATGTTTTGATCGAGCATGTGTGCCCAATTTTTGCCACTGTTTATCCATGTAGGCCTACATGCCCAACTTTTATCTCTGTTTGGCTTATGTGTTTGGGTCTATTTGGATAGTATATGTTGGTCTAGATGTAGGTATTTGTGTCCAAGGGTTGGTTGGATTTAACGTTTGAAGTTTCCTTAGTCTCCTAGTGGATAGAGATTAGCTTGTTTTTGTTATAGGGTTTGGAGGTCCTTTCAAAACTCCTTTCATCCAACTAATAAAAAAAAAATCCTCTTCCTTCCTTGAGAAATAAAGATAACTTCTCTTTTAAAACATTTTTCATTTGTTTCTTTTCATAGAAATCATCCATCTTCATTCAATTCAATAATTAAAAATTTAAACTTTAATTTATTCACCATTTCTTCACTATCTTCATTGAATGCATTTCTAATAATTTCTTCCATAATATAAATCAATTCAATGATTTATTTCCTTTGAAGTAGAAAACCTTATATCTCCCAAATTAAAAAATAATAACTCAAATACAAGTTTTGAAAATTTTACTAATCCTTTGATATTGAAAACCTTTTAACTCCCTCTTTTGATTTGCATAATTTCAAATTTAAAAAAACTCCAAATTCCAAAAATTCAAGTTTTGATTTTTTTTCAAATTTTCTAAAAAAGTTTAAAATTTCTAAATATCTTCAAAAAATTTAAACTTCAATCATCACACCAAATAAAAAATTTAAAAACCATTATCTCCTTATTTCTCCTTTTCTTTTATTTTCACCTTCTTTAAATATTAAAAGTGCAATTAATTAAAAACTCAACTTAAACCTTATATCTCCACTATTATAAACTTTTGCACTAAATTCAAATTTACTCCCTCCAAATAATTATGCACTGGAAATAGAAGTAAATAGCTAAGGACTCATCAAAGATATTGTAGTTATCCTCTTTTGTAACACTTTATGTTCCTTTAGTGCTCAAACCACATACATGTTTCTTTGGGACTAACTCATTTAACAATCACATCCTATCATGTTTGTTTCTATGGTTCCTTTAGCTGGAGATTTCTCATATAATTTTATTTTCTTCTATCACTTCTGGTTCCTCTATCTAGAGAGGTTTATATGGCATTGCTTATCCTTTGACAAAATCATTCTTAGGCATCTCTTCTTCAACTTTAAGTGTTTTTGGATAATGGAAACATGTGCTAGATTACCTTTGGATCACCATGCTTCAATGATGATCCAATATTTTACTGGATTCTAGTCTAGTTTGCTTCATCATTTGTTGTACTAGTTTATGTAGCTTCTTTAGAAAACTAGTTTATTTCCTGGTTTGTGTAGCTTATTTTATCTATATTAGTCTATTAGGTCTTCACTATGTTGGATATATACTATTCTAGTCTTCTATGTTGGTTTTGTTATTAGATTAATGAGCCTTAGCTTATTATGTTGTTTGAATGCCTATCATGTTATGGTATCCTATTATGCTAGTTAGATAGCCTATCCTTCTGCTTTATCTTCTTACATTGGTCAAATGGTTTATACTTTTGTGTTAACCTCTTATGTTGATTGAATGGTTTATTTCCTTTGCTATAATATCTTGGGCTTCTTTCCTTTATATTAGCTTCTTGGGTTGCTTTCTTCTATATTGACCTATTGGTCCTTTCTCTTTAATATGGGCCTATTGGGCCTTTCTCTTATGTATAGGCGTCTTGGAACTCTCTCTTCTATATGGGCCTCTTGGGCATCTCTCTTCTCTATTGCAAAAATATCTACCTTAAAGAACATGCTTCAAAAAAGTGATCTATAGCCAAGACTAAAATGATATATAGGTATATTTAGTCAGCCTAGTTCTTCAATGTATTCTAGGAAGATACTTTTCTCTTTTTTTGCTTTGTAATATTATGATTTTTCTTCAAATATGTCAAGGTCAATTTGACCTGCTTATTTCTTCTATATTCTCTTTTTTGCTTTCCTTTTCTTTGATTTTTTCCTTCTCTCTTCTTATCTACTATTATTTGTACTTAAGAAGCTTTGAATTTTTCTCAATCCACTACAAATTTAATTATTATGTTGCTTCTATTCTCTCTACTTTTTTTCTTTCCTCTATGTTATTCTCTACTTATTTTGTACTTTCTATTTTTGCTATACTTAGAGGCTAATTGTTTTCTCTATCTATATAGGAAGCTTCTCAACCTCTATAGCTTTACTTCTATATTGTCAATATGAAATATTCAATATATTAGATCACACCTAAGAACCCAATATGATTCTCCTCCTTACTAGATAACCCAATATCAATGTTAAGGTGGATCTAAATGCCCCTAAATGACCAACTATATATTAAGTTTATTCTTATTCAATCTACAATATTCAAATATGATTCTCCTCTTCTTCTCTAGGGAATCCAAAATCTATATGAAAGTGACTTTGTATGTCCCCAAAATTTCACACTATATCCTAATTTTGTTTCTAATCAATCAATATCCAACTTTATTTTGAGTTTATTTCCTTTATAAAATGTCCAAATTTTCTTCTAAGTTGGCCCTTTTATTTGATATAGTTGAGTCCTAGTATTTATTGGTTTTACTTCAACCAAGTGGGAAGACCCTAGCCTATAAATGAGGGTGACTAAATCATAGTGTTCTTGATCTTCTACTCAGTAATACCTTTAACAAATTAGAGTCCAAGTCTACACTACTTTCAAAGTGGACAAAGTCTAAATTAAATTTATTAAAAGTGGATAAAGTTAATTAATAATAGTGGCTAGTAAATAACTCTATCAAATTGGATAGAGTTGGGTGGTAGCTCTGATACCACTATTGGATTTTTAAGTCTTACCACCACAACAATTCATAGGTCCCAAATATAAAATAGCCACAATATTAAAGGTCAAAATAATAAAAATAAGAGTAGAATAATATATGAGAAAATTAATATGTATATCAAGGCCTATATAATAAATCAAGTAACATTTATTTATATACTGAAATATAAATTTAATTGACATGAATTATTCATGAACTATGCATGAAGAAAACTTACAATATTAACTACTTGAAATTGTATATAAACTTTATTCCTTTTCTCCCTATTACAACTTTGTAATATCAAATGTTAATTTTTATTGGATTTTATCCTTATAGAGTATTATCTCCATAATATAGTCATAGTAATATGACTCTTCAAGTACTTGACTATTGCTCTCCATATGCCAAGTCTCATGACTCTTGGCTTATCATCTTGTCACTTGCATACTAGATGGACACTTGAATCTAATATGCTTGCATGCATGACTCTTACACTTCTACATGCACTCCTAATCTAGGTTACTTGTGCACATCCTCACATTACATATATGTACTCTTACATACAAGAAACTTGTGCACATTCTCTCAATATACGCTTCAACTCTAACTTACATGAAATTTGTGCATTTCCTACACATTGACACTTACATAAAAATGGAAATATAAATCACACTCTAAACTATAGACTTGACCCTATTCTATTAGATATTTACAGATATTCCATGAAGGTACCATGGGGGTACATTAGCAAGTGCCTAATAATATAATATTCCTTAACATTTCATGAGCTACGTCTAAGGTTATAACCTAACTTCTCACTTTCTGATGGTTTCCACAAATTTGTAACCTTGTCTTCATGAATTTTATCAACACTAAATATTCCTTAGGACTATTATCTTATGTTCTCTAGAATAGATATAGCCTTCTTCACTAAAATTTTACTTAGGGCAGTCAATGATGCCTTTGTATTTGTTTATTTCCCTCAAGCTTTCAACTTAAATACTTGGATTTCAGATCTAATTTTCTTCTTCTAATATTCTCATCAATATATTAGGTGAAAAAAATTTAACATCCTCCTTCAACAATATATCCTCCAATAATCTATTCTACTATTTTTTCTTCTATAAATCTTCATACATCTTCAAATTCACACTAGAAATTTTGATTCTATCTTTTTTTATCAATATGGTGGTATTGCTTTGATACCACTAATGGATTTTTAGCGAGATTAATCATAGGTCCCAATATATATGATCTTAGACAGACTAAAATATTAGAGCATTCAACATTTTTTATCAATATAAATCAATCACATTTATGAAATAAGAACAATATTTCAATATAGAATTTACACAATAATATTGATCAAATATACATGACCTCTTGCATTTTGTAATTTAATATTTAATGCAACACTTCATATATCTTCATTACAATACATGGAGCTTTATCTCCATAATATAACTTTACATTCGACCTTTCAATACTTTGACTATTGTCTCCTCACATATCTGGGAGATGCATCCATTCATATTCCTCAATTATGACAAACCTCTCATGTCTCTTGACTTTACATCTTCACTTGTATACTTGAAATCTACACACATGACTCTTGACTTTCTACACACTTGAACACTTTATTACATGATACTTGCACACTCTCACACTCTACACACTTGCACACTTTATTACATGATACTTGGACTCTTTTCACACATTGATACATATTTTAGGGGAAATATAAATCACACTCTCTAATCTAATAACTCACACCCTAATATAATATTTACATATATACAATTGTACCATGGGATAATTTAACATCTACTAAATAATGTAATATTCTCCAAAACCATGTATTACATTATTTTACTTTTGAAGACTTAAGTCTTCCTTCAGTTCTAGTTATGCTACTCATATGTTAATCTATTTCTTGCGTTATTGAATAGACTTTCTTTGTGATGATAAAAATATTGTAACATATCCATGATCCTATTCCAATTTTATTTCTTAATCCATCCATAATGCACTTCAATTTTCTTTTCATAATTTATTTTTAGTTTAATTTTGTCACAAAGTATACATTTTTGGAATCATATGGATTTTAATTTGTACCTTTCAATGGTTTTTGTTGTCTTACTTTCTATTGCTTTTGTTTTACCATTTGAAATATAAATGCTATTAGAAATATCTGAATAATTTATATTTTCATTATTTTCTTCAATTTGGTCTTCATTTATTGTCTCTATAATCCTTTTTGTAAAGGCTCTAATTTTATTTTCTTCATCTTCTTCTATCTCTTGAACCTCTTGAACTTCCTAGATTAAATTATTCTTTTGATTCTCTTATCTTGGTTATTGGTGTTGTTGTGGATATATATTAACGAGGTTGATATTTCCTTGGATTTTTAAAAAAAAGGTCTATTCATTTGATTTCTTTGATTCAAAAAATTATATCTACAAAATTTTGTAGTACAACCTTTTTTATTGCGTATGTGACAGTACCTCTATTTTTATTTATGCTAAGACTATAGTAAAGTTACAACATTACTTGGTATATTTTCTTTTGATATCAAGGCATTATTAGTCATCTCATCCTTGATTAATTTTTCCACCTCATACTATTGAATAACATTAACTAATTCATCAAATATTGTTATCTAATTTAGCAATTTAAGTAAAATGACTAAATGTTTGTAAATTTTTTGAAGTGCTCTTCATGTAACTTGGACAATAAGCATATGTTCTACTTTTTCTCCTAGAGTTAATAACTTAACCTTTAATTCGCCTATTCTTTGAAGAAAGAGTTCTATACTCTCTCCACTATTAACCTTTAATGAATACAACTATGACTACAAATATAACATAGTAGCCTTGTTATTTCATTCAAATATTATGCATAATTCATTTCAAGCATATTTTGAAGTCTTTGCTTCATTTTTGTATGGATGAATTTCATCAATTATCTCCACTATAATCAACATAAGTGCTTTTGCAACATTTTCTCTCTTTCTTCTTATGGCTTGTCATTGGTTCCATTCACTATATCCCGAGGTTTCTCAACAATGAGAATTGATTTTACTTTGTTTTTTCATGATAGAAAATTTGGTCCTTTAAAAAGTTATGATTTAGAAAGGAAAATCTTACTATTTGACATAATGAAACTCATTTAAATTTTAAATATTAAATTTATCACCTTCCTATAACTCCCAAAATTCATAAACAATCAATCAAATTTCTTCAATTAATCTTTAGTTTTCCAAATTTTAATTAATAATAAAATTTATTCAATAATCTACTTATAACTCTCAAATTATCAATTTTAGAATTCAATTTTAATTTCAAATAACATCTCTCGTTATAACTCATTTTCATCAATTTTAATAATAATAAAAACTTTATAAAATTTACTTCAACCTTATAACTTCCCTTTCAATATTCAATTATCAATTTAAAAATACTTTTCAAACCTTATAAGTCCAAAACTAAAATTATACACCCAAAAATTATGCTTTGCAAAAACATTTTCTTACCTTAATCTTTTGCCAATTTGCCCGAATTCTTCAAATTCATTGAATTCTTTGTGTTGGAATATATTATATCATTTGGTCCTTTACTAATGTACCTTCATGGGTACATATTTAGATTAGGATTATATTAGGAGATAAATAGTTTATCAAGGTAAATATAATAAATGCACAAGTGTTAGAATGTGCAATGATGTAAATGTGCATGTAATCCACATGTACATGACTATGAGGGTTGAGTAAGAGGTAAGGAATCTATATTTATATATAAAGGCCTCATTGTAAGTGTTTGTGATAGGAGTTATGGAGTGCAGATATTAGTGTAGTAGTAGTCACAATGTAGCTCCATTTTTGTTATCATGGAGGATTTGTAAACTCCATGAGTGGAGCATTGTAATTTTTGTGAGTTTTCTTTTATGAGCATTTTTGGAGTATTGTATTAAGTTTTATATCATATTTTCATGCATGTTAAGTTGTCATTATCATAGTTATAACCTTGGATGCTTATTTCTATACTTGTGATCATATTTCCTTTACGTTTAAGGTTCCAAAATCTAGTAGTGGTATCAAAGCCACAATGGATCAAAGGAAATCATAAAGTGATCACCATTTATCCTTCAGAAAGAAGAATGAGTGAGCTAAGGTTTAGTGGGTGCAACAGGAGTGAGGGTTTTGGGTAGGAATCGTAGCCGAGGTGATAGAGGTAGAGTAGGTACAAAAGGGTTAGGTGGAAATCTCGAGCATGGATCAAGCGAGGATCCAGAGGAAGAAGGTTAGGCTATAGCAGATTTGGAGGCGGGCATCACATGGGGGCCCGACCCTCCTTAGAAAGACCTCGACAAAAAGATATGAAGGACAATACGAGGCCCAAGAAGTGGCTATCTTTTGTTGATACTCTTAGAGGAAAAAGAAAGGAGGTTCTCTCTCTTCCATCCCTAGTTCCAGTAAATAATAAAATTTTAGCCCCGGCAAGTTCCATGAGCCCTTTTCTTTTAATGGAAGAATTCTCCCCGGCAGGTAAGATTTTGGGAGGTAGGACAGACATGGAGACTATCAGGTCTTGGGCGACAGGTAAATGGCGACTGGTAGGCAGCTTGGAGTTGGTAACTGTAACTTGAGGGTTCTTCGTTATCTCTTTTAACAATATGGAGAATGCTAACCACATTTTAATAGGAAGTCCTTGATTTCTAGGCAAAAGGAGCATTTTTATCAGATGATGGGGTGAATATTTTGACCTTGAAAATCAAAATATTAACATTACCCCTATTTAGGTTTGTCTCCTGAGTCTACTTGCCCAGTTCTTCAATGAATATTGGTTACAGGGCATAGCCAAAACTATAGGGGACCTGATATCCATTGACCATACGACCTTGGTCAGGACAAGGATGAATCATGCATGAATCTGCATAAATGCTAATTTGAATAATGAATTGCCAAGGTTTGTGGAGTTAGAGTATGGATAATACTATAGAAAACAACTGGTAAAATACAAGAACAGACTGAAATTCTGTGCAGAATGTAAAAATCAAGGACATCTATGCAATCAGTGCCATAAATTGACAATGAATAGAGAAAAACAGAAGCAGGGAATGCTAGACAGAGGAAATTTGAGGAGTTTCCCTAGCAAAGGTGATTTCAATCAGGCAAACTATGTCTACCAAAAAAATAAAATAGATGGTGTACGGTCACAACAAGACAAAGGAAAACAATAGGTTGTTGGCAACCAAAATACTCAGGTAAGTTCCAATCCTCTAGTTTCAAATAAATTTTTAATTCAATCAAATATGGGAGTAGGAGGATTATCAAAAGACATGGAAGCCCAGCACCTTTAGGCTAACATTTTTGACTCTCTCGAATCCCCATCCAAGTCAGGATCCTCAAACCCTAATTTTGAAATTAATGTAAACCCCATGGGCATCACAAATCCAAACCCTAATGCATGATCTCTAGAATCCACATCTAAGTCAGGATCATTAAACCCCAATGCTGGAAATACTTCAAGCCCAGTGGGCATCTCAAAGCCATACCCTAATGCTGAAGAACTTAGGAAAAAAATTGAGGCATTGGAAAATAAAAAATCTCTTCTCCCTAACATCATCACTAGGAGCCAAGTGAATCCCACTGAGGGGTCGTACCATAGACTAGTGGAATACATGAAAAAAGGAGAAGATTTTGATGTAGGGGTGGAGATATGTGAAACTCTTTAGACTAAGGAATATGGCAATTTAGTTTTACAAAAAATTACCTCCCCTCAATTTAGTCGTAAACAAACCAGGAGCACTGTGAAGTCTCCTATAGATTTTGGCAGTGAAAAAATAAGAGGGAGAATATCAAGTGCTGAGCATCAAAAAATTAAAACTGATAATGAAATTGCCAATGAAAAATAGAGAACCTTGTTTCAACAGGTTATTCCGGGTTCTGAAGACAACAAATTAGGAAAATCCCATCAAGGGATGGGGAGAGGAAGAAATCCCAAAAAATCTAAATGAAGTTCCTCTCATGGAATGTGAGAGGCCTCAATGGTCTGCCCAAAAACATGGAAGTCAGTGCAATAAGAAATCAAGTGAATCCAACTATTATCATGTTGCAAGAAACAAAAACTGATGAGATTCAGTAAAAAAAATAGCAAAAAAATCTAGAATCAAGGGGAGACAGTTTGCAAATCATCTAGAGGAGCATCTAGAGGCCTTATGACTTTGTGGGATCCATAGATAGTAGAAGGAACCATAATTCAAAAATATTACAGGGTTCTTAGTGTTTTATTTAAGAAAATAAATAGCAATAGGTCATGGATCCTTTCAAATATTTATGACCCGACTTCAATTCAAGGGAGAGCTCTATTGTGGGAGTACTTAGGCAATCTGAGTGAAATATTCCATAATGTCCCCTGGATTCTTGCTGGGGATTTTAACACTCCTCTTTACCCTTTAGACAAAATGGGTGGAAATGGACCACTTATCAGGAGCATGGATGAGTTCAATGACTTTGTGAACTCCAACATGTTGGTGGATGTAAAACTTAAAGGAGTGAATTATACTTTGAGCAATCAGCGGATAGGGTGTCATCTCATTCAAGAAAGGCTTGATAGGTTTTTTCTATCAAAGGAGGCTACACATTTTTTTGGTGATTCTACCCTGCAAGCCATTCCTAAAATTGCCTCTGATCATAATCCCATTTTTTTGGAGATCCCTAACTCTATGTCCTTCAATAAACCTTTCAGATTTCAATCTATGTGGATCAAACATTCTAGTTTCAAAGATAACTTAAGTCAGTGGTGGCAGCAACTGTCAGGGGTAGTGCAACTTTTAAACTTACTGGAAAATTAAAGTTTGTTAAGGAAAAGCTTCGAACTTGGAACAAAGAGGTCTTTGGGAACCTCTGTGAAAATAAAAAGTAGGTTGTTGAAATTTTGAAGATAACTGATCAGAGTATCCAACATGGTGATGCTGATGAAACTACTAGGTAGGAGGAACAAACAAAACTAGCAGAGTTTCATAACATTTTGGCCTGTGAGGAAATCTATTGGAGGTAAAAATCAAGGGCTCTTTGGTTGAAATATGGAGATTCAAATTAGAAGTTTTTTCACATCACCACGCTTAGAAACAAAAGCAATAACAAGATAATTTTTTTTAAAAAGTAGATGGTTCTATTACTCAATACTTAACAGAAATTAGAAAGGAGGTAGTAACTTATTTCAATTTTATCCTTGGTCAGGAATCACAATGCAATGAGGAGGCCAAATATATTCTCTTGCAATCCATTCCTGGCATAATAAATGAGGATATAAACCTTAAGCTTGTAGCTCCCTTTTCTAACGAGGAAATTAAGGAAGCCTTGTTTAGCATGGAGCCAGACAAAGCCACGAGACACGACGGATTTCCCCCTTGTTTCTATCAAGGTTTTTGGGACATCGTAAGTGAGGATGTAATTTCTACTATCAAAGAATTCCAAGCAAGCAATCATATCCCAAAAGGTATCAACTCTAATTTTATTTCTCTAATTTCTAAGAAGAAAAACCCTAAATCTATGGCTGACTTCAGGCCAATCAGTCTGTGTAATCTTATTTCTTACAAGATCCTAACTAAAGCCATTGCAAATAGAATGGGAGATATTTTGCCCCGCATCATAGATCCATGCCAGGGAAGCTCTATCTAGGGTAGGTTAATCTTGGATGGATTTATTATAGTTCATGAAGCTCTGGACTCTGCTCATAAGACTAACAGATCTATTTTTTCCCTCAAACTTGATATGAACAAAGAATTTGATAGGCTAAATTGGGACTTTCTGATTGTTGTACTTAAGTTTTTTTTTAACCACAAATCGGTTAATTTGATCAAAGAATGTATTTCTAAAGCATGGTTTTCAATTCTAGTTAATGGAACAACTGCTACTTACTTTCAAAGTCGCAGAGGAATTCAGCAGGGGGACCCTATCAGCCCCATGTAGAAGCTTTAAGCATAACCATAAAAAATACTTGTAGTTCAAGGATAATATCGGGAATCAAGGTAAAATATCTCACTAGGGCTATTTATCACCAACAATTCATCGATGATACCCTTATATTGACTAAGGCATCGGTGGTTGAGGTCAAAATAATTAAATACATCCTGCAACTCTATGAGGACGTTGTTGGTCAAAAAGTTAATTTTAGTAAAAGCAAGTTATATTTCTTGAACACCCCTATTCAGAGGTAAGGAAGGATTGCAAAAATTTTAGGGTGTGATATAGCAAACCTCCCAACTTCATATCTTGGTCTCCATATTTTCATTGGTTCTTCGAGAGAGTCAATGTGGGACATGGTTATTGAAAGAATTCAAAAAAAACTTGTTGGATGGAAAGGTCATCTTCTATCTCAAGTAGGAAAGCCAAACCTCACTAAGGCCTCTCTTTGGAGCATTCTAGTCTATTTCCTCTCCATTTTCAAAGCCCCTTTGAAGGTTTTCCAAAAAATTGAGAAACTCCAAAAAGAATTTTTATGGACTGGATCAGAGGAGAAAAAAGGATACACCTTGTAGGATGGACCAAAGTGTGTAGACCCAAGGAAAATGGGGGCTTAGGTCTGAGGAGAATTGCTCATATAAATTTAGCTTACTAGCTAAGCAGGTATGGCATCTCATTTATGGTGAAGAAAATGAATAGACAAATATCATCAAACGAAAGTATCTTCAAAATATGGAATTTCTAAGTGACTCAGTTCCAATCAGAGGTTCTGCTTTTTGGAAAGCAATTCTTAATTGTAATGAAATCATCAAAAAAGGTTTAATATGGGTTTTAGGCAATGGTGAGAGGATAAATTTTTGGAATGACAGGTGGGCTAAGGACGAACCACTGATGCAATATCCTAACTTAGCTCGAATCAGAGATATCACGGAAGAACTCATTGGAAGAAAAGTCTTTGATTATATGGTTGAGGACAAAGGTAGAATGAAGTGGAAACAAATAATAATTTAAGGATTTCAAGTGGACTCAAATGATCTTTGTAACATTCTCTAGCAATAGTTTATTCCCATGAGACCCAAGGAAGATCAAGTGACATGGGCTCCTAGGGAAAACAGGCAATTCACTATTAAATCATCTTACAAGCTTCTGCTTGATGATGAGGATTTTGCCTTCCAAAAGGACTTAGTTTGGATAAAAAATTTAATTCTAAAAATTGGAGTCTTTTCATGGTTGGTTATCCAAGGAAGAATTCTAACCATTGATAATATTATGTGTAAAGGTATTTGTATCACTAATCATTGTTATCTATGTAGGGCTAATTGGGAGACCATTTATCACATTTTTCTTGAGTGCCCTTTTTCCTTGACTATCCTAAGTGGGGTTTTTTAGGCCTTCAATATTTCATGGGTTAAACCAACCATCGTACTTGATTTGTTCGTCCAGTGGCATTACCCATTTTCAAGCCAAATACTTAGATACATGTGGAAAATTTTTCTCAATCACTATCTTTGGCAAGTGTGGTTAGAAAGGAACCATAGAGTCTTTAATGAGTCTATCCATGATCATCAAACTATCATTGCCAGGATCCTATCCTTTGCCAACGAGAATGTGAACCTTATCCATTTTGATAGTTGTAAACCTCATCTGTAGGAGACCATGATTGCTCAATATTTAAGCTTAATCTTGTTAGATGAGTCTATGCCTAGGGTAGTCAACCCCAGAGCCAATTTTAAGTGGTCTCCACCTCCTACGGGTTGGTTTAAGCTTAATTTTTATGGAACAACTAAGGACAATCCTGGAAGAGCAGGCACTGGTGGCATTGTGTAAGATCATAATGGTAATATGATGCTTGCATTTTATAAATATTTGGGAACAAGGACGAACAATGAAGCTGAATCTAGAGCTATGTGGAGAGGCCTTCAAATGACTCAAGACTTAGAAGGAAATTTGATCGTAGAAGGAGACTCTATGCATGTTATAAATCTCCTCAATAATTGGAAAACACCTCCTTGGAGGATTAAAACAAATTTTGAAGAAGCTAGGATTATTTTTCTAGGGAAGACAAGATAGAAAAGCCCAACATGTCTTTCGGGAAGCTAACAAAATTGCTGATAAGCTAGCAAATTTCGGTGTCGATGGTGACAAACTTTTAAAATGGGAACACGGTGTCCCGAGTGAAGTAGAGGAGCTTATTAAACAAGAATTCCAAGAATGATAGTCGAATTTACCAATAGGGAAGGCACTATAATTTTGAAGGCTAGGAGTATTCCCGTCTCTTTTTTGAATTGGACTCATAATAAAAATTATTTGATTTGTTAGTCTTTGTGGATGCTGCTTGGAAATACCACAAAGACTAATGGGGATAGTCACATGTCAGATAACATGGCTCCTATTCATCTTAGCAATTTTAGGTTGGTTGATAATCACAGGGAAGGAAATAAATGAGAATATAAGACTTTGAACCAAATACACATGGACCACCAGATAGCCATCATCATAAATCTAGCCAGCAGGTTCACTTCTCCAAGGCTGATTGGCCAAGATAGTATGTGGTACCAAAGCATATCATATATGAAAGAAATTAATTACCAAAGAATTATTAAGAGTAACTATCAATATAGAGCTTGTGGGAGTTTTTTTCAGTACTTTGCTATGTGTGTCTATAGATTTTTGTTTCTCCATTGTCTCAAGGAAGGGATCTGTGTCTATTTCTTTTTTTGTAATTATGATGCATGTGTGTTTTCTTGAGGTATACCCAAAATTTTGTATGGGAAGTTTCTTTTTGATAACAGGCTATGTGCCTCACTGGGTGTAATGGCTTTGGTGGCATGTAGATTTTACATATATAGGATCCTTAGTAGGGATATGTTCATCAATAACCCTGGGCTGATTTTTGTAAAAAGTTTTGGGTCAACCTATAAAACCTGGTATTAATGTTATAGTATCTTATCTACCAAAAAAAAGTTATTGAGTATTTATAGACTGGACCATCCATAGTGCGTTGTTGCATGAAAATACCATCACAATATTTTTTTTTGATAGAAGTAGCTCTATGTAGAATAATAGAAAGTAGATAAAACCACATGATTAATTTAGCTAGAGTTTTTCCACAGAGTTACAAAAACTTGTGAAAACTAGAATTAAAGATTGAATCCACTAGATTGGAAATCCAACTAGTGAAGATTATTTTCTATTGAGTCATAGAAATTTGTATTATCATTTCTAATATTTTATTGAAATAGAGAAAATAAGTTTTTAGGAAAAACATTGGGTTACTATCATCTAAGTTTTTCCTCTTGCAAAAAATTAACTCTCAGAAGGTGGGAAGCTTCCTACAATATATACAAAATAACTTCATCTTCATTACCTAAAGGTCGATGCTACTTTCCTCATGCAAGGATTTATTATTTGTTGCAAAAAATAAGGGTTGAAGATTTTGAATCCTGAGGAGAAAGGTTACATTGAGAGATTTGCATATTGAAGACTCCTACTTGAAAGATTAAGGAGAGATCTAGTGGCCAAGGAAGCCACATTGAAGTTGAAGAACACAAGCTTATACTGAGGGGGGTGAACAGTATAAGACATAACCAATTAACAATTTTAACTTTAAATAACAGAGGCATCAACACAACATTAATCAAGACAGAAAGCATCACACATTGAAGACTCATTTTAATGTGGTTCACCAAAATTTGTTAGGCTACATCCACAGATAAAATGTTTCACTAAATTTTATCAATCAATTTCTAGGAATACCTTTCCCAATTACACAGTTTATGGGCACCAACCCAAAGGAGACACCAATCCCCTAAACTCAAGTTCGTGGGCACCAACCCACAAGAGACACCGATACCCTAGCTCTGCTTTGGCTAGTGATCCTCTAGAAAACCTCTGCCTCCCCTGCCCTTAGCAAATGGAACTCTATCCATAGAAGACACCTGTCCTCCCTGCTCTGGCTGGAGACCTCTGTCCTCAACTCTATCACCTCCAAAGATGGTCCTCGAATTTGCACTAAACATAGTCCTTCTTGTCTAGTACAAATTTCCTTGTTCATATTTTCCTGTTGCGCTCACTCTACATGCTTCAACATCATCATGCCACTTCTACACTTTTGTGCTCTTTCGACTGCATCTCGCACACTTCGACGCACATTCGATTGTCTTGTAAATCACCCTTAACTCTTCAAAACAATCCTCCTTTTAAAATAACACTTTCAAGATCAAAACCTTGATCTTAGTTGGCTACACAACCCTAAACTACGTCGACTACAAACCCTAATTACGTCAACTGCAAACCCTAATCTTTGTCGGCCCAAATTTAACTTTGTAGGCCTCACTCCCTCTGTAACTCTTCTATAGCTTCTACTGTGAAACAACATGTCATGATATCGCGACACCTTTGCAACTGTACACTTCCTTTTTGCCTTTTGTCGTGATATCGCGACACTTTAGCCTTTTTCAACTTCCTTTCTACTTTTGTCACAAAATCGTGACACTTATGTCTTCATAGCCTTCCTCTCTGCTTTTGCTGTGAAATCATGACACTTCTGTCTTCATAACCTTCCTCTTTACTTTTGTCATGAAATCACAACACTTCACCTATGGAAGACATGCTTTCAGTTTCTGTCATGAAATCGTGACACTTTCTCCATCCGTACACTACCATCTCAAACTGTCACGAAATTGCAACACTTTTTCTTCCTTGCACTCTTGTCTGCTTGCACTAGCAAAAATGAAACATGTCGTGAAATCGTGACACTTTCGCCTTTGAGCTCTTCCTCCTTAACTTTGTCATGAAATCGTGACACTCCTAGCTTCCATACGTTTTCTCTTCAACATGTCACGAAATCATGACATTTCTTATTTTGAAACCTTTCCTTTGCTGCATGTCACGAAATCGTGACAGTTCTTACTTGGAACAATTTCATCTACATGTGAAATCACGATGGTTCTTACTTTGAACTCTATTGCATGTCACAAAAATGTGATGCTTCTCACTTCAAACTTTGTAGCATGTCATGAAATCATGACACTTTTTGAGTTACTTTCTCTCTCTTCGAACTTGTCACGAAATCACAAAAATTCTCACTACGAACTATCTCTCCTGCAACATGTCACGAAATTGCGACACTTTTTTGTCCGAACAACCTTCCTTGCAATATGTCATGAAATCGTGACATTTCTAACTCGAACATTCTCTCTCCTATTTTGAGTCATGAAACTACGACATGTTAAGATATCGCGATACTTTTCTAAAAAGCTTTCTCTCAGCTATGTAAGTCACGAAACTATGACATGTTGCGATATCGCGACACTTTTCCAACTTACTCACTTTTCCAACTTACAATTTTCTTTTGAACCTGTCAGCTTGGGGTTTTCCAGAGACCTTTGAAACTGTCATGTCGTAACCTTCAAATAGCTTCTTGACATCAATGACAACTTCTTCACTTGAGCAAATGCAATGTACCCAAGGTACCAAAAATTGCCAACAATCTCCCCCTTTGTCATTGATGGCAAACCTTTACTAAAAACACATCTTAAAAACCAAAACTGAAACCAACTATGCTAACAACTGAGAAAATGTGCTAACAACTAAGAATTTTCCTTTGAAGTTTTGCTTCCCCTAACTTGAAGCTTTCCTCTTCACTTGAAGCTCTCCCCCTTACTCATATCTCTCCCCCTTTGTCATCAATGGCAAAGGGTCACCTTTGGAGCTTGAGACTAAGAATGATCCTCTTAGCTTGGTCCCTCCCCCACCTCCTGATGAGGTGATTAATTCTGGGGTGGGAGTACAACTCCCAATTTATCCCTTAGATACTCAAACGTATCTCTTGGAAGAGGTTTGGTGAAGATATCTGCTATCTACTCTTTAGTAGGCACATACTCTAGCTTGACCTGCTTGTCTTGCACTTTCTCCCTTAGAAAGTGATACTTGATGGAAATATGCTTTTTCCTTGAGTGCATTACCATATTTTTGGAAATACTTATGGCACTCGTATTATCGCAAAATATGGAGATGGGTTGTTCATGCTTGACTTTGAAATCCTCCAAGGTGGTTTTCATCCATAAAACTTGTGTACACCTAGCCACTGCTGCTATGTATTCAACCTCTACTATAGATAGGGAAACTGAAGGTTGTTTCTTACTTATCCAAGAAACCAATCTCTTTCCCAGAAAGAACACTCCACCACTAGTGCTCTTCCTGTCATAAGTATTGCCTGCCCAATCTGCATCTGAATAGGCCATGAGGGTGAAATCATCACCTTTGGGATACCAAAGCCCAAAATCCATAATGCCCTTCAGATATCTGAATATCCTCTTAACTCGTGTAACATGAGAATCTTTTAGAGCTGCCTGAAATCTTGCTACTAACCCAACTGCCTGCATGATATCTGGTCTGGTAGCTGTAACATATAATAAACTACCAATCATTGATCTGTACAACCTCTGATCTGCCACTAGAGATTCATCATATTTACTCATCTTGCACCCTATAATCATTGGAGTACATACTGGTTTACTCTCCATCATCCCAAATTTCTTCAACATTTCTTTGATATACTTTCCTTGAGAGAGAAATACACTGTATTTTGATTGAGCAATCTGAAGACCTAAAAATAATGACAGTTCTCCAATCATAGACATCTCAAATTCCTTCTGCATGGTGTTAGAAAAAACTTTGCACATCTGAGTATTATTCCCATCAAAAATAATATCATCAACATAGACAACCATAATCAACATATCATCACCTTCATTATTAATATACAGATTGCTATCTGCCACACATTTCCTGAAGCCTTGCTCATGAAGATAACTGTCAAGTCTTGAGTACCATGCCCTTGGTGCTTGCTTTAACCCATATAAAGCCTTTTTCAGTTTACACACATAGTCTGACTGTTCTCTGAGATATACTCCTTTTGGCTGTTCTATGTAGACTTCTTCTACCAACACCCCATTTAGAAAAGCTAAATTTATATCCATTTGATATACCTTGAATGATTTAAAGCTTAAAAGGGCCAAAAACATTTTGATAGCTTCAATATGGGCAACAGGAGCGAACGTCTCTTCGAAATCAAGACCTTCTACTTGAGCATAACCTTTGCAGACTAACCTGGATTTTTTTCTGACAATCTTTCCATCCTCATTGAGATTATTTTTGAATATCCATTTTGTGCCAATGACATTCTTGTCCTTAGGTCTTGGAACCAAATCTCAAGTTTCACTTTTCTCTATTTGATTTAGCTCTTCATCCATCGCTTTTACCCAAAATTTATCTGCACATGCTTCACTGAAATCTTTTGGCTCAATCTAAGATAATAATGAAATATTTGTAGAATCATGTGAAGGAATGACTCTTCTTCTTGTTTGCCTGCTATTTGGATCACCAATGATCAAATATTTGGGATGATGTTTATGAACATATCGTGAAGGAGTTTTGGGAAGCAGTTGCTGTCTTTCCTCTTCTTCATCTGAAACTTCTTTGAATTCTTCTTGAAAAATTTCATCACTGAGTTCCTTGAATGGTTCTCTTATCCTTGTATTTTCGTCAACTCTTATATTTATGCTCTCTATGACTGTTTGCATTCTTTTGTTGAAGCATCTGTAGGCCTTGCTTATCTTGGAATATCCAAGAAATATTCCCTCATCACATCTAGGATCAAACTTACCCAAATTTTGATCTTCCCTTCTGATGAAGCCCTTACTCCCAAACACTTTGAAGTATTTTACTATAGCTGGTTTCCCTTTCCATAACTCATAAGGAATTTTATGATGATTGACTCTAAGTTGGGCCCTGGTGATAATGTAGACTGTTGTACTGACTGCCTCTTTCTGAAAGCCATCTAAAATTTTTAACTCATTTAACATAGCTTTAGCCATATTTTCAATAGTTCTGTTTTTCCTTTCAACTACTCCATTTTGTTGAGGAGTTCTTGTTGTTGAATATTCTCTTTTGATTCCTTGTTGCTCACAGTATTCCACAAATTCATTTGAAGTGAACTCTCCTCCTTTGTCTGATCTTAAGCATTTTATTCTCTTATCAGTCTCATTTTCAATCATTTCTTTGAAAGCTTTAAATTTTTCAAAAGCTTTAGATTTTTCTTTGAGAAAAGTAACCCACGTCATTCTAGAATAATCATCTATAAACAACATGAAGTAGCTTTCTCCCTGAATGCTCCGAGTTCGGTGGGGCCACATAAATCAGTATGAATAAGATCCAATAATTTTGAAGAAGTATACCCTTTTGATTTGAAACTGGTTCTGGTCTGTTTTCCATGTTGACAGGGACCGCAAATGATATTATGGGGCCTTTTTATTTTGGGCAAGTCTCTAACAACTTCCTTGTTACTAATATTGACAAGATTATCAAAGCTCAAATGCCCCAATATTTTATGCCATAACCAACTCTCATCTTCTTGAGTTAGAAAACACTTTTCCCTTTTTATCTCACTCAACATGTAAAGATTGTTTGGAGTCCTTGTAGCACTCGCAATGAGTTTTCCATTTTTTTCTTTACTTATCTCACATCTATCTGAAAAGAAAGATACTATGTGCCCTTGATCACAAAGTTGACTCACACTTAGAAGATTATGTCTTAGGCCTTCTACATAAAGCACATTTTTTGTTTTGGATTTCCCATCCAAACTAAGAGTCCCTTTACCACTGATTTTAGCTAACCTATTATCTCCAAAATTGACTGTTCCTCGGTTTGTTTGTTTTAAGACCAAATTTTTTTTCTTTTCACCAGTCATATGTTTTGAACAACCACTATCAAGATACCATTTTTCTACTTTATCTTGAGCATGAAAAGCAGTTTGAACTATCATTGACTTAGATTTGATCTCATTTTTCTTTTTAGCGAAATAAAGGCTAGATCTATCCAAACTACACATCCTTGTTGTATGCCCAAAATTATTGCACTTGAAACACATGAAATTTTTATTCATAAGAGGTGCAAAAGAGTTAACATTTTCCTTACTATGGCTATTCAAGGATTTATTGCAATGCATAGCTTTGTGACCAAAATTCTTGTAGGAAAAACAATAGCCATGGAAAGTATTATGTAACCTATTTTGATGCCTTGGATGATTTTTCTTCTTGTGACCAACTGGAATCCACCACTCTTCAGGATGAATATTGGTCTTGCTCAAAGACCCTATTTCATGAATAGTGATACCATCCTTCTTTTGCTTGTCATACGAAGTATTCTGTCTGAGAGCCAATTTTTCCAACTTCACTCTAAGAGACATAACCTCTTCTTCTAGTTTCTTGCAATCAGTTTCCTTTCCTTTTAAAGTCTCTGTCAGAACCTGTTCAACATTCTTTCCTTCTTCAGCTAGAATTTTGAAGTCTATAACTCTTTGAGACAATCTTGATCTTGCAATCTCTTCTTCCTGAATTTGATGCTTGAGAACAAAATTTTCTTCCCTAAATTTCTCAAGCCTTTTTAAATCCAAGAAGAATTCACCTTTGAGATCAAAACCAACCTCTTCATATCTTTCTGAATCTGTATGTTCCTCTGATATATCCTTCTCCAACCTGTTAGGATTTTTCTAGAGAAACCCGTTCTGATACCAATTGAAGAACACAAGCTTATACTGAGATGGGGGGTGAATAGTATAATACATAACCAATTAACAATTTTAAATTTAAATAATAGAGGCATCAACACAACATTAGTCAAGACAGAAAGCATCACACATTGAAGACTCATTTTAACGTGGTTCACCCAAAATTGTTGGGCTACATCCATGGATAAAATCTTTCAGTAAATTTTATCAATCAATTTTTGGGAATACCTTTTCCAATTACACAGTTTATGGGCACCAACCCAAAGGAGACACCAATCCCATAAACTCAATTTCATGGGCACCAACCCATAGGAGACACCGATCCCCTAGCTCTGCTCTAGCTGATGATCCTCTAGAAAACCTCTACCTCTGCTACCCTTAGAAAATGGAACTCTATCCATAGAAGACACCTGTCCTCCCTACTCTGGTTGGAGACCTCTATCCTCAACTCTATCACCTCCAAAGCTAGTCCTCGAATTTGCACTAAACATAGTCCTTCGGTCTAGTACAAATGTCCTCGTTCATCTTTTCCTGTTGCGCTCACTCTGCATGCTTCGACATCATCATGCCACTTCTGCACTTTTGTGCTCTTTTAGCTGCATCTCATACACTTCGATGCACATTTGACTGTCTCACAAATCACCCTTAACTCTTCAAAACAATCCTTTTATACTAACACTTTCAAGATCAAAACCTTGATCTTAGTCGGCTACACAACCCTAAACTATGTCGACTACAAACCCTAATTACGTCGACTGCAAACCCTAATCTTTATCGGCCCAAATTTAACTTTATCGGCCCAAATTTAACTTTGTCGGCCTCACTCCCTCTGTAACTCTTCTATACCTTCTGCCGCGAAGCTACAACATGTCACGATATTGTGACACCTTTGCAACCATACACTTCCTTTTTGCCTTTTGTTGTGATATCGTGACACTTCAGCCTTTGTCAACTTCCTTTCTGCTTTTGGCATGAAATCGTGACACTTCTGTCTTCATAGCCTTCCTCTCCACTTTTGTCATGAAATCATGACACTTCTGTCTTCATAGCCTTCCTCTCTACTTTTGTCACAAAATCATGACACTTCACCTATGGAAGACATGCTTTCAATTTCTATCATGAAATTGTGACACTTTCTCCATCCATACAATGCCATCTCAAACTATCATGAAATCGCGACACTTTTTCTTCCTTGCACTCTTGTCTGCTTGCACTAGCGAAAATGGAACATGTCACGAAATCGTGACACTTTTGCATTTGAGATCTTCCTCCTTAACTTTGTCACGAAATCACGAAAATCCTAGCTTTCATATGTTTTCTCTTCAACATGTCGTGAAATCGTGACATTTTTTATTTCAAAACTTTTCTTTTGCTGCATGTCGCGAAATCACGATAGTTCTTACTTGGAACAATTTCATCTGTAGCATGTCGTGAAATCGCGATGGTTCTTACTTTGAACTCTACAACATGTGGTAAAAACGTGATGCTTCTCACTTCAAATTTTGCAGCATGTCACGAAATCGTGACACTTTTCGAGTTACTTTCTCTCTCTTTGAACTTGTCATGAAATCACGACAATTCTCACTACGGACTCTCTCTCCTGCAATATGTCGTGAAATCATGACACTTTTTCATTCGAACAACCTTCCTTGCAATATGTCACGAAATTGTGACATTTCTAACTCAAAAATTCTCTCTCCTCTTTTGAGTCACGAAACTGTGACATGTCGCGATATTGCGACATTTTTCCAACTTACTCACTTTTCCAACTTACACTTTTCTTTCGAACCTATCAGTTTGGGGTTTTCCAGAGGCCTTTGAAACTATCATGCCGTAACCTTCAAACAACTTCTTGACATCAATGACAACTTCTTCACTTGAGCAAATGTAATGTACCCAAGGTACCCAAAATTGCCAACAAAAGTTTGTAAATATAGGAAGGAGATCCTAGATAGAAGAATCCATTGAAGATTGAAGAGACTCAAGGAGAAGAGTCCTAGAAAATATTAGAGATTGGTGATATCCATTGAATACTAAAAACTCCACATTGAAGAAGAGGTCCATTGAAGGCCCTAGTGAAGAACTTCCAAATCGAAAGATTGATCATTGAGAAGAACTAACAAATGTTCTATTGCAGATTTTAGTAGCAATAGATTTAGGAGATCCTAGAAGAAGATATCACTACGTAAATTCCATAGTTGAATATTGAAAAGGCCAAGGAAGGTCTCATTGAATATTTTTAAGCTACAAGTTTGAGGACCTTGGAGATGTCTCAAGGAGAAATAATAATAAGGCTTGGTGAGCCTCATTGAAATATTTCCTAGAAGAACTCATTGGAGAAATTACTATCTAGGGAGAAGATCAAGATAGCTAAGGAATTGGGACAATTATCACCATCCTGAAGAACATAATCTTATACTGATATGGGGCTGAGTATTATAAGACTACTTTTTACTTTTCTTTCCAATCAATATTATGTAATGTATAGATAGAAATATCAACAACAGTAATCAAAGCAATGCATAAATCACCACACACAATAGAGACACCAATTTTACATGGTTTACCTAATGTGGGCTACTCCAAGGAGAAAATATTTCACTAAAATTTTGTCAATCAATATCTTGGTAATCCTTTCCTTGTTACAATTTTTATGGATATCTATCCAAATGAGACATCAATCCCCTAATCAAGTTCATGGATCTCTATCCATAGGAGAAATTATTTCTTGTAAGCTCTCACTAGTGATCTTCTAGAAGAATTGTTGGCCCCACTACTCTGGCTAATGGATATCTATCCACTGAACACACCTATCTTCACTACCCTAGCTAATGGATCTCTATCCACTAGAGAATGTTGTCCTCTATACTCTGTCACCTTCAAAGCTCTGTCTCAAATTTGCACTAAACATAGTACGTCAGTCTAGCACAAATCAACTCAATATTTGTCTCTGGTCTAGCACAAACTTATCCTCAAATATGTACTAAACATAGTCCTTCAGTATAACACAAATTTATCCTAAAGATTTGTCCTCAAGACTTAACATAGATCTTGACTCAATTTCAAATCAAATCTACTAGATCTTCACCAAATATTAACTCAGGGTTTGAACAAATCAATCAATCAACTTTGCTCTCAAGTCTTCTCAAAGACTTGTCTCAAATATGCCTTGTAATATTTCACAAAAGCTAACACTAATCTATCCACAAGACCTCTCTAGAAATTGTCCAAATATGCTCTAAAATTCCTTACTAGAACTTGTCCAAATCTACTCAATAAGTCCTCACTATGACTTATCCAAATATGCTCTCAATCTGTATTGTAAGCGTCCACAAAAGCTCACACAAATTTGTCCACAAGTCTTCTCAAAGACTTACCTCAAGTTTGCTCAACAATTCCACACTAGAACCTGTTCAATCTCATAGAAACATAAAGAGAATTGTTAGAGACTTAATATGCTTCACATTCACCTTAATACTCAATTAATTTCAATCATTCTTTTAGAAACATATGGAGAATTGTTAGAGACTCAATATGCTTCACATTCACCTCAATACTGAATCACTTTTGATCACTCTTTTGAAACATACAGATAATTGTTAGAGACTCAATATGCTTCACATTCACAAACTCTCAATCACTTATAATATCTCTTTTATCACATAAACATATAGAGAATTGTTAGAGACTCAATATATTCACACTCATCAATACTCAACATTTTTCTCAAATCAATTTAGAATATAAAATAATTTGTTTCACAGAACATGAACAATCACTCCAAAACATACACTTGACTAGGCTCAACCAACTCTACTCAACCAATCACTCAATGAAATAATCCTTGCTCACAAACCCTAGTCCAATCACATGAACAATCACTCAAATGTTTCCAACAATGCTTATCAACCAATATCACATAACAATGATACTCATGTTATTTATAAAACCCTAGTTCAAGTTATTCACTCAATTACTCACTTCAACAACAATGCTTATAAAAAAACATCACATAACAATTATACTCATGTTATTTCCAAACCCTAGTTCAAGTTCTTCACTCAATTACTTACTTCAACAACAATTCTTATAAAACAAGGTTTTATCAACCACTCTTTTTATTTATAGAAAAACTTGAAGCAATAAATCAAAACACTCTCAACAATGCTAACCAAAAAATCCTCTTCACTCCAAATTTTCATACACAACTTTCAACAATCACTCACTAGGAAGAATATGCCCATACCTTTGTTGGATGTCAAAGTGCCTTTGAAAAACTCGTCTTAATAACAATTTCCTTATTTCCAATTCCAATGGTTAAACACAACAATATCACTTCAACACTTTCTTAAAATATTCCTTTAGTCACAAAATAATCACAACTCAATTTATGCCTTATTGCTCCCTTTAAAAATAACACTCATCATAACATACATGAAATAATTACTTGGATACACCTTATAAAATCCAACTCAAAATAATGTTTTAACACCATAAAACATCAACCAAACACCTTACTATACTTTCAACCACTTGAGCAAATAATATTAAAAAACTAATTTTGCAAATCCCTTATAAATCTCCTTTCTACCTTAGAAACCAATTATAATATACAAAAATTAATTTCTAAATGCTCAAACTATATTCTCAAAACTTTGGCACCCAAGATTAAAGCATACCTCTTTCTTCCCCAAAAAGGGGATTCGATGAGATTCGATGAGATTCGATCCGTTGTCTCCTCAAGCCTAAGTGCCTTAGCACTTGGGAGCCCACCGCGTGGGCTACTAATGCCCACGTGAAGGAAGGAAGAGTCCCTTCCTCTTATGCCTCCACTATCATTTTATTTTCAACAAAATTTGCACACTTTATCTTCCTTGGACGCAACACAAATCATAAGGCTCACAAATACTTTTGAAGGCATGGTGAATTTTGTAAGGTGGGTAGTCCCCCCTTATATACACATTTTTAAATTTCTCCTCACACCAATGCTTTGTATTTCAAAATTGAATTTCAAAATTTAATAACCCACCTTAGGGTTATTTAACCTTAGCTTAAATTAATTTAAAATTAATAATTAATTTAAATAACTTTATAAGTTAAGTAAATTAACTAATAAATTAATTTAAAATTAATTTATAATTAATTTATAATTAATTTTAAACTTTATTTGTATAATATTATAAAATAATATTATAATATTATTTACTTGGGCTTATTTTTGCACTTTGGGCAAATCTGACTTCCTGGAAATAGGTCTTGAAACAGAAACTAAATTATCCTTTTACATGTATTGGAGAACCTAAAACTGACGTTGTCAACTAAAAATGCCACTGACTAGTGCTGAGAGTTCAACATAAAGGACCACTCAATTTTGACATCAATGACAACTTATCACTCAAAATTTCCAAAAATCTCCCCCTTTGTCATTAATGGCAACCCAAATTCTTTTACCAAAACTTGACCTTTTTCTTGTTCTACTCCCCCTGGAAAATTGCTCCCCCTGACTCAATGCTCTCCCCTTAAACCAAATATCTCCCCATCACTCAAATATCTCCCTTTTGACATCAATGGCAAAGGGTCACCTTTGGGGCTTAAGACTAAGAATGAATCTCTTAGCTTATCCCCTCCCCTACCTCCTCTTGAGGTGTTTAATTTTGAATAACACAAGCTTATACTAAGAGGGGGTGAACAATATAAGATAACTTTTTACTTTTCTTTCCCAATCAATATTATATAATGTATAGATAGCAATATCAATAGTAGTAATCAAAGCAATGCACAAATCACCACACACAATAGAGACACCACAATTTACGTGGTTCACCCAATGTAGGCTACTCCATAGAGAAAATATTTCACTAAAATTTTCTCAAATAATCTCCTGGGAATCCTTACCTATTACAATATTTATGGACCTCTATCCAAAGGAGATACCAATCCCCTAAATCAAGTTTTTGGATCTCTATCCATAGGAGAACTCCTCCTTTGATATGGTTGGTGATCCTCTAGAAGACTACTACCTCCACTGCATTGGCTTGTGGATATCTCTCCACAAAAGACTCTTGTCCTCACTTAGAAGACCTATCCTCACTACCTTGGCTAATGGATCTCTATCCAATGGAGACTACTATCCTCATATCTCTGTCACCTCTAAAGCTCTATCTCAAATCTGCACTAAACTCAGTCCTTTGGTCTAGCACAAATCTGCTCAATATCTGTCTTTGGTCTGGCACAAACCTATCATTAAATTTGCACCAAACTCTATTATCAATTCTACACTAAACACAATCCTTTGGTTTAACTCAAATTTGTCCCCAATCTCTATCCTCTGATCTATACTAAACATAGTCCTTCAGTCTAGCACAAATCTATCCTCAATATTTGTCCTCTAATCTGCACTAAACACAATTCTTCGATCTAGCACAAATATGTCCTCAATATCTATATTCAAGACTTAAATCAAAGCTTGAATCAATCTCAAATCAAATCTTCTAGATCTGATCCAAACGTTAACTCAAGGTTTGAACAAATGAATCAAATCTACTCTCAAGTATTTCTCAAAGACTTATCTCAAATATGCCTTGTAATATTCCACAAAAGCTTGCACTAATATGTCCACAAGTCCTCTATAGAAGTTTTCAAAGTTTGATCTCAATCTGTATTGTAAGCTTCCATAAAAGCTTACTCAAATCTGTCCATAAGTCTTCTCAAAGACTTACCTCAAATCTGCTCAACAAGTCAACACAAGAACTTGTCCAATATCATAGAAACATAAAGAGAATTGTTAGAGACTCAATATGTTCTACACTTATCACAATGCTCAATTAATTTCAATCACTCTTTCAGAAACATAAGGAGAATTTTTAGAGACTCAATATGCTTCTTATTCACATCAATACTCAATCACTCTCTCAAATCAATTGAGAATATAGAATAGCTTGTTTTATGGAACTTGAACAATCACTTCACACACCCACTTGACTAGGCTCAAAAAACTCTACTCAACCAATCAATCAATAAAATAATAATTCCTTATAAATCCTAGTCCAAGCATATGACCTTACTCAAAATGTTTCCAACAATGCTCAACAATCAATCTCACATAACAATGATACTCATGTTCTTTTCAAGGCCTGGTTCAATTTCTTCACACAACCAACTCACTTCAATAATAATTCTTATAAGACAATTCTCACATAACAATGATACTCAAACCCTAGTTCAAGTTATTCACACAGTTAATAGCTTCAACAACAATGCTTATCAAACAAGGTTTTAACTATAACTCTTTATTCTAGAAAACATTGAAGCATTAACTCAACACACTCAAAAGGAAACCCTAATCAAGTCCTTTTCACTCCAAAATTATTTTCCAAAAAACCAACCAATCAACTCAAATATGGAATAATGTGCTCATACATTTTTGATAATGAAGGAACCTCAAATATATGCCACAACCACAAACACTTCTATGCCAAAATCAAAGAGGTTAGAATATGAATTTCTCTCACAATATAATGCAAAAACTCAATTACACCTTATCACTCCATATTTAAAAACAACCATAAACAAACATAATATTTGTCCAATAACACCTTATAATATCCAAATTAAAATAATATCAACCACCATAATATATTTTCAAAATAATTACTTTCTCAACACTTCTTGATGGCAAGAATATATCTTCAATAATAATCAACACTTAAAAGCATTTATCTCTCCAATAAGCTAAATATATTAAAATCTTTATAAAACAAGTAACTCCTTATTACTCCTAATTATTTTTAACCAAAAATAATTACCAAGGCACCCAGGTGTTGTAGGTGAGTTGGAGAGGAGAGGGCAATCTTCCAAGGGAGGTCCCAGGTTCAAATATCCACCCTACCAAAAAGCTGAATTGGGTATCTAAAATCCAATTGATAATGTTGGTGCGAGCAGGGTCGGGTGCGACCCCCGGGTGAATTTGATGGTGTAGAACCCCTTGTTCGTGGTCTCTCAGACCAAGGTAGCTCCGCAAGGGGTTTTTTTCTTAAAAATAAAAAATAAAATAAAAAAATAAATAATTACCAAGAAAAAACACCTTTTATCTATCCTTTATAACTCCCACGTCACTTTATAAAACCATTTAATAAAGCCAAAAATTAATTTTAATTTTCCAACAATCTTCTTTGAAAAACCCAACGCTCAAATAATGTGCATACCTTTTCGTTGATCCCTAAAAGGGATTCGTCGAGAATCGAACCACCATCTCCACAAGCCTAAGTGCCTTAGCGCTTGGGAGTCCACCGTGTGGGCTAGCAATGCCCATGTGAAGGAAGTGGAGCTTCCTTCACCTTATTCCCTTCTTTACACACTTTGACCTCTTCGAACACCACACACTATCCACTAGTCGCAAAACTTTAGTGCACAGAAATTGAAGATACTTTTTGCAAGGGTTTCAGGGGTGTTAAATCGAATGAGCATGGTAATCGTCTAAGGTGAAATGATCAACCTTTTATACACGAATGGAGGAAATTTCTCACACGTCGACGCATTAGAAATTCAAATTTCAAATATTCAAATTAACTTTAATTATTATTTATTTATAATAATTTAAATTCTCTTGAAATTTAAATATTATAAATTAAATAAATCATCAATATTTGGGCTATTTTTAACCAAATGAAAATCCACCTTGATTTTTAATAAAAACCTTTTATTTTTGCCCATCATGGATAATTAACCTTTGATTTTTGCCCTCCATGGTTTTCATAAAAACCTTTGATCATGCTTCCCATGAAGCTTTTTTGGAACCAATAAAACTATAATTCTTCTTAGAAGATTTTGACATCAATGACAATTAATATTCCTTAAAAAATGTCCAACAATCTCCCCATTTGTCATTGATGGTAACCCAAAATATTTTTACCAAAATATTAACTTTTCCTTTGTTCTGCTCCCCTTGGGACATTTCTTCCCCTAGCTCAAATATCTCCTCTTTGCTCAAATACCAAATATCTGCCCCTTACTCAAATCTATCCCCATTTGACATAAATGACAAAGGGTCACCTTTGGGGCTCGGGGCTAAGAATGAGCCTCTTATCTGAGCCCCTCCCCCACATCCTCTTGAGGTGGTTAATTTTGGGGTGGGAGTATATCTACTCCAAAAAAACATTGTTCTTTACCTTTATCCTCTTTTCTTGTTATCCGATCCTTTTGATTCCTTTGACTATTTCTTTCCATGTTCATGTTCCTGTCCATGTCCATTTTCTTGTTCCTATTCCTTTTCTTGTTCATATCCATGTTTTTATTCCTGTTCATATTCTTTTTTTTCTTGTTCATATCCATGTTCTTGTTCTTGTTCATAATTGATTCTAGAAAATCTGCTCTACACCACTTTGTTGTGTTACCATAATTATTGCACTTATAACACTTAATGTTATTATTCCTTGGAGGTGCAAATGTCTTAGGATTTATCCTATTAAAATCCATATCATTTTCTGTCATGAACCCTGCAATTCATTGCCTTGTGACCAAACTGATTACATGAGTAGCAATACCCATGGAAAAATTGTATGTTCCCATATTCTATCGTTCATGTGTCCGGCACTGTGAATCCATGTGCCCAAACCTTTGACATGAAAAAAATATTTCATTGAAGTTTCCTTGTCTTGACCTCATTGGTCTTTTAGTCTCTCTTGACCTATTATGATTATTGTTCCATTTGTATCTTCTTTGTGCATTGTTCCCATTCTTTTTGAAATTTGTATTGTCCAACTCATCCTCAGATGTCTCACTTTCTCTTACACTGTCTTCTTCTATAGTTTCTCCTTCTGAAGTTTCCTCAGAACTTGAGGTTGATTTATCTTCTTATTTCTTTTGAGCTTGTTCAAAACCAAGTCTTGTTTTTTTTGTTAACCTTCTTTGTACCTTGATCATCTTATCCACAATATTTGAACTCTTTCCAAACTTGTGTAGCTTACTCTTGGAGTTTTCTAAATATTATCTCAATAGTGTCACTTCTTGTGCTAACTTTTCACATTATAAGATCTTTGATTCTAACTTATCCTTGAACTTCTTTGTCTTAGACTTTGATTTTTCTAGATCCTCTATAAGTAATATTCTCTATTCATCACATTATTGAAACTAAATTTCAAGTTTAGATTTTTGCTTTCTTACCTTATTTACCATGTCAAGAGCATAAATAAATTCTCCCTTGAGATCATATCCATATTTCTCTGAATATTCCTCTATTTTTTTACCTGTGTCCACATATTTATTTTCTATTGACATATCTTCTATTGGATCACCTATTCCTTCTTCTAATGCCATTAGAAGCTTTTCATCTGGTCCTTCAAGTGTATCCTCATATTCATCATCACTAAAACTATAACCATTCTTTGTACAACTATCTTCAAGATGTCCAAAGTTACCACATTAAAACACTTGAGAATTATTGAAGTCCTTTTCTTAACTTGTTCTTTTTCTTCAATCATAAATAGGACTTCATCTCTATCATTATATGAAAAACTAGCATCACTATCACTTGAGTACTTACTTGTCTTATCCGCATTGTAGCTCCTCTTTTATCTTTGAAAGAACTTTTTTCCTTGTCTTCTTTGTCCATCCTTGCTTTTATTTTTGTGCTTGTATGTTTCTGATTCCTTATTCTAGTGATCCTATTTTTCTTCACCATTATTATTATTAGCTTCTTGACAATCTGTTGCATAATGACCATACCTTACACAATTGAAACATTTAACATATTTTAGATCTTTAGATATTTTATAATATTTATCCCTTCTACCATAATTAGCTTCTTCATCACTGGATGACTCATTTCTTGATTCTGGCTTCTTACCCCTTGTCTTCTTGATTGCTTTGAATGTTGCTTCTTTCTAGGGATTCGGTTCCTATTTTGTTCTCATCTCAAATGCTTTAAGAATACCAAGCAACATGTCTCTTGTAAAAGAATCACCATCTATTGACTCTTCTATAGAAGAAACCTTTTCACTGAATCTTTTTGTAAGAGTTCTTAAGACCTTATAAAAAACATCCAATTCATCAATATTCATTCCAAGTCCTTTCATATCATTAACAAACTCATCAATTCGAAGTAGATAAGTACTAATATTTTCCTCATCCTTAATTCTTAATGCTTCAAGTTGTCCTTTGAGATTTTGTATCTTTGCTTTATTGATATTTTTATCTCCTTCATATATATTTTGCAGTTTATCCCACACTTTTTTTTTAGTTTGACAATGCATAACTTTCATAGACTCTATTCTATGCAAACCTATCAAAAGTGCATTCATTGCTTTTGAATTGTAATGTTGTAGGAGATTACCTTCCTTATATTTAGGTGGATTAATTAAGGGATCATATCCAATTTCAATTGCTTCCCAAATTTCATTGCCAACTGCCATCAGGTAAATATTCATTCTCATACTCCAATATATATAGTCACTTCCATCCAATACTTGGTGTTGAATTATCTGAGCACATATTCATAGAATCCATTGTGTTCTTGTTATATTTTCCTTCAAGTTGTTAAACTCTTACGAAAGAACCCACTCTAATACCAATTGAAGAACACAAGCTTATATTGAGAGGGGGGATGAAAAATATAAGACCACTTTTTACTTTTATTTCTCAATCAATATTATGCAATATATAGATAAAAATATCAATAGTAGTAATCAAAGAAATGCACAAATCACCACACACAATAGAGACACCATAATTTACGTGGTTCACCCAAAGTGGGCTAATCCACAAAGAAAATATTTCACTAAAATTTTCTTAATCAATCTCTTGGGAATCCTTCCATATTACAATGTTTATGGACCTCTATCCAAAGGAGATACAAATCCCCTAAATGAAGTTCATGGATCTCTATCCATAGGAGAACTCCTCCTCTAGTCTGACTGGTGATCCTCTAGAAGACTACTACCTCCACTACATTGGCTTGTGGATCTCTCTCCACTGAAGACTCTTATCCTCACTCAGAATACCTATCCTCACTACCCTAGCTAATGGATCTCTATCCACTAGAGGCTACTTTCCTTATCTCTCTATCACCTCCAAAGATCTATCTCAAATCTACACTAAACTTATTCCTTTTGTCTAGCACAAATCTACTCAATATTTGTCTCTAGTCTAGCACAAACATGTCCTCAAATATGCACCAAAATCTATTCTCAATTCTACACTAAACACAGTCTTTCATTCTAACACAAATTTATCCTCTATCTCTATCCTATAATATATACTAAACATAGTCCTTCAGTATAGCATAAATTTATCCTCAATATTTGTCCTCTAATATGCACTAAACATAGTCCTCCGATCTAGCACAAATTTATCTTCAATATCTATCTTCAAGCCTTAACTCAAAACTTGAATCAATCTCAAATCAACTCTGCTAGATCTACCCCAAATATTAACTTAAGTTTTGAAAAAATGAATCAAATCTACTCTCAAGTATTTCTCAAAGACTTATCTCAAATATGCTTTGTAAGCTTCCACAAAAGCTCACACTAATATGTCCACAAGTCCTCTCTAGAACTTGTCAAATTTTACTCTCAATATGTATTGTAAGCTTCCATAAAAGCTTACTCAAATTTGTCCACAAGTCTTCTCAAAGACTTACCTCAAATATGCTCAACAAGTCAACACAAGAACTTGTCCAATATCATAGAAACATCAAGAGAATTTTTAGAGACTCAATATATTCTACACTTATCACAATGCTCAATTACTTTCAATCACTCTTTCAAAAACATAAGGAGAATTGTTAGAGACTCAATATGCTTCTTATTCACCTCAATTCTCAATCACTTTTTCAAATCAATTCAGAATATAGAATAGTTTGTTTTATGGAACTTGAACAATCACTTCGCACACCAACTTAACTAGGCTCAACCAATAACTCAATGAAACAATCCTTCCTTACAAACCATAGTCCAAGCATATGAACTTCACTCAAAATATTTTCAACAATGCTCAACAACCAATCTCACATAACAATAATACTCATGTTCTTTTCAAACCCTAGTTCAAGTTCTTCACACAACCAACTCACTTCAACAATAATTCTTATAAGACAATTCTCATATAGCAATGATACTCAAAACCTAGTTCAAGTTCTTCACACAAGTAATAGCTTTAACAACAATGTTTATCAAACAAGGTTTTAACAAAAAATACTTATTCCAAAAAATCTTAAAGCATTAACTCAACACACTCAAAAAGAAACCCTAATCAAGTCCTTTTCACTCCAAAATTATTTTCCATAAAACCTATCAATCAAATAAAATATGGGAGAATGTGTTCATACCTTTTTTATGATGAAGGAACCTCAAATATCTACCACAACCACAAACACTTCTATGCCAAACTCAAAGAGGTTAGAAGATGAATTTCTCTCACAATATAATGCAAAAACTCAATTACACCTTATCACTCCATATTTAAAAACAACCATCAACATACATAATATTTATCCAATAACACCTTATAATCTCCCAATTAAAATAATATCAACCACCAGAAAATAATTTTAAAATAATTACTTTCTCAACACTTCTTAATGGCAAGAAGATATCTTCAATAATAATCAACACTTAAAAGCATTTATCTCTCCAATAAGCTAAATATATTAAAAGATTTATAAAATAATTAAATCCTTATTCCTCCTAATTATTTTTTAATAAAAAATAATTACCAAGCAAAAACACATTTTATCTATCCCTTATAACTCCCACGTCACTTTATAAAACCATTTAATAAAGCCAAAAATTAATTTTATTTTTCCAACAACCTTCTCCAAAAAACCCAACGCTCAAATAAAGTGCATACCTTTTCGTTGATCCCTAAAAGAGATTTGGCAAGAATTGAACCATTGTATCCACAAGCCTAAGTACCTTAGTTCTTGGGAGTCCAACATGTTGGCTAGCAATGCCCACGTGAAGGAAGTGGAGCTTCCTTCACCTTATGCTCTTCTTTACACATGTTGACCTCCTTCAAACACCACATGTAGTCCACTAGCCACATCACTTTAGTGCACAAAAATCGGAAATACTTTTTGCAAGGGTTTCAAGGGAATTAAATTGAATGACCATGGTAATCATATAAGGTGAAATGATCCACATTTTATACACGAATGGAGAAAATTTCTCACATGTCGGTGCATTAGAAATTCAAATTTCAAATATTCAAATTAGCTTTAATTATTATTTATTTATAATAATTTAAATTCTCTTGAAATATAAATACTATAAATTAAATAAATCATTAATATTTGGTCCTTTTTTAACCAAATAGAAAGCCAACTTGGTTTTTAATAAAAACCTTTTATTTTTGCCCATCATGGATAATTAACCTTTGATTTTTGCCCTCCATGGTTTTCATAAAAACCTTTGATCATGCTTCCCATGAAGATATTTTGGAATCAATAAAACTATAATTCTTCTTAGAACCTTTTGACATCAATGACAACTATTATTCCTCAAAATATCCAACAAATTTTGGGTTGGGAGTATTTCTACTCCCAAAAAGCACTGGTCTTTACTTGTGTCCTCTTTCCTTCTTGTTTAATCCTTATGATTCCTTTGACTATTCCTATCCATGTCCATGTTCCTATTCTTTTCCATGTCCATATCCATATTTTTATTCTTTTTACGTTCCTGTTCTTGTTCCTGTTCATATCCACATTCTTGTTCATGTTCATGTTTCTATTCATGTTCCTGTTCATGTTCATGCTTGGTTTTGGAATGTCTATTCTACACCACTTTGTTGTATGCCCATCATTTTTGCACTTATAACACTTAATGTTATTATTCCTTGGAGGTGTAAATTTCTTAGGATTTCTCCTAGTGAAGCCATATCTTTTTCTGTCATGAACCTTTCAATCCATTGCCTTTTGACCAAACTGATTACATGAGTAGCAATACCCATGGAAAAGCTACTTGTTTCTAAAATTCCTATTTTCTTGTCTTTCATGTGTCCTACACTATGAAGCCATGTGCCAAAACTTGTGACATGAGAAACATCTTCCATTGAAATTTCCTTGTCTTGACCTCATTGGTATCTTAGTCTCTCTTAACCTATTATGATTGTTGTTCCATCTATTTATTATTTTTTCATTGTTCATTTGCTTTTTGAAATTTCTGTTGTCCAAATCATCCTCAGAAGTCTCACTTTCTCTTATATTGTCTTCTTCAGAACTTGAGGTTGACTCTTCTTCTTGTTTCTTTTGAGATTGTTCAAAACCAAGACATATTTTTTTGTTGACCTTATTTGTACCTTGATCATCTTATCCACAATATTTGAACTCTTTCCAAACTTGTGTAGCTTATCCTTGGATTTTTCTAAATATTCCCTTAGTAGAGCTACTTCTTGTTCTAATATTTCACATTCTAAGACCTTTACTTCTAACTTATCCTTGAAATTCTTTTTCTTAGCCATTGATTTGTTTAGATCCTCTATAAGCTTTCTTATTTCTTCATCGCATTCTTGAAACTAAAATTCAAGTTTAGATTTTTGCTTTCTTACCTTATTTACTGTGTCAAGAGCATAAATAAGTTCTACCTTAAGATCAAATCCTTCTTTTTTTGATTCTTCTTCTATTTTTTTGCCTTTGTCTACATATTCATTTTAATTTTACTTTTCTACTATAGGATCATCTTCTTCTTCTTCTAGTGCCATTAGAAGATTCTCTTATGGTCCTTCAAGTGCATCCTCATATTCATCATCATTGAAGCTGAAAACATTCCTTGTACAACTATCTTCAAGATGTCCAAAATTACCACATCTAAAACACTTGAGAATTATTGGTGACATTTTCTTAACTTTTTCTTTTTCTTCAATCATAAATAGGACTTCATATTTATCATTACTTGAAGAACTAGCATCACTATCACTTGAGTACTTACTTGCCTTATCTTCATAGTAGATCCTCTTTTGTCTTTGAAAGAACTTATTTTCTTGTCTTCTTTGTCCATCCTTACCTTTATTTTGATACATCTATCTTTCTGATTCCCTTTTCCTGTGATCCTATTTTTCTTCATATTTGTTGTTTCTGGCTTCTTGATAATTAGTTGCATAGTGACCATACTTTCCACAATTGAAACATCTAACAAATTTTGCATCTTTGAATCTTCTTGAATCCTTGTTCCTTCTGCCATAATTAGCTTCTTCATCATTGGATGACTCATTGCTCGATTTTGAATTCTTACCCTTTGTCTTCTTAATTGCTTTGAAGGCTACTTCCTTATGGGGATTAGGTTCTTTTGTTCTTAACTCAAAATTTTTAAGAATACCAAGCAACATATCTCTTGTCAAATAATCACCATACTTTTCTTCTTCTATAGATGAAATCTTTTCACTAAACCTTGTTGGAAGAGACCTTAAGATCTTATCACAAACATCTGATTCATCCACATTAAGTCCAAGTCCTTGCATAGCATTAACAACCTCATCTACCTAAAGTAGATAAGAACTAATGTCTTCCTCATTCTTCATTCTTAATTCTTCAAATTGTCCTTTGATATTTTGTATCTTTGCCTTTTTGACACTTTTATCTCCTTCATATATGCTTTGCAAATTATCCCAAATTCCTTTTGCATCTTTATAATGCATAAATTTTATTGATTATGTTCTATGCAAACCTCTCAGAAGTGCATTCATTGATTTTGAATTGTAATGTTGTAGAAGCTTACCTTCCTTATCTATAGGTGGATCAACTAGTGGTATGTATCCATTTTCAACTACTTCCCAAATTTCATTGCCAAGTGCCATCAGGTGAACCTTCATTATCATACTCCAATATATATAATCACTTCCATAAAATATTGGTGTTGAATTATCTAAAGACACATTCTTAGAATCCATTGTGTTCTTGAAATATTTTCCTTCAAGCTATTAAACTCTTCTAAAGGAACCTGCTTTGATAGGGGGGTGAATAGTATAAGACCACTTTTTACTTTTCTTTCCAATCAATATTATGCAATGTATAGATAGCAATATCAACAATAGTAATAAAAGCAATGCACAAATCACCACACACAATAGAGACACCAATTTTACGTGGTTCACCCAATGTGGGCTACTCCACGGAGAAAATATTTCACTAAAATTTTCTCAATCAATCTCTTGGGAATCCTTTCCCTATTACAATGTTTATGGATCTCTATCCAAAGGAGACACCAATCCCCTAATCAAGTTCATGGATATCTATCCATAGGAGAACTCCTTTCTCCTAAGCTCTGACTGGTGATCTTCTAGAAGAACTATTACCCCCACTACTCTGGCTAATGGATCTCTATCCACTGAAGACACCTATCCTCACTACCCTGGCTAATGGATCTCTATCCACTGGAGACTATCATCCTCTATACTCTATCACCTTCAAAGCTCTATCTCAAATCTACACTAAACATAGTCCTTCGATCTAGCACAAATCTGCTCAATCTCTGTCTCTAGTCTGGCACAAACCTATCCTCAAATATGCACCAAACTCTATCCTCAAATCTACACTAAACATAGTCCTTCATTCTAGCACAAATCTATCCTCAATATCTATCCTCAAGCCTTAACACAAAGCTTGACTCAATCTCAAATCAACTCTATTGGATCTACCCCAAACCTTAACTCAAGGTTTGAACAAATCAATCAATCAACTCTGCTCTCAAGTCTTCTCAAAGACTTATCTCAAATCTGCCTTGTAAGCTTCCACAAAAGCTCACACTAATCTATCCACAAGTCCTCTCTAGAACTTGTCCAAATCTGCTCTACAAGTCCTCACTAGAACTTGTCCAAATCTTCTCAATAAGTCCTCACTAGGACTTATCCAAATCTACTCTCAATCTGTATTGTAAGCTTCCACAAAATCTCACACAAATCTATCCATAAGTCTTCTCAAAGACTTACCTCAAATCTGCTCAACAAGTCCACACTAGAACTTGTCCAATCTCATAGAAACATAAAGAGAATTGTTAGAGACTCAATATGCTTCACATTCACCTCAATACTCAATTACTTTCAATCACTCTTTTAGAAACATATGGAGAATTGTTAGAGACTCAATATGCTTCACATTCACCTCAATACTCAATCACTTTCAATCACTCTTTTGAAACATACATAGAATTGTTAGAGACTCAATATGCTTCACATTCACAAACTCTCAATCACTTCCAATCTCTCTTTTATCACAGAAACATATAGAGAATTGTTAGAGACTCAATATGTTTCACACTCATCAATACTCAACCTCTTTCTCAAATCAATTCAGAATATAGAATAATTTGTTTCACAGAACTTGAACAATCACTTCAACACATTCACTTGACTAGGCTCAACCAACTCTACTCAACCAATCACTCAATGAAATAATCCTTGCTCACAAACCCTAGTCCAATCACATGAACAATCACTCAAATGTTTCCAACAATGCTTATCAACCAATCTCACATAACAATGATACTCATGTTCTTTCCAAAACCCTAGTTCAAGTTCTTCACTCAATTACTCACTTCAACAACAATGCTTATAAAACAATCTCACATAACAATGATACTCATGTTCTTTCCAAACCCTAGTTCAAGTTCTTCACTCAATTACTTACTTCAACAACAATGCTTATAAAACAAGGTTTTATCAATCACTCTTTTTATTCCAGAAAACCTTGAAGCAATAAATCAAAACACTCTCAACAATGCTAACCAAACAATCCTTTTCACTCCAACTTTTCATACACAACTTTCAACAATCACTCACTAGGAAGAATATGCCCATACCTTTGTTGGATGTCAAAGTGCCTTTGAAAAACCTGTCTCAATCACAATTTCCTTCTTTCCAATTCCAATGGTTAAACACAACAATATCACTTCAACACTTTCTTAAAATATTCCTTTAGTCACAAAATAATCACAACTCAATTTATGCCTTATTGCTCCCTTTAAAAATAACACTCATCATAACATACATGAAATAATTACTTGGATACACCTTATAAACTCCAACTCAAAATAATGTTTTAACACCATAAAACATCAACCAAACACCTTACTATCCTTTCAACCACTTGAGAAAATAATATTAAAAATCTAATTTTGCAAATCCCTTATAACTCCCCTTTCTACCTTAGAAACCAATTATAATATGCAAAAATTAATTTCTAAATGCTCAAACTATATTCCCAAAATTTTGGTGCCCAAGATTAAAGCATACCTCTTTCTTCCCCAAAAAGGGGATTCGGTGAGATTCGATCCACCGTCTCCTCAAGCCTAAGCGCCTTAGCACTTGGGAGCCCACCGCGTGGGCTACTAATGCCCACGTGAAGGAAGGAAGAGTCCCTTCCTCTTATGCCTCCGTCGTCATTTGATTTTCAACAAAATTCGCACACTTTATCTTCCTTGGACGCAGTGCAAATCATAAGGCTCGCAAATACTTTCGAAGGCATGGTAAATTTTGTAAGGTGGGTAGTCCCCCCTTATATACACATTTTTAAATTTCTCCTCACGTCGGCGCTTTGTATTTCGAAATTGAATTTTGAATTTTAATTTTAATAACCCACCTTAGGGTTATTTAACCTTAGCTTAAATTAATTTAAAATTAATAATTAAATTAATTAATAATTAATTTAAATAACTTTATAAGTTAAGTAAATTAACTAATAAATTAATTTATAATTAATTTTAAACTTCCTTTGTATAATATTATAAAATAATATTATAATATTATTTACTTGGGCTTCTTTTTGCACTCTGGGCCAAATATGACTTCCTGGAACCGGGTCTTGAAACTGAAACCAAATTATCCTTTTGCATTTATTGGAGAACCTAAAACTGACGCTGCCAACTAAAACTGCCACTGACTGGTGCTGAAAGTTTGACATCAAGGACCACTCAATTTTGACATCAATGACAACTTATCACTCAAAATGTCCAACAATCTCCCCCTTTGTCATTGATGGCAACCCAAATTATTTTTTACCAAAACTTGACCTTTTTCCTGTTCTTCTCCCCCTGGGAAACTGCTCCCCCTGACTCAATGCTCTCTCCTTAAACCAAATATCTCCCCCTTACTCAAATCTCTCCCCTTTGACATCAATGGTAAAGGGTCACCTTTGGGGCTCGGGGCTAAGAATGAATCTCTTAGCTTAGACCCTCCCCTACCTCCTCTTGAGGTGTTTAATTCTGGGGTGGGAGTATTTCTACTCCTAGAAAGCACTGGTATTTACCTTTGATCTCTTTCATTCTTGTCTAATCCATCCTTCTGATTCCTTTGACTATTCCTCTCCATGTCCATGTTCTTGTTCCTGTCCATGTCCATATCCATATTCTTGTTCTTGTTCTTGTTCTTGTTCCTATTCCTGTTCCTATTCATGTTCATATCCATATTCCTTTTCTTGTTCATATTCCTATTCATGTTCTTGTTCCTATTCATGTTCATGTTCATGCTTGGTTCTGGAATGTCTTCTCTACACCACTTTGTTGTATGTCCATCATTATTGCACTTATAACACTTAATGTTATTATTCCTTGGAGGTGCAAATGTCTTAGGATTTCTCCTAGTGAAGCCATATCCTTTTCTGTCATGAACCCTGCAATCCATTGCCTTGTGACCAAACTGATTACATGAGTAGCAATACCCATGGAAAAGTTACCTGTTTCTGAAATTCCCATTTTCTTGTCTTTCATGTGTCCTACACTGTGAAGCCATGTGCCCAAACATGTGACATGAGAAACATATTCCATTGAAATTTCCTTTTCTTGACCTCATTGGTCTCTTAGTCTCTCTTAACCTATTATGATTGTTGTTCCATCTATTTCTTCTTTGTGCATTGTTCCTTTCCTTGTTGAAATTTTTGTTGTCCAACTCATCCTCAGAAGTCTCACTTTCTCTTACATCATCTTCTTCTGAAGTTTCTTCTTCTTCAGAACTTGAGGTTGACTCTTCTTGTTTCTTTTGAGCTTGTCCAAAATCAAGACCTATTTTTTTGTTGACCTTCTTTGTACCTTGATCATCTTATCCACAATATTTGAACTCTTTCAAAACTTGTGTAGCTTATCCTTGGATTTTTCTAAATATTCCCTTAGTAGAGCTACTTCTTGTTCTAATATTTCACATTCTAAGACCTTTGCTTCTAACTTATCCTTGAACTTCTTTGTCTTAGCCATTGACTTGTTTAGATCCTCTATAAGCTTTATTCTTTCTTCATCGCATTCTTGAAACTAAAATTCAAGTTTAGAGTTTTTCTTTCTTACCTTCTTTACTGTGTCAAGAGCATAAATAAGTTTTGCCTTAAGATCAAATCCTTCTTTTTTTTATTCTTCCTCTATTTGTTTGCCTTTGTCTACATCTTCATTTTATTTTGACTTGTCTACTATAGGATCATCTTCTTCTTCTTCTAGTGCCATTAGAAGATTCTCTTATGGTCCTTCAAGTGCATCCTCATATTCATCATCATTGAAACTGAAACCATTCCTTGTACAACTATCTTCAAGATGTCCAAAATTACCACATCTAAAACACTTGAGAATTATTGGTGACCTTTTCTTAACTTCTTCTTTTTCTTCAATCATAAATAAGACTTCATATTTATCATTACTTGAAGAACTAGCATCACTATCACTTGAGTACTTACTTGCCTTATCTGCATAGTAGCTCCTTTTTTGTCTTTGAAAGAACTTATTTCCTCATCTTCTTTGTCCATCCTTGCCTTTATTTTGATATATCTATCTTTTTGATTCCCTGTTCCTGTGATCCTATTTTTCTTCATCTTTGTTATTTCTAGCTTCTTGAGAATCATTTGCATAGTGACCATACTTTTGCACAATTGAAACATATAATAGATTTTGCATCTTTGAATCTTCTTGAATCCTTGTTTCTTCTACCATAATTAGCTTCTTCATCACTGGATGACTCATTGCTTGATTCTGACTTCTTACCCTTTGTCTTATTAATTTATTTGAAGGCTACTTCCTTCTGGGGATTAGGTTCTTTTGTTCTTAACTCAAAATCTATAAGAATACCAAGCAACATATCTCTTTTCAAAGAATCACCATCCTTTGCTTCTTCTATAGCTAAAATATTTTCACTAAACCTTGTTGGAAGAGACCTTAAGATCTTATCACTGAAGAACACAAGCTTATACTGAGAGGGGCGGTGAACAGTATAAGACCACTTTTTACTTTTTCTCTAAATCAACTTTTAAATCAGCTTTATGCAGAGAAAATATAGCATTATCAAGAGCAGCAATTAAAACAATGCACAACACATCAACAACAAAGAGACATAGCAATTTACGTGGTTCACCCAATGCGAGCTACTCCACGGATAAAATTTCTTACTAAATTTTATCAAAGTCCTCTGGGAATACTTCTCGATTACAATGTTTATGAGCCTCAGCTCAAAAGAGAAACCTTCCCCTAATTCTGCTTTGGCTGATGATCCTCTAGAAGACCTCTATCTCTTCTGCCCTTAGCAAGTGGAACTCTATCCACAAAAGACACCTGTCTTCCCTGCTCTGGCTGGAGATATCTGTCCTCAACTCTGTCACAGCAAGCTGGTCCTCTTTTCTACACCAAACACAGTCCTTTGGTTTGGCACAAATCTGTCCTCTTCCTCTTTTCTTTTCTATTGTAATTCCTAGTTGGTCAAAACAATATTTTTCACTATATGTGCAAAGACAGCAGCACTCGATCTAATTAAACTCTTTTGCAAAAAACTTAGTAGCACATTCTTCGTGAATATAGCAGCACAATATTTGCATAAATAGTAGCACAGTCTTCTCATGAACAATAGTACATTCTTCGTGCATACAACAACACAGTCTTCACATAAACAGTAGCATAGTCTTCCACACTTAGACGATTCAATGAAATGCACTCTAATGTTGTAGTCAAACTTCGCTCTCTTCTTCTTCGATGATCGAACCTCACTGTCGCACTAACTTTGTGAACGCCACTCTTCGAATGCACACTTCGATCAATCCTTGAAACTGCTCAAACAGCCCTCCTTTAATACTCACAATCTCAAGATGAAATCTTGTTCTTAGTCGGCTGTTCAACCTCCAAATACGTTGGATATAAACCCTGCGCTGCATCGGCCCAGATTTAACTCTGTCGGCTTCACTGTCTCCCTGAAGCTCCAGGTGCGAAACTTCAACATGTCGTGATATCGCAACACCTTTTCCTGTCGTACACCCTCTTTAGCATGTTGTAGCGAAATCACGACATTTTTGCAATTGTATGCTTCCTTCGCTTTTCTGTCACGAAATCGTGAGACTTTTGTATTTCGTTGACGTCATCTCACTTTTGTCATGAAATCGTGATGCTTTAGACTTCAAAGCCTTTTTCTCCGCTTCTGTCGTGAAATTGTGACACCTTTGCCTCTTGCTGATGTCATCAGCAACTTTGTCATGAAATCATGACGGTTTAGACTCCAAAACCTTCTTCTAGGATTCTATCGTGAAATCATGACATCTTTACCTCTTGCTGACGTCATCTGCCATTCTATCGTGAAACTGGAACATGTCACGAAATCGCGACGCTTTCGCTGCCTTAAGCACTTTTCTGCCAACTGCTCGTGAAACTAAAACATGTCACGAAATCGCGATGCTTTCACTGCATTAAGCACTTTTCTACCAACTGCTCGTGAAACTGGAACATGTCATGAAATCGTGACGCTTTCTGCATTCGTACAACTTATTTGAAACATGTCATGAAATCGTGACACTTCCTGCAACTCAACACTGCCAACTCATCTTATCGTGAAATCGCGACACTCCCTGCAACTCAACACTGCCAACTCAACTTATCGCAAAATCGTGATAGTTTTGCCTAAAATTTCTCTCTCCTCAACCATGTCACGAAATCACGATAGTTTTTCCTGCTTCGTCTCTGCCTTCCAGCATGTCACGAAATCGTGACAATTTTGCTAGAACTTTCTCTCTCCTAAAACATGTTGCGAAATCATGACAGTTTTTCCAGCAGCCTGCAAACTTTTTCTAACTTATCTTTTTCTGGATTTTTTGCAACTAGGCTACTCTGATTTTCTTGGAGACTTACTAACCAGCTAAAACTTTCATCAAAACACATACTTAGACATAAAACAAATTTCTCCAAGAACTCCTTGATATCAAAGACAACAACTACCAAGAGCTCCTTGACATCAATGACAACAACTAAACTTAGGCAAAGGCAATGTACTCAAGGTACCCAAAATTGCCAAAAATCTCCCCCTTTGTCATTGATGGCAACCCTTTACTAAACATAGCCAAAACTGAAATCAATCTCTGTGAAGTTTTGCTCCCCCTCACTTGAAGCTTTCCTTTTTACTTGAAGCTCTCCCCCTTACTCATATCTCTCCCCCTTACACAAATCTCTCCCCCTTTGTCATCAATGGCAAAGGGTCACCTTTGGGGCTTGGGACTAAGAATGAGTCTCTTAGCTTAGTCCCTCCCCCACCTCCTAATGAGGTGATTTTAAAACAGAGTTGGGAGTGAAACTCCCATTAGACACTCATCATCATCAGTGTCTACAATTTCTTTGCTGGGCCTTTTCTTGAGCTCTTTGTTAATGTTTTTGTTCTTGGCACTTATCTTGTTCTTGTTCTCATCTCTTTTCTTGTCCACACCTTGATCCTTGGACTTGTTTATACCATTTTTTTTGTTCCTGTACCTTGTAAGATCAACTCTGCATTTTTTTTCTGAGTGACCTATATTGTTGCACTTGTAACAAACAACATTATTTATTTTAGGTATAGCTGTTCTTTGAATCCGCCTGTTCTGACTAACCCGGTTCCTATTATTTGAATTGCAAAAAATTGCCTTGTGCTCGAACTGATTACAAGAGTAGCAATACCCTTGAAATAAATTACGACTTCTGAATTTATTGTTAACCTTCTTCATTTGAGACATGCAATGTGCAGCCATGTTTCCAAACCTGTAACACGCAAAACATCTACCAAAAAATATTCTTTTAATCGATCTCTTGGGTCCTGAGAACTTCTGTTTCACATGCAGAAATTTTTTTTCTATTTCTACACATTCATCACTTACAGACTCATGATCTGAAGTACTTTCTTCATCAGAACTTTCTTCTTGTTGAAATCTCTTGCTAGATTCTCCAACCTATTTCTTGTGTGGCTCAACAAAATCGAGACCTATTTTATTTGTTGGATTTCTTTGATTTTTGATGAGAGACTTAACCTTCTTGGAGCTATCCTAAAATTTGTAGAGTTTATCCTTGTAATCTTTATTTTCTTTTTTTAAAGAAACCATTTTTTGCTCTAGCTCATTATACTCAAGAATCTTAGACTCTAACTCATCCTTGAGTTCTTGTGTTTTGGCTATAGAGAAGTCGAGACTTTCTATAAGATCGTCTCTCTCCATACAACATTCATCTAACTTAACCTTGAGTCTATCATTCTTCTTTATTTCTTTTTCCAAAACACTGAGAGCATTATTGAGTTCACATTCAAGATTCTCTATTTGATTGCACTTTGAATTATCAAGACCTCTTTCTGATTTCTTATTACTAGATGTGCTACCCTTTTCAAAAACCATACATGCATATTCCTTATCATTTTTTGAAGCATCCTCCTACATACTAGTAACCAATTCATTATTTGTGCAATCATCCTCAAGGTGCCCAAAATTTCCACATCTAAAGCATTTCATGATCATGAATTTATGTTTCGGTTCTTCCTCCTTTTCTGAAATGAACAACATATCATTTTCATCATCACTAGAAGAATTTTCACTATTACTGCTAGAACACTTACTTGCCTTGTCTAGGTAGAAGCTCTTCTTGTTCTTGTGTGAATGCCTCTTTCCTTGATTGTTGTGCTCATATTTGTTCTTTCTATAATACCTATGTTTTTTAGAATCCTTGCTCTTAACATCCTGTAAATCTGCATCACTTTCATCTTTGGAAATAGTACAGTCAGTAGCATAATGACCATACTTTCCACAGTTGAAACATCTTATATTTTTCTTGCTTTTGTGCTTTCTAAAGAATTTGCCTTTCTTGCTGTAATATGCTTCTTCCTCACTAGAAGACTCATCACTCTCTTGAATCTGTTTGCCTTTTGATTTCTTGGTAGCTTTGAAGGCTGCCTCTTTCTTTATATCAATATTCACTTGAGTTCTCAGCTCAAAAGCTGCAAGAATACTATGGAGCTCATATTTTTTCAACTTATCTAAATCTTTGGCTTCCTCAATAGCAGAAATCTTTTCACTAAATTTATTAGGAAGAGATCTTAAAATTTTATCACACACATCATTTTTAGCAAGTTCAAGACCTAAGTCTTTCATGGAGTTCACAATCTCATCCATCCGAAGCATGTAGTCACTAATATTTTCATCATCATTCATCTTGAGTTGTTCAAAAATACCTTTAAAATGTCTCAACTTGGCCTTTCGGACATTTGCATCGCTTGTATGAACAACCTGCAATTGTTTCCACATTTCACTAGCTGTCTTGCAGTGAATAACTTTGGTAAGATCAGCCCTCTGTAAACATTTTAGGATTGCATTCATGGCTTTTGAGTTGATGTGATGAAGGAGCCTATCTTCCTTAGTATAAAGACCATTTGCATGAATGGTGTACCCATATTTAATAACTTCCCATACCTCATTACCAAGGGCCATAAGATAGAATTTCATTCTTGCACCCCATAGACTGAAATCTGATCCATCCAAAATAGGTGCTGCATTGCCACCTAAAAAATACATTGTGTTCTTAACCAGTTCTTACTTCCAGCTGTAAAACCTTTTCGAAGGAACCGCCTCTGATACCAATTGAAGAACATAAGCTTATACTAAGAGGGGGGTGAATAGTATAAGACCACTTTTTACTTTTGCTCTAAATCAACTTTCAAATCAAATTTATGCAGAGAACAGATAGCATTATCAAGAGCAGCAATTAAAATAATGCACAACACATCAACAACAAAGAGACACAACAATTTACATGGTTCACCCAATGCGGGCTACTCCACGAATAAAATTTCTTACTAAATTTTATCAAAGTCCTCTGGGAATACTTCCTGATTACAATGTTTATGAGACTCGGCTCAAAGGAGACACCTTCCCCTAATTCTTCTTTAGCTGATGATCCTCTAGAAGACCTCTATCTCTTCTGCCCTTAGCAAGTGGAACTCTATCTACAGAAGACACCTGTCTTCCATGCTATGGCTGGAGATCTCTGTCCTCAACTCTATCACAACAAGCTGGTCCTCTTTTCTGCACCAAACACAGTCCTTTGGTTTGGCACAAATCTGTCCTCTTCCTCTTTTCTTTTCTATTGTAATTCCTAGTTGGTCGAAACAATATTTTTCACTATCTGCACAAAGACAACAGCACTTGATCTAATTAAACTCTTCTACCAAAAACTCAGCAGCACATTCTTCACGCATATAGTAGCACAATATTCGCATAAATAGCAGCACAGTATTCTCATGAATAGCAGTACATTCTTTGTGCATACAGCAGCACAGTCTTCACATAAACAACAGCACAGTCTTCCACACTTAGACGATTCAATGAAATGCACTCTAATGATGTAGTCAAACTTCGCTCTCTGCTTCTTCGATGATTGAACCTCACTATCACACTAACTCTGCGAATGCCACTCTTCGAATGCACACTTCGATCAATCCCTGAAACTACTCAAACAACCCTCCTTTAATATTCACAATCTCAAGATGAAATCTTGTTCTTAGTCGGTTGTTTAACCTCCAAATATGTCAGCTGTAAACCCTACGCTGCGTTAGCCCATATTTAACTCTGTCGGCTTCACTGTCTCCTTGAAGCTCCAGGCGCAAAACTTCAAAATGTCATGATATCGTGACACCTTTTCTTGTCGTACACCCTCTTTAGCATTTTGTAGCGAAATCATGACGTTTTTGCAATTGTATGCTTCCTTCGCTCTTCTGTCACGAAATCGTGACATTTTTGTCTTTCGCTGACGTCATCTCACTTTTATCATGAAATCATGACACTTTAGACTTCAAAGCCTTCTTCTCCACTTCTGTCATGAAATCACGACGCCTTTGCCTCTTGTTAACGTCATCAACAACTCTGTCGCAAAATCGTGATAGTTTAGACTCCAAAGCCTTCTCGAATTCTATCACAAAATTGTGACACCTTTGTCTCTTACTAACGTCATTTGTCATTCTGTCATAAAACTGGAACATGTCATGAAATTGTAATGCTTTTGCTACCTTAAGCACTTTTCTACCAACTGGTCACGAAACTGAAACATGTCATGAAATCACGATGCTTTCGCTGCCTTAAGCACTTTTCTACCAACTACTCGCGAAACTGGAACATGTCACAAAATCGCGACGCTTTCTGCATTCGTACAACTTCTTTGAAACATGTGAAATTGCGACACTTCCTGCAACTCAACATTGCCAACTCATCTTGTCACAAAATCATGATAGTCCCTGCAACTCAACACTGCCAACTCAACTTGTCGCGAAATCATGACAGTTTTGCCTAAACTTTCTCTCTCCTCAACCATGTCGCAAAATCGTGACATTTTTGCCTACTTCATCTCTACCTTCCAGCATGTCGCAAAATCGCGATAGTTTTGCCAAAACTTTCTCTCTCCTAAAACATGTCACGAAATCGTGACAGTTTTTCCAGCAACCTGCAAACTTTTTCTAACTTATCTTTTTCTGGATTTTTGGCAACTGGGCTACTCTGATTTTCTTGGAGACTTACTGACCAGCTGAAACCTTCATCAAAACACATACTTAGACATAAAACAAATTGCTCCAAGAACTCTTTGATATCAAAGACAACAACTACCAAGAGCTCCTTGACATCAATGACAAAAACTAAACTTAGGCAAAGGCAATGTACTCAAGGTACTCAAAATTGCCAACAATCACAAACATCTTATTCATCCACATTAAGTCCAAGTCTTTGCATAGCATTAACGAACTCATCTACCCAAAGTAGATAAGAACTAATGTATTCCTCATTCTTCATTCTTAATTCTTAAAATTGTCCTTTGAGATTTTGTATCTTTGCCTTCTTGACACTTTTATCTCCTTCATATATGATTTGCAACTTATCCCAAATTCCTTTTGGATATATACAATGCATAACTTTTATTTATTTTTTTCTATACAAACCTCTCAAAAGTGCATTCATTCCTTTTGAATTGTAATGTTGTATAAGCTTACCTTCTTTATCTGTAGGTGGATCAACTGGTGGTATGTATCAATTTTCAACTGCTTCCCAAATTTCATTACCAAGTGCCATCAGGTGAACCTTCATTCTCATACTTCAATATATATAATCACTTCCATAAAATATTGGTTTTGAATTATCTAAAGATACATTCTTAGAATCTATTATGTTCTTGAAATATTTTCTTTCAAGCTGTTAAACTCTTATGAAAGAACCCGCTCTGATACCAATTGAAGAACACAAGCTTATACTAAGAGGGGGGTGAATAGTATAATACTAATTTTTAATTTTATTTCTAATCATTTTTATGCAATGTATAGATAAGGATATCAACAACAGTAATAAAAACAATGTATAAATCACCACACACAATAGAGACACCAATTTTACGTGGTTCACCCAATGTAGGCTACTCCACGAAGACAATCTTTCACTAAAATTTTCTCAATCAATCTCTTCAAAATCCTTTCCCTATTACAATGTTTATGGATATCTATCCAAATGAGACACCAATCCCCTAATCAAGTTTGTGGATATATATCCATAAGATAACTCCTTTATCCTAAGATCTGATTGGTGATATTCTAGAAGAATTGTTGCTCCCATTGCTTTGGCTAATGGATATCTATCCATTTAAGAAACCTATCCTTATTACCCTAGCTAATTGATCTCTATCCACTGGAGACTGTCATCCTCTATACTCTATCACCTTTAAAGATCTATCTCAAATATGTACTAAACATAGTCCTTCGGTCTAGCATAAATCTACTCAATCTCTATCTTTGGTCTGGCATAAACCTATCCTTAAATTTGCACCAAAATCTATTCTCAAATGTGCACTAAACACAGTCCTTTGGTCTAGCACAAATCTGCCCTCAATATATATCCTCAAGACTTAACATAAATTTTGACTCAATATCAAATCAACTCTACTAGATCTACCCCAAACCTTAACTCAAGGTTTGAACAAATCAATCAATAAAATCTACTCTCAAGCCTTCTCAAAGACTTGTCTCAAATATGCCTTGTAAGCTTCCATAAAATATCACACTAATCTATCCACAAGTCCTCTCTAGAATTTGTTCAATTCCGCTCTACAAGTCCTCACTAGAACTTGTCCAAATCTGCTCATTAAGTCCTCACTAGGACTTATCCAAATCTGCTCTCAATCTATATTGTAAGCTTCCATAAAAGCTCACACAAATATATCCATAAATATTCTCAAAGACTTGCCTCAAATCTTCTCAACAAGTCCACACTAGAACTTGTCCAATATCATAGAAACATAAAGATAATTGTTAAAGACTCAATATGCTTCACATTCACCTCAATACTTAATTACTTTCAATCACTCTTTTATAAACATATGGAGAATTTTTAGAGACTCAATATGCTTCAAATTCACCTCAATACTCAATCACTTTCAATCACTCTTTTGAAACATACAAAGAATTTTTAGAGACTCAATATGCTTCACATTCACAAACTCTCAATCACTTCTAATCTCTCTTTTATCACATAAATATATAGAGAATTGTTAGAGACTCAATATGTTTCACACTCATCAATACTCAACCTCTTTCTCAAATCAATTTAGAATATAGAATAATTTGTTTCACATAACTTGAACAATCACTTCAACACATTCACTTGACTAGGATCAACCAACTCTACTCAACCAATCACTCAATGAAATAATCCTTGCTCACAAACCCTAGTCCAATCACATGAACAATCACTCAAATGTTCCAACAATGCTTATCAACCAATCTCACATAACAATGATACTCATGTTCTTTCCAAAACCCTAGTTCAAGTTATTTACTCAATTACTCACTTCAACAACAATGCTTATAAAAAAATTTCACATAACAATGATACTCATGTTCTTTCCAAACCCTAGTTCTAGTTCTTCACTCAATTACTTACATCAACAACAATTCTTATAAAACAAGGTTTTATCAATCACTATTTTTATTTACAGAACACCTTGAAGCAATAAATAAAAATACTCTAAACAATTCTAACCAAACAATCATTTTCACTCCAACTTTTCATACACAACTTTCAACAATCACTCACTAGGAAGAATATGCCCATACCTTTGTTGGATGTCAAAGTGCCTTTGAAAAAACCTATCTCAATCACAAATTCCTTATTTCCAATTCCATTGGTTAAACAAAACAATATCACTTCAACACTTGCTTAAAATATTCCTTTAGTCACAAAATAATCACAACTCAATTTATGCCTTATTGCTCCCTTTAAAAATAACACTTATCATAACATACATGAAATAATTACTTGGATACACCTTATAAACTCCAACTCAAAATATGGTTTTAACACCATAAAAAATCAACCAAACACCTTACTATCCTTTCAACCACTTGAGCAAATAATATTAAAAATATAATTTTGCAAATCCCTTATAACTCCCCTTTCTACCTTAGAAACCAATTATAATATGCAAAAATTAATTTCTAAATGCTCAAACTATATTCCTGAAATTTTGGCGCCCAAGATTAAAGCATACCCTTTTCTTCCCCAAAAAGGAGATTTGGTGAGATTCGATCCATCGTCTCCTTAAGCCTAAGTGCCTTAGCACTAGGGAGCCCACCACGTGGGCTACTAATACCCATGTGAATGAAGGAATATTCTCTTCCTCTTATACCTCCGTCATCATTTGAATTTCAACAAAATTTGCACACTTTATCTTCCTTGGATGTAGTGCAAATCATAAGGCTCACAAATACTTTTGAAGGCATGGTGAATTTTGTAAGGTGGGTAGTCCCCCCTTATATACACGTTTTTAAATTTCTCCTCACGTCGGTGCTTTGTATTTCAAAATTGAATTTCGAAATTTAATAACCCACCTTAGGGTTATTTAACCTTAGCTTAAATTAATTTAAAATTAATAATTAAATAATTGATAATTAATTTAAATAACTTTATAGGCTAAGTAAATTAACTAATAAATTAATTTAGAATCAATTTATAATTAATTTTAAACTTCCTTTGTATAATATTATAAAATCATATTATAATACTATTTACTTGGGCTTCTTTTTGTACTCTGGGTCAAATCTGATTTCTTAGTAACCGGGTCTTGAAACTGAAACTGAATTATCCTTTTGCATTTTTTGGAGAACTTGAAACTGACATTGCCAATTGAAACTGCCACTGACTGGTGCTAAAAGTTTGACATCAAGGACCACTCAATTTTGACATCAATGATAACTTATCACTCAAAATGTCCAACACATCCAACAACAAGACCAAAGGAGAAGGATTGGCAAGAAGATTATCAAATTTCAAGGCAGTTTGGAAAATATCTCAAGATTGATAGATTGTTTATGGAAGAGATCTAATTTGAAATCAGAATTCGATGAGAGAAAGTAGATAGAAAAACCACCAAATCTAAGAGATTTAGGGGCCATCATTGAAGGGTTCTTAAGTGAACATCTCAGCTGTGATTTGGGGGAGGATCCTACCAAATTTTTGGGATTCAAGGATAACTTTTCAGTGAAGATATTGATGGATTTATAATTTGATTTTTTTTTCAGATTTGAGGACAGAAAAAAAGTAGCAATTTGGGCAACGTTAGTGACTGCTAAATATAATATTTTAGAGGTACATTTTAAATGAGCATTTAATCCACCAATTTATAGTATTGGGTAGCATATTAGTCAAGTATTGAAGTTATGGAAAGGTGAACAAGTGAGTTGTTTTGGACAGCCTAGAAGAGCTACAATCACATCTACAAAAAGTAGAAAATTTAAGTGACCAAAGTCACTATCATCTTCATCATCTACAATATTAAACATGCATGCAAAAAAAATGTGTAAACGTTCATTAGTTGAGCTTTTTATATTTGGATTTCTATTAAAGTTATAAAGCACCAGTTACAAAAGTTTAAAGGTTGCATCAAAAGTTTCATTTCAAGTCTTCAAAGGTAGTGTAGAAGTTATAGTCTACAAGGTTCAAACCTGCACATAGAAGAAAATAAAAGTTAGGTATATTTTGAGAGAAAGAAATGTATCAATATTCTATTGTTTATTCTAAGAAAAGAAGACTATTTTTTGCATAAATCTATAGTGCAAATATTTCATTGAGAATCTTGGATTTGAAAGAGAAAGAATAGCCAATCAAGGAAGGTATTACCAAGGATTAAAGGCAATAATAACATCAATTTTATTTCAGCCAAATCAAGGAGTTAAAGGCAAATTTCACAAGAGCTCTTTTGAAGAAGAAAAAGGTAGTTTACTTGCAAAATTTTGTGGCAAGGAGTAACCACAAAAAAAGTTTGATATTACCTCCAAAGGTTGGAGAAGAAAGTCACCAATAGAAGATCTTGAAAGGGAGAAGAAAGTCCAAGTCCAAGGTGTAATCGAAGCCCACATTTCGAGTAATATAAAGGATTCGTTTACAAGAACAGGGAAGCAGTCATAATCTACATATAAGAGTCATTTAAAAGGACTCTATAAGCGCTGTCAAAAAGCAGGTTATATAGTAAGAAGGAGAGGTATGAAAATATCCAAGTGGGCATTCTACAAAGCCCTAAAAGAAAGCCTTGGGAAGCATCCAAAGGCTTAAAAATCTAGTTATCTAATGTGTCTAAAAACACCCAACAAAGCACCATAGACACCGGAGTTACCACCTACACAGAGCACAAGAATCAAAACTACATAGAGCCAATACAAGTGAAAGAATATAAGGATAGAGTTGAGGTCGCAGTGCAAGTAGTTTATCATCACCAAGGAGGAGCCACCATTGTTAAAACAGGCAATAAAGTAATGGTTATTCACATCCATAATGATATTGAAGATAGCTTGAGTGTTATGTCTAAGAAGAAGACGTAGAAAACAAGGATTACCACCAAGAAGTGACCATTGGAAAAGTGCTGGAAAGAACATTGGACAAGTCCAAGGAAGTGGAAAAGAATATAGGAATATCTTACCATATGGAAAGAGTCATTGCATGGACATAAGAGGAAGAGTGCCATGTTGAAGAGCAAGTTTGAATGCCCAACAATAAGAAGTAAGTGAGGCATCATATTATAACACTTCATATTTGAGCACCCAACAAAGATAAGACAACTAGAGCACTCAACATAAGAGAAAGAGATAAAACACCATTGATAACACTCCATACTTGAGTGCCCACTGTGGAGAAAGAATGCAAAGGCATTAATAATAGGCATCAATCACCAAAAGGTAAGGAATCAAGTAACACATGTCTTTTCACATATTGACACTCCCTAATCTAATAACTCGCACCCTAATATAATATTTGCATATGTATAATTGTACCATGGGGATACTTTAACATCTACCAAATAATGTAATATTCTCCAACAATTTTGTTAAAGTTGAACCCAAATCTTTACTTTTATTACAAGTAATTGTTTCTCATCGTAAGGAACTAAAAAGTGATTTTTTTTTAAATAGGAGCTTAGGCCCCTAATTGTATTCATATTTTGGCCATGAGAATTCATAGTTATACCCTATAAAACCCACAGTATGCTTTGTACTCATGAGGTTGTATTGGAAATCATTCCATTAGTGGCACTGTATTGGAAATCCCTTCTAACCTTGTTGAAACTTGAATTAAGGGCATAAAATCTCAATTAGAAGTCAAGACAATTCCTTGTTCCACATTAGCACTAGAGTATTTCCTTTGCACAGATGAATTGGTTACTTCTAATTCTTTAAATAAAAATATTATAATATTACTTCTATTTTATAATTTTTTTTGGTTACATAGATGAATTGGTTATAATCACAATTTTTAGTAACTACTAGTGTAGCTGGTAGGGTTCAAACTATCAGCGAAGGCTTCCAACACACCCACCATCTCGTTAATGGTAACCCGACGTAAGATGGGACCACTAGACGCACAGGGTTCGCACCGTCTTCATCAGTCTAGTTCAACACGTGACATGAAAGGAACAGTCGACCAAGCAGAAAACAAATCTCCATTTTTATCTTTTAAAAAGATAACCCAAATATAAATCTTATCAAACTATATACATATACATAATTCTTATACTATCATATACTATCGTAATATTATACAGATCATATAATCTAATAAAAATGAAATCATTTTAATTCTATATAACTTATTAAAAAAAAAAATTATAATTTTTTTTTTTTTAAATCCATTTAATTCATTAAAAATAAATAAAAATATATGGTCAAGCGTCGTCGTCGCGTAATCTGGAGAGTAACGTGTCGGTCACGTTCCGATAATTTTTAGGCCGGTGCCGACTTATCAGCGCTGTACAACGCCAGTGAACGGTACATATTTAGCTGATCTTATATATATTTGAAAAAATGTGTAGCCGCCACAATGGACTGGATTATGTCGCGAATACTTCTCGTACGTCCTCAACTATTCCCACGCGTGAAACTTGTAGAGTCCATTTGAAACGTGATCTAGTTAGACTTATTTCGAGAGTTTTTGGCTTTTTTTTCAAAAACAAATTTTGTTCAAATTATCACGTGTTTAAAATAGGATAGGTTGGTCGGTAATAGTTAGGTGTTTACTAGTTGATTGTTTTGGTTTGATTTTCTGGAGGATCTAGGTTACTTGGTAGTGGTTTAGTTGGTTACCTCAGTTCTATTTCCTGAAGATTGGAAATGTACTTAAAAAAGGATAGGCTGGTTGATAGGGGTAAATGTTTTGAATTGACTACTCTAATTCAATTTCTTAAAAAATCTAAACTAATTAATAATCAAATATTTGCTAATTATCTACTAACTTAATTTCTTAAAAAATCAAGATCTTGTTAATAAAGAAGTCTTGTTCCTGTATAACCAAAAGGAATTCTAGGTAGAATTATGTGGAATAGCTATAACACCTCTTCTTGAAAATGTGTAGATTATCGCATCATCAAATTTGAATGGATGAATGGGTTATTACGTCATCAACGTAGAATTTGGGAAGCTGGGCAAACTTGTTCCTGTATAACCAAAAAGAATTCTAGGTAGAATTATGTGGAATAGATATAACAACTCTTCTTGAAAATGTGTAGATTATCGCATCATCAAATTTGAATGGATTATTACGTCATAATGCATCAACGTAGAATTTGGGAAGCTGTGAATGATTTGCCCATTTATGCAGTAGTCATCAATGACCTGTGTAAAAAACGACTCACAATATCTAAATTTGTGCTTATATTGATCAACCTAACGATTAATGCATAAACCAAAACAGAGGTAAAATTTCTTGAGGAAATTTCACTCATAAAATCATCTGATTAAGATAAATTAATTTTTAATGTCGACAAAAATGAAAGGATTATAAATTTTGAGTCTATTTTAAATGGATTCAGTTTATTTTGTGTGCAAGAGACATTTTTGTCGTGTAATCAAATTTTCGCCTGAGCAGACATTCTTGTCATGTTATCCTCCATGAACAAAAATAATTTTCCCCTTGTCTTAATTCAATTTTTACCTCTTAGTTAAATATAGTATTTAATAAAAAAAATATTCCAATGTCTTTTAAAAATGATGAGCCAAAATTTTATTTTAAGCAATAATTTTTTTGATAAAGATAATATATTGGTTTTAAAATTTTCAAAATTCAAATGATATATAAAAATTGAGTAGTATGATTTGAAAGATCCAAATTTAAAATAGGTGTGAAGGTATTTACAAATAAATACAAAATTGTAGGCGTGGGTAGGTCTTATTCAGCGTCACGTTTCCAACATTTTCAATCCACGGTCCTTAGACTAGCTGTGTTGGCAAAGTTTCAAATATTTTTTCTCGTCAAAAATGATGACAAAAATTGTCCAGGAAATAGCTTATTTAATAGCAAAGTTTCAAATATTTTTACTCTATTAAATACGCTATTTCCTGGACAATTTTTCTCAATCATTTTTGACAAATTATACATGTATATGTTGCAGAGTTTGCTTTTTGTGTGAAGTAGCTTCAGATTTTATCTACTTCTTTCGGACATGCCGGCTAATCTGTCCTCCTTGGCTCTTCCACCGGCTCCGGAGCCCACCCTCGCGTCCGGCAGCGGCGGGGAGTTGATACGCGGTCTCAAGATCGGGGTTCCGGTAGCCGTTGTCCTGGCTCTGGTGGCGCTAGTCTCGTGGATCGTTGTAAAAATCAGGAAGAGAAAATTCCAAGGAACCCTTTTGGTAAGCCGCCGATTCAACGGGGAGCTGGCGATGGTCGACAACACACCACACCGATTTTCCTACAAGCAACTCTTGGCCGCCACCAAGAACTTCAGCGGTGCGGAGCTGCTCGGAAGCGGCGGCTTCGGGAGCGTTTACAGGGGAAACCTTGGCGGGGACGCTGACGGCCCATTCGTGGCGGTGAAGAGAATCTCCGCCGCTTCCCGGCAGGGCGAGCGGGAATTCATCGCGGAGATAACCACCCTCGGGCGGCTCCGCCATCGGAACCTAGTGCGGCTTCAGGGGTGGTGCCACGAGCGGGACGAGCTGCTGCTCGTCTACGACTACGTGCCTAACGGGAGCCTCGATAGGAGTATTTACAGAGGGGGGGAGCATATGAACTGGCAGCGGAGGCACAGGATTCTGTGCGGGCTTGCCTCGGCGTTGCTATATTTGCACGAGGAGTGGGAGCAGCGCGTCGTCCACAGGGACGTGAAGCCGAGCAATGTCATGCTGGACGTCGAGTTCAACGCCCGACTCGGGGATTTTGGGTTGGCGCGGTTGATCGAGCACGACGACAGTTCGTCCGGGGTGACTACCCGGCTGGTTGGGACGCCCGGGTACGTGGCGCCCGAGTGCTGTTACACCGGGAAGGCGACGGGGAAGTCGGACGTGTTCAGTTTAGGCGTCGTGCTACTGGAGGTGGCGATCGGGCGGCGGATAGTGGAGCGGAAGCTGCCCCTGGAGGAGGGGAATTTGGTGGACTGGGTGTGGAGTCTCTACGGGGAGGGGAGGGTTATGGAGTGTGCGGATCCGAGACTGGAAGTGGACGGGGAATTAAGTTATGAAGAGCGAGAGCAGATAAGACGGGTGCTGGTGCTGGGACTGGCGTGTTCGCATCCGGAGCCGGAACTGCGGCCTTCCGTGAGGCAGGCGCTGCAGGTCCTCATAAATCCGAATGAGCCGCTGCCAGCGTTGCCCTCGACGAGGCCGTTGGCTATCTACGTGGTTTTGCCGCCGGTGGGAGCCGTTTATTCTCAATCCACCATGTCCTCTTCAAACATATTTGCGGGTGGTGCTGCATCTAGTCCATCGTTTGCTGCATCTAGAGCATAGAGAGAGGCAAACGTATTCTGTTTATCGGAGACATAGCGAAGGTACGGTGTCTTTGGATACAAAATGAAACCTTCTTTTTCTTCAACGGCTTATCAGAACTGCCGTTATATATACAGTTTCTATAGACTTGTACGTGTATAATTTGAATATAAAAGAGCATAATGAACGTTATAATCTTCGTCTAAACCGACGACAAAAGGTGTTATACAAACATTCGAAAGAGGGTCATTACCTTGATTTTGTGTTTTGAATAGGTTATGTGTGGTTTTTATTGGGTCACTCCCATCACAATACCAAAATATTATATTTGTTGTAGCATATATTTTTGTCATGATTTTTTTTCTCTTAAATATATTTTTAACTTTTTTAAAGTGTTGTTTCCACAATAACTTTTTGACATCATTTTGATTAAGATATAAAATTTCACTTGATTAGTTGTCTTTTAAATTTTGAAATTTGGAACTCATCGAGATGAAGATAACACCATAATTAGTTAATTTATCTGCTACTTGATTTCCTTCCCTATAAATATGTTCACACTGTCAAGAGATTGCCTCTAGTAATAAACAATGAACATCAACAATAATACTATTTTTTATTCAGTCCTCACATCCATTTTTGTTAATAGCATTGATGATAATTTGTGAGTCCCCCTCAATTGAAATACATTTCATTCTTTTTATGTTGCAATCCTTGTAAGAAGTGCCCTAGCCTCTACATAGTTGTTAGTTGAAGTTCCATATGATTCTGAATATGTGAGAAGAATTTTGCCTTCACTATTTCTAACCTCCACTAGCTTTTCCTGGATTTTCTTTAAAAGCACCATCAAAATTAATTTTGATAAACCCAATTTCTAGACATTTCCATTTTACCATAGATTGAAGTAGATACTTTGGTTTAATGTTGTTATCGCAGATGACTCTTCCATGTATGTGCAAATCCTATAGCCAAGTTATTAGCACATCTTTTATTTTTTCTATAATTGAGACTTCCCATGATGAGCACCATATTTTTAGACATTCTGCAAGAGAGGCACTAAGACGATTCCAAACTTGGGCATGATTTTGATATTTATTTTTAAAATTTCTATTATTCCTTTCAAGCCATAAATTCCAACAAATAATGGAAGGGCCAATCCTCCAAATAATACCTAATGCTTTAGCTTTATTATAATTTATCCAATATTTTATCAACTCTTTCAATGTTTATCTACCCAATATAATTTCATATTTTTTTAAAAATAACCCCAAGTGATGTGAGAAAATGAAAAATGAAGAAGTAAGTGGTCTGACGTTTCTAAATCCTTCTCACATAAGGCACATCTGAAGGGTCCATAATATCCTCTTCTTTGTAGACTCTCTCCGGTAAGAATATTACATTGAACTACTAACCAAAGAAATGTTGAGGCCTTAGGGAGAGCCTCTAATGACCAAACTTTTTTTCAAGGAAAATCAATGGGAGAAGGAAATTTTGATTATTCCTCATTTCTCAACTTGATTGAGTATCCACCATCCTTTGATAAATTCCAAACCAACTTATCCTTTCATGAAAATTGGTAAATAAAACTCTTGAAGCATATTTTGAAGTTCATTTACAATTTATTTGAGTTCCTCTCCTTCAATCTTACTAGAAGAAATCCATGTTATGGATTTTTTGCACATAATAATATAATCTTTAACCTTTGGACCTTTAGATGTTATGCATGCTTGAGCCGATGGTTTCCATTTTGAGTTAGAGATAAGAGGATAAGGCTTCAACCAAGCATCAAACCAAAAATTTGCATAACTCCTCTCATTGACTGATCATCTAATACATTTATTTATCAAATGCAAAATCTTTGATATGAAGTTCCATGTTGACGATACTTTGGGTAGAGCTCTTTTCCTAAACAATTTCATTGCATCAAGAGAACCTATATATTTTTGAAGTAATATTTTTACCCAATTCTTTTTTGGTCTCTGAATAGTCTCCATCCAAGATTTGCTCCTAAAGCTAAATTCATAAGTTTAAAATTTTGCAAGCTTGCTCCTCCAATTTTCTTTCCTTTGTAAACCCTATCCCACTAACAAAGAGTAAACCTAAATTTTTCCTCAAAAAATTTCCTTAGAAAGTCTCTTTGAATTTTATTCATTTCTACTGCAATACCTATTGGTAGTCTTGAAAGTGACATCATACAAATAGGAATAGATTGTAAAGTAGTATTTATGATTTGTAGCCTTCCTGCCATGGTTAAGAACTTACCTTTCCAACTTGCCAAGAAAGCTTTCATTCTATCCAAAAAAGAGATCCAAAAAAGAGATCCAAATCTCCTTTTTATTCTATTTATTAGACAAAGGAATACCCACATAGGTTGATGGAATTTTTTCAATTTTGAACCCTAAAATATTCACAGTAATTTATTGTAAATCTAGGGCAATATTAATGAAAAATATCATATATTTTGAAGTATTTACCAACTGTCGAGTAGCCTTATCATAATATGATAATATTAACTTGAACTCCATGGCCTCACTGACTGAGGGATAGCCCAAAAGAAAAGTATCATCAACAAATTGGAGATGGGATTTGAAGGGGCCATTTTTTGCAACTTGATAACCCTTTATTTTCCTTCCATTTTTACCTTTGAAAAGGCTCTCCCTAATGCTTCTACCAGAATAATGAATAGATAAGGAGAAAAAGGGTCACCTTGATGAAGTCCACAAGATCACTTGAAGTATCCAACAGGAGAACCATTGATCAAAATAAAAAAAATTATAGTTCTATAAAAATATTTAATCCACTTACACCAACTATAATCAAAGCCAAACTTTCTAAGAATAACATGTAGAAAATTCCAGGAAACCCTATCATATGCTTTGTTCATATCTAATTTCAAAAGCATACCCGATTTTTTCATAGAATGAAGAGAATGTATGGCCTCTTGTGCAATAATTATACCATCAATAATTTGTTTACTCTAAACAAAGCCACTGTGTTCCTTTGAGATAAGACACCCTAGAATGTCCTTTAACCTGTTTGCCATAAAGTTTTGAGAAGATTTTATAAATCATATTACAAAGGCTTATTGGATGAAAGTTATCAAAATATTTTGTGTTATCTTTCTTGGGAACCAAATAATTAGCATTTATATCAATTATTATAGTCTTTCTTTTTCGAGCCTCTTCAACTGCATCTAACATATCATTCTTCAATAAATCCCAAAAGTTTTGAAAAAAATTGTAGGAAATCCATTAGGACCAGGTGCCTTGTATGGAAAGAGAAAATTGCTTCATGAAGCTCCTCCATAGAAATCTTCTTCATCAAGCTTTAATTTTGTCCTTGAGTGATAAGTGATGGAATATTTTGCAAAATTTTTTCTTGTGCCTCCTTATCTTGCCTAGAATATGATAAAATATTTTTAAAATAATTTATTGCTTCCTTATATCTTCTTCATCCTCAATATTTCTTCCATTTGGAGTTATAATATTTTTAATATGACGAACAAAAAAAATTGTTTTTGTTGTAGCATAATTTTTTTTAATTTATATCTCCTTCCTTGAGACATTTCTCTCTATATTTTTGGAACCAATATGACTCCTCCTTCTTCAATGCATTATTTAAATAAGAAAGTAATTTTTTTCTTTCACATAATAATCTTGGTCCATTCCATTAATTTCTACTATCCCTTGTAAATTTTTGAGCTTGGATTCAATTACTTTTTTTTTCTTTAAAAATGTTACCAAATTATTTGACATTCCATATCTTCATTTGCTCCTTTAGAGATTTCAACTTTTGATTAAACTTGTACATACATGATCCTTCAAATTTTGACTCATCCCACCATAACATAACCATATGGAAAAAATCAGGGTCTTGGAGCCACATAGACTGGAAGCAAAATGGCTTTGGATGACCATTGTTAGGTGACTCACAAATAAAAAGAATGGGTTTGTGATTTGATCCTGCTCGTAATAAAATATCTGAAGAGATTGTATATTTTTTTTGCAACCATATATTGGATAAAAAAATCTATCTAGTCTTTCTACTATATTATTTTTCCCAATGCGTCTATTATCCCATGTGTATTGAAAGCTTGAGAGACTAACATCCCAAAGGTAATTTGAATTGAAAAATGAAGAAAAATCTTGCATTGATTTTGACTATCATGGAATGCCACCCTTCTTTTCCAAAGGGGATATAAGAGTATTAAAATCATCCCCAATAATCCATAGATCACAATGAATCATCAATGTATTTGAAAAAAATATACTAACGTCCTTCCTACATCTTTCACGAGGAGTAACTATAGTTGGAGCATATACATTTATAACACCGAATTTGATGTTTTCCTCTTTCTTGCAAAATAATCCAGCAACCCAATTACTTTTTGCTTCTAATAGTTGTCCATCTCATTTGCATTTGTCCCACATTATTGCAATACCGCTTGAAGATCCTATAGAAGAAACTGCTTAACAATCACCTGTCCTCCAAATATTCTTCAAAAGTATCCTTACATTCCTCACTACGTAATTTTGTTTCTTGTATCAAAATAAACATTGGGCTATAACAGCCTATTAATTCCTTAATAACTCTTTTTTAAGGGTTTTATTCATATCCCTAATATTCCATGATATTATTTTCATCATCAACACCTTTTATTGTTATTAGTGGGCTTAACCGCAGTTCTTGTTAGCACTTGTGATATTTTTATTTGGATTCCTAGATCAATATCCATTTGAGTTTCTTTTTTTCTTTTTATTTTTATGATAGCCTTCCTCTCCTTCTTCCATTTTTTATATTTTTCAAAATGGAACTTATCTTCTAAAGATTTATGTTGCCCTAAAGAGTCACAAGTGCAAGGAATAGCATCAGTAATATTTTCTTCTTTCTGTTGCCATGAAAACTCTAAACTGCATAGATGATCCTCCATAGTCATAACTTTCTTATGTTGTACTAAAATACCTAAATTTCTTTGGATATCCTCTACAAGATTTGCTTTACTATACTGCTCTTGAAATCCTAAAGTGCAAGAAATACACTCTGTACTACTTTCATTTTTTTTGTAAGGAGAACATTTTAAGCTACTTGAGGATAATTAAGGTGATTTACCTGGATTAAGCTTTATGTCCTTCACATAATTTGTTGTAAATTTTGTCTCCTCATTTTTATTTATATTAAAATTTGTCTTCCCCTCTTCCTTCGCACCTATAGCTCCTTTTATATTTGAACTTGTGCATTGTACTTCCTCATATCTCATATCATTATTTCTTTCTAATGACTGATTCGAGTGAAATTTAATGACCTTTATCATATGATGATGTAGAGGGATTTTTATAGACACTTTCTTAGGTGGAAAAATCCTTGATTTGACCTAGCTTCTCTTGTGATATGGTCTCCTTGTTTCAAATTGAAACTACCCTCATACCCAAAAAAAATCCATCTCTTCCTCTATTTTTACTTTGTAGTCTCTTTCCATGTACCCAGTTTCATGATATTTATGACATCGAAATGCAATATTTTCATAATCCACTTGTTGATCCCATTCTCTTGATTTAGATTTAATCCTAATCGACTACGGTAAAGGATTAGAAATATCCATGGTAACACATATTTGAGTGTATACAACATGCCTTCTCTCCATAGTAGTTGGTCCCTCCTAGATGAATTCACCTAAGGTATTACCAATATTCTTCAAAACATCCTTATTTATGAGTTGATAAGGAAGTCTCTCTTTTTCTTATTGCTAGGAGGGCATCCAAAATTCTGACTTGGCCATTCATACTTTTAGTAAGCACTTTCATAAATGACTTTCTTTCCATGTTACATAATTTTTTTGCACTCACTACTGATGGATACACTCACTCCTAGCTTGTGCTTGCACTCACTATCGGCTACACTTACTCCCAATTCATTTTTTCACTCGCTACCAACTATGCTCACTCCCATCTCGTGTTCACCCTTGCTACTAGCTGCTCTGGTTGGCTCGTATTTAATACCGAATTTAACTGAGAGGTAATTTGCTTGCTCAATGCTCCTTCCTTGCAAACTCTAAACCACACTGATGACGATGTTGTTATCGCTTCTCCTCTACTAACTATGCAGGTTTTATGTCAATCGTTGAAGACTATGATATTGCAAACTCCTGCTTTCATAATATTACAAACTTCTTCTTCAATGATATTGCAAACTCCTTATTCGACAATATTGTAAACTTCTTCAAGGTCAACTCCTTCAAAAAACTCTTTCTTATTCATGCAACCTTCATTTTTAAACATATTTTTCATTTACATTTATTTAAAAATAGTAAATTTCTTTTTTATTTACAAAAATATTAAGGGTATATGAGGTGTTGTGTTAGGGTCAATAACAACTCAGAAGAAGACATGAAAGAAAAATACATGAAATATACAAGTGCTAGAAATATTGATAGAGTTGGAAATAATAGTTTTTTAAAATATTAAGTAGTTAGGGGTTGCGTCATTGTTGTTGTTGTTGTTGTTGTTGTTGTTGTTGTTGTTATTATTATTATTATTATTATTATTATTATTATTATTATATGGTTGAGCTTATCAACTGAGGTTTGAACTTTAGACCTCCTGGAAAAGAGCCAAACGTAATTCCCTTGCACATTGTTATAACTTATAAGTATTTTAAATAATTAATAAAATATAAATTAAATAAAATTTTAAATTACTTTTCATGATTATATTAAAACTATTAAAAATTATTTTAATAATTTTTTTTCAAAAGGTTATATAGAATTAAAAAGGGTCTCACATGTATTATTTCATCACCACATAGTCGTATTATAACAAAACTTGGATATTATCCATGTATCTTTTGACATGATTCGATACCATGGTCTCCTCCTTGAAATGTTGAAGAATATAATCGGTTGAGCTAATGCCACTTGATAATTTATTTTAATAATATATTATATCTATTATAAATTTAATTAAATTTAAAATTTGAGTTGTTTTGTATTTCTTTATTAAATATTTGATATCATTTTCATGAAGAGAGATAATTTCTTTAGACTGGTTATCTTTTAAATTTTAGTTTTGTAAAGGTGAATAAATTATCTTACAACATTCTATTTCCTTGTGATATTTTTAAGTTATTAATTCCATCAATATATTTTCTTTTTGGATTTGGATAGTGTGAGAAACCTCTACAACCAATGCTTAGGACTAAGCATTTCCATCCTATACATGACCCCTTGCAAGGCCAAGAGCTAATATTATCAACAAGGGATTAACACACACCACCCACACATGTTGTAGTTTGAACCTTGGACCTCCTGAAGCAGAGATAAAGTTGTGTTGTCCTTGTGGAATCTCCATAAATATATATATTCTTTAGAAACATTAATAATTAATAAGTATAAGAAACATTTAACATACATATAATTGTTGTCCCTTTCTTGGTGCCTTCAGCGATGTAAAAGGTTTAAAAATGATTGTGGCATGGTGGTTATAGGGGCGGACTACACGAAGATCTGTATGGCGACTTTCGAGGTGGACATCGCATAATACTGTGGCGGCCATAAAAGTTGGACAGCCTACCCAGATTCGTGGCGGCTACCGATTCCACCATGTAAATTAAAAAAAAAAAAACATACATATAATTGTGATACCTAGTTTTTATTTACTCAAAATAAGGTACAATTTTTTTTATTTTATTCATATATTTATGTTTGCTCAAAGAAACTTAATAAATGGTATATCCCATTAAATCATATATTATAAATAGTATACATAAATCAGTTATGAAGTTCTAGATAATAATATTTTTCAAAAATCAAACATACAATCAAGTATGTTGTTTTATAAGAGCATGATACATACTTATATTTAATATCCATTTCACATTGATGAAGTTCTTAATACAATATTCCATCCAATCATACCTTATTACAAAGTTGAAGAAAATAATATTATAAAACCATTTACTCCAATCAACTTCATCTACTAAATTAAGAAATTGAGTAACCATTGTATATCGCATTCAAAAAAATATTAAGTTATAATTTTTTTTAATTTTTTTTTAAATTAATGATATATTATGATTAATGATTAGTTAATTTTATTTTTATGTCAATTATTATTAATGATGTACATGATAATGGTTAACTTACAAATTTTGTTACAAGTGTTGATAGGTCACCCTTTGAGATGGAAGAGAGAAGGTATCATCTAGGAGGAGACAACAAATATGTGAGAAACAATAAGATCAAAGAGGTCTTACACACCACTTGCATGTGCATGAAATAATTAACTTATTTTTTCAATGAGTTTAAATCATTAACTTTTACAAAAGTCATTTTCATGTGTATTTTTAATGATATTTGCTAATGAATGCATACACGTTTACATATTTTTTAAGTATGAAAGTGGCATGGGGTTGAATGCATTGAGTGGATTGCATTTTATAAATAAATTGGTTTTATCCTCATCAATACATGACTTATCTTTATGAGGAAAAGAAAAATAAACTTGATAGATGCAACCTTGTTTTTTATTTGACAAAAGGGTGGTTTTATAGTTCCTTAGAAAGAAGGAGACTTCTTTTTCCCTATTACCTTGCATCGCTAAACCTTCAAATTACAAAGTACTAGAAAGAAAATTATTTTTTTCATGTTAGTATGTCAAGGGTAGGACCAAGTAAATCATTTTATTTTTTTTTCCATGTTGTCTTTAGCAATTTTTATTTAAATTAATGATATATTAATATTAATGATTAGTTAATTTTATTTTATGTCAATTATTATTAATGACGCACATGATATTGGTTAACTTGCTATTTTTTTGAATTGTTGATAGGTCACCCTTTGAAGTTGAAGAAGGAAGGTATCATCTAGGATAAGACAACAAATATGTGAGAAACAATAATATCAAAGAGGTATTACACACCACTTGCATGTGCATGAAATCATTAACTTTTAATTGGAATGCAAAAATTCATTTTCATGTGCATTTTTAATGATATTTGCTAATGAATACATAAAAGTTTACCTATTTCTTAAGTTTGAAAGTGGTATGGGGCTGAATGCATTGAGTGGATTGTATTTTATAAATAAATTGGTTTTATCTTCATCAATACATGACTTGTATTTATGAGAGAAAGGAAAATAAACTTGATAGATGTAACCTTGTATTTTTTTTTGACAAAAGTGTGGTTGTTATAGTTCCTTAGAAATAATGAGACTTATTTTTTCCTATTACCTTGCATCACTAAACCTTCAAATTATAAATTGCTAGAAAGAAAAATGTTTAGTTCATTTTATTGTGTCAAAGGCATGAACAACTAAATTATTTTCTTGTTTTTGCCATGTTGTCTTTAGCAAATTTCATTTAAATTAATGATATATTATGATTAATGATTAGTTGATTTTATTTTTATGTCAATTATTATTAATGACGTACATGATAATGGTTAACTTACAAATTTTGTTACAAGTGTTGATAGGTCACCCTTTGAAGTGGAAGAGGAAAGGTATCATCTAGGAGGAGACAAAAAATATGTGAGAAATTTTAAGATCAAAGAGGCATTACACACCACTTGCATGTGCATGAAATCATTAACTTTTAATTGGAATGCAAAAATCATTTTCATGTGCTTTTTTAATGATATTTGCCAATGAATGCATAAAAGTTTTTCTTAAGTTTGAAAGTGGCATGGGGTTGAATGCATTGGGTGATTGTATTTTATAAATAATTTGGTTTTATCCTCATCAATACATGACGTGTATTTATGAGGAAAAGGAAAATAAACTTTATATATGCAACCTTGTGTTTTGTTTGATAAAAGACTAATTTTATATTTCTTTAGAAAGGAGACTTCTTTTTTCCTATTACCTTGCATCACTAAACCTTCAAATTATAAAGTACTAAAAATAAAAATGTTTCGTTCATTTTATTATATGAATAGCACGACCAAGTAAATCATTTTCTTGTTTGTTGTCTTTAGGGCACAATATAATTTCAAGGAAGAGAAACCAGTTCGAGGGAGTGTATAATGAGGAATATGGATATTTTGGGATAATTAAGGTATTAATGGCATTGTGAACCTTACTAGCTTTGTTTCAATGTATTATCTTGGCAACCAACTTGATTCTTGAGGTCATGATAATATATTGTCCTTTATTCTTACTTAAAATAAAACCCTAATATGGAGAGGATAAAACAAATGAAAGTTGAGGAAATAGGAATTGGAAAACAAAACATTCATAAGCAATTTGTTCCAAGTCAAATTTTATTTCTTTTTATATCAAAGAAAATGTTCAAATAGGATCAAAACTCCTCCTTTTCAGCTAGGTAATCAATGTTCGATGATATTGTACCTATTCTTGTGCAAAGTGAAAACAAATTTTATAAAATAATTTGGGTTCATTTCAATTTTTTGAAAGGGTTTTAGATTTCAAATTATGAAGTGCATGCAAATTTTGGGAGGATTTATATACCCTAAATTAGAATTTTAGAGCTACATGTGGATTTTAATTGTAAATGAGGGTAAAAATTATATTTGAAGCCATAAAGGAATCTTTAATGACTTACACTTAAATCAGAATCACTCTAGCTATACTTGAAATTTGCATTCAATTTCTTAAAACTCTCTTTTATCTTTAGTTGGTCAAATTTTGGTTACCAATTTTTGAACCATGTTTTACCTTTTAATTGGCACTTAGCTTGTAAATGCAGTTCTATCATGAGATATTCAAACATGTCAATAAAATTTTCACTTTGGTTTTGCCTTGGGACTTTCAAATTTATCTTCTAATTCAAAAATATTGTTCTACAGTGAAATATCCTACTTGATTATTGAAACTTGTAGACATATTTTCTTTTGAAATATTGGTTAAACCTCGTAGTGATTTTCTAGGTTGAGTAGGGAACTAATAACTATGTTATATATCTGGCCCTATTACAGAGCATGCAACTAGATTATATTATTATACCTACTCTAAAGATATACTCCTCTCTTATGATCACTCTCTAGACAAGATAATGTTTTGAGTTGAGGCATCATTTTAGTATGCAACAATGTTGCTTTTAATTTTAGTTGGGAAAGAGTTGATATTTACTTATGTTTGTATTATAAACATTTCCCTTATATATTTTGAACATGTCTCCATGAATTGCTTATAATCTATATATACAAAGAAACATAGAAAGACTTGACCCTATTACCATATGTTTGTTATAATATTTGAGTATAAGGGAAAAATTATGAGGATGTTTTGTAAGAAAATTTTTCAAGTTTTTTGGCCAGATAATGTTAGAGGGATCATGCTTTTTTCCCTATTTATTTCAGCAATGTAAGACTAGTGCATCTCTTTTTTCCCTATTTCTTTCATCAATGTAAGACTAGTGCATGTTGATATTTTTGTTTTTATAAAAACTTATGAGGACCTTATTCTTGTTGGTTAAAACATATTTGACTAGTTTCAAATACATAATAGTTGAATGTAATTTGTAATTAGTGTTGAACATATGGAAAGGGTGTCTACTATTGCATTAGATGAATTTGTTGGCCTTTATTTTTGTCATACATATATTTTTTACTTGGATTGAAGATATTGTAGGAACTATTTGGATTTTTTAAAGACAATTTCCTTATTTCCTTTTATTTGGCTAATTTGCATAGTTGGAATTTTCTAAAACTAGTAGTTTGTTAAAGACTATATCAAACATGTACAATCATGACGGAAGTCTAAAGTTCTAAAGATGATTTATGAAATTAAATTCACACCTTCTATAGTAAAATTAGTTTTATGCTATACATGAATTGATGATAGAAGTAAAAGTATTGGATATCTTAATATGGAATGCATTTAA